>CM060955.1:36949771-37682862 GCA_030765055.1 Mantis religiosa
AATAACCAGTTATTGGAATATATGAAAGAGTAGGTGTATAATTTAGAGATCCGAATGCAGTGATCTGCTTTGTAGCATGTGATTGTTATTCCCTGAATAATTCCCCTAATATGATTTAAGTAACAGGATAAAAAAACTGTACCACACTACCTAGGTTTAACTCTGCAAGTTAAAGGAGGAATACGTTGAACTAGACAGACATAAAAAATGGAAATCCGAAAATGTATTCATCACCACACGGAGTTAGCAAAACAAACACTAGAAGATATCAAATGAAGGAGGAAAGCATAGAAACACCCAAGCAGGGGCAACAATGGATTCTGGAAACGGAAAGAAACCTGGAGACGGCACAATCTCGAGGGTAGAAGTACTAACAGAAATAACAAATGTCAATAGTTATACACGAATATGCAAAACAACTGAAGGGGAACCTATAAGAGTAATCCCATTCATTTTGTATAACAAAATTAGAAACAGCTGGCCTCTTAGCTCAGTCGGTAGAGAACCTTCCTGTCATGCTAGGGGTGCCGGATTCGATTCCCGGCTGGGAGTGAGGACTTTTCTTTAACCAAGATGATTCCCCATCCGCCGCAGAGTCTGAAAGTATGAATGAGAGTGCGAATGTGTGCGTGATGTAATGATTAAAACCCAACGTTTACGAGTTAACTAACACCTTCGATATGTTCTAAAAGAGAACGGCCACCGATATGACCATTTGAGTTAAATGAGGGTTATAAATGAAACAAAAAAATTAGAAATGCGATTATGAAACTAAAGAACGTGAAAACGGAGAACGGCATTTAGAACGGGTATCTGAAAGTAGGGAAGGAAGCCTTAATTCCAGTCAGTATAACATTCAATAGATTGATAGAAACAGAAGACAAAGCCTAATATTTGACATCCAGCACTCTCAGAAAAGGCAATAAAATTATTGTCTAACGTATAGAAATTGTTTACAACAATAATCAGAAGAAAACTAACAAACATTTTGAAAGAAAATGAACGTGCGAACGAGTAAGTTTCCGTTCCCACTTTACTATATTCAGTATATATTGTCACCCAATTATCGGAAGGCACGACCAACTGACAGCTAAGTGGGGAACAGGAGGCATTTAGGCCACTCCTACCAGTTTATCTCGTGTCACTAACTGAGGGGATGGTTAGGAAAGTATCACGGGCACTGTACTGTCTCTTTCCCCTCCCCCTGACGTCTGCAACAGTCGGGATGATGTTTCGAGTCGCGAAGCTTCCAGAAACAGTGATCTTCGTATATAAGGGACGCAGTGGACGAGTCAGTTCAGTTCTTGGCGAGCAGCCGTGAGGAGCGCCGTGCTAGCGAACGGACTGGAAGACTGTGTACGTGTATCAGAGGAGTTGTACGTAATTGTAAGTGTGGAGTGGACCTGTGCCAGACGAACTGGTGGATTGTAATTGTGTGCGCTACGTAATTTTATGTAATCAGCAAGTGTTCCAACTGTAATTCGGTGGAATTAAAGAACATTTTGAGTTTGTGGGTTCGTAGAATTAGAAGTTATATTGCACAAAGTCACAATATTTCTACAATTTTGGTTTACAACCAAATGACACAAAAGTTTAATCTATCTCATGCTTTGCTTTCGTCGAATACTAACAGGTTTTTCATTCCCTGGAACATGTTAGCGAATTCCAAACACTGAATAATCAGGGATAAAAACAAAGTATGCAAGATTACCTACTTAATGTAATTTAAGCCAAAGTAGTAGCATGGTAAATACATCGAAAATGGGCCAAACCGTCATCTTAACAGGGTGACTTACTGGAAAACATATTCTGGAAACTAAACTGGAGCAGCAAGTGCGGGATAGGCGCGAATGGCAGGAGACTGAAAATTTAGTTTGTTGATGATGTACTTACTATTCGTAACTTTACCCAAACAATTTCAACAAATGATTCAGGAAATTATATAGCTTAGAAACCCTACAGTAGTAGAAATGAACTTCTGCTTAGGACCAATAAGGCACCAATCTCAAACTATGAAGGACTGACTGCACATTATCTGTCCGTCTGTATGTCTGTCTATGTCTTTAGATAATTAGAGGCATTCACCAGCAAGATAGACAAAGAAATCAAATGAAGAGTAACTATGGCTTTGAAAACCTTCTGTCTATTGAAATTAATTCAACAGGACAAAATATTAAATAGGAAATTCACACTTGAAACACTTAACACAAGTCCTTCTTTCCAGCATGCCCAAACCAGAGTTCTCACAGCCAAGCAGAAAAAGACCCTACAAGTACACCAAAGCGGAACGGAGAGGAAAATAATTTGCATATCGTTAATAGAGAGGACATCCAACAAGAGAAATCAGGAAATTACCTTTTCCAAGAACAGAGTTCAAGACGCGACTGGAATAAAATGGAAATGGGCAGTGCATATCGTAGGTTTGCATGGAACAGAACGGCACAAAAAAGCTGGGATTCCTACCAAGTGTCAGACGGGATGGACTGATACCCTCGGCCATCGAATTCGAGCGCACTGGAGCAGACGTCTAGAATGATCTGTAGAGGTAATTAGAAGAAGCTGATGTCAAAGACGAGTAAGCTGACATCAAAGAGTAACAACACTTTCAAGAAGGAGGGCGCTAAATAATTTATGTTTTAACCTCGTGCTAACTTTGTGTGAAAGCACTAAAATCAATCAGTAACAATCAACCCAATGACAAAAGTGCTGATAGTTTGACTTATAATCTGGTGTCAGCTTTATGCAGCTCACAACTTAGCTCACGTGGGCTAACTCAACACTTGAGCAAAATGGAGGAAGGTCTTAGTCCTTAATAGAAACACCAGTTGTATATTCCATGAAATTTTTTTTAAAACATCCACATAAAAACGAAAATCACAATAGGAGTGATTGTCCTTTTTCATCATCATCATCATCATCATCATCATCTCCATCATCACCATCATCATCATCATCATCACACCCACCATCTACGCGGTTTAATCCTAAAAAAAAATTTCTTCGGTCTCAAGCACTGAAATGTTGTTGTAGCCATCTCTTCCTTGGTCTGCCAGTGCTTCTTTTCTCTTTGGGGTTATAATTCAACTTCGGTTTTGGTCTATGATTGTCCATTCTTTCCACATGCTCTTTCTAGTTGGTTCTATTCTATTCTATTCTATTCTATTCATTTATCTTCTCTATGTACTTCTCTCTTTCTATCCAAAGGTGTTTAACGTGCAACTTTCCTTAGGAATCTCATTTTTGCAGCTTCTAATTGCCTTTCTTCGCTTTCATAAAATGTCCAACATTCAGAAACATACACCAGCATGGGCACCGCATTACTTTATAAAGGTTTAGTCTTGTTTCCTTTCTAGTGACCTTAAGACATAATTTTATGGTACCACAAAAATTAAATCTATAATTTTATTATTTATATCTTCATTTTTAAAATATGAAGCATTGCAGCCTAAATAGTTCAAATTGTTGACCTGTTCTATTAGTTTAGCTTTTAGTATTATTTTTCCTCTAATTGTTTTCGTTCCGCGAGTAGCTAAAATTTTTGTTTTTGCTATAGAGATATTTATTGCATACACTTTGCAAAAATTATTTAACAGATACATGCCCTTTTGTAGGGGTTATTATTTTCTCAATTTAATTAAACAAACGCTGAAGAAACCAAACTTTTCTTCACAAATGTTGAATAACTAAGGTACTGCTGTTTTAATCTAGAGATACTTGAGGAGGTTAATAAATTAGTATCAGATTAATATACACAAAGGATGTGTGTTTCGTCAAAAAAGGCTAACAAATAGAATCATCACCTATGACCCCATTCAATAGGAAACAAGGGAAAAAAGTAAAGAGACAAATAGAAGTGTAATGGACATTTTAGCATCATGATCAACTCTTTTGCCACTATTAGAACCATTTCTTATATCTAAGTGTCATATTTTGTCTCGTTACAAGTATTGTTCTTCCTATGCCTATATACCTACAGCTAATTATATTTACAGTTTTGCTGGGAATTATAATTTCAACCTGATCTTCTCTGCAAAACATTATATAGTTTATAAAAATATGTTTCAAATTAATGGTAGCAGTATTGGCAAGTTTCCATTCATGTACCTGTACCGAACATAACGCCATATCGATATTCTTATTGCCCTGTGAAAATGAGTGTATCGCTATATTTAAATTCCCTGTGTTGCAGTATTAAGCTGGCCTACTATATGTGTATCAGAACATTACGTTGCTCATAAAAATGGAATGAAATCAAAACCGTGTGAACGGTGTTACAATTTGTAGTCTTTGTGTGTGTGACAGAGAGGGAGAGCTTTACAGTTACGCATGTACCGCTTCAAAAAAATGGCATTGCAAATCGATATGTGTTAGTTATTTCACACGCCCCTGCATTGGTTCACCGAAAGGGTAAATATTTGACCGTTTCCCTCCTGCCGTAGGGGCAATTTGGCACAAAATGTTGAAACGGAACAGCGTCTGTCAAAGTTCGTACTTCTGACGTAAAAGCGATGCCGTTCCTTTCAGGGAGGGATAAAAAAAAACGTTTTGCTACATCCTGCTAATTACGAGGTACTTTAATAACTTGCTATTCTAGCCA
Source organism: Mantis religiosa (assembly GCA_030765055.1). Lineage (NCBI taxonomy): Eukaryota > Metazoa > Arthropoda > Insecta > Mantodea > Mantidae > Mantis > Mantis religiosa. The sequence goes on from CM060955.1 coordinate 36,954,369, forward strand.
CACTTTTCAACAGTTGTATGCGTATCGGTTCTTTCGCAAAATATAGAAACACGCCATAATTACTGTTACCCATAAGCCCCTCGGACCCAAAAATTATCATCCTATAAGTCTGCTACCAACTCTATCCAAAGTCTGATCAAAAATTATACTGAAGCCTTTAGCAAAATTTCTAAATGAAGTACCAGTATTACTTCCGTTTCAAATCGGTTCTCGTCGCAAACATTCAACCACCCATGAAATTCTCCGGATTACAGAGTAAGTGGCACAAGGCTTCGAGAAGAAATAACACAGCTGCAGAATTCCTTGATTTCACTCAGGCATTCGACAGAGTTTAGCATTAGGGTCTTTTATACAAACTGTTCTCAATGGCATCACGGACTATCTCTATAAAATAGTTTCCTCCTTTCTGTCACAGCATACATTCTCAGTCCGCGTAGGTAGTAATCACTCTTCCACCAAACGTATAACAGCAGGCGTTGCTCAAGGAGCTATCCTGGGACCAGTTGTTTTCAACTTGTTCACTTCTGATATGCCTGCAACGCCTACAGCTCAAATTGCTATGTATGCGGACTATACAGCAATCTTCGCAATACATTGCAATATCCACACATCCAGAAATCACCTTCAAGAGGCCTTAAACTTAATTATACTCTGGCTTGATAACTCGCATATTTCGCTCAACCAGCAAAAATGTGAAACAATGATCTTTACACTATGCAGAGCGGACTATCCTACTTCAGGAACACTCCCATTGAAACCTATACCCTGAGAAACTGAGACAAACTGTGAAATACCTCGGCATACTCGTGGATCAACGACTCACGTGGAAACTACACAGAAGTAACAAATCCCAAACTAGCTCGAGCAAGACTGACTAAGCTCTAACCTCTTCTCAACAAAAGACCTTCACTCAAATTAAAATACTGCACGCTATTCTCCACGATTCTGTTAAGATCACTCCTACTATATGCCTGTCCAGTCTGGACAAGGGCCTGTCCTTCCCAAATCAAACGTATCCAGACATTTCAAAAGAAAATATTACGAATCTCAACGAATGCACCATGGTTTGTCAGAAATAGCCAACTACATAGAGAAACTGGAATCAGCACCAATCAACAGTCATTCAAAGGTAATTGCTTTGTTAAATGTGCTCAAATCACATAGTTTTCCTTTTATAATTTCCTTCTGTTACCTCTCAACCTTTTCACCTTATACCCTTATATAGTTTCCATTGCATGTTATAAAATGCGTATCAGTTATAAACGTTTACACCTCACGTTTACACCTGCTTTAACTATAGATATAACTTCCAATCATTATCATTATTTTGTGTCATTTCTGTCACGTTTACACTTTTGTGCTTCGTGTTATTGCTCATCTGCCGGTGCACACATTCCAATTCTAGCAATGGTGACTATACTAATTTAACAGAACAATAAGGCCACTACACTATGCAGGCAGCACTTACGATGTTTCACAGCCCTCTGTAAGAGGTGACTCAAATATTAATACACTCAGAACAGTGCGGTAACATTCATTGAGGAGAGTACATCTATCTCTTCATCAAAGGGTTTGAGAGGAAAGTAAACTATATTCTGTTGCGATTTACTCGTATTCCCGATGGATGTATTTGGATTTTAGACATATTTTACGACTTATTCTCCGCTACATTATCAAAATATGCTTTTAATATGATGCGAAGTCTACTAGAAGCATTGTGATGTTTTGTAAATATGCAATGCGCAAATCTGCACCATGTATCCGTGTATAACAAAAGCAGAGTTAATGGAATTACTGTGCAGACCTGGTTAAATATTTCATTAAATCTGCATAGCTTTTGCAGTTTCAATGTATACCAGTGTTTCAGAAACTAGTTAAAGGTATTACTACTCTCATAATAGATTTTTTAGAAGAATGTAGAATTCCAGAGAATTATACATATAGGTAACCATAGTTTATTTTTAGGGTAGACATTTAACCTACAAAGCCTACTAGATCGATAATTTACTGAGAGGAAATCATATACTAACTTTTAATGTATGCTGGCCGTAGTATTTCCTTCCAATACTGTAGGAAAACTATTAAGATTTTATGTATACCAACAGCACATTGGTTGTTCTTTTTTTCGAGATCTTCCTTCAGTGGGCAAGGTAACTGCCAAATTGGATATTTAATATTAATACTGCCACCCGAAGTTCCACTGACGTCTAAGATAATAATAAACAATTGAAAATATATGGTAGTAATTAGAGCTTGGATTTGCAAGCACAATCAAATGGTGAAATAAGCAAGAATATAGCTACTAAAGAGGAATCAAACAAGCACCAAAAATAAGCAAATAAAAAATAAAAAGTTAAACATAAACATATTGATGTTATGTATAAACTTAGACAGACTTTCACGGGCAGCGTCTAAACTAATAAAACTATTTCTATTTGCCGGGCTTGTACGCCGTGGTCTAAGAGGCATCAAAGATACCGACGTTTCACCAAGTACTGGTGAAACGTTGCTATCTTTGATGCCTCCTAGACCACAAGCCCGGCAAATAGAAATAGTTTTATTTGTGTATATTGATGTTATGTTCCGGACTTAGGACCGAGGTCTTGGGTGAACCGACGTTTGGCCAGGAACTACGCCTAGCATCATCAGGATGTTGATCCGTCCGCTGTGGTAGTCAGAAGTCAGAAGTCAACACGCCGGCCGTGAAAGCCTCAGTTTATAAACATAAACATGTCGTTTCGTACAATTCTTACTTTTTTTTTTTTTTTGTAATTTTACGTCCTCCAACGTTAAGTCATATCGGACGGTGAATGAGATGGGTGAAATGATGCTCAAATGTGTTCAGGGTCCATGGAGTTTAGAGTTACCCGACATTCGTCATTAAGGATAAGGGAAACCCCCGGAAAAAAATCCTTATCCAGGAAGCTCACCCTGACCGAGATTCGAACTCGGGACCTCTTGAACATAAGGCAGACACGCTACCAATTCTTACCTTATATAAGCTTGTTACAGTATAGGAGAAAATCATCTTGAGATTTTCTTGTGGGAATGTCCAGCATTTTTAAGTGAAGAATAGTTTTATACTGTGAAAACAACGTCACATGGCGTTTCTGGAACGTGTAAAAAGCACCACAGTTCTCCTTAAATGAATTCCTCTCCGATATACGTTTAGAAATATACAGTGCTTGGTAACCAAAGTTTTTCATAAATACCTAACCAAATTTTTCAAAGGCAGTTGAAACAATACGGCGAGTGTCTGAAAACAACGCTTCTGAAATTTCATCTATCAAACAAAGTGAATTACCAAGGTATTATTTCGAGCTCCTAAATATGTTAAAATAGAAGGTATTTTGTGAGAAACGGTTATGGATGTACTCGATCTTATCTTGGATGCCAATATTAGCAAAACATTCCTGTGCTGCGACAATGCTGTTTGCATCTTCTGCATCTAAGAAATACGACACTGTTTTTACTTCATTGAAATGTTCTGTGTAGTATGACGCAACCTTTAACCAAGAATCCGATCTAGTTAAAACTGGCTGAGGAAGTAAATACAAATTTGGAAGGAGTTCATGAAATTGGTTAGCTCCAATGGGCGACAGTGCAAAATGTTTCTTCACGCTAGAGACAGGAAGATCCACGTCTTTGTATCGGCTTCTCTTTCAGCGAGACGATGTAAACCGCATGAATAAAAAAATAATAGCTGGGAGTGAACATTTACTTTTAAACTTACACAATTTTAATAATATAATTTAATTAAAAATCATAAAATAGGTAAGCAAACTCCGTTTTCCACCAAAAGATCATTTATAAGCATTTGCTTATATATCAGGGTTATAGTAATAATGAATACTGTCCATAGATAATGAAAGCTGATAAACGGAACATCCCAATGCCAGTCTGTCTGACACAAGAAAAAGCAGAAGTACGTTAGCACAAAAGTTTCTGTGGACACTTATGGGAACTGATATCTGCAATTCACACACAGAATGAGCACTACAAAACTGTAGACATCTGACGAAGGAGCATGATGAAACACAAGAATGGGGACTTAGAAGGCTAACTGTCCGACACACATCGAGTATGAGGTATCTCCTAACTGATCCGGTGCGACATGACCTCGTAGTTAAACCTACACAAAATAGACAACGATGTGATAATTTTGAAACTTAAGAATCCACTTGTTTGTAAAATTCTGTATTATAAAATTGGTAAACATTTTTATTTACTGTATATCAATAAACTGTCAACTGTCACATATATGAGTACGTTTATATGAGTTTGTTTCGCCTACGCTTAAAATTACGCACAATTTCGGTATACTGGCTTTCGGTACACTATACTCCTTTTATTAAAGATTGCGCTAAACCTCAAATGCAATTTACTGGGTTCAACATCTCACTAATACAAAATAGAATAGCTTAGTCTGGTTGAAACAGTTGTTTTACTTTAGGCCCCAAAAATATTTAAATATGTTTAATAACAGTTTAAAGATCGGTATGGAAAAGTTAATATATGAGGAGGGACCCAACAGAAACCGGACTCCGAGCGCGCTGCCACTCGTAGACGTAGTGCAGGGCTCTCACGCTAGATGGTGTTAGTAAAGACCTTCATGAAACAGCTGTGCAGACTGTGTCAGTGTAGAGCTGAACGTGCAAGTGTGGTATTGTGTTTCTCTGACTGTTGGCGGGTTACCTCTGAGAAGTCGTTATGGCAACTTTAACTGAACAAAGTGTATGTGTAAAATTTTGTTTCCTGCTTTAAAAAAAACTGCAATGGAGACACACCAAATGCTTCAGGAAGCTTTCAGCGAGCCGCACACAGGTTTCCGAGTGGTTTGGGCGCTTTAAACGTGGTGAGATATGTGTTGACCACCAAGCTCGTTCTGGACGCCCATCAACATCGCGAAATGAGTAAAACATTGGAAAGGTCCGCCAGAAGTTCAACGAGGATCGTCTTAAATGATCGACCAAATTTCAGCAGCGACAGGAATCAGTTGGAGCTCGTGCCAGCGAATTTTGAGAGAGGATTTGCACATGAGACGTGTTGCTGCTAAATTTGTTCCGCGCCTTCTCATACAGAAGCACAAAACCATCCGCATGAATGTGTGTCAGGACTTTAAAACAGAGTTTGCACGTGATCCAAACTTCTTGAACAAAGTCCTTACAGGGGATGAGAGTTGGTGTTACGGGTATTAAGCCAAGCAAGCGTCAAGCCAGTGGAGGGCTCACAAATCTCCCAGACCAAAAAAGCAAGGCAAGTGAGGTCAAATGTGAAGACGATGATCATTGTCTTTTTTGATGTTCGTGGAATTGTGCAACGGGAATTCGTACCCCCTGGCCATACTGTTAACCAGCAATTTTACTTGGATGTTTTAAGGCGTCTGCAAGAGGATGTGAGGGGGAAACGCCCGGAACTTTGGTGAGCAGGTGACTGGTTTCTGCATCACGACAACGCTCCAGCTCACGGCCTTTTTTGATGTTCGTGGAATTGTGCAACGGGAATTTGTACATCCTGGCCAGACTGTCAACCAGCACTTTTACTTGGATGTTTTAAGGCGTTTGCGAGAGGATGTAAGGAGGAAACGCCCGGAACTTTGTCGATCAGGTGATTGGCTTTTGCATCACGACAACGCCCCAGCACACATGGCCTTACGTGTACCGATGTACAATTCATTGTCAGGACGAAATATTGCAAAAATACTTAAAAAGGATTTCTGGAAAATTGTAACAATGCAATAAAATTCTTGTGCAACGTTTTGTATGAAAACTAGTAAAAACCATTTATAGTGAAATGAAAGTTTGGAATTTTAAAATTAAATAACGGTGATTTATTTTAAAATTTATTTTAAAGAAGTTAATTCCCTCTCAAAAGACCACACCTGAGTTTATAGGGTTCTTATGCACCGATTGGAGCAGTGCTGGGGACCGAGCAACAAATCTGCATAAAATATTCAGATCTAGGAGGAAACCATATTTCCTATATTATCACTGTAGGGCTTCGGCGACGTAGAATCATCCCAATCAGGAATCAGGAAAACATCTCGGCTACATATGGCTACCCAGCGTAGTGTTGTGAGAGCATCATTTGCAGCATCTCCACATATGTAATTATCGTTCCATGGAGTTTTCAGCATTGCAGGCTACTCGCAATGTGGAAACACACTGTACCATTAACTACCTACATCTGACTATCGCCTGTGATACAGCATATAGTAAAAACGGGCCTTGGATGTGATTTACTAACTTGGTGTTTGTTTTTACTTAAATGCAGTATTATATATTCTCTCATGCCTCAGTGATGATGCTATCTGTAACAAGCTGATCAATGTAATATCGAATATGAAGTTCTTTGAAAGCTAAGATTGTTAGTCATTGAGCAGTATAATTAATCTCGCTTAGACGGCGCTTTGTCCTTAATTGCATGTATCGTGTTCGCTTCAGGCAGTAGTGTGATCCGCTTGGAAAAATTTTCACTAAAGCAGAGATAATTAACGCAGGAGTATATCGAGTCCTGGCATAATCCGTTTCTCTATACTGCTGTTCTAAAAGGGAACCTCGGCAACTTACGGTTATCCGATGTGCGTATAAGCAAAGTTTATTGATTTTTAGATAGCCTCCAGGTCCGAAAGTGTTTGCTTTGGCGAACATCAGAGAACCGTTTCGTCCGAGGTCTGTGTGCCCAGTGTAATTACTGAAGAACAATAAACCCCACATTTGAGCGCATGGACGCCCGTGGTTTATCCAAAATCATTATTCTAGTGTGCCCCAAGGTAGACACTCTTACCTTTTGTCTTCCACATCTTATTATTCTCTCACTCTATAATGAAAAGTTTAAAATAACACCTTTTTTCAACGAGACTAGAACGGCGTTAGTTATGTGAACACAGATGATGTGGATCACAGTTGTGGTATCTCCAGAACGAGGTTGGGTTAAGCAACACAATGTTGTCCATGTGTGTACATGACGTTTTGCTTTGAATGTTTTTACATCCAATTAAGCTATTTATATCCAAATAGTTTACAATTTAGTAACCTAAGTCATAACCTTTCATTTGGTAAGTTTTATTAGTGGAATAAATTGCGTTACTTTTTATAGAAACTGGTGTGAAGTATATCTACAATCCATTGTGCAGAACTCTTAACAACACCTATAACTGATATTTTATAGTTTTAATTTTTAGAAAGCTAGCATATGTAGTTTAGACTATAGATGTATTATAATGTAAATGTATACCTCTCTAAAATTCCCAATATGTTCTTTGAGAGTAATACCATTCTACCCAATAAGAGTGAAAGTACTAAGAGGCGTAGGTACCCAAAGGACGGAACGTGCTACTTCTGATATTACGTACCGAGGAGGCAATGGAATAAAACTAAGTGATTTTACAGTAGATCTACAAGCCTTTTGGACTTTGGTAACACTTTACGTGAGCTGGACAGAGATAATGACACTTGAATAATGCAATGTTAATATCGCGGGCCCAGAGCACAAGAACTGCGAACAAAACCATTAAGCTACTACGGCCTCCACAAAGTATGTTACTCCCTAAGTTCATTTTGCTCTAATAGTTTAAAAGTTACGTTCATATTTGTTTGTTGCTTTTGCGTCATTGAAACATCCTTGCGATAAAAAGATTTCATGTGACATTTTACCGTAGATTCCATTATATATGCTTGTTAAAACATCCCTAGGTGTTTTGCCTCTTTCATTTTGGGGTGTGAAAGCATTTGCATGCTAATATTTTATCCCCAAAATTTTGGAACTTCTGTGTATAAAACCACAAAAATATAGCTTAGTCCATCTCACAAAGGTAATTTTTATTCGTTGTGCCTTTCTAAGCCTTGCGACGACCCTTATCAGGTAAAGGAGCAATCTTAAACTATTAAACAAGGAGACAGGTAGATAACGAGGTCCCGATGGAAAAAATTAGGAAGGTATGCGGCAATACCAACCACTAGGTGAAGGAGTGCCCCTTTCAGAAATGCCTAACTAAAAATTTGTGGATCTGTTCTAAGAATAATATTTTTTTACACTATCATGATATACAGGCTGATATAAATATATCTCTTTATCCCTTCCTTAGCCAGGAGTTTAGTCCCTCGGATATTAAATCCCCAACAGTACAAATTTATGAGCACAAGCGCCAGGCCAGAAACAAGAAGTACATTTATACAAAATTATACCTTGGTAAAAAAGGACCACTCACTAAATGCCGCCGGAGCCGCTTACGTCAAACTAACGTAACTACTTATGAGCAAATCTTGGCTTAAGCACCTCAGCGACTACAAGCGCCTAAAAAGGGAACACGGCGACACACTCCTCGAGAGCCCGGCCGGCAAAGTAGCGAGTGGTCGGCTCAGCCTGTGTAGCTAATTTCATTTGTCTATCACAAAAATGCAATAGTTAGGGAGAAAAACAAAAGATGTCTGTTTAACTGACATTAATATTCACAAGGCTTATAGATTAGACCCTCTATTTCTGCTGCTTCTGTACACCTCTTGAATTACTACCTTTTTCTTTTGCTTTTTATCTTGCATTTTAGCTTACGCTCCCTTGCTGTGTCTGTTATATTCACTACTTTAATTAAACATTTAATATGGTATTTATAATAACTTCGGCAAGGTAAATTTCAAACCATAAAGTACTTAATTAGTGTATTCCCTTATTACCTTGTAGCTGAGAATAAACAATGACACGATTTCTGGAAATGTTTACATTTTCCAAATTAACAAAATAAAAATGTAGAGGAATAAGCTTCTGTAAGGATAGCTTTACAAGAGTAGAGACATATATATGAGTGCAGCACATCAGATTTAGCCTGTTTGAGGCAACATCTCGGCTCCGTATTAATCTGTGTTTTCCAACAATTTATGGAATTTATCTTATTAGTATCGTATGGAATGTTACTTTTGCATATTACCCTGTGTAATCTTCATTAGCTTACTTTCGTTTACTATTCTGCAGTTATCATCTGGATCACGTGTCTCTAAAATGCTGTTTCATACACGAACACACCTTTAATGTTTTTTGTAGTATTAAAATAAAAAACCACTGTTTCTTGTTCGTTTTTCCTTCTTTTTTCGTTTCGTATAATGTTCATGAAACCTGAGAAGGTAAGAAAGTTAAAAGTTTGGAAGGAGATGATAAAACATCAATCAATGACTGACGAAATGCCCCGTGAAGGGCATTTGTTATCAAGATTATGGCTCGGGTCGCTAAAACAGAATTTCTCTAAATTTGCATACATACCTATTGCTGGTAAGATAGTGGTCAACGCTTCGGAGTCAGTTGCCGCTGGGGGAAGCGATCCCCTTGCCTCTTGGTACCTGTAGATCAAAACAAGAGGTCAAATCAGCAAAGCAACAGGCACCCGGCAGAAAACTTGGCTCTAAGCTATAAACTAACACTTAAATGTCCATTTTACAATTAGACTGACATCGTAACTGACGATTTTCTCTAAATTGGCACTAATGGTTTCGATTAAAATATAATTTGTATAACATATTTAAACGTAAATGTGGGAACGTCATGTGACAATACAAATTAAGTTGGGAAATAAATTTTGGTGAAAGTGAAAAACAGGAATGACAAGTGAAGCGAAAGTGTACTGGTGAAGTGAAGAATACGTATACCTTGATCAAGAAGGAAAGTGGGAAAGAAAGTCAAGAAAGCGTTAAAGTGACAAAAATGAAGCTTAATTAGAAATTAACAAAAATGTGAGTTATAAATATCAGTATAATATCAGGTAGAGAAAAATTTAGTTAAGTAAAGATAACAATTTTCATAAGTAGAGGAAAAGTGATGATGGATAGATAAAATGAGAAAATAGACATGGAGGGAGGGTATAGAAAATATTTGAAAAGTTATACGAAGAGTTGTTCAATAAGACATGAATGGAGGACATAAGCTGTAAAGAGGGAAAGTTCATAAAAAGAGGATATAACATAAAATAAAGTGTAAATTAAATGAGATGGTCGGCGCCGAATAGATTTAACGAAATGTAAGAAACGAAAGTGCCAAAATGGAAGTTGGAGGTGGATAAGGGTCACCATACATATTGTCGCGAAGCCGTTATCTACGATAGCGCGGCTAGTGTCCACAAAGAGCCGGCTGAGATAAAGGACTTGCCGGCATAGATTAAGTTACGCTTCTGGAAGGTGATAGAATATTCGGTTTCTTTATTGTTCTGGAACAGTCTCGAATTTATCAATGAGGTATTTAAGAAGGTGACGACTCGCCAAGAGTCAGTCCTGAACAGGTGTAACAGGAGTGTTGTAAACAGATGTAACCAGAACGCTGTTTGTTATTGTCATCGACCTTGGTGTTGTAGATTATGATATGTGATTTAATTCTGCTGCTACGAACTGTTTTTCTATGCAAATAAAGAACATTTCAAATTTCGGCAAATTGGAGTTTTAATTCTACTAACCTACAAAGTGTGTGTGTGTGTGTGTGTGTGTGTGTGTGTGTGTGTGTGTGTGTGTGTGTGTGTGTGTGTGTGTGTGTGTGTGTGTGTGTGTGTGTGTGTGTGTGTGTGTGTGTGTGTGTGTGTGTAATATGTAAGAAATTTAATTTTAAAAGAGTATTCATTCACACAAATGTTAAGTGCATCCTGAAATTGTTTGGGATAGTCTTCAATATCCTTTGTATTCTGGGTGGCTTTATCATAACTCTGAGATGGACACAATTTTACTATACAAAATAAGTTTATTACATTAAAACATAGAATTTATATCAATTATTGTCCTTAATTTTGTGTAGCAAAACATTTCAGGCATTTTTTACCATTGGATTAATATTATACTTCTTTCAAACAGAAATGTATTATTCGTTCATTTTATTTATTTTATCTCTTGGTTATTCAAACAAACAACCAGCGACCAGCTCTTAAAGCATTTTACTGCGGCTTATGACCTACTACATTCTCATATTCCGCCAGTACGTACAAGAATAATATTAATTACTTTACATGTTAACATGAAGCTCCTGAGGGAGTAAGTTTGTTGTAAGAATGTTGGATAAGGATGAGTAGATGACGTCGGTGAGTACAACACTTTTTACCTCTTCATTGAGTATGGAGAACAACAAAGCCATATGATCAGCTCTTAATGGATTTGACTATCACTTTAAGCTTACTTTATTTCCTTATTTCCCTTTTACCAAAAGGAAATATGTAATAAGACCTTTGCTGTGACTGTCTCGATTAACATTCACATGACTTTCTCTGTTCTTGTAAATCTATACCTATAATATATCCTACATAATAATATAAATATACATAATAATATATATCCGTTCCTCTCTCTATGTATTTCATATTTATCGAGATAAAGTTTACCTTATTGCTGATTTTCTTATAGATGTGAGGAGAATTTGGGAATGCTTTAAGTGATGCTCTGAGATGGTATTTCTTTCAGCCATAGATGCTAATGTATGTAAAATTGTAACTAGAGATGGGTATATATATAGCGTTAAATATGAATGAATATGTAATATATACTTTAATAAGGTGAGAACATACGTAGCATGCAATGGCATTGGCAAGTACACATGTGCAGTTTAGGAATTCACCATAATTGGCAAATTCCTAACAGGACAGCCAATTACAAATATTTAGAACCCCAGCAAAGAGGCGTCCTTCAAAATAACAGTTCTACCCTAGACACCGCCGGTGAAACACCTTACGCACCAGTATACTCGACCTGGTATTACAACCGAACGAGATATTGCAGTATTACTGTACATAATAAAGGTGCTTACGTCAATTAATTTAAAACTACCAAACTACCAGGTGCGTTCAAGTTATAACATCTCCTTTTTTTCAGAACTGGGACCAGATAGGAACTTCTTCTTTTTTCTAAGATACACGTGGACTCTTTGTGAATGTGTGACAGAGATGGCATCACTGTACAGTGCATAGAACTCTACTGGCAGCGACGAGAGTTAAGGCTGTTTTTGATACTTAAAATGGCGACGCTTTCATTCAAGAACTGCTTGTAATCATTCGTTTTCTCAATTTTCGTTGTGTGACACCTATTGAAATCCATCGCCAGCTGAGTGGGGCATGTGCTGATAGTACCATGGACGTGTCTAATGTGCGTTAATGGGTGAGACAGTTCAATGAAGGCAGAACACCGTGTGACAACAAACCAAGACAGTCACGGCCTCTCACCAGCCAGTCTGACGACATAATCCAGCGAGTGGAGAACGTTGTTCTGGAGCATCGCCGATTGAGCGTATCTACAAACTAAAAGGTGCTATTTAATTTAAGTATTTTTGGGATTGTACACACCCTGATCAAGAAAAAGTGCAATGATAATTTCTCAACACCCACATACCATTGCACTGTATACATACACACCGCACTCCCACCCAAGGCTCCCCGCCTCGGTAGCGTGGTGGTAGAGTGTCTACCTCACGTTATAGAGGTCCCGAGTTCGAATCTCGGTCAGAGTGAGTTACCTGGATAAGGTTTTTCCGGGGTTTTCCCATATCCTCAAAGACGAATGTCGGGTAACTCTAAGCTCTATGGACCCTGGGCTCACTTGAGCATCTTTTCACCCATTCCATTCATCGTCCTATATGACAACGTTGGAGCACGTAAATTAAAAAAAAAAAAAAAAACACGGCTGTTGCACCGTATACATCTGCCATACGTTACCAACGTATCAGGTCCAGCATTGTCATTATAATAGTCTAATAAGGACTGTTGTAACTCAAATCCTTAAAGAGCTATTCGTTATGTGATGTCTTTTCAATTCCGCTCTTTGGAGGGCCAACGTTAAAAAAAAAACGAATAACAACTTTCCATTTGAGAACAGTGCAAGTATTAGAAAATTCAGAAAAATAGCAAGGAGCATCCCCAAATTGGCTCACTCTAATAACGAAGGGGAAAAAGAAACATAGCCTGCATATTTTAACCAGAACTCCAAATTTTGTATAGTAAGATTTTGTCCATATTTTCCTATTTTCGACGTCAACCAGAATATAGAAGACTTCTAAGATTCTTCTCAGAACATTCAATATACACATTTTATTTGTCATTAAAATATCTTAAACGTATGATATTTGAACCAAAATCGTAAGAGCCAATTTTTAAAAATCAAAATCTAAAAATTATCCAAGTAAAAGGTAGTCTGGAATGGGTGGATTTTCTTGTAAATCTCGTCTCGTATCCCTGGAAGATGTATTTTTGAGCGGACAAGCATTCTCTCTCTCTCTCTCTCTCTCTCTCTCTCTCTCTCTCTCTCTCTCTCTCTCTCTCTCTCTCTCTCTCTCTCTCTCTCTCTCTCTCTCTCTCTCTCTCTCTCTCTCTCTCTCACACACACACACACACACTTGCACGGACCTTTTTTTAAATATTTTATTCAAGACACCTCAAAACACTGATATATTAATACCAAATTTCTGGCTGGAATGCAATACTTTCCTCACTTATAGTGTTCTTACAAACAGGGGTGTAACTTAATTATTTGCACACTATTCAGTAACTAGGAGCGGGACTATATAAGGGAGGCAGGTGGTAGAGCAGTACGGTTGTGTGAGGAGGTATGGCAACTGTAGGAGCAAGATTAGAGACAAGTAGAGACAACACCGTGTTTTACAGTTACTAATTTACTGTACAGTAATGATTAATTTGAAGTACAAGACACCTTCAAAGGCTTCAGAAGATTTAGTGGTAAAATGGTGATAACAAATGCATACTTATATCAAAGACCCATACGGGCTTACCTTGAGGATGCGTAACCGTCTTTAGTTGAGGATGTGACGTGCACAGAAGTCACTGGAGGGCGGCATGACGACCCTGATTTCTAAGATCAGCATGACCTCCGGAAGAAGTCAAACTAAAGTGACTCCCGACTGCCAAAATATGTACTCTATAAATACTGTTACATTCAATATGGCGTCCTATTGCCAAATTGGTATTCCCACGCTACAAAAAGCTAAGTGAACCTTTTCCATACATTTTTGCAGCATTCCCATGACTTAGGACTTTTGATTGTCAGAGAATGCTTTTTCAGCATCCTGTTAACTCAGGTTACTAAGTCAGAAATTCGGCCATCTACACAGAGTTGACATGACTACACAGAAAGTTGGTATCATAAGCTAAATACATGTGAAATCTTGCATAATACTGTTGTCATAGATCAACAGAATTAAGGACTTTAGAATGTGAAAACGAGTCAAGTTACAGGAAGTGAGCATGAAATAACACCATTCTAAAATTTGATAGATTTCCAAGTATTCCTCGACCATATATGTGGCAGTATATAGCAGAGAAGGTGAAATTGATGTTTATATGATTGACAATATATTAAAGGGAACAAATCATAAGCAATAATTAGCGGTGCCTTCTACCCAGGTTTACTAAATAATACAGCAAGAGCTCTCCTATGTTATGGCAGACTTGAACCCTACAGAAAAAGAGAGAGAAGGAGAGTGACTGAAGCAGCGATGAAGTTTATGCGAATGACTGCCGGTTATAACTATTAGTTCTAAAAACAAATTCGTTTTAAAAGAGCTGACGCTGCAAGCACTCCAGGAATACATATATAAACAATATTACAGAAACAACTGTCTACGACGGTACAGCATCGAATCACTTCAGTCATTCTTGCCTTAATCATAGATTATTATACACAACTGCAAATGGAAACGGAACTAACGATAACAAGTTCGTCTATCATAAATGAAACATCTCCAAAGAGATTATACAAACACTGAATTTAGAGGGACAGTATGTTCCAGATATGAGATACGAGTTCCCTCTATAGCCTCCTGGAAACGAGAACTTCCAATATCTTTTTATGAAGATAAGGCTATCTGGGTCTTACTGGTAGACCAAAATGAAATTACATCCCATTGCTTTACGAACGTTGGCAGTCTGTTTACATTTTGCATATGAAGCTGATATTGCATACATGGACATATTAGGTAAACATGGCCATCTGTAATTCACCTTAAGTTAATAACCAAGCAGGCCATATAGATGATGCAACAAATGCTTAGGTTTATTGAAATAAAAATTGTGACGTAGGACCAATCAGAATTAAGTATTGCGGTGGTTTAGCAACAAAAACAGAAAAAAGAACCAATGATTTTATTCTTAAATTTTTTCTTCTGGCTTTAACTCCCAAAGAGGGTTTTCGGTAAAAGACTTCTTGTAATTACGAGAAGTTATTGGAGTTCGTCATTTATGAACGTTTAGTAAACGCTTAAAATATACATCGAATACGCGACGCTACGATAAATAATTTAAGTAAACAACTGTTGCATCATTTATAAATAAAAGGAGAAAATTAATATATAGTAAAGGGTTATATACATCAGTGGAAAGAGTCGCATGTAAAGAAGAAAATGATGTCGAGAAATATAATTCCAAGTAAATTGAAACTGTGTAAATTATTTTATTCCATAGTTGCCCTAAAGTGAAATCCCTTTTGTGTGGATACTACGCCTGAGAAGTTTCACATCTCATCGCTCGCCGCAGCTGCCGGAGATAGGAATTATAGAAATCAAACATCATCTTCACGGTTTTTAGACCAAAGGTTCATCGCTTCCACATCAAGGTAAGGTTTGGCTTCTCCAAGCATCGCCACACCGAGGGAGCGCGAAACTTTGCGCGTGTGGGGGCGCAGACCTCACGACGGAGCGAATCCAACTTCAGATATTTGGCGTCTTGCATCGATGTGCTTCAGGAATCTTTGTGATCACATCACATGTACTCGATTTCAGATTAAGACAAATAGAACGGGATTAGAGCACATTCCCAAAGTTACATTATAGAACATTCCAGACCAAAGAGAAGATCTTAAGAAGAGATAGAGAGAAATCTTAGTGACAGCGAGGTCTAACACTTGTGTGGATCAAGAAGGAAAATGCCTACAATTCTGTGCTGCTAAAACAGATAATAGCTACTTTGTTGCAACAAAAATATGGTATATTTCCTTTTGTAAATTTGAAAAGCATTCATATTTATTTTTTGAGAATTGCTGACACTTATGCAGTTTTGGAAACGGTTCTGCTTTACTTAATCGGGTAAAATACCCATATGTAAGGGTTCACAAGTCACATTTTAGGTTTAGGATTTTTAACTCATCATCATAACGGCAGTATACGGTAATAATACATTTTAATGCCTAGAAGAATATATAAAACAATAAAATTTTAAATAATTTTCAAAAAAATGTACACAACTCAATGGGGGCGCTAATATCCACACATATTTTGGGGTGACGTAAACAACATGTCATCAGGTAACTATAGATATGGAGAAAGGTGATGCCTGAAGAGAGCAGAATGGCATATCAAGTTCAATTTATCCGTTGTGTATGCATACATTAAAATAGTATGTTGTATATCTTTGAACATTTACAATATTTTAAGAATTTCTAAGCTTACAAATAGATTGAGCAGAACACTATTTATCCTTTAAGGGTACATCAAGCACGATATAGTAGGAGTATATTGGCCAGTTTTTGCAGTCCCTTTGTCCGTTTCGGTACGTTAATTATATTTCCGTTGTTATAAACCATATCTAAAATTAGGCAGAAAATAGGTATATAATACCGTCATGGCATAATATGATTCTTCACTCCTTGTTTATCACAGCCAAACCATGTGAGCATCAGTGACAAAATTTAGGGCTCCTCTATGAGTAAATCCACTGTACAGAGTTGGTGTCGAAGGTTTAACAAGGGGAAAGAAAATGTCAATGATAGATGAACCTTGTGTGCAGGTCCTGTCATTTGCTGCATCGCATGGTTGGAGGGCTTCGTTAACGGACTTAATAAGGCCGATGATATTTTCCGCTTTTCTAGAACAATAATTCACCAAATAATTTCTGCTTACTTGGATATTGAAACCTCTGTGCAAGGGGAAGTGACTGGTGTCACAAAACGTGCAGGATTGCTGCTTGCTTACTGGCTATGCTTTTTACCTTTACTTGTAGGGAAAAGTATTGTATTCCATCCAAAAATACTATTTTCAGTTTTTACCCGAAATACAGCTTTAAAATGAAAACCACCCATATGTATGTCTGCCTCCGTGTTCGTCAACGGCATAATAGCTGAACCCCGGTGACACGATCCAATGGGACTGGAAGCATGAGCGAACACAAAGTTGGAACAGGGGAACACTTACTCACGTACACAAAGAGAATGTCTTACTTAACTCAAAATATTGTTGACATTATTACATATTATAAAGTAAATATGAAAAATGTAAATATAAAAATGAATTGGAAATTAGGAAGGACAAATCTTTATTTTGCTGCGATGCTCCTCGTTTTTGCACTCAAATGTATCAAAGGTGATCAAATGTTCTGCTTGTGTACTGGAGAGCTTGTGATACTCGGAGTACTGGTTATACTTCTCTCTGTCGTCTGTAGTCTGGATGACGGTGATTTCGTCGTCATTTACCTAGTTGTGCTCTCCTTTTTTTTTTTTTTTTTTTTTTTTTTTGGCTCTCATTTATCATTCATTTGTTGCTTGATTCATCACTAACATACCTGGGCTGAACACCAGGAGGCAAAACCTGTAAATCTTAAAATTCCTGGATGCTTAAGTCTTCGTTTTCATGGCTTTGGACTTGTTTCATCTTCACTTTTATTTGTTTCATTAAATTTCGGCCATATTGTTGACATTTCAAAAATGAATTGCCTTACTACACCGGAAATGAGCTTCCAGAAAATACACAAACGATTGGAATTGTTGGTCCGGAAGTTTGGTTGGGCTAGTCTACGATCTTAGGGTTGCCGATTCAAACCGAAGTCATACTGACGGTTTTTTGAAAGTGCTTAAAAGCGATGACATCATCGTTATTAAACTTACTGGCATGTAAATCAACTTCCGATAAACGGCATTCCAACACACCTATAGCATTCGTACTATTCTAGAACGGCAGCGTCGTTAGGAAACTACATAGCTACCCTTTAAATGATTGGAATAACAAAAATAGAATGACAGCGGAGGCATGGAATTTCAAAGGTGCCTTTTAGGGGATTAGAGATTTAATTCAACCTCCTATATCCCACTTGCACCTACAACAAAGTGTGTATTAAAACGATTTCTGCAATTTTTGTTCTAACAACTAAGTAGGAAAAAGTAATGTGAATGTAGTTTCGTTTTTTTTTTCATTTGTTTCCTTTGTTGCGTTAACGAAAGAGGGATATTAATGTTTGACCTAAAGAGAAGGTATCAAAAACTATATTCGACAACCTAGTTTTCTGCATTTAATACACACTAAATTTAATATATTATGAATAATATATAAATTCCAATTAAAATTATAATTATACAATGATGTGATTACACGCATTTTAGTCCATATTTATGCAAATGTTATGTTTATTAGAATCCATTCCTTAGATGGATTTTCGGCTTTCCCAAACATGTACTGTCACCTGCACATAGCGTAACAAATGATAAGCAGTTATTTAAAAAATAGGTTCCACTATCAATTAAACAAGCAATTATAATAAAATACTTTAAATCATTGTTTAAGGGGTGTTGTTGTTTTAAGACACAAGTAAGATAATGGTGTTGATCCCTGAATAGATGGTTTTGCAGAACATTATACCAGCTACAGGAACTGAAACTGAAGTAGCAGATTGTCATCACTGCAATACGGACTCATTACCAAGTTAATACATTTCCATCTGTTCAATAAAAAGCCCTTTGTGAATACCAAATTACCATTTTCATAAGCTACATGCTCTCCGAACGTTCAGAGTACCAACACCAGCTAGCAGAATGCTATCTATCGGACGTCCAAGAAGACCTCAAAACATCATCGCACTGTTAAATATTGAAAAATAATAAAATAAATAAAATAAATAAATATCTGCATATAACTGAGACATTTTTATAATCAAATATGTTTCACAAAACATATTTTTCAGAAACATTAGTATAGCTTTAGAATACTCTTAAGGTGTTTTACATATGTAAGTATTGTTTATCCATGGCACGTTAAAACAGCAAAATAATAATTTAAAAACCCAATATCTTGCACTAGTATGCCTTCTTCTATTCTTTTACAAACTTATATGTATCTCTACTTCGTGTTAATGAGATATACGTTATCTTATTGCTGGTCTTTAGGTTTTAACCATCAGTTGAAGATTTTAATGATGCTCGCTATGTGATGGCTTTGAAACGACGAATCGCTCAATTTCAGCATGTGCTAAAAAGACGAGTAATATACACCTATTTCAGAAAAGTAAAAGTTTTGTAACATTAAAACAAATAACAAGGGATATCTCGAAAATGGTTCACTACACACAAAAATTTAATTAACTATATGTATCTGAAATAAATTTGTGTGCTTTAATAACATCTACAACTTGGTCAAGTAAGATCTATCTCTTAAGACTTACTAGATATACTCTTAAAAAGGTCATACAGAATGATAGGAATTCTGAGGGCATTTTCACACATTTCCAGAAAATTTATGGGATAAATTTCATATCTTAAGAAAATACTTTAACATAATGGAATTTTAAACTCAATATTTTTTGGAAATGTTCCATGTAACGCATAGTGTGTTTTGACGGAATTTTCTTAAAAATCATCCTGTAGAATTATTGGTAGCCATTGAATTTAAATGTCATATTGGATATTTAAAAGACCTTTTTCATTTTTGAGTTATGCTTGTTCACAAACATGCACCTAGGACGAAGGATTCAAAACATCTATTTCCACTAAATCTCTATCGTATTTTAATGGTTTGTAAAATTTCCCCTACTTTCATTGCAAGTATGGAAAGCAAAAATTAAACTGAAATGTTTGATTCGAAAACAAGAGAAAGCCAAGCGCTCTTTACCTGTGAAAATTTAAAATTAAATGGTTTTGTCACAACCACAAAACACTATCACTTGAAGTCAACAAATCCTTACCAACAAGAAGACAAGATCAACAAAATTAACCTAAAAATTGTGTCTATAAATGATGTAGGGCTGCTGATGCATTTTGCTCAAGTTATCTTTGTTCTCCCTGCGGATTTACTTGAACTTGATATAATTTTGGACGTCAGTTATTGATTATTAATTATGAACGAACAAATAAGCAAACAAATGAGTACTGTCAAATTTAAAAGTAGTAAACAGAATAATATCATAAACACTTAAGTTGAGTGTACATATAGTGAAGACTCTCTTCCGTTTCTTAGCAGCTGATGCAGGAACATTAATAAACTTAACGAATCAAAGCGATGTTAGAGCTTCGTAGTCTACAGTTTGTTTAACTTCACTGACCATCCTTCCAGTTTTTGAGGCTCTAGGACGTAAACAAAATTATTCTGCACATAAATTTATGCAAAAAGTGAGTTATTGTCTCCTGGTACTTATCTATGACAAAGCCTTGCCACACATTTACACGACAAAATATAGAACATACACATGATGCTATACTTATCAATTTAATAGAAATTTAATATAATCATGCGGACCGAACCATAGGCGTAGGAGCTTGCGGAAATATTTCTTAGCATATTTGTATTCTGAACGGCGCTTCTGCATCTAAACAACACAAAGGAAGCTAAGTTAGCATGAAGTTGTTGCCTGCGGGCATATTTTATAGGAAGTTTAGTGCAAGTTAGGTTTTTATTGTGTTTAACTGCTAAAAAGTTGAAAAAGGTAACACCATGAGCACAAACAGAGATCGCATTACTAGGGAATGTTGTCTATTTGCAGTTTGTTACCAAAGATAGACATGTTAAAGACAGACTTTAGCTCCTGGAGACGTACTTGAAGTGTCCACCTAATGAAATAGACCATAGTCAAACTTGAACACGGAATTTTTCTGCGAAATTTATATCTTCGCAGTCTAGAATTATGAATATGGTTTTAAACGCAACTTTTTCAATACTTAAAATTGAACAAACTATTGTTAAGAAAAATTACAGTTCAGCGAGCCATAGATGTATCAGATTTCTCAAATTAAAATCCCTGATATGACCAAAGTAGCTACGTGGGACTATAGTACAAATAAACCAAACAAAATAATGTGCACTTGAAGGTACCTCGGCAACATTTGCTATTTAGAAGACAATTTTATAAAATAAGTTTGTCATCATACACTGCTGTTAATATCCCATCGAGTTCAAAGAATTTACTTCCATATATTTGCATAGCACTTATTGTCACTGTTCCATACACCTTAATTATAAACCGTCTTTGTTAATGCTCAAAATCGTTCATAATGAGAAATTATTGCATTATTTTTATAAAATGTTTCTAACAATCATAAGTGATACAACCTTGAAACCAGACTTGGTGTAAACAAAACATTTTACCCTTGGGCATTAACTTCGTGATAGTATTAGCTGTGAGGAACAAACAATATCAATGGTCTCACATTGGGATTTGCATCTTGGCAAAATGCAACAGTTATTGGGAGCGGAAAGTTAAGGAGGCTTTGGAAATTTCCTCCGAGGGGAGCACGCTTAATCGTGATTATGGATTTCAGTTCAGTTCTTGGAAACCGGCCTTAAAAATGGAAATCCGTCGATTTAAGGATTACCGATCTATACACATTGATCATCAAGTTCATTAGTTACGTTTCTTTGACTCAATTTTCTATACTCACGGCATCTCCTGACATGGCGTTTGATTTACTGAAAACAGTCTTTTGTTCAGTAATGCGAATATTGCTAGTGTTTTGTCTTTTTTTTTTTTTTTGTTTTTTGTAGTTTACGTCCTCCAACGTTAAGTCATATCGGACGATGAATGGAATTGGTGAAATGATGCTCGAATGAGTCCAGGGTCCTTAGATCTTAGAGTTACCCGACATTTGTCTTTCAGGATAAGGGAAAACCCCGGAAAAACCTTATCCAAGTAACTCACCCTGACCGAGATTCGAACTCGGGACCTCTTGAACGTGAGCCAGACATGCTACCACCACGCTACCGAGGTGGGTGTTTTGTCTTTGCGTTATATCCAGTGATTCATTTATGGTTATAACATTTAATAAATATGCTGATGATGGAGGATATGTATGCTCCCGAAAGGTCTATTTCTAATTGCTTTTCTCCTGGCTGGCTGCCCGAGAAGAACTTGAGTTAGAGAAATAATTTAAATGCATACCCTTAAATAAGTTAAAGCCTAATAAGATGTATTAAAGAATGGAAACCCAGTTTCTCGGAAGACAAATTTAAACACATTTCATTATAGATAGTATGCTACAAATGTTTCGTTTTGGGAGTCTCGTGGAATTCGCTGTCTTACATTCTGCTTCAAATTACTATAAGAACTTAATAAAAATAAACAGGCGTAGTCAGTTTGTTTCATTTACTTCAGCTAGGAAGGTTTCAAATAATTTCATCCCAGTTCACAAATGCGCTGCTGCTTCGTGAATTTGCAAGCTCTAGCTACACTAGCTGTCCACCAATTTCAATCACATATAAAGTGTTGACACAGCTTGTTCAAGTTATAACGTATAAAATGTCAACTTCTGCATGCATCGGTTCTCAATAACTACAGCACCTTTGATTTTAGACCAGTTAATGTTGACAGATAAATGCGAACAAAGTAGCACAATAAATACTGTACATTATAGAGTTCAGTACAGCTTTATACCTTTATTTAAATCAGTATGCTGAATATCTTTTCATATTTTGGTGCAAACATTTCTAAGCATTCAATACATATAACCATTTTAACAATCAGGAAAGTTCTTAGTCGTGCTTACTCCAATAATAAATTGAAAGTTAGCTACTGCCACGTTTCACAAAGCAAGACGGCTCCAAGATATGTGAGGCAAGCATTCGGTAGGTTTCAGCCGAGCTACAGCCTAGTTTTTCGTGCTTTCTCGATGTCTCTAGGAAAATGCTGGGATAATACTCTTTTTCACCACGCCTTTCCTGTCCATCTTTTTTCTGAATCTACCATTTTCTTCATTTTCATCTGTTTCATGGTTGAACCGTTGAAGATGCAGTGTTCTGCATGTTATGGCTGAATGGCTGAAGATGTGTTTTATGAAGAATTCTCCTCGGCGTCGATCGGTCGAGCACTTGCCTGCTCTCCTTCAGAGTATCTCTGCTTATGGGCGGGAATGAAAGTTGTCAAATTCTTTTTAACGGAAAATTCCATGGTCCATGTCCATGCTTGAATACGTCCCTGCCTCATTCATTCCTCCCAGGGATCATGTTTAAAGCACAATGGACCACATAGGCCTACTTATGGTGCTCTGTTGGGCTCAGCCTCGGGTGCCTCTCTATCTTTATTCGCAGGTTTCTGTTCCCTTATTTTTGCCTGTGTAATACATTCTTATATATGAAACGGTTTAAGTAGTTATTTTAAGTTTATTTTTAATTAAAATTAGTAAAAGTTTTATTTGAATGTTAAAATTAAGATAAGAATAATTTATTTAAAAATATGATGATGTAATATAGAAGAGTTGAAATATGTTTAGTTGTCATTATGGCAACGGTAGGACTATAAAAGCTCGTGCACTTCAAGCCAGTCTTTCTTCTGCAAATGGACGTAAAAGTGTAAAGACGTATTTTGCGTGCGTCTGCATTTCGGCAGAATTTGTGCTTCAGTATCTTGCATTGGAAAGTGGACGGTTATAAATGATAGCACAAACTAATATACTATCAATATATATTGTTACCCTGGCGGCAGAATCGCGATGCCGATCAATAAATGATGGCCGGTGGAGATTCGGGAAACTTCGGGGCTGTTGGTTACCGGAAGCGACAGTCAGTTGAGCGAAGTGTTTTTAAAATAAACAGTTTTAGGTTATCTAGCAAATTGTAATGGTGAACAGTGTATTGCTACGAAAATAAAGTGCAGTTTTTTGTGTTTGTAACCTCGACTTTTTATTTTACGAACCCACAAAGTCACAACTGGCGTCAGAAGTGGGATAACGGCCATGGAATCGCCACTGGAAAAGATTTTCCACAAAATGGAAGAAATGAAGACGGCCAACGACAACATCGCCGAGAAGATGCAAGAACTGAAGGCCGAAATAACAGCGAAGATGGAAGCGGCAAATAACAACCTGGCTGCGGAAATTACAGCGAAGACGGAAGCGGCAAATAACAACTTGGTCGCGACAATGACCGCAAAGATGGCCGAACTGACCACAGAAATGAGGGCAGCGAACGACAGCCTGGCCACGGAAAAGAAAGCGGCAAACGAGGCCCTTGCCGTGAAGTTTGAAGAACAGTTGGCCGGCGTGAGGGATAACGTGACGGAGCTGGGCAAGCGGATGGGCCAAGATGACGAGCGCGTCGAGGACCTGGCGAGCCGCGTTGACGACTTGGAGGGAAAGGCCGACAGCAGCGTCAAGTCCCTGAACGCCATAGTAGAGGACGTCGTCGGCAGGAAACTGAAGGATTTGAAGGCTGACGCGCCGGGACGCGACACAACATCTGCGCGCGTCAAACCGCCGAAATATGACGGCGCGTCAACATTTGAGGTCTTCCGCCGCCAGTTCGACACAGTGGCCAAGCACAAAAGATGGTCACCGGAGGAGGAGGCCACATAGCTAATAGCCAGCCTCCAGGGACGGGCCGCGGAAGTCCTAAACGCGGTGCAGACAACGGCGGCGCCCAAGGACATCTGGGAGGCCCTGGAGAATCGTTTCGGGAACCACCGCTTAGCCGCAGCGTACCGCAGCCAACTAAAGGCAAGGTAACAGCAGCCGGGGGAGACGCTGCAGGAGTTCGCCATAGCGATTGAGCAGCTGGCTAGCAAGGCCTTGGTTGACCTGCCACTGGAGTTCCTATCCCGGGAAGCCGCCTACAACTTTGTCGACGGGTACGGGACACGGAAATTCGTCAGCGCCTAATGCTCGGCGATTATAAAACCATCCACGAGGCGCTGACAGCGGCATTAAGGATGGAGGCGGCCAAGGCAGCATCTATCCCGACGTCGAGAACGAGGAGTGTCCGCTACGCCGGAGACAGAAGACCAGCTGAGGGACGCCGGCGAACACTTAGTGGCCTGTGTTGGGGGTGTGGACAGCCCGGGCAACTGCAGAGAGACTGCCCACACCAGGAAGTGCAGCGGGAAGAACGAGTAAGGCCCGGCGTGGAGAGGGACACGTCGGCGCCATCACCACCATCCCCTCGAGTGACGCTGCGCGCCGTCAGCCGGCGTATGGATGACCGCCTCATCGCGGACGGCTGGGTAGGAGGAAAGACATGCCGCGTGCTAGTGGACACTGGGGCAGCCGTGACCATCATCAGACCTGACGTGGCGAATGGTTTGCCGACGAGGTGTTCATCGCGAAGGTGGTTGAGGAGGTGATTCTGGGACTGTATGCCCTCAGGAGCCACGAGGCGACGGTGGACGTCGGCTGGAAGGTCCTGAGGCTCAACGGAGAAGAGGTTATACTCCATCAACTAGAAGAGCGCCTTGGAATTTGCAGGGTCATTTTGAGCGAAGACGTGGTTGTCCCCGCGAGGAGCGAGGTGATGGTGACGGCGTGACCGGAAGGCCAGACGGCACGCTGGGTTCAGAGGCTGCAGAAGTACGACTTCACCTCGGAACATCGCAGAGGGAAGAGTCACGGTAACGCGGACGCTATGTCCCGAAGACCCTGTCCAGAAGGGTGCGGCCAATGCACAAGAGTGGAGGAGAATGAGGGTGCCGCAGCAGTTCGAGTAGTCACGGCAGTGCCTGCGGATGGCTGGGATAGCGCAGGCCTGAGGAGGGAGCAGCTGGCGGACGCAGACTTGGGGCCACTCTTGAGGGAAGTGGAGGCAGGGACGAGACCAACCTGGACGGACGTCGCACCGAGGAGCACCACCTACAAGTCTTACTGGGCCCAGTGGGACTCGTTGAAGACCAGAGACGGTGTGCTGTTCCGGGTATGGGAATCACCCGATGGGAAGACGCAGAGAGAACAGTTGGTACTTCCCCGGAAAAAGGTCCCGGAAGTCTTGGAAGAAGTGCACGCCGGTACTTCAGGAGGACACCTGGGAGCGAACCGGATGATTGACAAACTACGGCAGCGCTACTACTGGCTGAGGCTCCGAGCAGACGCTGAGAAATGGTGCCGTCAGTGTCACGTGTGCACGGCGAGTCGCGGCCCCCAGACTAGGAGCTGGGGTCGCATGCAACGTCGGAGCGTCATTCGAACGGATCGCCGCTGACATTGCTGGACCGTTCCCAATATCTGACCGAGGCAACAAGTACCTGATGGTGGTCGTGGACTACTTCACTAAGTGGCCGGAGGTGTATGCCATCCCGAACCAAGAGGCAAGGACAAACACAGACTGCCTCGTGGAGCAAGTATTTTGCCGATTTGGGCTGCCATTAGAGCTGCACAGTGATCAAGGCACCAATTTTGAGTTCAACCTGATGAAGGGGGCACTAGAGAGACTTGGGGTTAACAAGACCCGAACAACACCTCTACATCCCCAATCGGATGGCATGGTCGAGAGGTGCATCAAGACCTTAGAGGAACACTTGAGGAAGGTCGTGGCCAGCCATCAGCGAGACTGGGACGCCAAGGTGCCACTGTTCTTGCTGCCCTACCGCTCGTCAACACACGACACCACGGGGATCACGCCAGCCAGCTTAATGTTCGGCCGAGAGCTACGCCTCCCCTGTGACCTGGCTTTTGGTAGCCCTCCGGGGGTGAAACAGCCAGCGACCGAGTATGTGGAGAACCTGGTGGACCACCTCCACGACATGCACGAGATGGCTCGCCAGAACATCCAGAAGGCGAGCGACCGCATGAAAACCCGATACGACAGACAAGCCAACAGCCAAGGGTTCCAGCAAGGTGACCTGGTCTGGTTGTACCGCCCGACCCGGACCAAGGGATGCTGCCCGAAGCTTCAGCAGCCTTGGCAAGGACCGTACCGTGTGGTGAAGAGGATTAACGACGTGGTCTACCGCATCCAGAAGGTGCCCCAAGGAAAGATGTTGGTGGTACACCTGGATCGCCTGGCCCGCTACGAAGGCGCTCTTCGGGACGACCAGCCTTGAGGAGGGAGGAGTGTTACCCTGGCGGCGGTCTCGCGAGCCGATCAATAAATGACGGCCGGTGGAGATTCGGGAAACTTCCGGGCCGATCGTTACCGGAAGCGACAGTCAATTGAGCGAAGTGTTTTTAAAATAAACAGTTTTAGGTTATCTAGCAAATTGTAATGTTGAACAGTGTATTGCTACGAAAATAAAGTGCAGTTTTTTGTGTTTGTAACCTCAACTTTTTATTTCACGAACCCACAAAGTCACAATATAAAGCATTGTAAAGTGTAACTAATTGTTGCAAAAGTTTCATTTTAATTAAAATACCAATTTTTATAGAAGTAAGGAAGAACTACAATTTTATTTGTATTTTATTTTATTTGTAACCAAATTATCATTTCCCATCTGAGACCGCCCATGAAAATAAGAGCTTATGCGAATACCAGAGCAGAATCCAACAACTAGATCTTCATCGAGGTTCATCATCATCATCATCATCATCATCATCATCATCTTTTCCTCCTCAACTTACAATTCCAAGTCGTTATATATTATATATGTATATAGTATTATATGTAATTATATATGTATAAAGCGCGCTTAACATACTAAAAAGTCTTCGTAAGGTTAAAAACATTTAAACAACTAACACTAGCAGTGACCCAGTTCTTAATACCAGTGTCTTACAAACAGGAACTAACAAGCGATGTTATATCTGGTGTGAACCAAGCAGAGGTCACACATAACCCCTTATAATTAATTACACCTACTCTGGTTAACGTAAACAACTAGATGTGGCTAACCCAATTTAACATGCTAAGGGACTCATAGGGAAGGAGAAGTGTGTCAGAACCTAGTACTTGGCACTCTGAAATGCACTTCACTATATTTTTACGAGTCAAAAGTTTCTTCTGAAATCGTGGAAACCCATGCGTCATATCTTCCCACCGACTTGTGCCATCAAAAATGTTTTATACATTTGTGAATTTAATAGTTTCTTTGGTGCCTAACCATTCAGATATCTGAATAACATAAACAATAATAAAAAGTAATAACAGTACTGTGGCCTCATTAAATAGATGGACTATTGTGGATAAGCTTATTATCATAATGATATTTAACTTTACAATATTTTAAATCGGAGATTCCTAGACATTAATAGAACTCCATCCAATTATAATAGTTTAAATATCTTAAGCAGAGTGTGTAAGGTATTAAAATGCAGTTGCTAATTTCTTATAATAGCCATTCGGGATCTATCACCCTCATCCCTGTTCTAAAATCATTTATTCACTTTCTTTATTTTATTAACCACAATTACTGTTACTACAAATAAAATTACAGTGTATCTATTCATTATGTTATATGCAAGTACTTTATATGCTTACAAATGGGCAGAGACCTAGTCACGAGCTGTAATTCAAATTAAATTAAGAATGGTTCACAATCTACACAGCGTTCTATATCAGGCGTAATGTTGCTACAGTTCCGCTATAGTAAAAAGTAAGCAAAACAGTTTCACCATTACTATTCTAATCCTAAATGAAATAAAATTCTATTTTAAAAATATAGTATTCCAAAAAACGTAGTGCAACGTTTAATAGTTACATCAAAGAGACAGAGCGAATGAGAGTGTTAGCTATATGGAGTATAGATGACATACATTGAGCGTTGTCCGCCCAACACAAGAAGACAAGGCAGAGGAATGGGTAGTAATCTCTTTTGCTGCCCGCATAACGTTGATGACGATTGCCATCTGGATATAAGGATGCCAAGTTCACTTGAAATACATAACTCACCCTTCTACAGCACCTATCACTGCAGTTAATGAAACGAGTATTAGATCTGACAACATGGGCAAGTCATATGCAACCTCATACACTCATTTCGTAGTAAAAAGATCCACTATCACAGCAGATAAACACTTTAGGCCCCTCTCCGTTCTCAGACCTTGTCTTTTTGTGGTAGGCAAACAATGGATAATAGCCACCCAGTATCGTAGTTGGACGGTAGACCGAGGACACGGCACGAGTCGTTCAAGAGGATATCAACAAAGAGTGATGTCATCTTCATGGGCACACAACAAAAGTAAGGGACTATAAATGAATGCTATATTTAAGGTTATCTATGACTGAAAATTTTAAATCCTGAACTAATAACGCTAGCTTTTTAAGAGTTATACCCTAAATGTAACTTAGTGTAAATATGATACAACCCAAATTTTATCAATTTAAGATTGATAGTTTGCAAAATATGCTCAAATTTATTTATTTTTGGTTACACACCTAAAAAGTCCCTTGCGACAAAGTAACTTAAATTTTGGTCTAATATGTTAATAACAGGTTCCCAAAATATCCACTATTTTAATTTGGCCTAGGTTTCTCTGTGTCTCAATAACTTTAGGCTCCAGAAGTTTTTAAAGCTGTGAATATGGCTTTTTTTCAGAATTTGAAATTGTTGTGTTTTGAAGTAAAGAAAGTGTTCTTAAATGCATCTCTCGATAGAAGGCGGGGCGATTTCTATTCACTGTACCTCTATGAAAGAGTGTATCAAGTTTCATTAGTCTAACACTAAAACTGCGATGCAAGGAGCATCTTAAATGATTAAAAATGTTGAAAATTTCAATAGCGAGAAAACAAGGATAAAGAATTAGAATTCATATCTAACACAAGCACTTGCGTAAGTTTCAAACTAGATTAGAATATTTAAAATGGCTTGCGGATGTTATCTAGGTATTCTTTGGATTCAGGAAGGCTTACAGTATTTTATAGGCTGAAAAGAGGAAAAGGTGATATTTTGAAAATATTCATGAAATTTCAGTCATACATAAGCACTGAACAATCTCGCGTAATTAACTAAGACTGATACCACACATAACCACAAGGGCACTCAACTAGCAGAAGGTTTGGTAATATTACGCTCCGCTCAATTGTTCGGATGATTTGAGCAACTTCAATCAAGTGATTAGAAGTATGCAACAGAGAAAATAGCTAACGTTTGCATAGGGCAAAACTACACGTTACAGTACAACCCAAGTTTCGTGAATTTTACATGGGCTACTTTTTCAGTCTCCCAAACGTGCATTCAGAAACAAAGTTTAAAGTCGCTATACAAAAACACAACTTTCCGCAGAAAAAGTATGGAATTGCTGCATCGTGGTGGATGTAACTATGCCTGCAATTTATTTCAGACAGCTCTAACTGGCATCATTAAACCCAGGCGATTATAAACCCCTGAGTGACAGCCTCACGCTGTCTAGAGTTATTTAGTTAGACAGGAGGTCCCGTCATTACTTTCTGAGCCAAGTATCTGCAAAACATTAGTGCAGTCATCAGTGGAAACACTACAACAATTCTATGTATAGTGCCGTGCATAAAAGGTGGCCCTTAGACCACAATAGTGCTTACTTCTGTATAAGGTTTCAGGTGAACCAACCCTTGATCCCAAACTCCTGGAATCACTTCTGTATGTGACTGGCCTGAAAAACAATTTTAGCAACTTAAAACCGAACCAATGAATGATATTACACTCGAGGTAATGTGAAGAGTTTCTGATACGTTTTGCTTGAAAAGAAATAAAATAAATGAAATGAGGACGTCTTGAACTGCTTTCTTTCTCAACATCTCATTCTGTATTTTGTATGAAAGACTTCTTAATTTTACTTAGGGACCTCTCTGTCGGGCATGAGGTTATTTTAGTGCTTGAAATCTAGGAACCCTGCCCTCTGCACTGTCGTAGCTACATGAGTCGGCTGCCCTCTGTCTCCTCTCGCCTCATTCTTTCTCCTGGAGGTGTCCCACTTGGGGTATAGACACAGTGGGCCCAGCACGGTGGCCTACATACCGAATCCCCTCCATAGTGAAATCGTAATCCTAATCCTACAACACTGGAACTTCGGCTCTACTTCGGTTCCGAAGAAAGCTGTGCTAAGAAGTTTTACCCCGGAAAAAATACATCACCCTCCGCTAGATTTCAAGCTGAGATCTTGGGAATCAGAGGCGAGCATGTTACCCCTAGACCATGGAGGGCGAAAAACGTGGAAAAACTAAACCAATACATCATACACTTTGGTCTTGTGAAGAAAGTAGTAAAGGCTTTTACTATTTGCGCTGTCATAAAACTGAACTACAGCTAGATATGTATACCAGAGATTTATCAGTGACATGTAGATATAGGTTACAGGGGAAACTGACTACCTCTTTTTATATGATTAGCAGGCTTGATTGAAGCTCCAGAACTCTTGTCTGGATATGAAATGTTTCTTTAACCAGAGTTATTTCATTTCCTTCCTGGAGTTTGGAAATATGAGCGAGGTAACAAACGCAATAAACCGAATGTAAACCCAAACATTAACAGTATAATAAATGGTGAAAATCATAGCCTGACCAAAGGCAAGGGCGGCTTTATTACGTTAGTTGATTAAACGCGGCAAATGGGACACAAAAACAAAATGACATTTAAAAAGCTTTATTACAATTTGATAATACTAGATATAAATATACCAATATAAAGGAAGCAAGGTTATTAATATTCACATTTATTTTTACATTATAATTACATTACATTTTATCTTTGCGCCAAAATTCAGCAAAGTAACAGTACTCCGCTGGTGAGAACATGGATGTACTTGTAATGTAACCCTTCGACAAGTCGGTCATATTTTAGGACAGGTAAAGTGCTGTCTGCCCATTACAAGGAGGCAAGGAGGCATGTGCAACGTAATCACTTTTACTGTCCGCATAATCTTTATACTCGTCTTCCGGATATGACATAACTGAGCTGTAGTGCTTAGAATGTATCCGTCCGAATTTTACAGCATTCCCCTTTACTTTAATTGGTTAATGCTTTCTGCGCCGTAGGCAATGCAATGAATGACAAATTCGGTTCAAAGCAAGGTCAGCGATAAATTTCATATAAAGAAATGTGTCACCAATACCGATATACGCACCTGCCATCGTCACTCATCCCCAGATGCAGGTTTGAAGCACGTAAGAAAAATGTTACGTGGAGCTGAGGTGGAGATGCTGCGATTCTGCGACAAAAGATGCTAGTACGTCCTGTCCTTGGGGATGGTGCCGATGTTCCAAGTCTCGCAGTCGTTTTAATGTGAGCGTTTGCTCAGATCCAGTGTCTCAGGATGAGCAATTCCTTTAGATGTCATCCACGGCTGCTGCTCCAGTTGTATGAGAAAAACTATTTGAATTCAGGCGTGGTCTCGGGCGAGGTAATTAACTTTTCATCTATTTAGGAAATAATTTCATCTTTCTTTTTAAATTAATATAATTTGAGTAACAAATTTAGGGTGTACGTCGTAACGTATATATATATATATATACGTTATATATATATATAAATTCGAGGGTATCTACCAGGCAGATCCTCAAAGTGAAGACTGAACCCCCCCCCCCTCTAACGACCAGGGAGTTACCAAGCGGTCCCGAAAGGGCGCCTGGCGCCTCTGTGGGGCTTTCCATAGGGCAAGACCTAGGGACTAACAAGCCCCTCCATCTGATCCTGTGGACTCAAGACGGGATGGAGGTGCATACGCCAATTACGCGCGCCAACTCCAAAATGGGAAGGCTACCGATATGACCTCGGTGGGGCCACCTGGTGATCTAGCACACCTTCTACTAACTATGCTGGCAGGTACGTGGGAATATTAATGGATTCCCTCAACCTCGTTCGGAGACGTGATCTTCCACGAGTATCGGGAACCACTGCCCCCTGGACTCCAACCCAATCCGAACAACTCCCAATCAGGGATATATATATTAATTCTGCATTTCTTATGTTTTGGCCTCTAGATGCTATACCAAGACACAGTATTACAATTTTCTATTTACTCAAACATAATAATTATATTGATATTTAAAAACATTGTGCAGAAAAGCTAACCTACATTAACCTATCTAATCTAACCTAACTAATCTAATTGCTACAATTGTAGCTTATACTTTTCACAATCTAAACTACTTCTACCTTCCTATCCCTAATAAATCATCTATCTTTTTTTTTTCCTTGTGTTGATGTTTTCTGTTGTCGCTTCAAATACTTCTGTTGATTCCAAGATTGTGCTCTTCTATTAATCCTTCGAGTAGGTGAAGTTCCCCTTCTTCCTTTGGTTGGTGAAGCTAGGTATCCATATTCTGTCCTCGAAGTCGTTCAGATCTTCGTGGTGTGGAAGGTGGTTCACGATATACAATATAACGTAGATATACAATAAATTTGAACCATGTAATTGAATTGCATTTACACAGAAATTATTAATATTTTATAATCTCTACAGATTTTTTTCTACACGCCGTTCCGACAAAGAATTATACGTCTCTTCCCTTCGACGTTACACGATCATAAGACGCTTGTCCAAGATTATTGATTTTTCTCCTTTCGTTTCTATAACCACCAAACAAACTTGTTTTTCACTGGTGCACATTAACACATTACCTTATTATTTTTGTAACCACCAATACTAACACATTACACCATATCATATACATATTGAATCATATCATGACCTGCTGAATGTCCTACTTTCATTTCTTATGTACATTACTTTTCCACATCGATCCTTAATACACTTTAATCCAAATATTGAAATATTTTCAGCTCTCGGGGCCTAAACTAAAACAATTGCTACAAGCAGAGGATCCTACTTATTTCTTTTACAAATTAACATGTATTTCAGATAAATTAACTCTTACGTAATATATTTCAATCATACGGTTATAAAAATATGAATTTTACCATTCTCTTCGAACATATTAAGGTATATAATCAATTAAATAACGAACTGATTTACTGCACAATGGTCAGCAACCACGACAACAACCAATGAGAGGTAACTAGGTTAGGTGAGCGTCAAGAGATACGGGCAAGCTTATGTGAAACAAGGATTAGGTTCATATAAAATAGTTTTGTCACATAAATCACATTCGCATAATACCTATCACTGCGTTACTGAAATGAACATTAGATCTGGCAGCATGGGTGAGTCATATGCACTCATACACTCATTTCGGAGTAAAAAGATCCACTACCATAGCAGATAAACAATACAATCCCCTGTTCCCTCTTCAGGTCCCGCTTGCCTTCTTGTGATGTTTGGACAGTACCGTGTCAAAACAATGGTTAGAATATGCTCAAGATAGAGAGGAAGTCACATGTGCAGAGTGCAAATAGATTCGTTAGTACCAACATAAAATGCTACTTTTTACACTGACTCTCATTAATAATCGGACAGACTTTACATTTCACTGTAGAGTGCTCCATAAAGCAGGATAGATTATGTGTATCAATCTCAAGGTACACCTTGTGTTAAGCGAAACTCATATGCTATGAATAATCATTATAGAGATTGAAAATGCGGCTAAACTAAGAGCTTCCCTATTCAACCTTGTTTACATTATGAGTATACGACACAAAAGGAATCGGACAGCACAAATGAAATGCAATACAAACGAGTAGGTGAAGTCTGTCAATAGACAAAACAACATCGTAGAAGTACATCAACTGTGCACCAAGAAGAAGGCAAGAGCATAGTATGGGACCCAGAGGTAACCAGAGTACCTTAGAACAGACAGTTAGTGATCTATGTTACGGTTCACCTTGGTCATAAACATAAAGTCTCTTAATATTTGTTATATCAAATATAATATTAGGTTAGCATAGATATTGTATACTGATTATTTGGCATCAAAAGGAAATACACAGCTATTATAGCAAAACACATAGTAGATAGGATACATACATATATACATTACATACATTACATACATTACATACATTACATACATTACATACATTACATACATTACATACATTACATACATTACATACATTACATACATTACATACATTACATACATTACATACATTACATACATTACATACATTACATACATTACATACATTACATACATTACATACATACATATAATAAGTGTTCGATGGACTAGAAATGTAGATGAACGGAGAAACAGAAATATGAGGCCCCTCAAGGTTCAGAACACAGATCGGTGGACTTTCTTCATAACAAAGCCCACTCCTAGGAACAATACCTGCGAACCATGTGAAGGCTCGGTCTGCCGCCCTGTTCTCCCTTTCACGCCAGTACATACCTGATCGATACAATGCAGTTCTATATTATCCAAATTCCTAAACCTTCACATCGTACGTGCTTCGGAATTAAGCAAGTGGACACTGTAGGAAACCTTCTATCAACGTTCGGGCATGCGCACATACAAAATTCGTACGATGGTTTAAACTTGAAATGGAAACCAACCAATTACAGTTTAGAACTTACACACGTGATTCACACAAAAATTCAAAATGTAACTATAGAGGAGGAAACCCAGGAGATAGTGGATCCGTGATTTTGATAGCTCACACACTCTATGTCAGTCGGGTTGTAGTGAAACCACGCCGTACGTATCAGCGCGGCAAGAGTGTCTGGAATACACAACACATGTGTTGTGACATGTTTTTGATAACAGAAACACTCTCTCTCGGTCGAGGCGTAGTGAAGTCATATATAAAAGTGCAGTAAGAATACACCAAATACACAACACGCGTAAAGAACTCTGTCGTTACCGCCAAACACATTACACGAGTCTGCAAACAGCAACTTTCCAGGTGACGAGTGAGGTATCTAATTACAATTGTGAATAAATCGATCATGGAACAGTCGAGGTGTTTTCTTCGCTAATCACACCACACCCAGTCAGGACGTATCCCACACCCTGGAACAAAGAATAGAGTCCATGCAGAGCGAACCCCGAGGAAAACCCCGACCTGTCCAGCAGACCTCCTACATCCGTAACCCTCACACGTCACCTTTCCTACTTTATGAGGTGTTGAGTGCTGAAAGGACTCAACCAGGCTCCAAACGGGCAGAACCGCCTCATCTCTCACTATGAAAAGAACAAAACATACCGGGAAATAGTAGAGATTGTGAATCCTAGCAAAAGTACAGTTAGTGACATAATTCACCGGTATAAGTATGAAGACAGAATTGAATCAAAGCTAGGGCGACCAAAACTTCTTATCGATGGGCAGGAGTCTTATATTATACGGAAGGTAAAATGGAATCCGCGTATAAGTACTCCGGTTATTTGTGCTGAGATTCAGGACGAACTGGGACTGACAGCCCTGAAACGGCCAGAAGGGCCATGCGAAAACAAGACTATAATGGTCGCGTAGCCAGAAAACAGCCATACATTTCTAGCAAGAATGAAAGAGAGCGATTACAATTTGCCAAAGAGTTTGTTAACAAGATAACCTGTTGATGGGACCAAGCTTTTTTGTTTTTTTGGTGAAGAAAGCAAATACAGCATTGCTGGAAGAAACCAAATACGGAGCTGAAGAGCGCAATTTACAAGGCACAGTCAAACATGGCAGAGGGAGCGTAATGGTATGGAACTGTATTTCCTGTATGGGAGTGGGAAATCTGGTGTTCAGACACAACCATAATCAAGGAAGTCTATCTTAGACTATTACAGCAAAATTTAAAACAAAGTGTAGAAATGGTGGGTATTTTGGACAGCTTCCTTTATCAGGGTAATGATCCGAAGCATACGTCCCACATTGTGCAGCTATGGTTATCTTACAACTGTTCTCATGTACTGCATCCACCACCTCAGTCCCCAGATCTTAATCCCATAGAAGCAGTATGGGATAAACTGGAGAAGGCCGTGCGGAGGACCCCATCACCTCCAAGCAGCACTTGAAGGAGAGGTTGCAAGAGGAATGGAGCAAGCTTTCTACAGCCTACCTGAAAAACCTGGTTCACAGTATGCCAAATTGGTTGCGAGAAGTAGTGAAAATAAGAGGGAGAGTCAAAAAGTACTAAGCCATATTTTGTATCACACTCAAGTTGAGGGCCAAAAATGCCATATTTCATTTTAATTCTTAATTAAGCACGCGCTGTATAATTCTTGTGTGAAATAACATTTATTTTCTTACAAGAACGAACCACGTAACTGTCGATTACCATTAATTTCAATAAAATAGCACATCAAATGTTGATTTTTACACTCTAAACGTAGTACTCTGCTTCGTGCGATTATATATGGGAGTCTCTGTATGTACGTCAGTATACCACTGTGATGAAGAGAAGGATTAATATTGTGTGGAAACATTTAATCTTTAGTAATATTGCTATGGTTAGTTGGAAGTTCTTGGTTCCCTATTAACCCTAAAAGTAGTTACTGTTGCAAACAACGTCTAAAAAGCTGAATTCAGAATAATTTTGCTGGACTAGTCAAAGTGTGCGCCATACTCTTCTTAGTTGGAGGAAAACTAGGTTTATGTCGAGACAACATTTGTATCGGTGCATGAAATACTGTTCCAAAAGTTATGGAGTAATACTCGTGAATTATAGAGTATTTTACAATCCTAACACGTTCTCCAGTTTATTCCTTCTAATTAGCCTTGCTAACTTTGACCGTCCATGGCTTAAATGTTCTGCTTATAAATGTTAATTTATATTAAGGATTTTAATTGCGCTTTCAGTTCTTCGTTAAATATTCCGTCTAGACTGGAAAAGTTGGTAAATACCCAGTTTATCTGCAATATATGGAGGTGCACCTTCGTTGGTGCTGACCTGAAAACAAGCGAAGCTTAAGTCTTTATGTAGGTTAACAGTTCTGTTACGTAACAAATTATACAGAATTATTCCAAATAACACCATTAACTTTAAGTATGTGTGTTGTGGAAAAATAGTTACTTTCCACAGGAGGAGACCATGTCCTGATACAGGACTGAATATTAACGGTTAACATTAATGATTTTATTAAGAAATGATAAACTGTGAACACTTAACTCTTTTGCTATAGTCAATGTGTAATGTAAGGAGCACAACTGTCATTAGTTAACCTATTTAAAGGATGAGAAAAGGAGATAGTGATAAGTCAGTATACCTGAAGTAATTAAGAATTTACCGAATTTATTTGACAGGAAATCCATTAGTTCAAGGTTCAAATATTCAAATTCGTAAAGTTCTAAAATTGAGATTGGGAATAAAAGTTTTAGAATTGGCACCACTCTGCCAATGGTGTTTGCCCTTCAGCTTCGTTATAGCGACGAACCCATCGTCTAACAGTGCTGACATCCACCGTTGCATCACCATACACGTTATTTTTAGCCTTTTGTGAATGTCAATTGGCGTTTAACCTTCCGCAGTCAAAAATTTAATCACAGAAGGCTGTCTAATACAAATGTCGATGCCAGCCATTTTGCAAGAGGATGCAGTGCTGCCACCTGTTGACTTAGGAAGTTACTACTGCAGGGGATTGGAGAAGAAGGTTTGAGGAATTGCACAAAATTCAAAGTTTTCACATAACTTATTTATTTAAGGAAAAAAAATATGAGGCATTTCTTTTTGACCCACCCTAGTACAGTGATAAAATTAAAGTTTGTATGCGTGTGTAATTTACTTTTGGAAGCTAGTTAAGTCATTTTTATAATTCTCTCACAATTGAAACATAGAGAAATGACACACTTGGCAGCAAGAGTAAGCAGCATTCGGAGACCATGGGTTCAATTCTTGCGCCGAACTCCCTAATCCACGTGGGATTGTCTTTTCGAGTTTCCCCAGGGTCGCAAGGGAAATTCTGGGAAAGCTAATTACATCTGAAAACTTCCTGTCCCTCTATCTCACCTCATTGCAGTTCGCATTTCATCGGTTTAGTTGGGCGTTGCATGGAAGGGGAAAAGTACACTCGCTGTAAACTCCGTCCCCCGAAACATTGTGGAGAATATTCACATCCATCTATTAAGCTAAATTAGTTTATAGCATAACACTATGTTAGATGTTTTTTATTCTGTTAGAAATAGTGGATCCTTTTTCTTTCTGAACAACTACGAAACCAAAGTAAATGATTAACATTCAAAGTTTCATATCCAAATAAAATCATTTATCCTGGTGTCAAATTCCAAATGTACAATTTAAGAATTTGGAATACTGTCGCGGAAGGTTTAAAGTAATTAGAATTTCAAATATTTCATTTGGGTGAATATATCAGGAGATCACCACAAATATCAGTCATAGATACTTTACTTACTAATGATACAAGAGTTTCATGCGAGATAAGATATAAAGGGAAGATGACTCACAATTCACTGTAGAAAAAATCAAAGAATATAGGAAAAGGTAAATATACTAGTTAAATCAACAGCGTAGACTGGTTTAGGTAATAAACGATTTCAAATTTACTTGGACAAAAGTATTATTTTATTGTATTATCCGAAAAAATGAATTGTTAATAACATCAAAAATTCATGCAAGATTTAACATATACCAGGGTGGGTCAAAAAATAATGCCTCCTATTTTTTCCCCTTAAATAAGTAAGTTATGTGAAAAGTTTGAATTTGGCACAATTCCTCAAACCATCTTCTCCAATACCCTGCAGTGTAACTTCCTAAGTCAACTGCATCCTCTTGCAAAATGGCTGACATCGACATTCGTATTAGACAGCGTTCTGTGATTGAATGTTTGACTGCGGGAGGTGAAACGTCATTTCGCATTCACGAAAGGCTAAAAAATGTGTATGGTGATGCAACGGTGGATGTCAGCACTGTTTGACGATGGGTTCGTCGCTGTAACGAAGGTGAACGGCAGACACCATTGACAGATGAAAAGCGAAGCGGCAGGCCGGTGACTGCAGTGACTCCATGCAACATTCAGCGAGTCTATGACATCATTCGTGATGATCGCCGGGTAACAACAGGTGAATTGTACCGCATTATCTCCCTCAGTAAAGGTAGTGTGATGACGATTATTCAACAACTGGGTTACTCAAAAGTTTGTTCACGTTGGGTACCAATAATGTTAACCGCCCAAAACAAATATACAAGGAAAACAATAGCCTCCGAACACTTGCAGCGCTTCAATTTGTAGGGAGAGGAGTTTCTGGAAAAATTGTTATTGGAGACGAAACGTGGGTTCATTTTTTTGAACCTGAATCAAAGAGGCAGTCAATAGAGTGGCATCGCACAACGTCACCGAAGCAAAAAACAATTCAAAACTCAGTGGTCGGCAAGGAAAGTTATGTCGACAGTGTTTCGGGATGCAGAGGGTGTGCTTATGATTGACTTTTTGGAGCAGAGATGCCCTATAAATTCTGTCCAATACGTCAGAACTCTCAAAAACCTAAAAGCACGTCTTCGCCGAGTTCGCCCAACAAGAAATGTGGCGGATGTTCTTCTTTTGCATGAAAATGCAAGACCACACACCAGTCAATTGAGAAATTGGGATAGCAAGTCTTACCCCAGCCGCTATACAGCCCTGAACTGGCACCATGAGACTTTCATCTGTTCGGGCCACTAAAGGAAGCTCATCGTGGGATTCATTTTGAAGATGAGGAGGCTGTGAAAACGTCCGTGCGTCAATGGCTTAGGAAGCAAGACCGTGTGTTTTACCACACTGGAATACATGCCCTAGTTAAAAGGTGGACCAAAACTGTGGAAAAGGGCGGAGATTATATTGAATAGTGAAAAATTAATCGTCAATGTTGTAGTTTTCAAGCTATGTAAATTGGATTCAATTTGCTTGGCAATTAAAGGAGAAAAAATAGGAGTCATTACTTTTTGACCCACCGTGGTATACAAGTTCTTTAACAAAGGTTATGTTTGGCAGGAGAATTTGGATTTAAATGTTTAGTTCAACTAAGAGTATTTATTCTAGGCACAAGGTTTCAGCATACGACACATTACAAATGTTTTCACGCCTGTAAGAAACTTGATATAACTACTGAATTGTAGTAGAGAAATGCCTAAGTTTGAAGTTATAAGAATGTCGACAGAAATTTCGGACTTAGTTGCGCTATTCTATATAGCGTAATGGTAAATATTATTTTTGCTTATGTTGCTTAAACATAATCTTTATCAAATCAAGATTTTGCAATTAATTTTAACGGTTGAATAAGAAGGTCGAGTCACTAGGTAACTTTTATAACGGCAAGTTTTGCAATTAGTTTTGTGTAATATTTAAATCTTTCACTGCGAGCATTATTGATTAAAGCTCCACGGGTGATCAGCGTGTCAAATTATATGTAATTAGATTCGAACTTTCACTTCCTGAAGAAGGCCATGGAGCTTAGAATGTCTGAAAGTTTGAATCAAATTACTTTGACACGGCTGATCACCCGTGAAGCTTTAATCAATTTGCAATTAGTTGTTTTAAATATGCTAATTTTTGTATTTATCCTTTAAGTAAAGATACTCGCGAGAATAAGAGGAATTCGTGAAAATTCAGGAAGAAAATTAGGTTTGAATCTTGTAAACTTATTCTGGAGCATATGGATATATGTGTGCTGTAAGTAAAGTCCTAGCTGTAAAGTATCTTTCGCTTGTTTCGTTAATAACAAAACAATACCGTTCTGTTTAAAATTGAGGTAATAATGATTACTCCAATATTAAGTCCTAAATTCCCATAGGTGTCACGAAAAACTGCCATTTTATTGACCAATCCACAATATTCTGTAACTCTCCTCATAACATATTGCTATAATACCACTACAGAGACAATTATCTACTAGGTAGGTACTTTATTTAGAAGGATTTTTCTAAAACAAAATAGTAAATAAATGAATTTCGTTAGGATATTGGTTAAGTTTATTTACCCTGCACAACAAACAGTATCATTTGATAAGTCTAATAAATTTCCAATGAAGTCATCTAAAATAGAAGAAACAGAGCTTCATGCTGTCATAAAACTTTCTCATTTGAAAGGCTGGACTGCCGCACAAGTGAAAACTTAATGGGATGAAGCTCACGTGGGCTCTGCACCATCATTGAAGATCGTTTACTTCTGGATCAATGAATTCAAACGTGTTCGAAGAAGCACCGAAAGTGAATCGGACCTGATTGCCCAACTGAGGTCACCACACAGGATAACATTGGGAAAAAATCTAGGATTTGATTATGCAAGGCCGTCGAATCAGAATTCCTGAGATCTCTGAGACTGCGGGCATCTCAGCTGAGCAAGTGCACAATATCCTGCATGAAAACTTGCCAATGAAAAAGCTGTGTGCAAGATGGGTGCCGCAATTGCTCACAGTCGACGAAAAGCGCATCCGGAAGAACACTTGTACCAAGTGTCTGGCGATGTTTAATCACAATCTGCAAGACTTTTTGCGCCGATTTGTGACTTTAGATGTATCTTGGAACCATCATTACACACCAGAGTTAAAACAGCAGTGAAAACAATGGACAGAGGCTCGTGAAAGTATACCAAAGAAGGCAAGGACTATTTTGTCAGCTGATAATCTGATGACCATTTTTGGGATTCCCAAGGAGTAATCCTCATAGACTACTTGGGAAAATGCAGAACCATAACTGGAGCCTGTTATGCTTCACTGTTGGATAGTTTGCAGCATTTGATGACTGAAAAGAGACGGAGATTGAAACGCACAATAATGCTCTTTCACCAGGATAATGCACCCTCGCATACATCAGCAACAGCAATGGGAAAGTGCATGAGTTGCGCTTTGAATTGGTTCTTCATCCACTTTATTCACCAAACGTAGCCCCAAGTGACCTTTTACTGTTCCTAAACTTAAAAATTTGGCTTGCTGCTAAGGAAGTTTCATCAAATGAAAAAATAATAGTCACCCTCACCGTATATTTTGCAGATCCTGACGAAACCTATTTCTCCGACGGGATGAACGTGGCTGAACCAAGTCTATAGCCATCAATGGAGACTATGTCGAGAAATACGGCGACATATTCACGAAAATAAAATGGTACTTTTAGTTTTTACCAGACTTATCAAACAACCTTCATATTACATGGTGAATGGTATAATAGAGTTTTTAATAAGCAAGTCGCTAGTGGTCTTCCTGTCTCAAGGAATGGTAAAATAAGACCTGAGGTTTTCCTGGCGACGAATACGTTCACTTTCTTCTCGGGCAGCAAGACAGGTGCAAAGATGATTAGATATTAACGTTTCGGGAGTGTACATCTCTCCCGTCGTCAGGATATTTATAAAATTTTATAACCACAAATGAAATACTGGATATAACACAACTATAAACAAAGACAAAACACTATCAAAATTCGCATTACTGAACAAAGACTGTTTTCAGTAAATTAAATGCCAGGTCAGGAGATGGCGTGTGTATAGAAAATTGTGTTAAAGAAACGTAACT
The DNA here is from genome assembly GCA_030765055.1 of Mantis religiosa. Taxonomy (NCBI): domain Eukaryota; kingdom Metazoa; phylum Arthropoda; class Insecta; order Mantodea; family Mantidae; genus Mantis; species Mantis religiosa. The sequence goes on from CM060955.1 coordinate 36,997,444, forward strand.
ACTTAACTTGAATATCAAGCTGTGTCGATCTTTGCTTCTTAATTCGACGGATTTCCATTTTAAGTCCGGTTTCCACGAGGAGCTGAACTGAAATCCCGAATCACGATTAAGCGTGCTCCTTTCACAGGAAATCGCCAAAGCCTCCTTAATTCTCCGCTCCCAGTAACTGTTGCATTTTGCCAAAATGTTCGTCTCCCAAAAATTGGCTTTATGGTCGTTTTCAAAACAATGCTCTACCAGACCAGACTTCCCAGGTTGCATTAAACGAATTCTCCGTTCATGTTCGATTATTATAGTAGTGATGGACCTTCCGGTTTGTCCTATATACGGTGTCCGACATTCACAGCGAATGCGGTACACTCCCGGAACTTGGAAGTCCAGTTTGTCTTTCACTGGTCTCAACAGATGCTTAATCTTCGGAGGTGGCTTGTGGATGGTCCTGATGTTTTATTTGGCGAGAATTCTGCTGATTCTGCCGGTTAGATTGCCGGTAAACGGGATGCAGACTGTAGCGCTAGGCTTATTTGACGCTTGCTGTATTACAGGTTTCCCTTTCCTAGGTTTGGTGATCGAGGCTTCATCGTCATACTCGGAGTAGCCGTTTTGACGGAACGTGAGTCTCAGATGCTGTAATTCTTGTTTTGAGTGGCTGGGATCAGAGATAGACAAAGCTCTGTGGGCCAGTATATTGAGAGCTCACAGTCGTTGAGACATATGATGGAAACTGTGAACGTTCAGATAGAGATCGGTGTGTGTAGGCTTGCGACATACAGCATGCCCCAGTGTACCGTTGCTGTTTTTTTCTTTTTCGCATGAAAGCTAGGCAAAGTGTCTGATCCATGTGGCCAAATTACAAAAGTGTCGTCTACGTATCTATAGAAATGAGATGGTTTAAGTTGAGCTGTGGCAAGTATTTCATGTTCTAGGTGTTCCATAGAGAAATTAGCTATAGCTGGTGACAAAGGGGAGCCCATTGCTACTCCGTCTACTTGTTCAAAGAAAGTACCACCAAACAAGAAGTAGACATCAGGGTATGTCGGAAGAGCTCTATGATATCAGCCGGAAAATGCTCCTTCAGAAATGTGGTTATAACATTTTATAAATATCCTAATGATGCGAGAGATGCACACTCCCGAAACACTGATATCTAATCACCTTTTCACCTGGTTAGCTGCTCGAGAAAAAAGTGAGTAGTTAATGGTAACTTTTTCAACATTTAGAGGCTGTTTTATTGTCTAACTAGTCCATTGTAATAGATCATGCATACCTCTGTCATATGTAATAAAATAGAATTAAATTATATTCCGCATCACATTCAGAAATGCACAGTTTACATATTTAACAAAGGACTTAAATTATGCTTATACACATTGTTTAAAATATTAACTTTTGAAAACCTAAGGGGAGCTTGAAACATTTCAAAGTGTAGGACTACATTTTATTTATGATTTCTCTACACGTTACAAAGTCACATATTCTTACACTTACGAGTAATCATAGAAACAAGTGACCCTTCTATGTCATGATAGATTTGTGCTTAAGAATTATTTATATTTAAACTATTATAATTACTTAAAAAAAAGCGTGAATAACGTTCATATTATGCAACAGTAACAAGTTCTTGCCTAAAAAAGAAAAGAAAGATAGAATAGAAAATACACCTTCACTTAGAAAAACATAAATGTACAATTGGAAACTAACACTACCAGGTAAAAGAAAGAATGAAAGGAAAAGAAAAAAACTATTAAAATACCAAGTATTTGAGAAAGGGAAACTGATTTTCGAACTGAAGCTACTACCTGAGTTACACTTGCTTTACATTGAAGTGAGTGAGTGAGTGTGTGGGGTTTTAGGGCCCGTCAACAGCAAGGTCATTTGGGCCCGAAGTCAATAATAAAACCTAAAACCTACACAAATTTAGCTAAAAACGTACAATAAAATAAAACACTCAACCATTAAAAGCACATAAAACCATCTAAAAACTAATAATTTAGAATCTCTAAAATTAATAAATATAAAATACAAGTTAGACTTGTTTATTAAAACCTATTTCTAAAACAAACCGCAGTGCCTTATCCACGGCCACAGGGTCGTCACCTAAAACACCGGGAACGTTAGCTCCCAAGCCCAAAGACTGGCGAACGCTGGCGTACTGAGGGCAATGGATTAATATGTGCCGCACAGTGAGGCGCACTGAACACGGAGCACACACAGGGGCCGGTTCCCCTCTTAATAGATGGCCATGAGTGGCTCGTGTGTGTCCAATTCTCAGCCGGGTGAGTATCACCTCGGCCCGCCGGTTATCCCTGCAGGAAGTTGGCCAGGGTTGTACGCTCTCCTTTATAGCCCGGAGTTGTGTACCTTGTAAAGCTGTCCAGGATTGCTGCTAAGCAGATAGGAGCTGGCGACGGAAAAAACGTTGCACATCCTGGAATGGCACCGTGTGTTAAACTCCGGGGCAAACGGCAAGCGGACTTTGCAGCCGCGTCCGCCTCCTCGTTTCCGGAAATCCCCACATGGCCTGGGGTCCAAGTAAAAACAAAATTGTACCCGCGCCTGAGCATTTGCGAGATTTGGGTCTGTATTTTTAAAACGAGGGTGTGAGCGGCAGTGTGCTGTTGCAAGGCCTGAAGAGCACTCAGAGAATCAGTGCAGACAATAAAAGAGCCAGGAGCTAACTTGCAAATAAAAAGGAGCAAATAGAAGATGGCATACAGTTCTGCGGAAAAAACTGAAGTGGAGTCCAGAAGGCGAAATTTATGAGCCTCACCGTTAATGAAGAATGCGCAACCCGTAGCGCTACCTAACTGGGAACCGTCCGTAAAGACCGGAACATAGTTAGGGTAACGGCCCAATAGTTCGGCAAAAACTTGTTGGAACACCGAATGTGGAGTAGCGAGTCTAGAGTTGCTTGAAAGTGCGAGATCGAACACCGCAAGATCGAGCTGCCATGCAGGATAAGGGCAGATGGACGACCTCTCCACGCGAGGCATTCGGAGGCCATGGGAATGTAGGAGATCCCGAAATCTTATTCCCATGGGGCGTGTCCGAGAACCAGGGCGCATATAACGGTGGACTAAATCTGGACACAGAACTGGTTTAAAACAAGGATGATTGGGATAACTTGCCAACTTCGAGACGTCCGAGCAGACTAACAGCGAGCGACGAATATGGAGTGGAGGTTCGCCTGAGTCTGCATACAGGCAGTCGACTCGACTGGTGCGGAAAGCTCCTGTGGCAAGGCGGATGCCAGTATGATGCACGGTGTCTAAAAAGGCGAAGTTTAGAGGCGGTCGCTGAGCCATAAATAAAACTGCCATAGTCCAGCTTGGACCGAACCAGAGAGCGGTACAGCCTCAACATTACCGTGCGATCGCCCCCCCCCCCCGCCAAGATGCTCCAGATAATACCTTTAGCACCCGAAGAGAACGATCGCAAGAGGCTCGAAGGTGACGAATGTGGTGCTCCCAATTTAGTTGTCGGTCCAAGTAGAGGCCCAAGAACTTCAGGTGCGAGACAAATGGCAGGGGTGTGCCGTTCAAATGAAGATCAGGAGGCGGGTGAATACCTCGTAGGCGGTGAAAGTGGATACACTGCGTCTTCGCAGCTGAAAAACGGAAGCCGGTTTGAAGCGCCCAAGCTGCTAGCTGGGTAATGGTCAGCTGCATTTGGCGCTCAATGTGATCTATGTTGGCAGACCTATAGTAGACTGCGAAGTCGTCAACATAGAGGGATGATGGAATTCCACTTCGAACGGCACTAGTGATGCCGTTAATCGCTACGGCAAAAAGGGTGACGCTCAAAATCAACCCTTGAAGTACACCGTTCTCCTGTATCCGCTCCTGGGATATCGTTTTTCCTATGCGCACACGAAAACGGCGAAGGTTTAAAAAATTGCATAAAAACTCGGGTAGATGACCACGCATACCGTAACTATGAAGGTTACGGAGTATGCCGTACCGCCAAGTGGTGTCATAGGCCTTCTCCAGGTCGAGGAACACGCCCACGGCGTGCTGTTTCAGTAGAAACGCATCGGAAATATACCCCTCAAGGCGCGTTAGATTATCGACACTTGAGCGATGGCGACGAAAACCGCATTGCAAGTTGGACAGATGGTTATGTTTTTCTAGCTACCAATTTAACCGAGCGTTTACCATTCGCTCCAACGTCTTACAGATGACACTCGTTAGGCAAATGGGGCGGTAGCTAGATGGTAGTGTGCGGTCCTTTCCGGGTCGAGGGATGGGGATGACGATACCCTCTCGCCAGGAGGAAGGGAAAACCCGCTCATGCCAAATGCGGTTATAGATGTTTAAAAGGAAACATAGCGCCTCAGATGGAAGATGTAGCAGCATCTGTCGGTGTACGTCATCGGGACCTGGAGAAGAATCCTTTGCTAACGCCAGAGAATGCGCGAGCTCGGCTGCGGTGAAAGGTTGATTGTACGGCTCGGTGCAGTCACTATTAAAGTTAAGTGGTACCCGCTCGGCCTTTTCCTTAATAGGCAGGAAGAGAGCGTCGTAGCGGGCAGTTTGGCTAGTAGCAGCAAATATGGTAGCTAGGGCTTCAGCCATGTCCTTCTCGGTGGTGCACATGGAACCGTTGATGGCAAGGCCGGGAATTACCGTCCGGCGATACTTGCCATACATCCGCCGAACAGCTGACCATACTTGTTGGGCAGAGCTGCGCTGGGAAAGCGAAGACACATAGGCTTCCCAGGATTTACGCTTTGCGTTGCGCAGTATAAAGCGTGCCCTAGCGCGAGAACGTTTGAAGGCGACGAAGTTCCCTTCCGTCGGGTGCCGCTGAAAAACGCGCAAAGCACGTTTGCGTGCTTTGACAGCCAAACTGCATTCCTCAGACCCCCACGGTACAGGGATACGACGTGGTGTAGGTGAATCTCGAGGAATGCTGGATTCTGCTGCGAGCAGGATCGAGCAAGTAAAATATTCGACCATTTCGTCGATGGTGTCGAAACCATCGTCGATGAGGTGTATGAGGGATTGGAATTTTCCCCAGCGAGGATGTCGAGAAGGTACACATTGGCGGCCAGAAAAATGAATGTTAATGGGGTAATGATCACTGCCAAAGAGGTCGGAAAGTACTGACCACTCAAGTAGTGGTACTAATGACGGACTGTAGAAAGAAAGGTCTAATACGGAATGTGTACCATAAGCGGATGATAGGAATGTCGGGTCACCAGTATTTAGCAGAAGCAGGTCAGACTTATCGAAGACGTCTACGAGCAGGCATCCACGGGCGTCATCTGTGTCTGATCCCCAGAGCGTGTGCTTGGCATTCAAATCTCCCACAAGGAGTAGTGTTGAGGGGAGCTGAGCCAATAGTGCTAGAAGATCCCGCTCTGGAACTATACTGAGCGGCGGCAGGTACATGTTACAGATGGTAAAACTGATGCCCTCCAGCTGTAGTCGGACGGCCACAGCTTGCAATGGTGTGGTGAGAGGAACGTGGGCGGCGGAAATGTTAGGCGCCACTAAGGTAGCAACGCCACCGCTTGCACGCATACCTGCAAGAGAATCGCTTCTAAATGCCGAAAAGGAGTGAAGGTGTAACGAGTGATTGGGATGTAAGTGGGTTTCCTGGAGGCAGATTATTGACGGTGACCGTTGAGAAACTAAATGTTGTAGGTCTTGAGCACGAGCTCGAAAACCATTGACATTCCACTGGATTATTTCCATAAAGAGTTTTTAATGGGCCGTTTTAACCTTTTTCTTGACCTTGGCTGACTTGGGCCCTACGATTCGAAAATCGTTAGTCTCCTGTGACTCCGCTGATGATCGGGAGTCAGAACTCCTACGGCTCGTAGAACGAGACCGGGATCTAATAGAAGGCGAGCGACTTCGCGAACTATGTTGTGGTCGGGATCGGTTTTTCACATTTACCACGGGATGGTTGTTACCCGCTGATGGCTTGGTGGCTGGAGTCTGTACGGCTGAAGCGGATGTAGTGCTGGTGGATATACAAACTGCCTGAGACGTAGGTTTAACGGCTAGAAGGTCAGTCTGCGTGGATGCGTGGGCGACAGGGACGTGTTGAACAGGAACAGTGGTATTAGAAGTACGGCGAGCTGCTAATGCATATCCAGTAGTAGTGGTAGCAGGCTTCAGTTGTTCGAAGCGCCGTCGTGCCTCTGGAAAAGTCAGGCGTTCTTTTACACGTAGCTCCTGAATACTTTTTTCGTCCATACATCTAGGGCACTCTCGCGAGCTGGAGGGATGACAACCGCCACAGTTCACGCAACAAGGTGTTCGACTGCAGTTAGGATCGTCGTGTTTCGGTAGCCCACATTGCTCACAAAGAGCAGGATTGGTACATGTGACCTTAGTATGTCCGAACCGCTGACATTGAAAACAGCGCATGGGGTTCGGGACATACTGGCGGACGGTAGCACGTTCATAGCCGCAATATATGTATTCGGGTAACTTCGTCCCAGCAAAAGTTAAAAATACCGTACGTAATGGGTACTCCTTGCCATCTTGTTTCCGTGTTAGCCGGTACGCCTGACAAACAAGCTGGTCAGAGAGGCAACTCACTATTTCTTCATTTGCAAGACCATCTAGGCTGGAGGTGGTGACTACTCCTCTGCAGGTGTTGAGTGTTTTGTGTGGGGCTACCCGGATAGGGTAGGAGCCCAACAAAGTCGCCTTTTGCAGTTTTCGAGATTGGTCTGCATTTGTGCTCTCCAATAGTAGGGTGCCGTCTCGGAAGCGCGTTGCATTCTTAACAGGGCCACTGATCTTATCTAATTCACGCTTTATGTAAAACGGGCTGATATCCTTAAACGTTTTGCCATCACATGCCAAGGTCATCACTATATACGGGTTGATGAAAGAGGTTTTGCGCGGATGCATTTTGAATAAGACCCCCATCCGGAACCGTCGGCGTCAGCCTGCCATCCGGGGGTTAAAGAAAGAAAGACACCGAATCTTCACAGTCTGTGCCGTCATGGGGACCCCACCCATGACCGATCTCATTTGTACCTCAGAGAAGCTACCCTTCAATATCCACTGCTTGTCCGTATGGGTAAACCGTTCACCACGCACACCCCGGCTTTATGTCCCTACCACAGGAATAACCGCCTGTGGCTCCCCACTTTAGGCCGCGCTGCGCATAAAGGGCACACGCGGATTCAGGGGACTTGTGGTTGATTACACCGGGGTTCCGTCAGCGGTAACACGTCCGGTCCGTGATACTAACCCAACGGCAACACGGCCGTCGGGAGATTAACACAGACCGGGCCCTCAAGGAGCTACGTGGATGTACTTGACAGTGTGGACGGGCTCCGCACCTAAGTCTACACATAGGGGCAGTGCGAAGGGTCCGCTCAACCTTCACTTTTGAGACCTCCGGAGAGCACACATGTCGGAAGCCGCGCTGAAAACCGTGGGACAGAACCACGAAGATAGGAGAGATCCCTGCTGGTGAGACAGGAGTTATAAACCTAAGACCTTAAGTGCTAATAATTATAATAAAGAACTAGAAGGGGAAGAAGGTGATACATACTGATCAGCAGTAGCAGAGCGTGGCACAGTTGATGGAGGTGAAGGGGATGAAATGAGGGTGAGTGGCTAGGGACCCCGGGATCGCCAATCCCGTACCTACCGTGGTAGGTCACTGGGGAAAAATACCAGAGCCTCTTCTGCCAGTTTTCAGGGTTACTGATGGGCCTTCTTGGCAGCCGTAGCGGTCGTGGGGTACACCAAGTCCCCACCGTACATCACCCCATCAGTCAGTCCCCTACTTCCTGTTGCCCACCCCTCGGGACGAGGACCGCAGAGGTTGGATTTGGAGGGGCGCTTTACATTGAAATGACAGAGTTATAAAGCTTAAAGAAAACGAAACACAATTTGTGATTTAAGAGCTTCCACAGTTGAAATTTGTAAACTTGCAGTGTATATCTAAATGTTTTTAAAGTTCCGTAACTCTACTGTACCACAATTATAAGTCTGTTTTAAACTATACCTTTATCTATTTTATAGGGAATACTGCATTTCGATTTAATGTGCTAATTAATTAGTTGTTGCATATGATTTTGAGAAAATAAAGATGTGGCCATACTACTTAAACACTACTATATAAACATGACATGATGATATCCCTTGCTCTAATGATTGCTTCAGAAAATATTTGAACTCTTAAACCCAATCTTTGTAACAATTATCGTAGTAATTATGCCATCATTTTAGAAATTCAAAACAACAAAAAGGTCTTATACATCTGTTTTAAGTTTCTGCCGAAAATTAGAACAAGATTGGTTACAGCTAAATCATAAGCAAATTAAAAAATGAAATATCAAAGTCAAATAACAGACATTGCACGCAAACAGCTTTTGGGCATTTAAATTGCCATTGCCGAAAATTTAAAATAATATTAAGAGCAAAATTCAAAGTACATCAGTTACTTTAAAAGCATTTTTGGACCTAAAATTCTTACATCTTTCCGTTACCAAATTTCAGCTCCATCATCCTTCAATAACCCAATAAAAATTTACCTCTACTCCTGTTTTAGAACAACAACTCATCCAAACTTTTAATTTATCTACCGCTTCTCTGAAATGCGAAGCGGAAGTTTGCATTGTGACGCTTAACAGAAAATGCCAAGTTATTCTTATATGAAACATTAATGTCATAAATTAAGAACGCATAGAGTAGTATAGTTACTGATGTGACACACATGCGCATGCACGCACACCACACACATGCACGCAAGTACGCACACAACGTACGCACACACAGGCTTATTTAGTTGTGTATGATAATCAAGGAATCAAAAGTACTTCTGATTTTTATTTTAACAGAAGAGGAAAGGAGTGGCGAACAGGGAAGAGAAGGGAAGGAGGGTAGGGAAGGGTAAGGTAGGGTAGGTTAGGATAGGAGAATAGGGAAGCAGGGAAGGAAGAGAAGGGGTGTGGAGGGAAAGGGAGAAAGAGAAGGAGGGAAGCAAAGTAGGGAAAGGGAAGGATAGCAGAGTAGGAATGGAGGGAAGGAAAGCGAAGGGGAGGGTAGTGCGGAGGTGAATGGAAGGAAAGGAAAAAAGGAAAGGAGGGAAAGGAAGGGAACGGAAATGTGAGGGAAGGAGGGAAAGGAAAGAAGGGAAGAAAGGGGCGGAGAGGGAAGAGAAGAGAAGAGAGAGGAAGAGAGCTGAGCATAGCGGGTGGAGAAGGGAAAGGGCGGGAAGGGAAGGGAACTGAGCTTAGAGGGAAGAATGAGAAGAGAAGAGAGCTGAGCATAGAAGGGAGAATGAAGAGAGAGGACGGTAAATGATGGCAGAAAAGTTTTTCCAAGGGCACTTTTCTCGGGAAACAAAACAAGACATCGGTCAACTCGGCTGTGACAAATATAAGTTCCTTCCTGCCCCACGCCACCCCATCAGGGGTAATGTTTCACATCCTCCATCGTCACCGGTTTAGTGCCCCCAGAGACGATCCCCCGTCCCCTTGCGGGGGTGTGAAACAAAACGGAAGAATGAGGGGAAACTGTGGACAAATAGAGGGCAGAATGAAAGTGTGGGAGGCATTTCTTGTGGAGAGAGAATGAATTCCCAAATAAAAATAAGCACACCTACCACAACGAGAACAATAAGCTACGTTTGCTACAATTATATTTAAAACTGTATCCGCTTATCAGCCAATGTATTAATGTCATAATAATTTTAGGATGTGTATCCCAAAAGTTAAGAGTGTCAAATATCTGAAACACTTTAGAAAAGTTAATAAATAAAAACTAGATTATGCAGCCTTTATTGCTTTTAAAATGCGACTGAAACGGAGCAGAAAGCGTCCCTTACTATTTAGTTACTTATGACCAAAATGTTGTCTTGGATTTCATAATTGGTAGAACAACTTTCTGAAACAACTCATTTATAGTAAAGCATTTCTGATACAGAAGTGAGTTAAGGAACCAAGAGAGAACTTTTAGCCATATAAGTGTTTAATCTAATTACTCAGGGTTTGCCACACGACATAACGAAATTCCTCAATTCTAGCTCTTTGTAAATTATTTTAAAATGAAGAAAGATCAACTGCGCGTATTTTTGGTCATATAATATTACTATTGCTTGTACTATTGCTGAAATAATATTTTTATGCTAATCGGTTAATTGATACCAACTATCTTATTTCTTTTCTTCCATCCCTCTTCTTTCGTGAAAAGAATATTTTCCAGTGCACTGTATTGTATAATTAAATATTTTCGCATTTTATATGCTACTAATAATTAAGAGTTTGAGTTCCATATTATAAGTTTAATTTTTCTATCACACGCTGAATTGAAACCAGAACGTTTTCAAGTTGCAAAATTGTTTTGAAAAGATTTATGTTTGGTGAGCTTAAAAACAAAGTACTGCCGCAATATATCTGTTTACGTCAATGCAAATTGTAATGGCTCTGCGGTAACAAGTAAGACTCTCATTCGGAACATCTACGGTTCAATCCCCCAGGACGGTCTTCCCTAACTAAGGCTTTTAGGTTTCTCTGTCCTCATAACTGACAAATTCAGGCGAGATTCCCTAAATTAATGCTTGGGACTTCCATTTCTAAAATTCCTTTCACAAGTGTCCTTTAATTTCATTTCATATAGCAGTGACCGCGTCTTGGTACCATATGTATGTGTCTGGTAAGACCAGGCGTTATATGTTATACATTTTTAGTTAGCGTCCTCCAACGTTAAGTCACCTAGGGCAATGAATTAAACGGGGGACATGATGCTCAAATACGTCCAGGGTCCATAGAGAATAGAGTATCCATCTTTCAGAATAAGGGGAAGCTACGGGAAAAGCCTTATCCTGCGAACCCACCCCTACCGAGATTCAAACTCGGGACCTCCTAAACGTGCAGGAGACAAACTAGCATCAGGGGCGAGTAATATAGTGAGATCCATATAAATCTGAACCATTTCAATAGGTCATAGCTTACGGACCAGTAATAGGACATACGTGCAAATTTGGGAGAATATAATACATAATTGGGAGATTACATTACACTATTTACATCTCAAAGAAAATTATGTAAGTGTGCTTCACCAGCATCTATTCATGTTTGCACTCGTCCCACCATATTCTCTGATGATATCGAACTGAGAAAAGGTTATTTCCAGCAAGACACCATGGAACTTGTAACCAGTTTCTTTGATAATCGAATAATCTCAAATGGTCTGTGGCCCCCCAGATCCCCTGACCCAACCTCACCAGATTTTTTCTTGTGGGGGCATCTAAAAATTGAAGCAAATATGAAGATGGAGGCGATCAAGGGTTACCACAGCTCCACGTTGTGCGCCAGTTTGATACAAAATTGTATGTGGCGAACAAAGGGTTTTACGTTGCGGCGCCAATTCGTAACTAAAATGTTTATGGATGCACGCAATTCCACGTTGTGGACGCCAATTTGAAGCAATAATTTGGCGAGCAAATAAGTCGGCGAGCAATGAGGTTTCTCTCAGGGTATGCGTGGATGTGTGAGGAGATTTTAATAACACTAGAATGCCCGTCTCCAAATTATTTATTCACTGCTTCTTCTTTTCAAACATCGAAATGGAAGTTGCCGACCGAGGGTTACCAATCTCGGTTTAGCGTTACTGAATGCAAATTGTTTATTACTCGATAAATTTTGATGACCCGACAAATATTCAAGACAGAACAAGTTGACCGCTTCACGCCTCAGGCTCCTCTTATCGGCCTGACACCGAAGACTCCTCTGCTCGGCTTCAAGCCGAAGACTGTTTATAATGGCTTCCTAGCCGCGAACTAGCCACATCGGCTTCACGCCGAAGAGTGCTTTTCTCACCACAGCTGTGCGTGTGTATATATAACTTTCACTCTCAAAATTCCTTTTCAAACAAAGTCCCTTTTGTGGCTGTTTTGGTCGCCATTGTAAATGATCCAAAGAATTCCCTATTCATCCACGTCAAGTGACAATTCCATTAGAAATCTTCTAAGGACACTGCTTCTTATATTGCTTTGTTATACACTTTCCCCCAACTCAACTGGCCTTGCCCTGGTCGTAACAAAGAACCAACATTCCTTTGACATCTATCATGATTCTTTGCTTCTGGCAAACCATAATTTCGGTATCAAAATAGAGTGTATAGGAATAGACCATGGGCAATTGATGTTCTCAAGAAATCCATTCGGACCGAAATAAGTAACACTGGCGAGAACACTCTCCGTAAAACTTCAGCGGATATGGTGAGACGAGTGCAAACATGTATATATTCTGGTGGAGGACAACTCCAACATTTTCTCTGAGATGTAAATAGTGTAAATGTAATCTCCCAATTGTGTATTATATTCTCCCAAATATGTACGTGTGTCCGGTTATTGGTTCAAAACTTATGACCTATTTAAATGGTTCAGGCTTATATTGATCGCACTGTAAGTTGCTGATTCGCTTGGCTCAAAGCTCTTAAGGAAAAACATGCTATCACAGAAGAATGCTATCGCGTTTAAAAAAAATTAACCTTTTAAGCCTTAATTTATTGTTCTCTTCGCTTTTCGAGAAAGAGAGAAAATATTCTTGTTTCTAGTCCAGATTTATTTTTGAATTCGCTGCCACATAAATATAACAGACATGAAAATCCTAGTATTCTATGCAAAAATGTCACAATATTTAACTGATAGTACATGCTTTGCTGTCGCCAATTTTTAAAATGTCATTGTGCATGAATGAAAGAGAGGGAGGAAAGAAAGCAAATAAGTGAAAAGGAAACTTCGATACCATGCTTTGTTCGGTATCTTTCAAAGTTCATTAAGATCACAGATATCTTAACTTCAAACCAGACTTTGAACGAAAAACGTTTCTTTATTTTTTATTTTCTGGAATATTTTTCTAACGATGTAGATAAGGAGACTTTCCTTCCTATTCTTGGGGAATTGTCTGCCAATGTTCTGTGAAGTTATCTTCAGTTTCATTTATTCTTGTGTTAGTAATTATCCCTAACTTGTAACAGCAGAGGCTAGAACATAATTTATATAGTTCTCACTTTTGAAGATTAGCCACTTCAGTGACTTTTCTTTGTTTCAGTTAGCCGAAACGTTACCTGTTCTTAGAAGTGCTAAGTCGAGACTTTTGCTTATCGTAAAGTCAACTGAAATTGAAATTTTTCTATGGACGCGCTTTATCTGCTGCGGTTCTCGGCGCTCCGTTCTATATTGAGAGTGACAGACCTCTTAATTTTGCTCAGAGGCTTCTATCAAGCTTGACTTTTATTTACGTGCTATACATTTAAGATATGGAAGCACCAGCTTTATTTCCCTTACGAAGAAAGCCATGAATGATACCCGTAGTCTCGCATGACGACTGAAAAGTAGATAGGTATTGATCCGCTTATAAACATGTTAAGCATCTGACAGAACTTTCTCTTCTCTATATCTATTTCGCATTATTCTAGTTACGCAATTGCAGAAATTATCTTATTGGTAGTGTTCTTGTAGATGCAAGGGGAACATTGGAGCACAGCAGGCCTTCGATGGGAAATCTTGAGCTTGTGACTGTGTAATATAATTACAATTCCGCTATTTTTGCATGAACAACAGATACAAGAAAATAATGACCAGAAAATTAACCGAAGTATAAGCAAAGAGAAGCTCAGGCAAACAGGAATATCCCCGAAATGGATGACTCCTCATGCAAAATGTATTTGACGTAAATTGAGTGTTCTAACAAGCTGTACATTTTTGTGCATTAGCATTTTGTCTCCTCTTCTTCTACGGTTTGTGAGTTACAAAGTCATCCAGAATGAAAGACTTCTGATGATATTATCAGAACATTCAAGTTATACATTTATTTGCCTAAAATACTTTACTTAAATCAAAATCATAGGAGACATTTTTTAGAAAATCTAAGTTTTCCAAATATGCTCCAGAGAAAGGGTAGTCTGAGATAGAAGATCATCTTACAGGTTTTAAGTGTCCCATCTTAGAAGACCCTAAACTTAAATAGCAATTTGGTATAAATCAGACTTCTCGTTGTTTAGTCAGCTGTTCATAGAAAGACAGACAGACCTTTCACAAAAAGACTTATAAACAGGACTTTCAAACAATTTATTTCAATGATAGTGGGTAGAAGATGCCATTTGAAGGTAAGCTATTAGACTTTTCCACTATTTAAAATTCAACAGGGCCGAAGAAAGGCTACATGAAATGAAAAATAAAGGTCAGCAAAATAATTTAAAATATGTATAAATATTATTTAAAGTACTTTAGTGGATAACAAAGCGAGAATCGAACATGTTTTTAACTTCAGTAAAAACTAGGTACACACATGTACACTGCTGTATCACTGCAGCTTTCCCTGTTTCACCTGACCTATCATCAGTCTCCATTTGCAGCTTATCGGGAGGAGCGGGGATTGTCTCCCTCCCCGCGCCAAATTTCAGGGTATGCACACTCCACCACAGAGTGCTTTAAATCCTAATTCTCTCCACACAATGGACTGGCGCATGCGCTCTTGTTCCCGCTAACTTCATTACACCACTTGGAAAGAGATCATAATGAGACCTATCCATTCTCTGAAAGGACTAGAGTAAATTAATTATGCTCCGATTTGAAAATAAAGCTGGAAAATACTCTCATCAGATATGAAAGGTGAGTGCTACTCCGGAAAAAATATGATTTTGGTAAAAGTACATCCATGTAGCATTTGATAGAATTAAATATAAGTGTGTTGAGATGGACGTTTACGTGTCAAAATGATATCCACAGTTCCAGGAAGCTCAACGGAAATAAAAATTACAACAATCATTCTATGAATTCTCGAGAAACTTCTCGAAAAGTCACAATTTTAGATTTTTGTTTTTAATTTCCCTAACACATAACTTACAGAATTTTAAGAAGATCTTGTATCCACCCAAAAATTCGACCCTATGTACGTGTACATGTGTATCCGGTTCTTTATAAGTCTTCCAGCGTAAGCCGTATACGTCGATGAATAAAATGCATCCATAGTTGAACCCAGAGTCCATAAAACTTATAATTACCTAATATTCATCTTTCAGAATAAGGGATATCCCCGGGGGGAGAAAACAAAAAGTTATTCATGTAACACCCTGACCAAGATTTGAAATTGGGACCTCATGAATGCGAAATACATCAGCTACCACCATGCTACAAAGGCGAACATATGTGTTCCTCAACAGCAAAAATCAAAAAACAAAATTCGTTTAAATACATACTGCGTTATTTAAGAACAACGTCTTCTAAGATGCGTCACGGAAATGTTCAAAACTAAATATCCCTACACCAAACTCCATTTACTACCCTTTGATTTTTTCAAGAAATGGTATAAAAGGTTTAATTTAAATAGCACAAACTTGTACTATCCAAGAAATGTTTAGCCGTCAAGTACACAATCGATACCAAATACATTTTTACAGTTGTCTCCTGCTATTGGTTTGCATTTTCCAACACTTATAGATTTTTCAGGAAGTCGTTACTCATTTCTTTTTTTCTTTTTTTTTTCTGTCTTGGCCATGTAAAGAGGATGGAGTGCCAGAGACATCATAGAGTAACTCTTAAAATATTTGATGTCGCTTAAGCCTACTGCATTCTTCTGTTTCTACTATAGGGAAACATGCAATAAAACCATTTCTACATATACGCGTGCTTATCTTGATTGACATGAAATACACAGAAGAATAACAGTTTTTAAGAATAGTTTGTACAAGAGAGAGTAGAGAAATTCATATCAAAGCACGCAAATGACATCTACTTTTACTCTTCATTTACCATGTGACACGCTTTTGGACAGCGCCGATTTTGAAATAAAGAATGCAATTTTGGGAATAGATACCATTTATGAAATGAAAATATTTCATTACCACAGAAGTAGGTATTACTATCATCATCATCATCATCATCAGTGAAAAGCAGATTGCGTCAAAACCTTCCAATATCCCCAGAATTCACTAAAATGTTAACCGGCCATGGAAAATTAAATGCATACCTCTACCGATTTAGAATAATAAATAAGCCATTATGTCCTTGCGGAGAAGAACAGAAGGTTAACCACATAATACTTAAGTGCAGAAGACTTGATAAACAAAGACTATAATTAGCAAAAAGTGTAACAAACAATGGAGGAAAATGGCCTACCACCTAAGAGAAGATTGCGAATAATCACCTGAAGTCGTTCGTAAAATTTGTAGCTTCTATAAAAATCGCGGACATGGACTGACGTTTTTGGAGTGTAATAATTGCAAATTGTGAACTCTATTCAATCAACTTACTCTGGTTTCATTATAATTTTACAATTAATTAAATCTATAAAGCATCATTTCTACAAATATCACAAGTATTTAGAGTGAAATAATTACAGATGTGAACCCTAAACTATTAGCTAGAAGAATGGACTCAATTTAACATACATAGTGTCTAGAACAAAATATCAATGTAAAATTGTTATAATATTTAAAATTACTAATTCAGAAGTGGACCATCACCATGATTATCATAATTATCATTATCGTCATCGTCATTATTATTATATCATCATCATTATCATTATCATTATTATTATCATCGTTATCATTATTATTATCATTATTATTGTCATCATTATTATCATCATATTTATCATCATCATTATTATTTGCATGCTAATCCTTTGCAGAACTTCAATCATATCGATTAATTATTTATGAGTGGATAATGAATAATATGGTGCATTCCATATAGTGCTTGGTAAATAATTTCAATTTTAAATGTTAATTTTTTAAACACACTCAGGAGACCAATTCAAATACCAGGTTTACTTTTACTTAACTCTAAAGATCTTTTGTTGTGCAACTTATCTTTAACTTCCAAATAATCTATATAAAAATGAATTGACGTTTGTTAGTCTCACAAAACGTCGAGAACGTCTGAACCGATTACCAAAATTTTAGTTTTGAAATATATGTATTATTCCAAGGAAGGTTTAAAAGGTGAGAAAAAAGCCTGAAGTGATAATGGACCGGGTTGTCAACAAAATATAAAAGTGCACACGCAAACCTTTACGGCACACATATATCTTTCAAACAAAAGCATTACAAAGTAGAAAGATATTTCACTTCTTGCCAAAGTCTTGAAAGCTATTTCACGTACCATATTTTATTAACTAACGTTCATCAGTTTTTATAAGGACTGAAATCTTTTATGTGGCATGATGACATATCTTCCGCAGAATTAACAGTTAATTTCTGAACGCACTATAGCGCTATAAATAGTTCACCACAGACAGTTGTCAAATATTACTGAATACTTGGATATCTTCTTTAAAATTTGTGTTTGTGAATTTGTGAATAAGAATTGAATTGATACAAAATAATTTTTACTATGCCAAGGAACAGACGACCTAACTTTGGTCGTACAAGTCATTCAAATGTGTGACAAGCTACGTCACGTGCGGACCGCATCGAAGAGCAGCGAGACGCAGTTAATGCCACTAGTTGCGTTCTTATATCAGAATTGCGTTCTAGGTTGTCTGATTCTTTCGGGGGAGTTGTTTTCGTACCAATCAGTTGATACGGTTATAAATTGGTATGACATAGTCAACTATCCCACAGAGCTTCTAAATTCATTAGAATTGCCTGGACCCCCAGCTCACAATTTAAAATTAAAAGTAGGTTCTGTTGTGAACATGTTGCGTAATATTAACCAACCATGACTGGGCAATGGAACGAGACTAACTGCGAAAAAGCTAATGAATAACGTCATCGAGGCAACAATCATCAAGAGGAAGTACAAAGGAGAGGATATCTTCCGAAGATTCCAACGGATTTACCTTTTGAGTAT
This sequence comes from Mantis religiosa, assembly GCA_030765055.1. Taxonomy (NCBI): domain Eukaryota; kingdom Metazoa; phylum Arthropoda; class Insecta; order Mantodea; family Mantidae; genus Mantis; species Mantis religiosa. Next base: position 37,015,228 of record CM060955.1, read on the forward strand.
AAGCATCTACAGTTTCCCGTGCGTTTGGCCTGCAATGAGCATAAATAAATAGCAAGGGCATGCGTTCAGTTTGAGGAATTAACTTGGAGTTTCCCTGTTTATCTCATGGACAAATTATACGTCGCGTGTTCGTGTGTCGTACACCCATCATCTTTACATATTTACACACCACAAAAAAGACAAATTGAATAACTTAATTGTAATTGTGCTGTATTTAAACTTCACCCCCAATTGCAGAATAAATAACTAACTAATCCGTATTTGTTTTATTTATATGGATAAGTTCAGACAACTGTTGTTGTCGGTACGAAGTTGGCCAGGTCAGCTACTATTAATTATAATTTGAAATGTCACTAAACAATACTGGAAGAAATTTAAATCACCATTTAATATAACACCGAAAATAGGATCATTTACAGCTCAGTTATTTTGTACTAGTGACTATTGAATGATTCTAAACTAGCGTTACATCATGCCAAATCCTGTTAGTCCCTCGAGACCTGCATTGTATGGTGTAGAATTCTAAGATACATTTAAGCTTGCTTCTTTCACTTTAACTTTAAGAAGTGGCAAAGTTGCGGATATATAGTATACAAAATGTATAAAGTGATATACTCACGTGTTTTATTAGTGCACTGAGAGTGTGCAACACCAGTATTGAAAATATGCACGATTCTTAGGTGATTGTACCCTATTTTTTAATAATTTGTGTCCAGGAATTCGTATTCGAGTATTTTGATAAGTTTGTTATGATACAAGTGTTTATTCCAACATAAATATATAACAGAACCGACTAAACTTCCCTAATAGTTGTTATGCTGAATTTAGGACTAGGTCACAATTCAAAGACCTAGTTTATATAAACACAAGCTGTAAAGCTACATCAAAGACGTGAAGCTAATGGGTTGCATAAATTAAAGAATAAAATAAAGATAAGTAATTTATCTCTATATCCTGAAACTTTGAGAACAAGTAAGTGTTTACATGGGACTAATCAAAAGCTAAATATTGAAACATTATATATAGGTTGTTTCGAAATGATACCGAACGATTATAGCCGTATCGTAATTTATAACTTAACTATCCCCAATTTCGGTGCTGCAGCTTCAAAATTCAGTTAGGTATAATTTTATACAGCATTAAATATTACATGATTTTGTGATTTGGCAGTGCAGGAACCACTGGTGTGCGAACCTCAAAAGTATTTATTGGGAAGCACCAACCACGAAAACAAAACCACGGCTCCTTGCTATTTATAAGTGATCCTAACCTCACTTTCAGGTGATGGGGCAAATGGGAGCTACTTGTGAAAAAGTCGACTAATGACTCAGACAGTTAAAAGGTTGCTCATTTTGCTATGATTTTAATTGTACAGTACTTTTAACCAGTATTGTAAAATCGGTAACTTCCTTTTAAGTTAGTTGTTTTATTTAGTATTATTAAACACACTGAAACAAAAGGCTTGTCTCGTCGCAGAAGATATTCAGTTTTGGTTAACTTTAACTACAATTCTTTGATATTGTTCTCTCTTCTTTTTATCATTTAATGCTTCCATCCTCAATCTCACTAACATTAACTTCCCTCTAAAAGGTTTAAGTTGCATATGTCCACCAGCTGATTTGCCATCATCAACTGTTAAAACGGAATGTTGGAACATGTTAAACATACATAAACAAATGACTAAGGAATAGCTTTTTTATTGCGGTTTCATAAACCAAAGAAATTTTTAATAGTAGCAAGCTACCGTGGAGTATTTTGGTATGTTACGAAAAGCTATAATAGCGGCACGGTGTCACCTACCTGTGATTTTTTCGATAGCGTGAGGCTCACGGCGTTGCTCCAATCACTGCCTAATCCATAGTCGTTCCGGAGCGTTTCTTTTAATGTAGCTATATTGGCGGCAAAATTTTTCTATATCTGTCACATAGAATACATCAAGATGCCTAAATATCACTTAAAGCAACAAGCCGAAATATACAAAAAGGTTCTGTTATGAAGCTGAAAACAAAAAATACTGAAAGCTAACAGCGATATATACGCCTATACATATATTTATTATTTTGGTCATTTTGGTCAAAATTTCAGCAATTTGTCTCAAGCCAAAATAAATGCTCTGTAGAGCATAATACTCATACGATACGTTTTCATGCTATTCTTCTGAAATTTGTCATACAGATTCCAAATGGAAAGCAGTTTAATGTGCTACAAATTTTTCTTTTAAACGGTTTCTATATTATGATTTTCAACATTATATAAAACGTAAAACACCAGAAATTTCAAACCACAATATAAAAGTTATTTTATTTTGAACTAACACTATTAAAAACTGTCCAGTAAATTTCTGGCAATAACACACTTATAAAAATGGTTTTCTTTCTTAAATTGCACGGCGGGAATCATTTAGCATAGGATAGTTAAGTTCAGCTTTAAAATTTAATCACTCAAAAACTAAAAGAGATTTCCAATTGAAATTCAAACCTTCGCATGCTTTATAAGACAACCTTTAAAATAAATTTTTAAAACAATTAGCTAAAAATTTAGAAGATCGCATTTTCAATGTTGCATCCTAAAGTAATATAATAGCAAATAATTGTTATTCTGGTTGAACACTTACTACTAAAGAGTTATGCTCAAACCAACACACAACGTCACATTACATAGCCATGTAGTCATATAAAATAGTAATTGATTACAAATTTAGTACATCAGTTACTAAAACGTATTAATACATTTAGTAATTTCTAGGGGAAATGATTTTGGAAATGAGAACTTCTGTTGAATAATTTATTCCAGTACGCTTTAAATAATACTTTTCGTTTTAATACTTATAGCGCAGTAGTAATGATAGACGAAATGCTAATAATGTACTGAAGAAACCAAAGACGAAACATCACTATGCAAGTATATTAACAAGAAGACAAAGACTGAAATATTTTGTTCTACATTTTATTTACTGTGTAATAACCACTATCATTGTCCTCATTAATGACACGTTTCATTTCATAACTTGAATATATGTTAGTGGTAGCAACATTGGTAGTTCAACTTTATCAGATGTCTCCCAACAAACACATTATGACGACGCGACGGTCAATAAACCCCATTTCCCCTTAACCGCAGGCCAGCGGTCGCAGTAAATGCCTTTGCCGTAGTTTACAGTGGCCATTGTGATGCTGAACGAGTGTATTTTCCCTTTTTTACGAGCCTTGGCCCAAAGTTGATCGGTTATCGTGCATTATCCAGCACTAACCGCCCTCTTCTTTAAAAGACACGTAGGTATAAGTTATTCTCTGTCCGGACAGGCCCGCCGGGAAAGAAGATGTTCCCAAGGGAAGCTCAACCCTCCTTCCCAAAGCATCTCCTTTGTTCAGTAGGACATCTTCCTCTATGGAGCAAATTATTTTTAAAAGGAGGCAGGATGACATGCTTTTACATAAACAATTGGAGCTCGAGGCATCAACAATGTGTGTTGTGCGTTGTGCCTTTGAAATGTTGGTTACATATAAGATGTACTATTTCATTTTCAGGGTTCTGTAACTCCATGACCTACTACCAAAACATACATGAACAGTTTATGTTTAACGAAAGTTCGCCATCGATGGTCTATTGATGATTCGTAGATGTTGACAGACATTTTAGATTCAGTTGAACAATTATACAAAATTGATTCACTTAGTACTTACTAAGTATGAAGATTAGGTTGATCAGTTCAACTATTGGCAGTAAGTTTTATTTCACACAACCTTCATTGTAATTACAACCGGGGCAGTTATCTTGAAGATAAATTTGAAGATTTCCTAGTGGTTTACTGGGAAACTTCCAGTCTGTTGGGGAATTAGATGTTTTGTAAAATTAATACAACGAATAGTTAAGACTTTAAGAACATAGAACCTCAATTGCTTATATTAAATATAGTCTATTGTATACATCTATACCTTTCGTTCATCTTGTGCAAAAATAAAAAACAGAAGTTTTACCACAAAATTAGTTTAGGGTGCAGCTTCTGTGTAATCTTGTTCAATAAAGCTTTAAATTCCGATGCGCTGTACATTCATTGTTCTTTCACACTAGCAGTGTATAGGCTAAGGTTTCGGATGGAGTCAACTGAAAAATCAATGCCATGGCCGGGTTTTGAACTACGAATTTGCCGGACTATTTCCGGACGCTATTAACCATTGAGCTACCTTGACCAACGTGTCGTTATGACGTTAAATTTTCAATTTAATAACTGGACTTTGTTTATAGATCAGTTTTTATTCTGGGGTTTATGTACATTAGTTAGATAGGGACTCAAGGCTCTTGAAACTCAAGACATAGGCAGATTCTAACAACGCTTATTGATTTTTGCTATTCATAATCAGTTGTGTTATCCGATTATCAAATATTTATCATATATTACATATTTTGAAATGATAGCATTTATCATTAGAATATTATTTAGCTGCCTAAGCCCATAATATTACAACAAGCACTGCCATTAGCATATTACCCGAACAAATACGAGGGCTGTTAAATAAAGAATGATCACACTTTTTTTTTTTTTTTTTGACAACGTATCTTTACTCATCCTCATAATTTTGATGTCCTTCTCAAAATAGTCTCCCCTGAATGCGATGCACTTGTCCCAGCGTTTCTGCCAGTCTTCAAAGACAGGCTAGAAACCATTTTTGAGAGATCCTTCAAAATCACCTCCGCAACCTTCACCAGTGCTTCTTATGATGGATAATGCCTCCCACGAAGGCGTTTCTTCAAGTTAGGGAATAGAAAAAAGTCAAATGGGGCTAAATCCGGACTATAAGGAGGGTGAGGGATGCACTTCCCGTTGATTTTTGTAAGATATTCAGCAACAACATTGGCAATATGCGTCCGCACATTATCGTAGTGCAGCATCCAGCCTGCTTAACAGAAATGTGGTCTTTTGTGCCTGATGTGGACTTTTTTCAGGACATCCCTGTAGCATTGTCCAGTTACTGAGGTGTGTGCAGGTACAGCATGCTGATAAACCATTCCATGAATATCACTTTTGCTTTTCTGGGGGTTGGTGATGGAGATTTCCACACTGAGCTTTGCAGTTTGCTCTCAGGATCAAAATGATGTAGCCAAGTTTCATCAGCAGTGATTACGTTTGAAAGAAACTCTGAATTTTCCTCTAACATCAACTTTAACTGCATGCAGACCTGCATGCGAAAGTTCTTTTGTTCGGGAATCAACAGACTTCGAACCCATCACTCACAAACACGTCTCATGTGTAATGTTTCTGTCAGCAACGTGTAGGGGGCACCCAGTGAAATGTTTAGTATTTCAGAAAGTGATCTTGAGGTATTTCGTCGATCCTCTCTGACAATGGCAGCAGAAGTGTTGATGTTTTCTTCCGTAAGAGCAGTAATTGGAGCACCGGGTACACCTTCCTTTGAAAATGATTTTCTCCCCTCTTTAAACATTTTAAACCACTTTCGAGCTGTGCTGTAGGGAATAATATACTCTCCATAGGCCTCCTGTAACATTGTATAGGCCTCAACTGAAGATTTGTTGAGACGAAAACAGAATTTCAAAGCCGCATATTGTTCCTCACGTGTTACATCCATTGCAGCGGTAGGCGAAACTGAACATATCTAATCTTGCCTGGTACTCACAGGTGGGAACCAAGAGTACCAACAATGAAACTACGACGGCATGTTGTTTCACATTAAGCTAACAGAATATAATAATTTAATTTTAGTGCGAAAAATTATGACCATAAAAATTATGATCATTCTTTATTGAACAGCCCTCGTATTTATAATTTTCAAACATTATTTTAAGTTGTTAATATTGGTGACTGCATGGTACAAAAATATTTACACAAGTTTCACCCGAACTAAGCTGACGAAAATGAACTTTGGGTAGTGCCAACGGGCAAAATTAGTGAGGCAATTGAAAATAAGTTAAAGGCGATGAATGATATGAACGAGTTAGGTCGACAAACGCTCTTTTTCTTCAAATAAGCACCTCTTTCCAGATAGGATTTTCTCTTAGGTTCTCTCTCTCGCCAGACTTTCTCTCCTAATGCTGACAAGTAAATCTCTCACCTTGGCAGTTGCTGCAACAGTTACCTGCAACAAATGGCTAATTCTCGGAATACCAAATATATGTACATCTACCTGGAGGTTATCAGCACAACCGCCTCATAAAGGACGCTTACCTTGAACTGTGCTGATAGCTTACACCGATTTAACTACTTATTTACTTCAGGCAAAACGTTTATATTTCCTGCTGCAGTGCCAACTATTAAACCAAATATTATTAGGATGTCTCATATGTAATATAACTTTTTATTTGGGTATTTTAAAATATTTATTGGGTTTCTTTGGTTCGGCAGGATGGGCAGTGTTGCGTACATTGCCAGCATGCAATGAAACTTCAGTTGCTAATAAAAATCACAAAATAGATATAACAAAGTTTGAATTTATAGGGGAAGGTATCCGTCCCCTTCAGCTGCCGTGGTGCGGGCGCTGCGGACTCTTAGCACTCGTGGTACATCTGACGTTACTAGAGGAACCTCGGGCCAAACATCTGAGTCCCTTCTTCGGGAGTTGATCGGATTGGGATGGTCTCGAGGGGACGGTGGTTCCCGATACCCGTGGGAATTGGGTACGTCTAAGGACGGGGTTGAGGGAAGCCATTAATTTTCCCGGGTACTAGACTGGAAAGCTAGTATAAGGTGTGCTAGATCGCCAGACGGCCCCACCGAGGTCATATCGGTAGCCTTCACCTTTGGTGTTGGCGCGCGTAAGTGGCGTATCCACTTCCATCCCGTCTTGTGTCCTTGGACCAGATGGGGGGGCTTGTTTGTAACCCAGGTCTTGTCCTATGGATAGCCCCACGGAGGACGCCGAGCTCCCTTTGGGACAGCTCGGATAACTCCGTGTTTGAAAGAGGCCCGGGTCTTGTTCCTACGGGTTCAAGACTAATGGGAGTAGAACCTCTGGACTCAACAATAGTCCTAAAATACTACTGGAAATGGGATTATAAAGAGGCTGCCGCAGCTCTAAGAATGTGAAGTGTGTAACGGGAGTATTTGTTTGGAATCAGTTTTGTTTTCTGATCTGAGTATTAGTGGGCCATATAAGAACAATATAAAAAAATTAAGAACGGTTGCTAGGGAAAAGAAAATCAATAATCTTGCTTGATGTGAAAAGATGAAGAGTTTTGGATAGGAGAGGAAAATCAATAATATTCACAAGGAGATGTGTGTTCTGTAATCTTGTGAGTGATGAGTATACGTGGAGGAGTAGGGAGTTTTATGTAATTAACGGAATATTTTTATTAAAGAAGTAAGAATCTATCCATATGCTGGACGAAACCTGCAATGATTGACTAGGATAGAAAGTTCAAGTAAAATGTAATCCAGATAAGACAATATCATTATTTGTTACAAAATTGGACTTCTGCAAAATTGTATTTATTCCTCTCTGAACCACACCTGAAAACGAGAGACCTCATGCATGACTCTTATTTAAAATAAGATGATACAATTGGTGACCAGAAGAAACTGATAGCTGCTAAAACTCACACGAGAATAGAAAGAATTGTGCTGCCAACATAGAAATGCTGGTTCAAGTGGAAGGAAAAGGTGTCGTTAGTGATAATGCAGTACAATGGTGGTTCAAATGTTTCAACAATGGAGATGAAAATACTTAAGATTTACCATGTTCAGCGAGATCTAAGGTATGGAATATTGAGGATACATGCCAAGTTTAGCGAGAAAATCCGCAAAAGGGTACTCGTAGGCTTTCAGAAGAACTTGGTGCATGAAAAGATACCACAAATCGCCACATTAAGACACTTGGAAAATCATATAGAAGCTGTAGATCTCACCTCATGAACTGACACCTCAACGGCTGAAGGAATAGTGGATATCTGTCATCAGCTTATCCGAAATTCCATTGATGATAGATTTGTCAGGAGAGTTATCACTTATGATGAAAAATGGGTATATTACCGAAACCCTCGAAACAGTGGCTTGATCCCCGCCAACAGTCGTCGTTAAAAACAAAATTAGTTGTGTATCTGGTGGAATTTTGAAGGTGCTATTCACCTGGAGTTTGTTCCAAGCTGGCGGGCGATTGATGCAGATCTTTAGTCTCAAAGACTAGAACGAATTCATGAAATTTTGAAACGGAGATACCCCTATTATTTAATCGACATGGATTTCTATTGCAACACTCCATGGAAAACTTTCAGGGGTTGGGAGGAATCGAACTCCTACCTCATCTGGCATATGGCCCTGATCTTGCATCATCAGATTATCATCATTTTCTATTCATGTCCCATTTTCTACGTGGAAGAAAATTTGAAAGCTTTGAAGTAGTTCAAGTGGGTGTCAAAATTCTTCGCATCAAAAACCAGAGACTGGCACAATCGGGGACAATAAACCTCACTGAAGGATGGCTCAAAGAACATAGAATCTAATGATCTATATATAGCTCGCCTCGGTAGCGTGGTGGTAGCATGTCTACCTCATGATCAAGAGGTCCCTATTTCGAATCTCGGTTTACTTAGGACACAGTATTTATATTTACATGGAACTTCAAACAAAATTTACTGCATAAATAGTTAAACTGCTCTAATTATATAATATTGCAACCAGGGTTTTAAGGGGGATGAAGGACTTACAATCCTAAGCCACAACTAGGGACGTAGCTACTGGAAGGATGGTAATTCAGATGGTAGAACTAACTGGTAGAGTGTAGGTACATGAGAAGGGTTAAAGATAATACCCAGCGTCAAACCACATTAACAAATGTATTCCACAACTGGTAGAACTGAACAAAGCGCTCCCTCATCTTGAAGAGATTAGCGGTGCAATTGAAATATTATATAAATTAAGACATAGTGACCTGTACCTCCTGTTCAGGTTGCATACGTGGCTGAACAAATTGCTGTGTGAAGGGTGTAGTCTAACGCTGATCCTCTTCCTCCACTGTTTCGACTTGAATGTGTTCAGAGTAATACGGTTCTGTAGAATCACTATCCATGTAAGTATTGTGGCGATACCAATCTACCAGCATCAACGACTCCGTCATAAAACTTTGTGACAAAAATAGACCTCCTCAACAGACTTTTTATAAGGCCCTGCGCGTACTGACTTCTATCACTTAAATATAGATTCCAAAATTGCCACCAACTAATATGTCAGCGTTTCCAATGGCCGCTGGGTAATTTTGGCGGTTCCCATGCTTAATTTCCTACTTTCTACTTGGTCTTTGGTACTTCCTACTATTGCACCATTTTGTGCAATCCGTGTATGCCTTCATCTGGCAATGTGGACCAACTCGTTCACACAGACGTATTCAAACTTCAGTACAGTAAGTGAGATTTTAAATTCTAATAATTAGAATACTTTTTCAAATATTGTTCAGACCATATACGCAATAATGTTATCAATTATTATAGCCATTTTATAGGAGTGTAACGTACTACGTAGGTCATATCGGACGATGGATGAATGAGATGGGTATAATTATGCACAAATGAACACGAGTTTATGAGGACAAAAACTTAGCCCACATACAGCACTACTAACTTTAAATAGCCTCTTTTGAGTCAAAATTAAATTAATTTTCTTTCCTGTTATTAGTGTTTCTTATGAATCACTTGCATCCATATTTACCTTCTTTGTCGATCAATATTAATAACTAGCCTATTCTTGCACTATATCTCATCTTTTAAAACAAAGAAAGAGCTAGGGGAAGTAATGTGAATCATTAAATTGCATACTAACACAACTTTCAAACTGTAATATTAATTGGAATTTCTAGAGCTTATTTTCAGGAAATAAATTTTAGAAGAAAAAAAAATATAGGGAAATTTAAACAATTTGCTTGCCGAAATTGCGTGATAAGTATGTACAGCTACATAGCTGATTTTGTACTCGAAACAAACTGTGAAGTCACTAAAAGTGCTGTTGTGGTTTAACCGAGCAATTAATGTCTACACTTTAACATATATAGTTGCATAGAGTGGTCATGAAACACAACGAAATTTTAAAGACCTAGCAATATTAATACGCATGTAAAATGAATAAAGGTCAACAATGTGAGCTCGCATTTATTTTCAAAAGGTAAATACAATAATTTGAGTCTTCCTTTATGGCCGCAGTATAACTGCTGTGATTCTCAGTATGCCATTGAGTATTGAGCACAAAAGGCGGATTAATTTTGTTCCTAGGCCTCTTTATCAGAGGTTCTTTAACGTTCAGTTAATCTACGGCACAAGATCACCGACTTTACTCCCCTTCCGAAGGAAGCCATAGTTGTGCTAAGTTCAACGTCTTTCGTAGGTTGAACTCGTGAGGATAAGAAAGTCGTCGATAATAACGGGAACATTAATGACATTATTTGAAAAAATAAATGTGATAAATGAGAGTAAAACCAGAATATATAAAAATTGTGTCAGACTACGAATGACATATGTGACATAAACAACCGCAGCACAAGCAAAGCAGAACTTTCTAGTATAAATGAAATGAATACAAAAGTGAATAACAGGATGTACAGTGCGTGATGGAAGGACGAATACACAAAAAGGAATATGTATGCATATGTGAAATCACAGACGTCATGGGATGGATAAAACCAAGGAGAAGAAAATGTAACACAGCACGGATGTGGATTGACTCCCGAAACTACCGTTGAAGTTCAAACCAGATGCACCACGTCCAGCGGGAAAACCGCGAGCACGATTCTGTTACCAATAGAATAAGGCAGTTTAAATAACCATAACATTACTCTAAGAAGTAAACGACAGTTTATTTAGCAGTCTGAGAAAATGGTGGCGACATAAACTATAATGCTGAAATTCACAACAATTTTTATAAAACCTTATTTCATTTTTATTCCTGCCTGCATATTATTGCTGAGTTATACAAAAGATGATAAAGTAGCACGAAAATGATTTACGTGTAGTATCTTTATTATTTTAGCACTTTTGTAAACCTCCATTGGACATAAATGTCCAACTACACTATCAGTTGTACGCAAGAGAAAATTCTTACATTTTCTATCTATTTTTGTTTCATTTTGATTTAAAATTATAGCTACCATATTTAATAAATTTACAGGGACAAATGTATTCATAACTTATGGTTTTTATAATACTTATCTTCATTTAATACAAAGGTTAGTAGTAATGAGGCTGAGTGCACCACGGGCCTGGTCTCCCAGAGGGAAATAATACCAAACCGACTGTCGCGCTTGGAAAGCAGCAGGGCTACCCCCACGCTCAGACAAGCATATTGTTTACATATACAGGATGTTTCAAAACGACACCGAACGAACTAATAGAAGCAATTGCTCAGCTTCTATGTGACACATGTAGATAGCTTTTATCGCCAACAGAGCCTCATAAAAATGCTCCAGAATGAGCGTGGATTAGGCAGTGACAGGAGCAACGCTGCGAGCCTCACGCTGTTGGAGTTCGCAGGCATAAGCCATACGCCGTGCGGCGTACTGTAGCTGTTTGTAAACATACCGGCATACTTCGCAGTAGCTTGCTACTATTTAGAATTTCTTTGCCTTATGAAACCTATTGCTTAATTATTGCCTATGAATGTTTACGTGATCCAAAACTGCGTTATAGCAGTCCGTGGTGGCAAATAAGCTGGTGGACATATGCAACTTAAACCTTTCAGAGGGAAGTTAATGCTAGTAAACATTCAGAATGGAAGCATTAAATAAGAAAACGAACAGAACAATATCAAAGAATTGTACATAAAGTTAACCAAAACTAAATGATTTAGGCATTTTATTTCATTTATTTCATGGTATTTAATAATACTTAATGATCACAGCAAACTGAGCAACTTTGGAATCGTCCGAGTCATTATTCGACTTTTTCACAAATAACTGATCGGTAGGCTAGAGTTAATGATAAAGAGCAAGGAGGCTGGTCCCGTAACTCAGTCGGTAGAGCACCTGCCTGCCGTGCTAGGGTTACGTACCGGGTTCGATTTCCGGTGGTGGGGGTGGGGATTTTTCTCCAACCAAGATAATTCCCCATCTTCCCCAGAGTCTGGAAGTATGAATGATAGTGTGAATGTGTGCGTGATCTAACGATTAAAACCTAACGAATACGAGTTAACACGTTCGGTATGTTCCAAAGGAGAACGGCCGCCGATATGACCACTGCAGGCGGAGTATAAATGAAACAAATAAAACATAAAAGAGAGAGAGAGAGAGCAAGGAGTAATGCTTTTGTTTTAGTGGTTGGTGCGTCCCAATAACAACTTCTGAGGTTCACACACCAGTGGTTACTGCGCTGCCTAATCACAGAATCATGTAATATTTAATGCTGCATAAAATTATACCTAACAGAATTTCGAAACTGCGACACCGAAATTCCGACTAGTTATAAACTACGCAGCGGCTATAATTGTTCCGTGTCGTTTTGAAACAACCTGTATAGATGTACACGGGTGAGTAAAACGCAAAGAATAATGCTTGTATATTTATTGTTATAGATTTTGAAGTGATAGTTTTTAGTAAAGCTGTAAAATATCAACATGTTTTCATATTACTATCTATGATTGTGAACAGTGCGTTACTTTTTTGATATTTTTTAGGGTGGTCCTCAGTTCTCGGAACGTACAGGAAGGCGCTTTTTTAACTGTAATTTAAATTTATTAGGACGTACATGAAATTTAAACCAGGAAAACACAAAAGTAATGGTGATGTGTGGTAACACATTTTTAATTCGCTTCAAAAGGTGCTCAAAATGACCTCCATTTGCTCAAATAATGCCAAAGTCTGTCTTTGAAATTAGGTAATGTTTCCAGTAACAATGATCGCCTGATCAACTCCATTTCTTACCCAACACTTTGCTTTAACTCTTCAAGATCTTGGTCCTTGTAAACCCTCCACTTCATATATCCGCACAAGAAAAAGTCTAAAGTGTTCAGGCCAGGAGACCTTAGCGGCCAATCACCACTTCCACTTCAAGTCCGTAGAATAAAGAAGACACAAACCTCTTCTTGGGAACTCCTCCTATCACCATATCCGCCCCGTAGGGGAAGGGATCCGTCCCTTTTAGCTGCCAAAGTGCGGGCGCTACGGACCCCTAGCACTCGTGGTACCTCTGACGTTACTAGAGGAACCTCGGGCCGAACATAACGAGCCCCTCCCGCATGGGAGTTGTTCGGATTGGGTTGGTCTCGAGGGGGCAGATGGTTCCCGTCACCCACGGGCAATTGGGTACCTCCGGCCAGGTCGCCAGGGCCGCCCGGAGGGGGCAGAGGGTTGTCCTATAAGTCCCGGGGACTAGCCTGCAGAGCTAGTAGCTGGTGAGCTAGACACTGGCGGCCCTACCAAGGTTATTTGGTAGCTGGTTCATTAAGGACTGGCGCGTATGTGGCGTATCCACATCCGTCCTGTTTGCCGTAAGGCAGACGGGGGGGGGGCAGCTTATAAAATAGGTGCTGTCCTAATGGAAATAACAGATGAGGCCCGGGTTCCCGGTCCTACGGGGCTGGGGCTTATGGGAAGTAGACCTCGGCGAGTATATCACCATATCCGATAATCATTAGTATTTCAATTCATTGTCTTTCAGTAAGTTGTGCCATGACTACCTTCAGGAATACTTTGCAAAGAAGTAAGCACTGTTGTCTTTATTAGCTTAGCTTTTGGATGTAGTAAGGTCCTAATAAATTTAAATTGCGTTTTGAAAGGGAATTTGTTGTACGTTCTGAGACTTGACTGGAGGAGTGCATAAAAAATAAACGTTGCCATTTAACAAAACAAAACCCACACACTTTATTTGCAATCCTAGTATTGTGAGGGCACATTTTTATCTTTCAGCTTTTCTACAACAATATCAGTTCATAAGAGTTGCAACAGTGAGATTTTGCCGTGCTAGGAGTCCCGGATTCAATTCCCGGTGGTGAGGATGGGGATTTTTCTCCGACCGAGATAATTCATCTTCCCCATAGTCTGGAAGTATGAATGAGAGTGCAAATGTATGCGTGATCTAATGATTAAAACCTAACGAATACGATATGTTCCAAAGGAGAACGGCCGCCAATATGATCATTGGAGTTAAATTATTATTTGGTATATATAAGGGCGCTCAACTACGACGGTCATCAGCGCCCTTTAAAAAACTAGTCATGGCAAAAGCCAGATATAAAATTTTTTTTAAAAACTATACAAGTGTAACAAAACCTATTAAAAATACATGTACATAAAAACATCAATCAAAACCTACTAAAAATTTCGTTCACTATATCCTAAACTCTAAGCTAGACAAGAATCTAAAAACCTTCTCCACGGGTCTCCACGCACGGCCTACACGTGGGTGGGCCTGTTGACCGTCTCCCTCAACCACGAAGAGGAGCCCACACGAGGGAGACTGTTGGCTCGGGACTCCGGGTGCGCCAAACCCGTACCTAGCGAAGTAGGCCCCTGGGGGGATTGGAATTAAAGGCCGGGTATGAATGGAACAAATAGAAAAACCAGCGGGGTTGTAGGCATTTGTTCCATAATTTATACTCATCCGGTGTAATTACTGATATCTTAACTTAGGTCAAAACAATTCACATTCATCTGATTTACCTTTATAGTATTCATCATGCACGGCTTCCATGGTGTTTACTGCCTACATGTTCCAAAAGCATTACCTCGCACTAGTGTGAGCATCAGTAGAGTTCAGTAACACAATTGAGTCTGATTATGTTTGAGGTTTCCCCTCTTGGAAGGAGCGATAGTTCCAAGGTTTCGTATTAGATGCATGCTGTAGACTGGACCTGATTATAAAACGGACAAGCGTTAATGCAGAATTGACATTTATTTTTGTTCTCTAGCTCAAATCATCGTTATTTTCTAGTGCATTCGCATTCAACCTCTAGGAGAAAGTGAAACTTATATATGAAGGAAGATTGATACAATATTGCAATCGATTAGTCGATTGGTAGAGGGAGCTAAACCAATCTCTATTTTAACTACTAGATTAGTATACCTTTCACCATGTCTGTTTAACATATTGTGCATATAATATGCTGTTAAATGCCTTTACAACAAATAGGTGCGTGTTGCCCTAAATTAGATGTGCCCCAATAAACTGTATCGCTTGCAACCACTCTAGAGGTTTGTATCCCTAGGGCAGCACCTTCTCCCTTGGGATATCCCTTGCTTGTCTCGAGATAAGAACACTAACTGGTAATGGACGGAACTTGCTTGATGAAGCCAATTAACGTAACCTTGTAGCCCTAGATTATTCCCACTTGCTTACAAAGTGCCCGCTCCTAACACAAAACACTGCCCTAGGGACGGTCCCTTGCGCTGAGGTACAACACCGTAATGGTGAGTTAAACGATCGACTATCACCTCAGACTCAGATTGTTAATACACACAATACATGCGTTTAATTGGGTTTTGGTCTTCAAATGAAATTATGAAATTAATAGAGGCAGTGAAGTAAGGGGCATCGCATATGTATGAAATGTGCTTACTGTATGCTGAGAATAATATGTTCCAACTTCAGATGTAAGTGGATGGTATATCCAAAACTATAAAGTCAGAGGAAGGATGCGTATTACGATTCAGATTATAACTGGAGTAACAAGGAGGTTATTTATCGACAAAACAGAATTGTTACAGCCTCTGCCAAGTGACGTTACATTGAAGAGATTCTCTCATTAGAGTGCGCTAAACAACCATCACGTTGACTAAAACACTGGTGAACGTACCATATCTTTAGAATTAAGGCATTGTTAGTTGTTACCTTGTCAACCATATTTGAATTTTAAACTTTCGAAATCGTTGAAGATCTCGGCAAGTAGTTGTAATCATAAGATTGAAATTCTGCTTTACACGATTTTCATAATTAGGAAGGCAACTATGTTTAAATCAGTTATTTTTTGTTTGTTAATGACGCAATTGGAATTTAGTATTTATGCAGTTTAACTTCTATAGTTATGAGCGTCCTATTTTATATTTGGATTTAAAAAGAACTTAATTTTGCTATCCTTATCAGCTTTTAGATTCTTTTACTTGCTGCAAATCTGCGTCACAGGGCTACCCTACCGAAGGAAGTCATCCTAAAGTTTTATATGCCCGAAAAATGCATTGCCCTTCACCGGATTTGAACAATCGATCTTGGGAAACAGAAGCTAGCCTGCTTCCCGTAGACCACGTATAACGACATTTGTTAATGATGATGTCAATTGCCAGGATCATAACAATGTCGTCGCTTTGTCGAAATTTCGTACCTCTAAAGTTCTTTAATTGCCAGTAAGTATACTGATATCACTTTAAGTGGACTTAAAAACCACCGATCTGCGATGGATTTATACTCCGATCTGTTATAAGTAAGCCAGCACCTATCCAACTGAGCCATAGACATATATCTTTAGATTATCGTTTACAGCCAAATGGACGATGAAGAAATTATTCCATGTTTAAGAAGCTACATTTTTTCAACTGCTGACTGAATTAATAGCAGAAGTAACGACACATCATTCGATAAGAAGCGGTATATATCAAAACCAAATCTTTTAAATTTATCTTCCAGTACTTCATTATTATTCTTTTTCCTTTTTAATGTTTTGTTTTAATCCCCTTTATATCCACTGAAGATTATAAAGTAAATACTCTTATTTAATGCACGCCTTTCCTGATGCTCTATGGGGCGCATTTTAAGCCTCCAAATATTTAATTTATCTCCCCTATTTCATTGTAAAATCATTCTACAATGATCTAAACATTTAATGACAAATTCATTAGACTATAATTTTTTGATTCCTTCTAATATTACTAACAAACGATAAAAATCCCCCACTACTATATATTATATTGGAAAGTCTTTTGCTATATTCAATTTTTTTATTTTTAAAGAGATTGAATGAATTAAAATATACAAATAAATGTTTCATATACTTTCATGACAAATAAGAGAGGCAAAGAATAAAGGGAAGACAACTTAGAGGACACAACGAGAACTATAACCGCCTCGTAAATGTATTGTGGATAACACCCAGGATGATGGAATGAAATGAAGAGAGCCGCAGAAGTCACAGGATCGCAGGCAGATAGGCCTCAAAAGACCCGTGGAAGTCTATCAAGTGCTGAGACTTTACATCTCAGCGGCATGACCCACTTCACGGCCATCAACACTCCGCGTTCGTATCAAGCGTCCCCCCCAAGAGAAGACAACGGCCACAACGCCTCCCAGCGCGATAAACAGTATTTAAAATGGCCAGTTTGCGTGCCATTGCATGACAAATGAAATGCGTGTTTTTAATTTTCTGGATGTAGCCTGTGAAGTCCTAGAAAGAATTTTTATAAATATAAGTGGTAAATCATGAGCGATAAACAAGCACAAACACATAAGGTATCTCTTAAAATACACAATTTCTTCTAGTTAGCTTTTTATGGCATTATCATATCCGAAACAACCTTATAGGTTTGTCAATTTTTCAATTTCAAGCTTTTCAATACTCTTGTTTGACGAAGATAACGGTTTCAAACATTTTACCATCACCTTGATTCGCTGTATCCACCTTGGACCTACACGAAATGATCCATCATACTACTTCAGCAATCCTTTGTGTATAACTCATATATCGATCTGCGATTTAAAATTTGACCAATCTTATGCCTTCTGGATCTTTCTTATATCTTCAACAAAACGTGTAATTTTCATATGTAAGTATGAACCTTTGTAAGAGTAGTTTGTGAAAGAGTGAGGAGAGATAAGCGTGTGATAGAAGCACAATATATTTGCATCATATAATGTTGCTTTCTTAGAATTTATGAATCTAGTTTGATTCAGCTACTGAATATATGTGCAACCTTATTTACTGTTTAAGAAAATGTCACTACTTATTTATTAAATTACAGGTATAATTGGGGAAAATCTAGTAAAATTATCAAATAAAACCCACAAAATTAAAACATATGTATTTAACTTAAAAGGTGCATTCAATAACCTATGGTAATTTTCCGCTTAGGAAAACTACATTATTATTAGGAGTTCAGGAAAAGTAAGTTTATCGTCAATAAAGGGACAAATAAAATTTTCAGTTAATGCTACATAATACAAGAACACCAGTAAAGTTGAGAGGAGGAAGTTTCCACGGTGAAGAGAACGCATAAGAGCTCATGGAATAAATTAAAACGCTTCCACTGAACAAAAGCAGATGCCAGAGATCTTCAAGTAGCCGTGATGACTTTAAATATTCATAGTTAACGGAATTATGAAAGAGTTTTTATCGCAGTCTGGGAGGAAAGTTTTACTGCTTTATTGAATAATTTGCAAAATGGCGGATTGTTAAGCGGATGGCAATCTCTAAAAGGTTAAAACGCTCGGGTGGTTTCGGATGCCATAAAATATTCATTGCGGCTTTTTACACCTCGAGTGTTACTTAATGGGGAGGAATTCCTTTGGCGGCTGCGACGATATTCCGCTAGTAAACCCGACAGTACCCGCTATTCATTAACAAGATTGCTTTCCCAGATAGAAGTTCAGTGACTGAAGAGCATGGGTTCAATTCCCCCTTCCCATTCTCTCCACACTCTTCTCTCAATCCTTAATCTAATATTGCTTTAGCTCAACAGGTTTGCTGTAAATTCTACAACATCACTACAGCTTTTCATATGTTTATCCTAATGTTGTCAGAATATAGTCCTAGTTGCTTAACGATATTATATTTTCAAAAAGCAATCATTTTATCGCAAAAGAATGTAATGAACCGGCTAAAGAATGGAACACCGATCAAATCTCAAAATTTCCTGTGTTCTATTGATATGACCGTCCTTGCTCGCTGTATTTGACTTACCTACTGGCATGCAACTGGAGGAAAAAAAGATACGTCGACCAGAGTAACATCAAAGACGCGGTCCTACCCGGAAGACCCAGTTACAATGGACACCGGCCGCCGAAGCCTACGCACTGAGTATTTTTGAGAAGTTCAAAAATTCCCACGTAAAAGATAAATTGAGGTGCAGGACTTTCTTGAAAATTTTGGTCTCACATACTTCTAAATGTAAATATAAAATTTATCGTTTCATATTTTAGTTATGATTTTCACACATACATAAACAGAAATCTTTTTCTAAGGTAGCCTCAAAACATGTATTTCCAGTGAAATCCCGAAATCAAACTTTTTTGCCAAAATACAATCTCTGCTCTCATCGTAAGTAAATAATATATAAATTCGCAAATATACAGTGCGAACCATTTTAAACCTGTGGGAGTTCTATGGGCCCATACCGGACGCGTTTACTGTACAGAACCGACCGCTCCCTCACAGAAGAAAATCAATTGCCACCCACGCCGTACCGTCCGGCCGTTCAGAGTCATTAGGTGTTTTCTAGTGTCGTGCAACGAATAATGGGCGCTTTATTTGTGGACAGATTTAAAACAGAAAGGATATATGAATACACTCTTCAAAAATGTGAATGTGTGACAATTAAATCAGAGCTTGGTTATGAGAAAGTGTACAGAAATGCAGAAGCCGTTTCAAAATTTCTAGGCGATTGTGACCTTTGCATTAGGGAAGATGGACATGATTTTCTACATATGGTTTGATAAAAGGTAAGAGCAACGTTACGTTTTGTTACACTTACTCCGTATTATTTTTATGCGTACAACATCGATAGTTCCGAAATAATCCGCTATGATTTTCAAGAAAATCCACCAACCCATACTACCATACTATCATTTTTCGACATTGTTGATTTTCTCAAAACTGGCTGTACGATTTTCATTAAAATGCCATAAGTAAAAGGAATTCTTATCCAAAATGAATTTCTTCTTCTTCTTCTTCTTCTTCTTCTTCTTCTTCTTCTTCTTCTTCTTCTTCTTCTTCTTCTTCTTCTTCTTCTTCTTCTTCTTCTTCTTCTTCTTCTTCTTCTTCTTCTTCTTCTTCTTCTTCTTCTTCTTCTTCTTCTTCTTCTTCTTCTTCTTCTTCTTCTTCTTCTTCTCCTTCTTCTTCTTCACTTCAGGGATTAGGCATTTCGGCCTATCCCATCTTCGCATTCCATCAACTATTCCCATCTTTTTCTAGGGCGTCCTACATGTCTTCTTCAGGATTATATCTTCTTATTAAAACCCATACTCTTTCTTCGTCCATTTTACTCATATGGTATTTCCAGTTCTGTATATTTTCTTCTATTTTGTCCTGTAATTTACATATTCCTAGTTCCTCTCGAGTACTTTCATTTCCTATTAAATCTCGTCTAGTATATTGTTTAACTCTTCTTAAGAACCTCATTTCTGCTGCATGAATCTTACTTTTATCTCTTTCTTTTAATATCCAGGACTCACTTCGATACATGAGCACTGGAACCGCCATCACTTTATAACTTTCCTTTGTTTTTCAATACTCTTGCTATAGTTCCAGATATCTGATGAACTTTTGTTTACTTTGTTTTCTATGTCTTTGTCTAAATCAAAACTTACATCACAGCCCAAATAGCTGAAATTCCAAAGCTGTTCCAGGCATTTATTTTCAATGCTTATTTTTTATTTCACAGGATATTTTCTTCGATGTGCTGTTATCTTCGTTTCCTTTGTGGATGTATTTAATTTGCATTCTTTTCTCAGTAAATACATTTTATACAAGGAACGTTGAAAGCTTTCTTCAGTTTCTTATATTATTGCTACATCATCAGCATAAAGTATCACATTTCAGTTTTTATTTCTATTAAGTTGTATTCCTTTATCCACTTGTTTTTTCCACAAAATAAATGTATATTTTGAATTTTCGAGGAATTTACTCAGAAGTTCTGTTCATTTTGAAGTACTTCTGCACTACTGAATTTTACTACACAAAAATGTAGATCTCATTAAAATAAAAATTATGTAAATACATTATTTTTAATGAACTAGTTCCACATTTTTAGTTTGTATGTCCCAGTACTTATAATTTACTCAAATAAAAATCTTCTGGACATGCAAAGAGAATAGAATGTCAAAGCCATCACATAACGAACAGCTGTTGGAAAATTGTGAGTAGCTTAAGGCTATTATATTCTCCCAGAATCATTGCATCTATAAGCAAAAATGTAATTTATACACCTCTATAAAGGATTATCTCGATTAAAATAATTTACATAGAATAACAAACGTTTGTAAGAATACGAGAGTTTCTACAAGAGCAAGTAGAAAAGGACTTGCGAGTTTATATTACAATTTTTAAACGAAGTTTTATAGTTTCAAACTTTGTGTTTTTATTTTAATGTACATGAACTTTTGTAATTGTTCTTCATTTTCTTAAATCATAAGTATTCTCGAATATTAAGCATTAATGTGTTACCCGTCCACTTCTTGGAGTTATACCTCGCAGTCCAAGAGCCCAAATGTCATGGCTGTCGACTGACCCTTACTCACCCGTAGTCGGAACTCCTATCGGTAATATGCAGGGGTTTCCGTGATGATAGAAATTTAAATCAGTTACAAGTCACTCTCCACCTCAATGTTGAAGTGCACTATGTATTACATAAATAAAGGCTCTTTATATTGTTACGTTATGAGTACACTGTAAAGTTTAGAGCTTAAGGTTCACTATCTACCCCGTAACTTGGAGCCGAGCTGGAAGATTATGGGAGCAGATGGTAGAGCTAAATGGTAGAGTAAGGTATGAGCAAGATTAGAGATGAGTAGAGATAAATAACAACAACAATAACAACAATAACAACAATAGTAATAATAATAATAATAATAATACTAATAATAATACTAATAATAATAATACTAATAATAATACTAATAATAATACTAATAATAATACTAATAATAATACTAATAATACTAATAATAATACTAATAATAATACTAATAATAATACTAATAATAATACTAATAATAATACTAATAATACTAATAATAATAATAATACTAATAATACTAATAATACTAATAATACTAATAATAATAATAATAATAATAATAATAATAATAATAATAATAATAATAATAATAATAATAATAATAATAATAATAATAATAATAATAATAATAATAATAATAATAATAATAATAATAATAATAATAATAATAATAATAATAATAATAATAATAATAATAATAATAATAATAATAATAATAATAATAATAATAATAATAATAATAATAATAATAATAATAATAATAATAATAATAATAATAAGAGACAACCCGAGTTCTATGATATGCCAATTTACTGTGAGTTTATTCTAATAGTCGGTTTCAATACAAGTAAACTCCTGAAGTCTTTAAGAGACTTCGGGTGAAATAGTGTTAAAAGTTACATTAAAGACCCATACGGGCTTACCTTAAGGATGCGTAGCTTGGTATGGTTACAGAATGCGACTTTTAGAATAATCACCACCGGAAGGCGGCATGATGACCCTGATTCTCAGATCAGCGTGACCCTCTAGAATGGCATGGACTGGAATGACCCATGACTGCCAAAATATGCAGTCGTTAAATTCTGTTACTTTCAATATGGGGACCTATTGGCAAATTAGCATTCTCGCGCCAAAGAAGCTATGTAAAAGTTACACAAGCAAGGCTAAGCACGATCATATTCCTCAAAACGTCCTAACTGCAATTCGGCGTCTACTTGACTCAGATTACTTTAGTCAGCAAAATCCGTATCCGGCCACCTACACGTGGGCGACATGAGTAAACAGGAAACTGATGTCATAATCCACAGTCATGTGTAATATCGTATTATTCTGTTCTAATTAATCGGCAGAATTAAGGACTTTAGAATGCGCAAAGAGTGACAAGCCGCAGCACAAGAAATAAGTATTAGGTAACAAGATCCCAGAATTTGATATGCTCTCAAGTATTCCTCAAACATACATATGACAATACATGCGATAATATCAGCGGAGACAATCTCCGAAACTCTTCGTTAAAAATCCATCGTCTTTACCACTTGTACTCAAGGCATAGCTTGAAGCCAGGCACTATCTGACCACCAGAAGAAGGCGTGCTGGATGAATGTGGAACGTAAACATTTTCTTCCGTCTTTACTAAGTTTATGCACGGTAGTATTTATAGACACTAAACAGTGTCAATGATAAAAAATTAAAACAATAAATTCTAATCTTAATCAAGTTATTAATATATGCCTCCGCTTCGATTACGTTTATTTACTATGGATTATTACTGAAATATAATTTGAAGCTGGATTTAATTTTATTATTGCGTATTGAACTTAATACGGAAATTCATTTGATACCAGTAGTTGTCAGACTTCCAGCTGTCGTCATCGATATGATGCTACACTGGATAAGTCATAAAGTTTACATATATATTACAAACAGACATATACGTCATTATGTACATATATAGTGATAATTAATTGTAAAATAGGAGAAACAAATAAGGAGAGTAGTACAAATGACCAAAGATATTTAAAGTAATAAAGAAGCATTAAAATTTAATAAAATAAATGTCTTGAAAAACAGTAGTAGGCTAATGTACTTTTTTTAAAAGAAATAGCATCATAAGCTTTCTTTGCCGCATCTTTAAACTTTAAACTGTCGAGATCACATCGTAGTGGTGTTGTATTGCAAAGAAAACAATTATTATGTGTTGCTTGTGACCTAAATGTTATAAAGGTAAGATAAATTCTGATTTACGGATAAACCTGGGAGTTTATCAAAGTATTACTTTTACGTGGGGATTGGGATATCATTACGGAGGGGATTCGGTACGTGGGCCACCATGCTGGGCCCATTGTTCCTATGCCCCCAAGTGGGACACCCCTGGAGGAAGGATGAGGCGAAGGTGACCGGCCCAAGGAGCTACGACAGTACAGAGGGCTGGGTCCCTACACTTTACTTGGATAGAGACCTCCCACGACAGGCCAGGACAACGAACCCGCTCCCCTGCAACGGGACGGCAACGAGCCCAGCAGCCGAGCCCTAATGGTCCCAGGCAGGCGGTCCCGAAATGGTCCCAGCAGAGGAACTGAGGCCGGCAACCAACCTACCGGATGAGGAAATAGTTTACCTCATAGCATATCATCCTGCCATGCACCGCCGAGACACCCGCCGACACTTCTACCCTGAAAGAGACCACCACATGAGAGATGATATAAAATGATAATGGAGATGAAATGGAGGTACAGGAAATTTGGGGGATGTAATTAACCTATTGAGCATTCGCCTAGCGACCGGGGAAACCCCCCGAAAAAAAAACTGTGGGTCAGGTAGGTCGGCCACGAGATTTGAACCCGGCCCTCCCGAATGCGAGTCACAAACGAAACCGCCTGAGCCATCCCACTTAGTATTATTTTTACGTGAGTGAGATAAGAATGTAAAACAGTAATCGGCAAATTTCCGATAGCGACAATGGAGTTTTAAGTATTAAAACTCATTGAAATACCAAGTGACCGCCCACGTTCACCCGATGTTGAACTCTCATTAACTCCTCGTAGTAGCCGTGGACAACATAGGAATGCAGGTGTTCTACACGTCATTGTATTATGTCATACTGTCGACACAGCGCGAGGCTTGCACAACGTCATTGTTGCGGTTTTTCCATGCGGATCTCTTTCCGCGATGTGATGTTTTGTATCAGCTCTCATGAAGTTGGATGTCGTCTGTCCTACGCGTAGTGATGAGTTAAGAATATCTTTTAATTTTCCGGCAAAATTATTTTGAAAGTTCAAAGTATTGTTGTTAACTCCGGTACCAATGATATCTAATCTCGGTCGTGGTATAGGATAGTTTAACTGTGGAAACTTAAGATGAAGGAAATCAAATGGTTGAAAGTTTTTCTTTAAATTAAACTCGAAAATCTATTTCAATAAGATTTGTATTTTGAATCAATATATTCACACAATTTACAATAATATTTTTCCTACGTGAGGGATAATACGAACACAGTTCGAAATCTCTGGTTTGTAACCAGACTCTTACAAATATTCAGCACTTCCACACACGTCTACTCACGATGAAGTCCAGTTGCGAGACAATCTTCTCCTTTTCAATTATTGATGTTTACCTGATCAACATGGTCACCAAACACTTCTAGTCCACGTCACTTTTCCCTGGCCAAAACACTTTCAAAACATTAGTTTTGAATTACATAATTTTCTGATTTTTCAAATATGAAGTCCTAAAACAATTTTCTATTATAATTTTGACTTTTTATCGAATTTATGATATTTTTAATTTATTTAGATTGAAACATTAACATTTATCTTTACATTTTCTGTGACCTACTCGATTCAATCATGGTCATCTATGACTCATATTAATTCACAACTTTCATCATACTTAAGATATTTTTTTCCTTGTTCCATTTATACCCCGCCTTTAACTGTTATGGTCATATCGGCGGCCGTTCTCCTTTGGAACATACTGAAGGTGTTAACTCGTTATCTTTGGTTTTTAATCATAAGATCACGCACACATTTACACTTCCAGACTCTGGGGAGGATGGGGAATTATCTTGGTCGGAGAAAAATCCCCACCCCCACCGCCGGGAATCGATCCCGGGACCCCTAGCACGGCAGGTAGGTGCTCTACCAACTGAGCTACGGGCCCAGCCATTTAAGATATTAACATGAAATAAATTGATAGATTAAACAGTATCCTGGCATTTGGTACATAAGCAACTGCTTCATCATAATACTGCATCAGTATTCAGGTGAATAAGTAATACATAACCCAGAAATTTACATACGGTATGACGTAAGTCAGACTAATTCAATCCTGATGTAAATATCTAGGAGGAAAGAAAACCAGTGACAGCGATAGTGAGACAGATGGCCGTTAATGTTCTGATTGACTCTGGGAAGGTAGATAAGGAGTGTCATCTCTTACCTGCATACCTTCATCGATGTAATCAAAATCCTAATGGCGATCTCTCTTACTGTCTCTGTCTTCCTTCTCCCAGATGTTTACATCAGGATTGAAGTACCGGTCTCTGACCAGAAAGAATCTGAGAGGTGTTCTGCTTACTGAAGGGATTTGGGGAAGCAGTGGCTCACGACGACGTAAATAAATTTATCATCTACATTAACTCCTGCGGTCCTCTCCCGAGAATATGGCTCCAAGTAATGTATTAAAAATCAGCAACTCTGATGAAAGATTGAGAAAGATTACGGCTAGAGTTTCAATATATGGACAAAGCTTCTTAGAAAACATAAGCTCTTATACTAACAAGGAAACTAACGTTGCTCCCGACATTAATTTCTTAGCGTTGGGTGCAAGTTTAGGATCATGAGCTTTCCCGGCTACAGAGTATCGAAAGGAGGTTGTGATTTTCGAAAGTTAAACATGGGAAAAATGTATATTCTTCTTTTAAATTTAGGCCGGGATTATTAATTGCAGTAAGATAGTAAGCAAATATGACTGAAAAATCAAATTAAGCGAAAACGATTACACGCATATATGACAATAAATATTTTTACATAACTCTTACTTCATTGCAGGCTCTTGCAGTACACAAGGAAGGACATGCTGTAATTTAGTACACTAGAAAGAATACCTGGGATCTTTCATTGTGAAATCGTCGTCGTCGTCATCTTCGTCGTCGTCATCATCATCATCATCATCATTTTCGCCTGCGGTGCCGTATGTAGTAAAAGCGGGCGTTAAACACTACACACACAACATCATCATCATCATTATTCTCATTTAGGTGCAACATACATTAGCGATCTACATTGGATTTGGCTGGTTTGAATCAATTCCGATGGTGAACTGATTGAGTATTCAACCAAATCATTTAACTGATTACCTTCAAAGAATTCAAACCTGTTTTGAATTCAAATAAGGCATTTAGTTTGATGCAGCCCATCTTTCGAATGAGTCATCCGCTTCATACTAATTATCGCCTATGAGTGAGTCTTGCTGAGCTTTGAAACAGCATTCTTCATTTATCTTATTCCAGGAAAAGAGTACTTTACTTATTTGTGACACAGAAAAATCCGTCATAGAAACCGTCTTCACAAACAAAAGAAAAAATGGATGTGCACCTAATTCAAAATACGAATCTAAAGAAGTCATGTGTATGGGAGAAGCTTCTAGCAAATAATGGGAGAAATACAACCCCCCAACCCCTCACAGGCGAGCATTTGTTTAGGATTTCAGCAGAACATGTTTTTAAGAGGCCTACGCCAACTTGATGTGTGAAAAAACCTGCCTAGCTGGTTGAGAGTAGAAGCAATCTGGCCGTAATCTTTCTCAGAAAATGCTAGAGCTGCTGATGGAATTTTCACTAAGTTAAGTATTAACATGAATGAGCAGTAATAACTGCACACTTTTTAATAAATTAAAACCTTTCTAAAACGTAAAGCGATTGTTACAGCATTTATTTTCCGTTTACACAGGTTTTAGTTTTACAGAGAGTTGTGTTTGGATACAAAGAAGTTACGAAATAGTCGTACAGTTTTGCAGTGAAGGAATGATATAGAATGAATTGTAAATAATAACAGGATGATATGTATTACGTACTATATTTTCAACTTATGTACAATAATTGTACTTTATCGCCTAGTTTCTTTGTTTTCAATTTTCGCTTTGCAATCTGAAAACTATCTGCATATCAACATTATTCGCTTCACCACACACAGCATTCAAAATAATGAATTTTCTGTAAAGCTTGAGCCTGAAGCAATGGTCCAGAAATGGGATTTCCTTTAGCGCGCGAATTAACAGGCCATTTGAACATAGCACAATTTAGCTCGCCATGTAGTGCGTTTCACATGCCCTTCTGTTCCCTTTAACCACTCGTCTTTAATTTTTATCTTTTCAAAATCTCATAAATCTGAGTTTTCCCTGACAGAATTGTGTACACACTATGTTTTTAAAAATAACCAAAGTTCTTAGTTTTCTTCCACTCGTACTTGATCACTTGTACGAAACTGAGAATGAACACACCGCAAAACGGCTGTAACCTTACCAAGTACATATGTTGGATGAGTGTTGAGAGAGCTAATGGTTTCTTTTCCCTTTTACTCGAAGGATTACAGTTTATGACTTTAAAGTCCGTGGAACTTTGGTGCAAGCACAGCCGCCCTCAAAATAATTTTACTTTTTAAAATATGTACGTTGTAACCCATTACACACAACGTAATATGTTTTAATTAGGTTATTTACGTAAACGGTCCCCAAAAATGTTTCCGTTTCGCGTTAGCCAGTTTCCTGCTTACAGTGTAATTTTTTATGGGAGCTAGCTCCATTCCGAAATGTTTTTTGCGTTTTCTTAGGTTTCCGGCATAGAAGGGGTCCATTTTAGGCGCGTGTTACTGTACTTGTATTGGTTAATAGTTGGGTGATTCTTTGCGTATGTGTGTATGAGAGAGAGAGAGAGAGAGAGAGAGAGAGAGAGAGAGAGAGAGAGAGAGAGAGAGAGAGAGAGAGAGAGAGAGAGAGAGAGAGAGAGAGAGAGAGAAAAAGGTTGGCTGCTTAGGGCGGTGGTAGCCAGTGGTTCGATTACCCAACGTGGATATGTTCTTCCACTGGGAAACTTGATCTAGTGTGCACTGAGACTTGCGAAGTAAGTGAGAGGGGATCAATTGACGAGCTACTTGATGACAAAATAGCAGCTTCTGGTTGTGAAGACCACATCCAATAGACGGAAGGAATTCAGGGCCCTCATCACAAATTATCCTCTAGAACTGTAGATGCCCGACGATATGGCAAAGATGGGAGACGCTGTGGTCTGGTGGTAGGCCTTGTCCGACTATAGTACTATGTATTATTTATATTTTATAAAATTAAATGCAATCGAGAGCCTCTGCTGTGCGGTATTTATCATCCTATCTAATGCATCGTAAAATTTAATCAAAGTATACTCTTACAAAACTATAGGCAGCGTTTCCAAGTTCTTTCCGCTTTTCGTTGACAAATACGAGGCCTGTTCGTAAAATAAGATCTCGAAGGCGCTGGGTCCGTGAGGAACGATATTACGCGAGATCTGGCAGCACTGGCGTGTAGCTTAGTTTTATCCCTTTAAATCCCCACCACAATGAACCCGTTGCAACCAATAGTGTTGACTGGGCAACCATTTGCGTTGGAGCTTCCTATCACTTCCAACGACATGTGCGAGTTGCGTGCAGTGATCCGTTTGGGTGCCAAGGATCACAGAGTTCAAAGACGGACGTACAGACGTCCGTGACGAAACAGCGTTTTGGACGGCCGAAACAATTGCAAAAGTGGAGCAAGAAATGCTTAAAGATCGGCGTGTGACAGTTCGCGAACTGTGCGAACTTATCCCTGAAGTCAGTAAGACTACGACTGACAAAATTTTGACCGAACATTTGCATTATCGCAAGGTGTGTGCGAGGTGGGTCCCCAAAATGCTCACCGAAGACCATAAACGGCAACGTGTTGAAGCGGCGCACCGCTTCCTGGAGCACTATGGAGAACAGGGCGAGGAATTGTTGGATTCAATTGTCACTGGCGATGAACCTGGGTGCACTACACAACACCAGAAACTAAAGAACGTTCTCGTCAGTGGCGGCATTCGAATTCGC
Organism: Mantis religiosa; assembly: GCA_030765055.1. NCBI lineage: Eukaryota > Metazoa > Arthropoda > Insecta > Mantodea > Mantidae > Mantis > Mantis religiosa. The sequence continues at coordinate 37,044,686 of CM060955.1, forward strand.
CGAAGCCGCGAAAGTTCAAACAGACATTTGCTGCCGGCAAAGTGATGGCCAGTGTGTTCTGGGACGGAAAAGGTGTATTGTTGTGCGAGTTTATGCCCACCGACACAACAATAAACGCCGCTAGCTACTGTGAGACTTTAAAAAATTGCAACATGCGATTCAAAAACGGAGGAGAATGCTGACGAAGGGATTGACTTTTCATCACGACAACGCTCGCCCCCATACTGCACTTGTAACGGCTGATATCCTAGCCCAGTTCGTATGAGACATCCTCACCCATCCCCCCTACAGTCTATACTTAGCATCTAGTGATTATGATCTGTTTCCTGAGTTGAAGTTACACCTGGGTGGAACACATTTCCAGACCGACGATGATTTGAAAAACGAGGTTGAGCGCTAACTGCGCAACTTGGCGGGAGAGTGCTGTGACAAGGGTATACAAAAACTGTTACTGCGCATGCAAAAGTGCGTCGATCGCAATGGTGATTACGTTGAAAAATAGCTGTAAGTTCCGCCTTTATATCAATGTAACATGCATTGACAATAAATATGTTTTCTATATTAAATAAAATTGTAGATCTTATTTTACGGACACGCCTCCTGCGTTACCTACATATACACAATATTCTCTTCATACAGTTATTTACATTCTCTAGAAGAAAACTATCCGAAATGGTATCTATTTCTTCTGCATATATTTCACAGAAAAGACTTATCACTCTGTAACGTTCACAGTTGAGTGTTCTTATACACGATTCTTTGTGCAATAAACTTTCGTATTTCAATATTTAGGTCCTGTAACCCCGGAGTGCATTCTTTAGTATACACTCTGAGGTAAGGATGTTACGTATTCCATCTAAAATTTCAATATCGAGATAATACAATTTGAGTTCCCAAAACCCTAAAGAGAGCAGTTGCCCGCAGCTGAGAAAGATACAGATAAAGGCGGAGAGCAATAAGAGAGAAAGAGGGAGAGAGACAGAGTAATTCAAAATATAAAGGTCTAGTAAATACAAAACTTGTTATTTAAGTTCAGCAGCTTAAAAATATCAATGCAAAGACTTCCCAAAATACACTTCACTAGGAAAACATTTTCTTACTTTATCTCAAAATATTGGAGTTATTGATTTTAACTAAAGTCACATTTAAAAGATATTTGAGCACTTAATAAGAGGTACTGTGTAAGACATATCAGATCTTTGGAGGAGAATGGTGGTAACGCTCAAGAAAAATAAGTTTAGAATTTGCTAAATTATTTTTATTTCAAAAATATGACCTGAAGCTTTCCTGGCGACGAATACGCTCACTTTCTTCTCGGGCAGCCAGCCAGGTGAAAAGATGATTAGATATCAACGTTTCGGGAGTGAACATCTCTCCCATTATCAGGATATTTATAAAATGTTATAACCACAAAATGAAATACTGGGTATAACACAACTATAAACAAAGACAAAACACTATCAAAATTCGCATTATTGAACAAAAGACTGTTTTCAGTAAATTAAATGCCAGGTCAGGAGATGGCGTGAGTATAGAAAATTGTGTCAAAGAAACGTAACTACTTAACTTGATTGTCAAGCTGTATTGATTTTTGCTTCTTAAATCGATGGATTTCCATTTTTAAGGTCGGTTTCGAAGAGGAGCTGAACTGAAATCCAGCTAGGAAAGGGAAACCTGTAATACAGCAAGCGTCAGATAAAGCCTACCGCTACTGCCTGCATCCTGTTTACCGGCAATATATCCGGCAGAATCAGCAGAATTCTCGATAAATACAACATCATGACCATCCAAAAGCCACCTCCGGAGATTAAACATCTGATGAGACCAGTGGAAGACAAACTGGACTTCCAAGTTCCGGGAGTGTACCGCATTCCCTCTGAATGTGCGTCACCGTATATAGGACAAACCGGAAGGACCATCGCTACTAAAGTAATCGAACATGAACGGAGCATTCCTTTAATGCAACCTGAGAAGTCTGGGCTGGCAGATGACGACCATAGAGCCAATTTGCGGGAGACGACCATCTTGGCAAAATGCAACAGTTATTGGGAGCGGAGAATTAAGGAGGCTTTGGCGATTACCTCTGAAAGGAGCACGCTTAGTCGTGATGCTGGATTTCAGTTCAGCTCCTCTTGGAAACAACCGGCCTTAAAAATAGAAATCCATGGAATTAAGAAGCAAAGATCAATACAGCTTGATAATCAAGTTAAGTAGTTACGTTCCTTTGACACAATTTTCTATTCTCACGCCGATCTCCTGACCTGGCATTTAATTTGCTGAAAATAGTCTTTTGTTCAGTAATGCGAATTTTGATAGTGTTTTGTCTTTGTTTATAGCTGTGTTATATCCAGTATTCAATTTGTGGTTATAACACTTTATAAATATCCTGATGACGGGAGAGATGTACACCCCCGAAACGTCGATATCTAATCATCTTTTCACCTGGCTGGCTGCCCGAGAAGAAAGTGAGCGTATTTTTTATTTCAGTTATGATAGGCACACTAGTCTAAATACGACTTAACATATACAGAATTGCTTTATAACTGCTGTCTAACATTTTCAATGGGCTATTTCTAAATACTTTTTAAAATACGTATTTTGCTCCAAGGAACTAATTTGTGTGTGGAACAAAAACATAATTCAGGCAAAATTGTCCCATTTTTTGTTCGTTTTGTTTGCCGTTTGTTAATATTTTCCGCCACCGGATTTCCCACTTTAACAGACACATTTTAAAGTAATAAGTGAACATTATTTTATTTATGGTGATGTCATAGAATGTGTAGAAGATTTCAATATCAACATACCCTCTTCTCTAAAATACTGGACTATCGCTCAGCCTCCTGTATACCTCTGTAACATTTATCTGCACTACCACAAAATAGAGAGAATGTGTTTTAATTACTACGTGGAAAAAATATAAATCATATGGGTGAAGCACATTTAATACCAAATGCCGAGGATGGTTACTGTGACGTAATATAGCTAAGTTTATATCGGAACCATTCCGTAATGCAATTCCCAGATTGAAAAGCTAAAAAAACCTATTTATTATAATGTTAGCATGCATTAAATGACAAAAAATTCAAATATTTTATTGATTATTATTAATCTACAACAAAGGATTTGAAACCTAAAATATCTCAGACTTATCAAGTTTAACAATTAAGGATAATTTCTCTTATAAGATTGAATAGAAAATGAAGAAACAATGCAGTTATATATTTAATTATAAAAATAAAAACACGATTAACTTCAATTATACGTTATTCAGCACATTCATCTGTCCTTTACCAGAGTATCTCTTATTTACTGAGATGTCAATTATGGATAATTACTGCGAATTCTTTGTGCTAATAATTTTGCTTCTATTGTTTTATTTTTATTTACTAAATAAGGTACATTGAAGAAAGTAATTTAACGTCCTTACATACTAAACAGTATGATATAATCTATTACTCCCCAAATGTTTTGGAATGCATCTCATGTTTGCGCTCAGTTGGTAGTGTTCCAAACCGAGTTAGAAAACGGCTTGTGTGTTACAAAGAGCAAGCGAGAATTGGAGGGGTGGATGTTATTTGCCATTCAGTAACAGGCTGGGTCAAGATTGCTCATAAATGCAGTAGTGGATGAAAAAGTATTTTGAGCGTAGCGCAGACTCTTAGGTCTTTTACCTATTTTAAAGTTGAAATAAGAATAATATATTCAGCTTTTGAGCGTTTTCCAATAAACACGTATATTCCCTCTCCCTCTCTCTCCCACTCTCTCTCCTTCTCTCCCTCCCTCTCTCTCACTCTCCCTCCTCTCCCTCTCTCTCACTCCCCCTCCCTCTCCCTCCCTCTCTCCCTCTCCCTCTCTCTCCATCCCTCTCTCCCTCACTCTCTCCCTCCCTCTCTCCCTCCCTCTCTCCCTGTCTCTTTCTCTCTTTATCTCACGCGCAGATATATAATATAGGTAGGTATACAATTTTTGGCTACTGGGTAGTTCACTGCATACGTTAGCACAAAGTATTCCTCCCCAAAACATACTAATTACAAAAGTTTCAGTTACAGCGATGTTCTACGCGTCCCACAAAAAATTAGATACATCCGATTTCTGGCCACTTCATTAGGACTTAAATAGAGCGTATCTTAATATGTTCTGGTATACTCTTAGTGCTGGAAAAAGGTAAAGTACTTGTTTCACAAACAATACATTTCATTATTCTTTCTATTTCTGCCTGGTCACGAAAACACCCAATAAAATGAAGTCAAGACGTCATGAATTACCATAGAAACATTAAGAACTGTGAAGTGACTAGGGAAGCCATGTTGTCGTTTCTGCACTATACATAAATTAATTTCACAGATTTTAAGCGCATTCTAACATGGGATGAGTATTTCATTGCGACACAATGTTAATTATAATGATCATGATCATGGAAAGAAAAGAGTCAGACTGAAAAATTCAATGTCATAGCCGGGATTTGAACCACGGATCTTCTGGTTGCCATCCAGCCACTCTAACCCTTGAGCTACTATGGCCAACGTACCAATATGACATTAAATTCTCCAACTGACTCGTGTTTTTCCCGGTAAACCCCCTAGGAGTTCTCATAAACACATGAGACAACTACCTTAATGGCGACTTACTACATGTAAGTATTTTAAGGCCCGGGCTTTATAGTTAACTACTATTAGGTCAATTAATGGAAATTAATTGTTTTCTCACACTGGTCATGTGTAGGCTAAAGTATGGATACATAGAGTCAGACTGAAAAATTCAACACCATCGCCGGGATTTGAACCACGGATCATCAGGTTGCCGACCAGCCGCTCCTTAAATTCTCCTACTGACATATAGCACGTTGGCCATAGTAGCTCAAGGGTAAGAGCGGTTAGACGGCAACCCGAAGATCCGTGGTTCAAACCCCGGCTATAGCATTGAATTTTTCAGTCTGACTCAATCTTCCCATACTTTAGCCTACACACGGCCAGTGTGAAAGAACAATTAATTTCGATCATGATCATGACGGTCATGATGATAGAACAAGGCATCATGTCTCCAAAATATTCTACTTTTATTTATAGGCAATATACACCTTAACTTAGGCCTTAAATAATGAGAAAAACAAAACTGAGGTAAAGTAATAATGCATCACATAACGACTGGACAATTGTAGCTCTTTTCTGTCTATATAAACGCGATATAGGGACCATAGCAGAGAATTGATTACTAAACCCCGGCAAATTCCGTCCCTCATCTCTTTCCCTGCATCAGTTCCACTCGCAATTAAAAGACTAACGTACTTTGTCCTTACCCCGATGCCAACTGACCAAAAGGCACCCACATTAAACGCTTGAAAAAATCGAACCTGGTGTCGTATGTGATCCCTTCCAGATAGGCGTGGTAGGGAATGAAAGTTACTTCATTAAAGTGCAACGCTCATCGTTTCTACAACCAGTTACCTAATGTAGGTAAGCTTTATGTTTTTAAATGCTACTAAAAAGATTTTGTCTTTCTTTTCTGGAAGTAATTTGGGTGATGCGTATGTTAAATTTTATGTAGTTTGTACATTTTTTTAACTGATAAGCTTCAACTGCATTTTAGATTTTCTTAACTTAGGAGAAAACTTTATATTCGAATTCATAGAAATTTCGTGTATAACTACATTAGTTTCCTTTAATCCTGTTAAATATTGATATTTTTAATTTTAAATTGTTTTCATTAGCAAATACCGAATATCACCTATTTGGGAAGATAATAGGAATATTATTCATCAAGTGCAAACCTTTAACGTCTGAATAAACTGAAAATCAAAACAATTTGATCTACAAAGTACATTTTTAAAACATTTGTTCGCTAAAATATCCTAGAATCAAATTGGTGGGAACTGACAGCCTACTATACTCAGATTGGAAGATCATTTACTGATGCTTGGAATACTTAAGTTGTGAAACAAAACACTTTGTGAAACAAAATACTTTGCAGTGTTATGTCTTCTTTCTGATATATTGACAGACATTGTGAATTTTAAATTATTTCGGAACTATACCACATATATTAAAACAGCTTTTAATTAAGATAAGGAAAGTATAGCTTTGTGTAAGTATTCTTCAAAATATGGTCAATGATGGCTTAATTGCATTTACTCCCCAGAATTTTTCTAGGCTTACATATTTAAAAGCTTATAAAAATAAAATAAATATGAGATTCCTAAGATGTTGTTAGGCCTGCCACGTAAGGTTTTATTGGCATCCTCTATGATGGAATCATGGGCCTTAACTATTTGGTATGCTGCAAAATATTTCAACCACTGATGCGAGACCCTTATTATAAACCCAGTATTTTATGATATGTTTATGTTCTTATTTTGAATCAAATTTACACGAAAAGTGTAAATTATTATTGAATTGTGCTGAAAGTGAAGACTAACTCAGAGTGTATAGCTAATATTCGGTTATTTATAAAAATATTTATCAAATGCTATGAAGAAGCTAAATTGCAGGACCGGAGGTTCCGAGCTGCAGAGGAGCAGTGATGGACGGTGATTTCAAATATGTATTTGTGCACATGACCCATGCTTGATCAATTAGACTAAGGTGCAGAGGTAATTGATTACGTTAGGTTATTAGACCGTGGGATCTCTAGATTCCGTTTGACATGGAGCATTACACAATGCTCATCCCAGTACAGCGACACAATCTTGTCTCTCCCAGCTGACAGACAATGCACGAATCTATCGATCACTGCACATGCAAATTCATGCAGACATCAGCAAATCTACTGTATAATCAACATTTGTTGCACATTATTTTTATATGTATCCTCACCAGATTAAAATACATTATATCTAATAAGATTAGTTCACACAAACTTGCCTATCAACAAGAGAGTGATAATTTTAAAATCAAAATTACGGTTCTCTTACTGTTGAGGAATGCTGCATTTCTTAGAGTAAGGGGCGTATGAAGCAAATGCTGTAAACTTCGTGATTATAGTATCTTCTATGTAATGTTTTGTGTAGCGACTTAAGTATAGGCTTCGAAAATTGTGCAGAATGTTTCGAAGTTTAAATTTTACAGAAAATCCATATAATATATTTTGCGATGATGCAACTGTACTCAAATATGTAGACATTCACAACATCAGTCTTTGTTTCCTTCTTCTTTCACCTCATGAAGTCATGTCTTAGATCTATTTCTGCAAAAATAATAATAAAAGTAATTAATTCTTCCACCTGGCCATTGCATGGCTAACGCCATAAAATTGAAGCGAAATTTTTGTGCTCATGCAATGTTTGAAGATGCTATGATGATGCACCACGTTGTGGCACCATTTGAAGCAGGATTATTTGGGATGAAGGTGGATGCAGATTAATATCTCACCTTTGGTGACGATCTTGAAGGAATCTAGAAGTTTCTCCTGCAACTCTGGATAATTAGGTGCAACTGTAATTCTCGAGCGATGAGTTTTCTTTCCCAGGATCGCGGTAACGGGGCTGATAAAGATAGACTAGTTTTTAAGAATGAATAATATTTTCTTGTTAAAAGATGGAAATTTAATTACTCATAAACAATTTTAAATTCTTTGATACAATTATAAATATTATTAATGTAGTATTTTTCCAATCAACGGTAGATTCCACGGTAAACTATTTTCTTGCACACACGCTAGTTATGCATCGTTGATGCATACACAAAATTGTTTCTTCACCCACTCGGATAGACAAATATACGTCTTATCCCTGAGACTTTTATAGACAGAAGAAAAGGATCTCTTAAAATATTTAACAACTTTTTATCATGTTACGTTGTCATGGTTACACCATCACCTACTTTACATTATTTCTTTATTTTATTAAAATGCTAATATCTTTGACTATTTCTAACAAAATATGATATACCTAAAATAACTGCTACAAAATGTCTAAAAATGTTTACTAACCTTATTTATCTTATACAAACTATTCTTATAAACGCTTACTCTCCAATGTAGTTCATAATAATGAAGATAAATATTGATATAATTGTTTCACTCCACATTTCCTTGTAGGCAGAATGAGATAAGGGGAATCTGGTAGTCAAGAGCTCGATTACAAATTCCATTCCCTTCACATAATCAGAAGAAAAACATGAATGACTTCCTATTAACAAATTGGTTGTATTTAACTTGAATGACTTTCTCTATTCTTGAAGAAATTATTCCTAAAAACTTTTATTTCTTATCTACTTCATATTCATCCAGATAAGCTTTTCTTATTGCCAAGCATGCTTTTGAAGGCTCAAGAACAATATGGCAATATATTAAGTTTTAAGCCATAGTCAAATCTTTCACTGTGCGATATATTTGAAATTCCGTTCTCTTCATATTTTCAAGAGAAACAAAAATGAATAACCACTTCCCCATTAAGAAAGTATAAGCACTAGAAAAGTCAAAAAATTACAGAATATAACAGATATTTTTACATTAATATCATTCAATGTAAGTCATATCGAATGATAAACGAAATGGGTGAAATGCTGTGCAAATGTACTCTGAGCTTAGAGGATCTGACAATCTTTCAGGATATGGAAAAACCTATCTCATCTTGACCGAGATTTGAACTTCCGGCTTCTTGAATGGGAGGCAGACTTGCTACCAGCACGCTACAGAGGCGATGTACACACATACACAAAAAATGACAATTTTCTACAGCTGTTTTCTTTCTTTTTTCAGGAAAATTAAAGCATCCGTTTTCACCGAAATCGCTTTGTCTAATTTTTAGGTAAGTACGTAGCAAAGAAAGTAAAGGGAACAACAGTCTACTTGAAAATTGAAAAAAGAAATATTTCAGAAATGGTTATTTTATCAAGTACATAAATCCAGTGGTTTAAGAGAACTGCATGCTTGACTAGATAGACATTTAATTAATATTGAAGTCATTTTTAAGAAAATCAAATTTCTCGAATATACCCAAGTAAAAGGATGTTTAGAGTGGTGACCCTTTAAAAAAAGCTTCCTTTGAGTTGTGCTGTTCAGATAACCTCGGGCTAATAGATAATAGGACCATTTTTCAAAATGACTTTCTTGATTTAAGGGGTCTCCGTTAAAATATCGTTTTAGAATTCCCGGGGGCATACAAGAATTCCTCTACTTCCTGTAGATAAATAATGGACAATTCACCTGTATGGTTTTTGAGATCATGTTCTTATATATGTACTTATTTTTCCGACATTGTTAAATGTATTGTATATTAGCTGGTTTACTCGTCATTGCAAGTTAACCTTTTAAATTTCAGTGAATGATTTAATTTAATTTAATTTACTAAATTACTCTATAGTTATCTAGAGCAGGGGAAGACAGATAGTGGCACTGTGGCGTCAGCTCCGTGAGCTCTAACCGCCAAATATGCTCCCAAACGAAAGGCAGTTTAGCGTGTGGCACCACCGTGCTCACTTCTGATGTCCAAGAGGAAGAAAATACATTAATTTTTCTGTCTGACTCTATTCATGCAAAGCTTAGCCTGTATACGGTTAGTGTGGAAGGAAAAAGTTTGATATGTTGGGTCCCGACAGCGTAGGAAAGATAGGAAACGTATCGTGTATTAATAATATGTACTACTTATATCTTGGATGTTGTAATATTAATGCTGACTGCTTTAATTACACAATTGGTTACAGTTTATAAACAATTACATTTTAGCTCTGTGCTATGAGAAAATATATAAAACTTCAACTCGTAGTTTATCTTAAGATCAGGCATGTAATAAAGTAAATAAAATAAAACAAAGTAATTTTCTCTGCAAATTAGCGGATATCCATTTAGCAGAATTACGTGGACATTTTCCGACACTTTTGATTCGTATTTGTTTAACTAGTTTATCAATCTCAGGATGTAACGTCTGGGAAATTTGTAATCGAAGGCTGCGTGTTAGATTGTCATCCGACAAGGTACTTCGGGGTTTGGACTTAGCTAATTTCATAACAGAAAAAAAAGTGTTCGCAGACATATGTCGGGCCAAACGTACACAATGTCCATGCGGCACAGATATCTGGTTTGGGGAACATTCTTGTAAAAATCAGCCAACACTTTCTTGTGTGTATTTTAATCAACTAATAAATCGTCACATTGTTCATTTAACAGTTCCATTAGATACGTGGCAGCTACATTGTTGTAATCGAGTGCGTTGCACCTGACCGAACCCTCAGATTCTGTACTCACAACGCCATTTATATAGGCAACTTGGTACTACACGGTTCTTGTCTGACGTCACACGCAGTGCAGGCCTCGCTACCGGCTGATATACGTCACAACTCTCGAAGCTGTCTTTAGCTGATCTAGAGGATTTTAATAGCGAATCCACCTATTAATCCCAAATGAAAGTGAAACACGATAAGGAACAACAGCTGATATTAAGAGTTAGATACTTTTGGAGGCACAAAACAGCAGTAATTCTAAATGTAAAATCTGTTTTTTTTAACGTGTGTGCAGTTCCCACTCATAGGGACCTCAAAGGACCTGACCTTTCCCCCCACTAATGACCGTCATAAATCTGTCTCCACACTTCAGAAATGGAACACTGACGTTGGGGACCAATAGCAACCCCTATTTTCTGAAAATGACAGTTGCATGTCTACTCCGCGTGGAGTCTCAGTTGCCAAAGTTCCAACTTCTAGTTGTTCTGTTTCATTAGGTGCAAGACGGTGATGTTAAAATGTTGCAACCTTGTAGAGAGGACCGTCAGGAGGAGGGTCTATGTTGTAAAACGATTATGAGGGTTCCTCAAAGAAAGCGGCTGCCGTGCACTTGCGTTGAGTAGACAGACTTTACCTAATGTGAATCTATATTTGCTTTCTGAAAGAATCTTATCAAGAAAATATTACTTACAGAAAGTGGGTTATTTCGCACCTCCGCCTCACCAGCCATACTCAATTTATATATTTTCATGTCATCATACCAAACTTTGAAAAAGGCCTAAAGCTATGTTTGAGGCAAAGAGAAACATGAAGTATATTTTTTAAAATATTAATACGGAGCTGTTGATAAATTTAAAGAACACAAACACTTTCACCTCCGGAACTGAATGATAAAATGGGTAAAACTTAGAAAGGTTCTGCCAAATGAGGAATTTGTGTGTGTGTGTGTGTGTGTGTGTGTGTGTGTGTGTGTGTGTGTGTGTGTGTGTAATTTACGTCCTCCTACATTTAGTCATATCGGACAATGAATGAAATCGGTGAAATGATGCTCAATGCATCCGGGGTCCATGGAGCTTAGTTACCCGACAAGGGAAAACCCCGGGGAAAAACCTTATCCAGGTATCTCACCCTGACCAAGATTCGAACTCGGAAACTCTTGAACGTGAGGCAGACATGCTATCATCTACGCTACTGAGGTAGGCAAATAAGGAACTACTAAACTCTATAGACCAACGACCAGCAAAGCATAAAAACACCAATAACAACCCAGAAAATTGAGCCTGATTAGACACCAAGCATGAAACGTCACTGTGGAGCAACTAATCGCGAGCCATCTTCTTTGGGCTAAAGCAATGGCAGTATGTACATTGAGAAGCTGCCCAAAATTCCAGTCTCCTGAAGATGGCAACCAATATGTTACACGTAAATTCAGGTGTGTTCAGTTTTAATTGATGGATCAAATACTTCCAGCCCGGAAACCTACTATTTTAAGGAAAGTTTAAAGCATCATATCACATTATCAATTCAAAATTCCCAATACCGTGTATTTAAACTTGTATATAAATGATTAAAATACACATAACCGACAATACAAACGAGTGCCTAAAGTATTTTAATGACATGTTCATTCTCAACTATCAGAAAACTTATTGTACTGAGATCTTATCTTCTTTGGAAAGTCTGGAGGAAGTATTTAAGTACCTTACTGCAACGTTGTCGGCATCGCCTAGTATCATACGAGGTCCTCTTAAATGCTTGTTGATGATGGATGTACATTGCTGATTAAAACTTTATCTTTTATTTAAGATATTTTTAATATAAAATAAAGACCTTTAGGCCTATGAAAAGCAATACGATAATCTATCATTGAGTTTGGGCTGGAATTCGTAGACCAAAAACATATTACTAAGCAGTAACCCTCCTGCTGTACACGTGATTATTCATGTCTGCAGAATTGCAGAGTGAGTGTTTATGTTGAAAACTAAGATCTGTTAATAAGTTTTCAGAAGTTACTTAGGAAACATGATAATGAATTTCACATTCGTAACTAATTATTAGATCAAATTCTGATTTTTTATTGGACTGGCAGATCTGTATCAAATAAACACAGATAATTGGGAAGATGGAAAATACTGCAACTAGTTGATTCTATGAAACTCAAATATCAATAAGACTATTTTTGCTACTGATGGTGACGGTGATGATAACGAGAAACGTTAATTGCTTAGCGTATAATAATCCGACGTTTTGAAGTTATACATTAACTAAATCCAAGTTCAGCACCCCTTATGGGCCAAAATCTGCCCCGCCCCTGCCCAGTATAGGCGTCACGAGTAAGTTTAGTATTGGAGGAAGAAATGTCAGCGCCCCGGTTTCTCTCACCTTCTCAGGCAGTATTTCATTTAAGATTTCTTTATTTATCACTAGAAAAATAGTTCACATTTGGGTAATGATGCATTCATCGATACCTTTTACAAGTAAGTGTCAAAGCCATCTAAGATACTAAATGCAGTTCTCGTCTATTCTAACACTGAAGACGCAAGCGAAGACAAACCTATTTCTGAGGTGCAGACACACACAGGGCAGAGTTTCATATCTCTGATGGAAAGATGATGATAAGGTTTGAGATAAAACGAACTAAGGCTACATGAAAAGACCTATAGCTTTTACCACAGAACCCAAACCACGTTGGGCCTTAGAGAAACTTCAACTAATCAGAGCCGACAATCGAACCTTGGACCCTCAATACAAGAACCGCAAACGAAACCATTCAGCACTTCTTAAACGCGATTTCTGAAAATGTTAAAAGTGCACTTGTAAACATATAAGAAAAAACGTAAGTTTATAGTAGAAAAAGTCTAAAATATCTTTATCTTGCGTAAGCGACCATTTTTAAGTATACATTGCAATTTTTTTCACGAAATCATTGATCTCTTCCGCGATAAAATAATTTTCTTCCTGATTTCAAATACTTGAGGAGGGGTTTAGGACACATAAATAAATAATTTGCTGGATTTATGATATTTAATGATACATAGAGAAATTATACAGGATCTGTAGCTCCTCTGCTTCAACATGAAAATTTGCTCAGATTTCTACTGCTTATGCTACACAAAAACTGTAGCTGTTTACTTATATCAGAAATATCCACACAGAATCAGAAATTACAGAAGTGACTCATTTCGTTATTGCCGTCAAAATTAATAAGGAGGAAATGTCATTTGGCAGTAAAAAGAGACTTTGGTTATCAAAGAAAATGAGTTCTTTCATTGTTACAGCTTCCGCACTCATTTTTTTTTAATTTAAGTCCTCCAACGCTTAGCCATATCGCACGATATTACGCATTCATTATTCAAACCGACAATGATTCAGGACAGGTGCAAAATGATAAAACAAAATGCGTGTTTCCATTGTTTACACCACGTTTAAGCTCAGATATATTAACGTTTCGAAGAAAATTAATGTTCTAATATTTGAACTACCTACAGGAGAAAAAGCGCTTCCTGAAAATTCTATATACTCGTTTTAATATAGAATGCTGTTCATTAAGGACAACAGGAGGATTATAGCTCTGAATGTGGCCTCAGGAATGATACGGTTTTAATCAGCTTTTCCTTTGTAAAACTGACTACAGCTTCCTCGGAACCACATTGCAAGTGCTTCAATTTCCAATATGAACAGCATCAAGCTTGGTTTGAAGCTCCAACATTAAAGTGTTGCACCACAGATGCATCCGTTATTACGAGTCTCAAGCTTCAAAGAATGTCGTAATTACAACTGTTAATAATTTTTTAAATCTTAAAAATAATCATTCAAATAATTTCGTTCAACGTCAATGTTTTCAATCTTTCTAACAAGTGAAAATGTGTAGTGTGAATTCTTACATCGTTAAAAGGTGTTGTTCTTCCGGAAGGACATAGCCTATAAAATATTTTCCAAACATTCGTAGTTCTTGAGTCTGAATATCAGGATATTTTTACTAATTATTGATGACATGGCAGATTTTTAACTAATTCTAAGCGTAAGATGTAATATAGAGGTAAATGTACATTTAAGTGGGCCAAAGACAGGAAGGAGACGATATACGTAAATTTGAAAGGGGTCCCTAACCAATCCATAATCAAGCCCGCCCACAAATCTCGAGCCCCTGAGAATTCCTAAAGAAAGCTGCTCACAAAGCATGTGTGCACCTGGTGTAAGGGAGAAGTAATTAAGGTACAAAGAGTTCCACTATCGCCCAATTTTAACAGGCATGGGCCTTAAAGGTTAAAAAATATAATGATCAAAGAAATGATTATGGATACAGAAATGATGGCAGGAGAGTTCTGTAGAAGAGAAGGCAGCGCTAGGCGAAACCACGAAAAACCCATGGCCATTGTGGACGGCCACTATGGATCAAACCCAGGACTTCCAGAATATCACCCTCATTTTTATTTTAATTTACATCCTCCAGCGTTAAGTCATATCGGACGTTTCATGAAATAGATGAAATGATGCTCATATGAGTCCAGGATGCATAGAGCTTGGAATTACCGGAGATTCATCTCTCAGTTAAGGAAAAATTCTAGAGAAAACTTTATCCAGATAACTCCCCCGGCCAAGATCCGGGAACCTCTTAAACGTGAGGCAGATGCGCTATCACCTACGCTACTGAGACGGACAACTATCGGCTCCTTTGGTGATCCTATGGGCTAAGTAAGCAAGTCTATAAGCTTCAAAACTAGATTACTGGAGTGCAGTTGCATAACAAATTCGCTTCCCTAAATTTTATTTTAATTTCATTGAAATCTTTTACATTGCAAAACGTTTCTTATTATCACTCCTGGAAACCTGATTTTTCTGCAGTAAAGTGCTAACCTTTGTAAATACTTTAACAAGGAGATTTTTTAATATTAAATACCTTTTTTAAATAAAAGAATAATTTTCAAGAGCAATGGTTAGTTTGCTATGTTGGCTATTTTAAAAACTGAGCATTTCAGATAAGAAACTCGTATTAAAATATTTTCGCTATTATAATAACTGACAACAGCTTCATGCCTCCAATGTAATAGTTTCAGAAAAACTTACTATGAAGCTGAAACAAAAACACTCGGAAAACATGCCTCCTCTAACAATCTGCAGTAATATTGCAAATTATCTCCTACATGCGTAACCTCTAAAATAGTAATTTCTAAAATGATTTTACATTAGGATATCATTGTCACATATTCTAATTTATTATTGAAAGCGTTATTACTTAATATTAGCAAGCACTTTGGTTTTAAATATAAGTGTGGGGTGTTTTCTGCAAATAGAGTTCCTTCCGACTTTTTCTCTATCAAATATATAGTTACTTGACAAAATATTACATTGCACCTAAAAGTTTTACGCCATATTCCATATGAAAAACATGTCTGCATGTCTGTGAACAGCGTAATTCAGAAATGAAAAATAATCTAAATACCAAACTTGGTACTTCAGTTTAGTTTCTTCTAAGAATGGAGCAAGAAAAAATGTTTCCAAAGTTCCTACCATATTTATATAAAATATATTTAACGATTACTATAAGCTTAAGATATTTATGTGACAATGAGACGTATATATTGAATAAAT
Source organism: Mantis religiosa (assembly GCA_030765055.1). Lineage (NCBI taxonomy): Eukaryota > Metazoa > Arthropoda > Insecta > Mantodea > Mantidae > Mantis > Mantis religiosa. The sequence goes on from CM060955.1 coordinate 37,060,432, forward strand.
AAAAACTTGGTATTATGTTTAGTATCTTCCTAGAAAGAAACAGTAAGATTTAAGAAAACTTCCCATCCCAAAGTAACTATAAAAACTCTTTAACGATTACCATATGCTTGTTATATTTTTGTGACAACCATCATCTACGGAATATACTTTGTTATTGGCTTGAGTTTTCTAACAAAACGTTAAGTCGTTATTAGTTATTTTTTATCTCTTGCTCACGAACTTTTTGGTTCACGATGGTAGGTTTCAGCAAGTGTATAGTGGAACTGCAAACGTAGCCACACTGAATTATGAGCAACGTCTCTGATCTCTGGTGTCGCTGGCATATGCTCCCTTTGAGATATGAGAAGTTTCAGCCCCATTTTGGTGCTTGAAATAAGTTGTGGTACTTGGTATCGCGAGGTAGATCTCTAACCAAGTACAGAGGATTTCTTTCCTCATCTTTTTGGAAGTCGTTCTCTCCATCATAAATAAATAATTAGACTCTGGAGCAGAAAGAATACGGAGATGAAAATAAAGGAAAGTTGAGTAAGCTAAACCTAAGCTGCTTAAGCGCAGCTCAGTCAGCTGCGGGGTAAGGGGTTGGGAGGGGATCAGACACTCAATCCGTAAAGTAGTTCGCGCCTCAAGATACTGCTACAAGCATTGTTTTCTCTAAAAGAAATGTCGCAACATTCTTATTGTGTAAGCAGAATTGTAGTTGATCATGTAGCAATTCTATAGAACAGCCGCAGCATGAAATTTAAGGAATATTTACTTAATTCTGAATAAAAAGTTTAATATTTGTATAAAATATCCCTTTTATTCGGAATAAACAGTTTTATACGTATAGAGGCTCTACATTTTATTAACAGATGTTCCCGCGGCATTACACGAGTTTCCCTTAACTCTCAAGACACTATAATCCAAATGGTTGTAGCGAAAACAGACAGAGGCGACCTGTTTACCCGGTGTTTCCGAACCGCCCCCCCCCCCCCCCCCACGAGGAGTGCTAAAATATTACGTCAGAGCGGCCGTTAACAAACTATCTGCGCGAAGAGAGCGCTACTGACCCTGTCGGCCACTTGGACCATCCTTTGAACAGTGCTGTCCAGGGGCGGTTCCTCCATAAGGTTGCAGATTTGCGCTACACCCACTGATTCTGAATGTACAACAGGTGCATTTTGCACATTAAAGCTGTACTTGTTTGCATTGTTTTATATACAAACATGTATCAATTACGCTTATCGTCTGTAGCTGCCCATGACCGCAGAAGTCGAAATAAAAAGTGATTAGCTGTAGGAGCCGCAGGTTTGCAGCGAAGAGTTAACCTAAGATTTCGCCCAAATGTAGGCTCTCTGAGGGGTTTGCGGGAAGGTGAAGAGATGGGAGTGGCTTCTTATACATTGCTTAAATGGAGGTTTATAAACCTAGCTCCTCCTACTCTTAGCAACGGCTATAGCGTGACCTTCAGGCTTAGCTTCTGTGTGCTCTGCTTTTCGAACACAGTGAGAATTTAATTAAATGCATGGAGGTTATTCAGAAGAGAGCTCTGTTAAACAACAACGCCACACTTGTTCAGGCTTCTGGGTTTATGGCCACTTTGAAAGATTATAATTTTGTATTCTGACTGTCTTTCTTCTACAAGATCATACCCCATGTGGGCATTTTGTACAATCAGCTGCAGAAACGAGACTGCAATGCAACATTCGTCATCACCCAGCTAAACGCATTTGAAAGGGAAGTGCAAAAGGTAAGAAATAGCGTGGATATCGAGGAACACGAAGAAACTGCAATTAAGAGGAGAAGAATAGAAGATCATGATGTGAAAAGAAGAGAAGCTCTTGAAGTATGTGACATTCTTAGAGAAGCACAGGACAGATTTCGCTTCACGGGGCATCTGGTAGCCTCAACTTTGTTACATCAAATAAATTTCTAAGACATTTCCAGAGGATTCCCTTAGAGAAGCAATAAGGTTCTATCCTTTTATCATTGGAACAAAAATTCGTGGAGAACTGACTGTAATTTACAGTCGAGAGGAATATCGTGGAATGTCCGGCGCTTTGTGCTTGATGGACTTCATTAAGGAAAACAATTTATGTGCTACATTCAGCGAATATGTCAAACTCCTCCGAGTACTATTAACTATGCCAATGTCTACCGCTGAAGCAGAATGCTGTTTCTCAACTTTAAAAAGAATAAAAACTTTCCTTAGGAACACAATGTCACAGAACCGATTGTCAGCATTAGCAATGCTTTCAATTGAGAGAGATTTTGTTATGAAGATCAGAGATTTCAACGCAAAAGTTATCGATAGATTCGCCAGGTCTAAGGAGAGTAGAGCAGATAATCTGTATAAATAGGTGAGTCATTACTACTCTGTATTTTATTTTTCATTTGTGCACCACCAATAATTTAACCCACCAGCCGCCACTGGTGCTGTCTCCTCCACCCCTACGGCAAACCATTTTTTTCGATAGATTCCAGAATCTTACCGTTTCGCCTTGCGTTTGGATCCTATACAAGCAGCTGACCGTCATCCGGCAGCAGGAGTCTGTTGATTTGAATGAGTCTAGTCGAGTTTAGAGTGGACAGTTTAACAGTTTATCAGCAAGTGAGAAGGCCGTTCAACGAGTTCAATGAACAACGTCGCGTGTAGTTCAATTGTGAGTTGCGACTCAACGGATCCATGGATAGGCAAAATGTGAGTTCAAGAGTTGTAGTGAGCGAGTTAATGGTATAAGGTGTTTATATATTGAAGTTACGATATGTCGCTTTATTGCTTCCTCTGTCATAATTATATGATTTATGTGAGCTGGGCTAGTAGCATGATTTCTCAAAACTTATGAATATGCTTATTTAGTGTCTTCAAGCGCTATAAAATGAATAGTACTGCTTTATGATAAATATTTGTTAATTAAACCAGTATAAATGAATTCTGTTTTTGTGAACAAATATTTCTCTTACCTGGTCCTGCCATCACCACATATTCAGATCCGATTCTTTCCTGGTGTAGAATTTACATTTCTATAATGTAAGAGACACGCAGCACCACTGCAACTATTAGCTCTTTATTACTCTCAACAGAAAATGGTGCTTACTTCCTTATATTTTTCCATGTGAAATCAATATTACGAGGGGGGGCAAAAGAAACCAGACCACGAGGGCACTGCCACTCGTAGACGTAGTGTAGGGTTCTCACGCTAGATGGTGTTAGTAGAGACCTTCATGAAACAGCTGTGCAGACGGCGTCACTGTAGAGCTGAACGTGCAAGTGTGGTATTGTGTTTCTCTGACTGCTGGCGGGTTACCTCTGCGTAGTCGTTATGACAACTTCAAAAGAACAAAGAGTGTGTGTGAAATTTTGTTTCCTGCTTAAAAAAACTGCAATGGAGACACACCAAATGTTTCAGGAAGCTTTCCAGGAGGACGCTATGAGTCGCACACAGGTTTTCGAGTGGTTTGGGCGCTTCAAACGTGGTGACATGTGTGCTGCAGACCAAGCTCGTTCTGGGTGAGTGAGTGAGTGGGGCTTTAGGGCCCGTCGACATCGAGGTCATTTGGGCCCTAAGTCAAACCTAAAACCTAAAAGCTATAAAACATATTTGTTAAAAGGTAAAATATAATAAAAACACTCATCTGTTAAAAAGGACATAAAAACCATCTAAAGCCTAATAATTTAAAATCTCTAAAATAAATATAAAATGCAAGTTAGACTTGTTTATTAAAACCAATTTTAAAAACAAACCGCAGTGCCTTATCCACGGCCACTGGGTCGTCACCTAAAATACTGAGCAAGTTAGCTCCCAAGCCCAAAGACTGGCGAACGCGGGCGTACTGTGGGCAATCGAGTAAAATATGCCACACAGTGAGGCGTACGGCACACGGAGCACACACTGGGGCCGGTTCCCCTCTCAACAAATGACAATGAGTAGCTCGTGTGTGCCCAATTCTGAGCCGGGTGAGTATCACCTCGGCTCGCCGGTTATCCCTGCTGGAAGTTAGCCAGAGTTGTACGCTCTCCTTTATTGCCCGGAGTTGTGTGCCTTCCAAAGCTGTCCAGGAGTGCTGCCAAGCAGATAGAAGCTGGCGACGGAAAAAACGTTGCACATCCTGGTACGGCACCCTAGCTGTTATACTCCGGGGCAAACGGCATGCAGACTTAGCAGCCGCGTCCGCCTCCTCGTTCCCGGAAATGCCCATATGCCCAGGGGTCCAAGTAAAAACAAAATGGTATCCTCGACCGAGCATTTGCGAGATCTGGGCCTGTATTTTTAAAACAAGAGAGTGAGCGGCAGTGTGCTGTTTCAAGGCCTGAAGAGCACTGAGAGAGTCGGTGCAAACAATAAAAGAGCCAGGGGCTAACTTGCAAATAAAAAGGAGCATATAGTAGATGGCATACAGCTCTGCTGAGAAGACCGAAGTTGAGTCCAGAAGTCGAAATTTTTTATCCTCACCGTTAACGAAGAACGCGCAAACCGTAGCGTTACCTAACTGAGAACCGTCTGTAAAGACCGGAACATAGTTAGGGTAACGGCCCAGTAATTCGGCAAAAAGTTGTTGGAACACCGAATGTGGAGTAGCGAGTCTAGAATTGTTTGAAAGAGCGAGATCGAACTGCGCACGATTGAGCTGCCATGCAGGATAGGGGCAGATGGACGACCTCTCCACGCGAGGCATTCGGAGGCCATGCGAATGTAGTAGATCCCGAAATCTTATTCCCACGGGGCGTGTCTGAGAACCAGGGCGCATATAACGGTGGACTAAATCTGGACACAGAACTGGTTTAAAACAAGGATGATTCGGATAACCTGCCAACTTCGAAACGTATGAGCAGAGTAACAGCGAGCGACGAATATGGAGTGGAGGTTCGCCTGAGTCTGCATACAGGCAGTCGACTCGACTGGTGCGGAAAGCTCCTGTGGCAAGGCGGATGCCTATGTGATGCACGGTGTCTAAAAGGCGAAGTTTAGAGGCGGTCGCTGCGCCATAAATAAAACTGCCATAGTCCAGCTTGGACCGAACCAGAGAGCGGTACAGCCTCAACATTACCGTGCGATCGCCCCCCCAAGATGCTCCAGATAATACCTTCAGCACCCGAAGAGAACGATCGCAAGAGGCTCGAAGGTGACGAATGTGGTGCTCCCAATTTAGTTGTCGGTCCAAGTAGAGGCCCAAAAACTTCAGGTGCGAGACAAATGGCAGGCGTGTGCCGTTCAAATGAATATCAGGAGGCGGGTGAATACCTCGTAGGCGGTGAAAGTGGATACACTGCGTCTTCGCAGCTGAAAAACGGAAGCCGGTTTGAAGCGCCCAAGCTGCTAGCTGGGTAATGGTCAGCTGCAGTTGGCGCTCAATGTGATCTATGTTGGCAGACGGATAATAGACTGCGAAGTCGTCAACATAGAGGGATGATGGAATTCCACTTCGAACGGCACTAGTGATGCCGTTAATCGCTACGGCAAAAAGGGTGACGCTCAAAATTGACCCTTGAGGTACGCCGTTCTCCTGTATCCGCTCCCGTGATATCGTGTTTCCTATGCGAACCCGAAAACGGCGAAGTTTTAAAATATTGCATAGGAATTCCGGTAGATGACCACGCATACCGTAACCATGTAGGTTACGGAGTATGCCGTATCGCCAGGTGGTGTCATAAGCCTTCTCCAGGTCGAGGAACACGCCCACGGCGTGCTGTTTCAGTAGATACGTGTCGGAAATATACCCCTCAAGGCGTGTTAGATTATCGACACTTGAGCGATGGCGACGAAAACCGCATTGCAAGTTGGACAGATGGTTATGTTTTTCTAGCCACCAATTTACCGAGCGTTTATCATCCGCTCGAAGGTCTTACAGATGACACTCGTCAGGCAAATGGGGCGGTAGCTAGATGGTAGCTTGCGGTCCTTTCCGGGTCGAGGGATGGGGATGACAATACCCTCTCGCCAGGAAGAAGGGAAAACCCGCTCATGCCAAATGCGGTTATAGATGTTTAAAAGGAAACATAGCGCCTCAGATGGAAGATGTAGCAGCATCTGTCGGTTTACGTCATCGGGACCTGGAGAAGAATCCTTTGCTAACGCTAGAGAATGGGCCAGCTCGGCAGCGGTAAAAGGTTGGTTGTACGGCTCGGTGCAGTCACTATTAAAATTTAGTTGTACCCGTTCCGCCTTTTCCTTAATAGGCAGGAAGAGAGCGTCATAGCGGGCAGTTTGGCTAGTAGCAGCAAATGTTGTAGCTAGGGCTTCAGCTATGTCCTGGTCGGTGGTGCACATGGAATCGTTGATGGCAAGGCCGGGAATTATCGTCCGGCGATACTTGCCATACATCCGCCGAACAGCTGCCCATACTTGTTGGGTAGAGCTGCGCCGGGAAAGGGAAGAGACATAGGCTTCCCAAGATTTACGCTTTGCGTTGCGCAGTATGAAGCGTGACCTAGCGCGAGAACGTTTGAAGGCGACGAAGTTCCCTTCCGTCGGGTGCCGCTGAAAAACGCGCAAAGCACGTTTGCGTGCTTTGACAGCTAAACTGCATTCCTCGGACCACCACGGTACAGGGATACGACGTGGTGTAGATGAACCTCGAGGAATGCTGGATTCTGCAGCGAGCAGGATCGAGCAAGTAAAATATTCGACCATTTCATCGATGGTGTCGAAACCATCATCGATAAGGTTTATCAGGGAATGGAATTTTCCCCAATTAGCTTTGGAAATAATCCAGCGAGGATGTCGAGAAGGTACACATTGGCGGCCAGAAAAATGAATGTTAATGGGGTAATGATCACTGCCAAAGAGGTCGGAGAGTACTGACCACTCAAGTAGTGGTATTAATGACGGACTGCAGAAAGAAAGGTCTAGTACGGAATGTGTACCATAAGCGGATGATAGGAATGTCGGGTCACCAGTATTTAGCAGAAGCAGGCCAGACTTATCGAAGACGTCTACGAGGAGGCATCCACGGGCGTCATCAGTGTCTGATCCCCAGAGCGTGTGCTTGGCATTGAAATCTCCCACAAGGAGTAGTGGTGAGGGGAGCTGAGCCAATAGAGCTTGAAGATCACGCTCTGGAGCTATACTGAGCGGCGGCAGGTACATGTTGCAGATGGTAAAACTGATGCTCTCCAGCTGTATCCGGACGGCCACAGCTTGCAATGGTGTGGTGAGAGGAACGTTGGCGGCTGAGATGTTAGGCGCCACTAAGGTAGCAACGCCACCGCTTGCACGCATACCTGCAAGAGAGTCGCTTCTAAATGCAGAGAAAGAGTGAAGGTGTAACGAGTGATTGGGATGTAAGTGGGTTTCCTGGAGACAAATAATTGATGGTGACCGTTGAGAAACTATATGTTGTAGGTCTTGAGCTCGAGCTCGAAAACCATTGACATTCCACTGGATTATTTCCATAAAGAGTTTTTAGCGGGCCGTTTTAACCTTTTTCTTGACCTTGGCTGATTTGGGCCCTACAACTCGAAAATCGTTAGCCTCCTGTGACTCCGCTGATGTTCGGGAGTCAGAACTCCTACGGCTCGTAGAACGAGACCGAGATCTAATAGAAGGCGAGCGACTTCGCGATTTATGTGGTGGCCGGGATCGGTTTTTCGCATTTACTACGGGATGGCTGTTACCCGCTGATGGCTTGGTGGCTGGAGTCTGTACGGTTGAAGCGGAGGCTGTGCTGGTGGATACACAAACAGTCTGAGACGTGGGTTTAACGGCTAGAAAGTCTGTCTGCGTTGATGCGTGGCGACCGGGACGTGTTGAACAGCAACAGTGGTATTAGGAGTACGGCGAGCTGCTGATGCATACCCAGTAGTAGTGGTAGCAGGCTTTAGTTGCTCAAAGCGCCGTCGTGCCTCTGGAAAAGTCAGGCGTTCTTTCACACGTAGCTCCTGAATACTTTTTTCGTCCATAAATCTAGGGCACTGTCGCGAGCTGGAAGGATGACTACCGCCACAGTTCACGCAACAAGGTGGTCGAGTGCAGTTTGGGTCTTCGTGCTTCGGTAGGCCACATTGCTCACAAAGAGCAGGATTGGTACATGTGACCTTAGTATGTCCGAACCGCTGACATTGGAAACAGCGCATGGGGTTCGGGACATACTGGCGGACGGTAGCACGTTCATAGCCGCAATATATGTATTCGGGTAACTTCGTCCCAGCAAAAGTTAGAAATACCGTACGTAATGGGTACTCCTTGCCATCTTGTTTCCGTGTTAGCCTGTACGCCTGACAAACAAGCTGGTCAGAGAGGCAACTCACTATTTCTTAATTTGCAAGACCATCTAGGCTGGAGGTGGTGACTACTCCTCTGCAGGTGTTGAGTGTTTTGTGTGGGGCTACCCGGATCGGGTAGGAGCCCAACAAAGTCGCCTTTTGCAGTTTTCGAGATTGGTCTGCATTTGTGCTCTCCAATAGTAGAGTGCCGTCTCGGAGGCGCGTCGCATTCTTAACTGGGCCACTGATCTTATCTAACTCACGTTTTATGTAAAAAGGGCTGATATCCTTAAACGTTTTGCCATCACATGCCAAGGTCATTATTATATACGGGTCGATGAAAGAGGTTTTGCGCGGATGCATTTTGAATAGGACCCCCATCCGGAACCGTCGGCGTCAGCCTGCCATCCGGGGGTTAAAGAAAGAAAGACACCGAATCTTCACGGTCTGTGCCGTCATGGGGACCCCACCCATGACCGATCTCATTTGTACCTCAGAAAAGCTACCCTTCAATATCCACTGCTTGTCCGTATGGGTAAACCGTTCACCACGCACACCCCGGCTTTATGCCCCTACCACAGGAATAACCGCCTGTGGCTCCCCACTTTAGGCCGCGCTGCGCATAAAGGGCACACCCGGATTCAGGGGACTTGTGGTTGATTACACCGGGGTTCCGTCAGCGGTAACACGTCCGGTCCGTGATACTAACCCAACGGCAACACGGCCGTCGGGAGATTAACACAGACCGGGCCCTCAAGGAGCTACGTGGGTGTACTTGACGGTGTGGACGGGTTCCGCACCTAAGGCTACACATAGGGGCAGTGCGAAGGGTCCGCTCAACCTTCACTTTTGAGACCTCCGGAGAGCACACATGTCGGAAGCCGCGCTGAAAACCGTGGGACAGAACCACGGAGATAGGAGAGATCCCTGCTGGTGAGACAGGAGTTATAAACCTAAGACCTTAAGTGCTAATAATTATAATAAAAAACTAGAAGGGGAAGAAGGTGATGCTTACTGACAAGCAGTAGGTTAACGTGGCACAGTTGATGGAGATGAAGGGGATGAATTGAGGGTGAATGGCTAGGGACCCCGGGATCGCCAATCCCGTACCTACCGTAGTAGGTCCCTGGGGGAAAATACCAGAGCCTCTGCTGCCAGTTTTCGGGGTTACTGATGGGCCTTCTCGGCAGCCGTAGCGGTCGTGGGATACACCAAGTCCCCACCGTACATCACCCCATCAGTCAGTCCCCTACTTCCTGTTGCCCACCCCTCGGGACGAGAACCGCAGAGGTTGGATTTTGAGGGGCCCAAGCTCGTTCTGGACGCCCTTTAACATCGCGAAATGAGGAGAACGTTAAAAAGGTCCGCCAAAAGATCAAAGAGGATCGTCGCCAAATGATCGACCAAATTTCAGCAGTGACAGGAATCAGTTGGAGCTCGTATCAGCGGATTTTGAGGGAGGATTTGCACAGTAGACGTGTTGCTACTAAGTTTGTACCGCGCCTTCTCACACAGGAGCACAAAGCCATCCGCATGAATGTGTGTCAGGGCTTGAAAACAGAGATTGCACGTGATTCAAACTCTTTGAACCAACTTCTTGAACCAAAAATCCATTACAGGGGAATAGAGTTGGTGTTACGGGTATGACCCAGAAACCAAGCAACCGTCAAGCCAGTGGAGGACTCCCAACTCTCCCAGACCAAAACAAAAAAAAAGCAAGGCAAGTGACGTCAAATGTGACGACGATGATCATGTCTCTTTTGATGTTCGTGGAATTGTGCATCGGGGATTCGTACCCCCTGGCCAGACTGTTAACCAGCACTTTTAATTGGATGTTTTAAGACGTCTGCGAGAGGATGTGAGGAGGAAACGCCCGGAACATTGGTGATCAGGTGACTGGTTTCTGCATCACGACAACGCTGCAGCACACACGGCCTTACGAGTGACCCACTATTTGGCATCTCTGAGGTTGTCTGTCGTTCCCCACGCTCCGTATTCCCCGGACCTAGCCCCGTGCGACTTTTTCCTATTTCCACGAATGAAAAAAGCTCTAAAAGGGGAGCGTTATGACGATGTGGAGGCGGTAAAAACAGCTTTGCAAAGGGCACTGGACAATATTAAACTTGAAGAGTTCCAAACATGCTTCCAACAGTGGGAAAAGAGACTTGACAAGTGCATCACATTTAATGGCGAGTATTTTGAAGTTGACTGAAGTAATTTTATAAAAAGGTTGATCAATAAAATTTTATGACAACAATCCGGATTCGTTTGGCTCCCCCTTTATATGTCAGCTATCAGGTGTAATGGTACAATGAATTTATATCTGATATGGAATGCTAGCTAACGCTACCAACAAACAAAATAATGTAAAATAAACAATTTTTAAGGTAAGTCTACAATGAAAATTCCAACTTCTATAATGACAGCCACATAATTAGAGTATCATTTTGAACTCGCATGCAAATTTTCATGTTGCTAAATTAGATATTTAATTATAATTTATTTTTGTGAAAATATTGTAAAAATTACTCGATATATAAAATGTTCTACGCGTCAAAAAAATTGAGATTTTAAGTTGAATTTTTGGTTTCGGCTACTACACAGCAATGTTAAAAGAGCCACATTCTACTTTTTTGGAATATTCTTGTAGCATTTGTTCTAAGACATCATCCATTTGTTAACTCTCAAAAGTTTTAAAATATTAATTTTCTTTATTCCTTAACATCATATAATTCTCAAAACATAAGCCTTAACATATAAATGGGTATGTGAAGTTTCTTATTTACATATTATGGACCTATCCTGTAAGTTTCACCAAGTTAAATGAAAAACTTTGATGCGTGAGGCATTTTGTATACTGAAAAGTGTCAGAAAGAAGTTTCTCAGAAAATTAATTTTAAGGTAAGGATTGTTAAAGGCATAAAATGGTGCAACTGATAAAAATAACGCATCTATTGCTACACACCCTAAGCTAGCAAAAAATTCCCAAAACGAAAATTCCATGAATTTCAACATTTTAGGCGAATTTTCAGTGTAAGCCTTGCCTTAAGAAATAATTTAATTGTAAATTGACGCTATTTAAATGTAGGTACATTGATTAAAAGCACGTTTTAAACTACGTTTTAAGGAATATGCTGGCTTTAGTGTCCAATTCATTACTGCATACTGATGCAATTACGAGTTGACGTTTTATATGACTCGTCCTCCGGATCAGGAAGGTGAATGTAAGAGCCCATACGACGGAGGTGAGTCGGCTGTATGAGCAACCACCGTGGAATACAAATTTCTAGTCGTTTAGGGTGCTGTTTTGCCCGCTGCTGTCTTCTCTCCTCAGTTCGACCACCCTCTCACCTCAATGCTTTTCAACACTTCCTCCCTAGGTGCCCCGTTTGGGACACAGGCACAAAAGATTTCAGTGGTCGAACCATAACAGAGACAGTTTTTCGAACAACCTATGAAAATTTCTTGAATCTAAACGATAATTCTGTAACTGATAAGACGTAAGAGCCAGTAAAAATCAAATTACATAAAAACGTTATATTCTTTAAAGCCACAGTTAATACCAAATAACTCTTTTGTGCTTGGGATACAAGGGATAGTGATATGCATTCCATAACCTCTCCTAACCAAATCCCAACCTCAACCTGCCCGTGGTGCAACCTGCTTTTACCAATGAGGCTCTGGGGACCGAGCGTTAGCGATATAACTACATCAGAATTAGAGGAAATGCTATTTCATTTCTTACGCTGGCCTGTCACGGCGTAGAAATGTTCAAACTGGTGCTTGTGAGAAAAGCCGATGGACTTTAAAACTCCTCCCGGCCAGGTCCGATGAACCCATTAACCAAAGACAGGTGTGGCCCTCCAGACATACTGGGGGTTAAAGTGAGTGGATGATGTGTCCACTTAAAAAAAACGGTTACGTTTATGTTACTTAAAACGAAAAACTGGAGAGCAAGAGAGCTAATGACTTCATTGCCAAAGCCTAGCATTTGAAAACATCAACAACTCTTTTGTGCTTTTTACCATTGCCAAGATGTACTTTAGTTTTGGTTTGAATAGTGATAAGATGCCATTTCTTTTTTCTCGTGGTCACTGGGGTTTCAAAACCCACACATAGAAACCAGTTTTTTTTAACGTCTGAGTATCCCTTTAGCCTATAGTGGTCGTATACCTACAAATAATATGTAAATGTGTAGATAACAGAAGTTTGTCTCTCTACACGAAGTAGATCGAAGAATAAACATTTGTAGTAACATTTTGTATGTAGAAGTTTGAGCAGAGGATGTCATGCGAATACAGCAAGTCAGATTTCTTTTGTATGCTGAAAACTTCTTTACATGGGTCTCGCCTAAATTTTGACACGGTCGGTCGCGCAGTATCTAGTAGGTGCCAATGACTTTTTAACCTCTGTTATTGATTTTTGTGAATGTATTTCATTATATTTAAAAAGGTTTATTCAATTATTTTCGTGTTTAATCCTAATAATATTAACTATAGATTAACACAATTTTTACTTATTACAAAGCATTATTTTTAGCTCCCTTTTCCGCTCCTGTTTTCTTATTTTTCACTACTCTATTTTTCCAAATCCAAACTCGCAAAGCACTAGAAGCATATCATTCTACTGTGTTCCAAACAAAAATACCTTGTGCACCTAGGTTAGGTGAACCTGTTCTACGTGTTACTCCGGGTGCAGGATGCTTTCCCCATTTCATTTCCATCTCTACGCAACTAGAATAAGCCACCACAAATAATAGATTCACCTTCTGTGTCACGTTCTTCTGTGTCAGAATTTTCTCCTCCTCTGTCAGATAGAAAATCATCTGCATCTTTATCGTCTTCTTCACTTGTTCATCTATTGCCCTACATTAACATCGTCGTTCTGTAGAAAATGGACAGCTAATTCTAAGCCATTCAAGTTGTTTAGACCATTTATCTCGCGCGTTCCAGACCTTGTACGAAGAATGGACGGGTTTGGTCGCGTAGCCTTCAGTGGATGCAAATGCTGAAATTCGCAGCATGTGTAACCCCATCCTAACGACTTCTCAAAATACCAGCAATACATTGTCAGCCAAGGTGCTAATGAGAGCGGTGGCGTTTCAAAGTCAAAAATCTAAAAGGGTTTCGGCAAAGACAGTCAGCTAGTGTTTTCTGGATGTACCGCGACCCACGGGGTTTAAGATATTTTGCAATAGAATTTGTACCCGTTCGTAAATTGTTTAAATAGCAAAAGAGTTGTATTTTTCCAAAGGGCTATGTTCGACAATCCTCTAAATGTTACCTAGAACGCTATTCAATCACTAGGAAGAAATCAGATGGAGCAGCGAGGGAGATGGCTTAGTGGCAACGTGTGAGGCTCGCATTCGAGAGGACTCGGGTTCGATTCCTGCCGAACATCTTCTGACCTTGGGTTTTCATGGTTTTCCTTGTTAGTAGACAAACTCCAGATAGTTTCTTATTTACTACGATTTCCCTTTTATTATTTCCTCTTCTCATCCTTCATGGAGTTAGATTTCGTGACGTACGACTTTGCTAGGCAGATGGCGCGAATGCTTGCTTAAAGGAAAAACTCCCAGTGGACACTAAAGGGGTGGTTTCAGAATGAATCGTTCATAGTCCCCTCCTACCTCCCAGATGTGAGACGAGTCTTTGTGCCCAAAAAAGTGACCTCCGCGCATCTGTGATCTGTCTGCCTGCGACCTGTGCCCTCATGTAGTCCCGTCAATTCACCCCTTCTTTTAAGGAGTAATAGCCACAATAGATTTATGTGAGTTGAAATGTGCGAGTTAACCTTCTCTGTTGTATATCAAATACTTATAGTACTCAGAAGGAAAGAATAATTATTTGAGATTCCAGAAAGGTAAAATGAACTTATAGTCGCAAATAGGGAGGGAGCAAGAATTATCTTCATTATATTGGATAGAATAGACTGAGTTGCTAATTCCGGTGACATACTGCAAATAGTATCTCTCTCAAAAAAGCTACATATATTCTGGAACATGCCCCAACCCCCTCAAAAAAACACTTTAGCTGAAAGAAGAGAGATATACGTAAGTTAATCTTTTCTTCCAAAGGAGGAGCAATTTCATTTACGCAAATGTTGGCAATACATGGTACTCTAAGTGAAATGCCGCGAAGAGTAATATCGCGCATTTTATAAAGTGACGTATTCCCTGTTACTTTCCTTTTCCCAAAGCTCCTTTCAGTTCAGTTTACTCATGTGGTACTCTTATCTTAGGGAATGGAAAACTTAGGGAGAGCTCGAAACGAGACAAATACAACAACATTTCACCTTTCCAAATTAACAAAAGGCAACAAATGGATATAGTAAGGGTATCTGATACTATTTTCAACAAAGTTGATAAGAAAAGTCAAAGAAAAAGATCAAACAAGTAGAATAAATAAGTTTATTGATAACAGTGAACTGACATACGCTAATCTTAACCCTCCGTTAGTCGCGTGGGAGATCCCTAGGTTTATATAAATGCTGTAGTTTCCAAAAAAATGCACCTATGTAATTGCCTGACTAGGACATCTAACATTACATTTTACTTGAATGTTTGCTGCAGCGACAAATTTTTCTCTTTATAATTGTATCTACAAGACTGACGAATTTCTGTGAATAAGCCAAGGTGTTAAATTCGAGAAAAAACAAACACTTCATTACCTGTTAGGCTTGGAATGCTGTATGCTTATGTCAATGAATGAACGCTGGATAAGCGGTGCTTATGTACTCAGGAGAGTTCAGATCAATATCATTCAGTTGTTCCTTACACAACAGTAGAGTAAGATTTAAATAGTGCAGTGGCTTCTTGCGGTGAATTTAGTGGCGAGTCAAAAACGCAGGTATTGCAATGTCAGACTCGAAGTATTATTTTTAAGGTGTACACATTCCTCAAAAATTTTTCGGAAACAAACTAAAATTCAATTATTGCAACGAGTACTTCCGTTTAAAAGCACGGGAAAAGTGTATCAGCTGGATCAACTTGCAATTGAAACGGGACACCTTACCTACCACTGCCAATATAATCCAATTGAGTTGGTGTGGGCTCAAATAAAAAGGGGGACTGCAAACAAATACTTTTAATCTGACGGACGTTAAACGACTTGTTCAGGAAGGAATTGACAAGGTAACACAACAGGACTGGGAAAACTGTGTAAAGCATGCAGAAAACCTTGAAGAAGATGATTTTAAGAAAGAAATAGCACGTGACATAATTTTGGAACCTATAATCATACATTTGCAAGACTCAGACGATGAAGACAGTGGCAATGACGAATTGTCTCTTGACGAAAGTGACATTGACAGCGATATGGCTGAGCCACTGGCAGTTCCATTGGTATAGTTATAGTTTTTTTAAAATATATATAATTTGCAGAAATGCTTTTTCCAATTTTGATTTTGGCCGCTGCATCATTATAAAAGTTTGTAAAATACAATTTGCTTACTTTTACGTCTGCGCTAAGCAGACTTGCATGTTGTATGAGTGTGCGAGAGAGAGAGAGAGAGAGAGAGAGAGAGAGAGAGAGAGAGAGAGAGGGAAATATAAAGGGAGTGACGTAACAAGCTGGCAACGCTGAGCGTGATACGGCATCTGATTAGCTGGAGTCCAGAACTCTCCCCATTTGAAACACATAATAGGACATCAAACATTACATCTTACTCGAATGTTTGCTGTAGCGACAAGTTTTTCTCTTTATTATTGTAGCTACAAGAATGACGAATCAGCAGTTAGGTGTCGTATGGGTCTTGCAGACCCTTTGCGCCTACTCCTCCCGTTACAGGTTGATGACATGCTTTCCTTCACTAGTAAGTTGTTGAATGTTGCATTGCCAGTGGAAGGAGCTATTAGTTCTTTGTCATGAATATCTAAAATGTATGATCAATAGAATCCCAAGAATTTGGAACAATTATATTGTCTACCTTGCGATGACGATGCTTACCTTTGGTTGGTAATTTGTACAAATCAGAGGATTCTGATTCTCAAGATAAAGTGGAAACAAGATCATTAGATTCAGAAACAGTAGTGTTGATCACAAATCTACATGTTTCATCAGGCCAACTGTCAGAAGGTGTCGAGAAAAAGCTTGAAATAATCATGCATTATATGGAGTTGATGTAATAGATAAAATTGTGCAGTATGTACAATGTAGCTAGAACAACATGAAAGTGGCCAATGGTAATCTTTTAACATATGTTGAATATTGCAGGTATTAATTCTAGGGTTACCTTTCTTGGAAACCAAAAGAAATATTCCACAAGACAGGAATACTTGAAAGCACTGCCTTAGCTTTACTGTCTCAACAGCTACAAAGTAGAGCAATAGCATCAAAGCTATCCAATGATCTGAAAGAGCACCTAAGGTTACATAAACCTGAACAACCAACAGCAGATGAGTTGCCGAATGCACCAAAATCACTGAAAAGGAAATGATATGAACACTGCACTAAAGACAAAAATAACAGCAAAACTAAATATGCACGTGGAAAATGCAACACTACTTTTTGTTTGAGAAAAATTGCCAAAATTATCTGCGATAACTGCTTAGTCAGGGGTAATTAATTAATGACTTCGAGTGTCATTTCCAATGACAGGACTTTTTTTTAAAATATGTTATTTTCTTACAGAATAGTGCAATGCAAATTATAATGTACCCTCTATTTGCATCTGATGTATTTAGTATGGTTATACCAATAAAAGTAGTATTTAACCTAAATAAAGCCAAAAACTGGGGAGAAAAATAAAATTGAAGAAAAAGAAAATAATACAGGCATATATGCACATAAATACGGCGCGTGCCTCCTATTATGTGTTTCAAATGGGAAGGTGTTTGTCCTTGAGCGTTATTAGGCGAGCAACCAATCGGAGTCCTGCGGTGTTGTATTGCATTCCCGCTAAGTGGTGTGTGAGGAGCGCCAACCTAATCAGTCTGTATGAAATACTAATCGCGCTAAGACAAAAATTCAGATTTTGCCAAAACTGATCCATGTGGAAGGTGGAGAGTAATGTATCTAACATAACCATGAAAAACCCATATTTTTAGCTCAAATAGCTTTTATAATACAAATAAATAAACCACTATTATCTGTACTATAACAATAAATCGCGACGTAAGCACTGTATGAATATCATTATTAGTTGGCATGTATGTGTGTACGTCTATTTGTAATTACTCAGAATTGAAAAGTAAATGTTTGACATGACGTAATAAAAGAATTACTTTGAGTAATCCAATTCGAGCGAGAGGAAACAAACTTTCTGCTGCCCTGGCAGAACGTGTCTGGCCAGATTATATCTTTGTTTATGAATGCTTCGTAATCTCTATTTACTCTAGAGAGTTCAAAGTGGTTGGTGTGTATGTATGTACATATACTTTTAATTACTCAGAACTGAAATTTAAACTACTGACATGATGTGATAAAAGAATTACTATGAATAAGTCAGGATGTTAAATTCGAGAAAGAACAAACACTTCATTTCCTGTTAGCCTGTGGAAAGCTGTATGCTTATGTTTATGAATGAATGCTGGATAAGAAGTGTTTATTTACTCTGGAGAGTTCAGATCAATATCATTCAGTTGTTCCTTACACAACAGTAGAGCAACAGTTAAATAGTGTAATGGCTTCTTGCGGTGAATTTAGTGGCGAGTCAAAAAGGCAGGTATTGCAATGTCAGACTCGGAGTATTATTTTTAAGGTGTACACGTTCTTCAAAAAAATTTCGGAAACAAAACCTAAAAATGAGTTATTGCAAAGAGTACTTCCGTTTAAAAGCACGGAAAAAGTGTATCAGCTGGATCAACTTGCAATTGAAATGGCACACCTTACCTACCACCGCCAATATAATCCAATTGAGTTGGTTGGGCTCAAATAAAAAGGGGGACTGCAAACTGAAATACTTTTAAGCTGACGGACGTAAAACGACTTGTTCACGAAGAAATTGACAAGGTAACACAACCGGACTGGGAAAACTGCGTAAGGCATGCAGAAAGCCTTCAAGAAGACGATTTCAAGAAACAAATAGCACGTGACGAGATTATGGAACCTGTAATCATAAATTTGCAAGACTCAGACTATGAAGGCAATGACAATGACGAATTGTCTCTTAATAGAAGTGACATTGACAGCGAAATGGATGAGCCACTGGCAGTTCCATTGGTATAGATATAGTATTTTAAAATATACATAATTTGCGGAAATGCCTTTTCCAATTTCGATTTTGGCAACTGCATCACTGTAAAAGTTTGTAAAATATAATTTGCTTACCCTTACGTCTGCGCCAAGCAGACTTGCATATTGTACGAGAGTGCGAGAGAGAGAGGGGGAAACAATAAATTTCCTGCTGCCCTGACAGAATTTGTCTGGTCAGATTATATCTTTGTTTATGAATGGTTCGTAATCTCAGTTCAAAGTGTTTGGTGTATATGTATGTACATATACTTTTAATTACTCAGAACTGAAATTTAAGCTTGTTAAATTCGAGAAAGAACAAACACTTCATTTTCTGTTTGTCTGTGGAATACTGTATGCATATAGTTATGAATGAATGATGGATAAGAAGTGTTTATTTACTCTGGATAGTTCAGATCAATATCATTCAGTTGTTCTTTACATAACAGTAGAGTAAGAGTTAAATAGTGCAGGGACTTCTTGCGGTGAATTTAGTGGCGAGTCAAAAAGGCAGGTATTGCGAAGTCAGGCTCGAAGTATTTATTTTAGGGTGTCGACGTTCTTTCAAAAATTTGGCCAATGAGGAATATAGAAATCAGCTTGACTTCAAAAATGCTCAACGGCTTACTGCTGAAGCGTGTGGTGTAGGCAAAATAAGTGTGTCCCGCATTTGGATTACAAAAACAGGTAATTTATAAACTATAATTATAGTATAGTAATTAAAAACATACATAATTTGAGAAAATGCTTGTTCCAATTTTGATGTTGGCAACTGCATCATTGTAAAAGTTTGTAAAATATAATTTGCTTACCGTTTCATCTAGCGCCAAGCAGACCTGCATGTTGTATGAGTGTGCGAGAGAGAGGGAAATATAAAAGGAGTGGGGTAACAAGCTGGTAACGCTGAGTGTGATACAACATCTGATTATCTGGACTCCAGAACCCTTCCCATTTGAAACACATAATAGGTATCACGCAACCAAAGTTGTTCTGCCAAGGCACGCGCCTAACGAGGGTTAAGATCGTAAATACAAGCAAAAATTCTTAAAGCTGCTACAATAAACACTCCGAAGTTATATGTATAAGAACTGTTTATATTTCTTATAAAACGAGTTGCCCTATCGCGGCTTTTCATTTAAACTGAATTCATTTATCATACGATATGATATACCTGCGATTTTTTTTTAAAAAATACGATTTAAGCACTCGAAAAAGGTAGCACTTAAACGGACATGGAATTGTGTGAACTTTTACAAGCTGAATTTCTCGTGATCTTTGTTCCCCGTGTTTTTGACACTAAGTATTTCCCGTTACGTCATTTAAATTTGTTCAGTTTCTCTCACATTTTCAGTATATATTCATTGAGGGTCAAAGAGGAGATAAAAGGAATATTTTCTTCATATCAATGGGTGCAGTTTTGAGCATAGTTTATAGTTCTACAGTATAGTATATACACTTAACATGTCAATCGATCGTGTAGCATTTAAGATATGTTTACTTAATTTTGTTGCACTTAATTTTAATGTTGTGCTAAACAAATCGTTCATATAAAAATCCGTATACGAGTAATAATAAGTACATTTAAAAATCTTAAAATCTTCAAACGTTTTATAAAATTGGACATCTTACATGAAGCTCAGGTTTTATTTTATTTCAATAAATTAGTGATTTCAGTTCCCTTTCATATGTAGTCTAGTTCAATCTAATCTAGTAAGTGTCAGTTTTGCTATAACACAAGCTGCATCAGTTACATAGTTTCCACTTGGCATATATATTTTTACTCGAACTACTTAGAAATCTCAATCGAAAAGCAGCTCTTGCTGTGGCTAGGCTTGGAGAAGTTGAAGAGGTTTGGTTCCATCCTGATAATGACCTTTAAACCCTCAGAAAGCACAAGTTGTTCTGCTTGGACATGCGTGAGCCAATTCCGAAATTATCTATACGCAACGGAGAATCGATGATCTGGTAGAGCATCAAGTACATTTGCTGAAAAGGCTCTTATTAGTTGTCAAGGGTTTGGTTGCGTCAGAACTAATGAACACTTAATACCGGTTGTTCGACGAATTCTGCAACTTCAGAATTACCAATATACCGACGATATGCGAAATGTACTCTGCTCTCTGTTAGAAATATCTATCATGTAAAAGGAGATACTAAATAAAATTTTGATTACTCACATTCCTCGGAGGTACAAGTAAAACGTTAAACATATAGCAACCTGAAAAAGGAGACCTGTATACTGTCGCGACTACGGCGATGCATACAGAAAGTTCGGCGCGGAGAGATAAGGGACAGATATTAGTATATATCTCCGGCACGTACGGAGATAAAGAGTTTGCCTAAGCAGATAAACATAGCGCGGAGATAAAAGGCATGCCAAAACAGATAAAGTTAGATAAAAAGGAAAATTCTAGTGACATCTTGATTGTCTCACAGAACATTCGATTTCTTGTTTGTTACAGAATATTCCAGAAATGTCTAGTACTATGAGTAGTGGTATATATCAGGATGCCGCAACTCGCCAAGGGACATCGTAAACGGAGTTATAGAGAGATTTGTTGTTGTAAACAGTGTGTCGTGAAACTGTGAACCTGTTTGTTTGTGGTCAACGACCTTGGAAGATTGTAATTGTATATGTGACGTAATTCTACTACTGTAAGAATTGTCGAAAGTGTATTTCTACGGAAATATAAAACATTTTGAATTTCTGCAACTTGGACTTCTAATTCTACGAACCCACAAAGTCACAATACTCTAAATTAAATAGGTATTTAGTTGGTAGATATGTTTATGTGATGCGTGCTTAATGTATCAATAATTACTTGCACTTCAGTCCTTCCCATAAAATTTGTCTTTTCGTCTATGGAAACCCATATTCTGTCTTCGTAGCAAAGCTTTAGGCACTCCTTGATACTGTGAACGCGGATGGTAATATTTTTCCTGCATTTTTTAACATGCTTGAAATAGCTATTTCCTACTTTCCAGAAGGGGATATTTGATCCCACCATCTTGTTACACAGATCATGACAAAAACTGCTGTGTCTGCATTAACGTTGAACCCTGAAGGCATATCTCTCTCACCCTCTCACCACTCTCCCCTCCCCCTGCCCCTCTCTCCCTCTCCACCTCTCCACCTCTCCCCCTCTCCCCCTCTCCCCCTCTCCCTCTGTGTGTGTTTTCTTTTTTTTTTATTACCTGGCGTGCCCCATTCCTTAGGAATACTACATGCTTTACTTTATTTACATTAGATACAACTTTTACAATAATTTTACAATGATTTTACATATCTTGTATTTGTATTGAAATGTATCCTACAATATTTTACAATATTCTTATTAAAATAGTTGCAATTAATTAGTAGTTTTATTGAATATTTATGCTTCATTTGCCTACTCTATATCTTGAAGTTTATTGATTTAACAAATTTGACGAAACATTTTAGATGTGTGTTAATAAGTTCTTCTTTGGTAATGGGCCACGCGCATTGTGTGCTTTTTATTTTCCTGCTCATATCGGTTCGTGTCATTATCTTTGTCTGTGTCTGTGTCTGTGTCTGTGTCTGTGTGCGTCTGTGTCTGTGTGCGTCTGTGTCTGTGTGCGTCTGTGTCTGTGTGCGTCTGTGTCTGTGTGCGTCTGCGTCTGTGTCTGTGTGCGTCTGTGCGCGTCTGTGCGTCTGTGCGCGCGCGCGCGTGTGTGTGTGTATGTGTGTGTGTGTGTGTGTGTGTGTGTGTGTGTGTGTGTGTGTGTGTGTGTGTGTGTGTTACCAACAGCACGAATTAATGACTAACACTGTTGACGATCTATACCTCGTGCACAACTAACTTCAGGAATTTTTGGCTGAGCTTCCGGGCTCTAGTTATAACCTACAAACATTATTTTCGGTATGCGATTCCACATTACGCTATTGAAAGATTCGTAAAAATTCTGGGTTTTTCCATGTAAGCATTTGCGTAGGAGCTCTGGGTTGGATAGGTTTCTAAATACTGGCCCCATAACCTCAAAAACTGCAAGAGGAAGGAAATATCTATTTTATTAAGCTACCTTGGTTTCAATTGCCTTGTTGAACTTGCACCATATTGTTAGTCTCTTTGGACACAGGTATTGTGGTTTTCCATCTGTCGATATCTCATGCAAAAATATTGCCCAAATATCTGTGTTTCTTCTTATGGTCATGCCATGATAATTCCCTATGCTATCTATTTCGTTCTCGTTCGCCTACCATGCGCTGATATTAATTTTCCAGCTTCAAGTTTTTTTACCTTTGTACTCCTTCCGCAGTCTAAGCCGAGATCCCATCCTCTTCTCCATATTTCCTATGCATTCCAATTTTTCTTTTGCACATCACCATAAGGTTTGCTATCCACTATCTTTTTGAAGTCTTTGCTATCTCCATACCCAAGTACTTGGTACATCTGACACCATATTGTTCCACTGAGTGACTAAAATTTGTAACAGCTTCGGAACTTTCCAAACTTTCACTTACACCTGCATAATTTGCTTTGCATCCCCGCTCTCTTTGTGCATTTTCATTTTCTATTTAGTATTATCAATATTTTTACATTTTGGCAATATTTGGTTGGAGGTTCTACATATATGACTTTCCCTGTATCAATAATAATTGCAGTAAAAGTACCATTTGTACTTTTGAGTCTACGTTTCTGCCAAGAACTACCTATTGCAACAGTCAAAGCGGTTAAGCATTCATTTCCTGAAACAGCCTCCTTCAGAGCATCATGCACACAAATTTTTTAACATTCCTTTACACTTTTGAGGAATGCATCACTGAACTTTTTGAATTTGGTAGCAGATTTAAGCAAGTTCATCACTGCACAGAAACTCTCACCAGCGTTATAGCTCTTCTCTATTAATCTCATACCATATATGTCCAATATTTACTTCAAATCCATATGGTGTCTGAGCAGAAGAATAACATTCTTGCTCAGCTACACAGTTGGAGCACTTTAATAGTAGTTCAGCTGTTAAACACTTTGTGTTTGTCTTCTCCTATTAGTTTTGTACTGTTCTGTTAAATACAGTTTTGACACTTTACAAAATTATTTAGAGCATTGGAAATAAACTCAGTATTAATTACATGGTTTCTATTGCAAACCTGATCACTGCCAACTTCTACACTATCACATCCTCTATTTTCATATAAATTATTGGAGAAAAGTTGTACAATGCTGCACACTGCTGCTTGAGATACCAGGGGTCTCTAACCTCACACTTACATCACTAGTTTCACTCGGCGTTTAGTTTTCTTCTGAAGTATTGCTGTCCTTTAGAGCAGTTTAACACTTTCTTCCTGTGCCTCCACGACATTTCTTGTATACTCTGTGATCTTGGCATTTTCAAAGATAATTTTACAAAACACATGTTACTTCTTCCAGTATAAACACTAGAGAACAAATGAATGCTACAAAATCAAGTGCGATTAAACTAGGGAGGAAGATGCATAAACAGCAAAGGTTCCTTTCACATGAAAGAAAGATGTTTCAAATGTTCCTAAAATGTTTATAAGTTCATCCGCGTCGAGAAAGTCATCAGAATAACAGACTCCCGCAAAGGATTTCCGATCCCCAATCTGGCACCTCCCTAAATTATAGGAGAATACCCTACAGATAAGGAAAGTCGAGGAAATCAAATACACGGGGCAAACAAACTAGCTAAAGGAGAGCACCCCCCCCCCCTCCGCCCGACTTGCATGGGATTAAGTATGAAGACTTTAGCGGTTAGGACTAAACCTCAAGCATTCTATAGGGAATAATGTGAAGACCCATCACTGGGGTTATAGAAGTAAGTTTTCAGGTCTTATTAAACCAGAAACCTCAATGTCCACTGAAGTTAATATAAAATGATTATCCTAAAGTTGGCAGCCCCATCTTTTATCTTACCCTACGGATGTCAATAGCATACCCTGGTAACCACGTGTTTCCAAGAGAATAGATAGACTATATGGAAATTAATTGTTCTTTCACACTGGCCGTTTGTAGGCTAAATTGTGGAAACGTAGAGTCAGACTGAAAAATTCAATGCCATAGCCGGGATTTGAACCACGGATTTTCTGATCTCCGTCCAGCCCCTCTAACAATTGAGTTACTATGGCCAACGTGCCGATATGACATTAAATTCTCCAACTGACTCATATTTTTCCTAGTAAAACACTTAGGAGTTCTAATAAACACATGAGACAACTACCTTAATGACGACTTACCACATGTAAGTACTTTAAGGCCCGGGCTTTATAGTTAACCACTATTAGTAAATTAATGCAAATTAATTGTTCTGTCACACTGGCCGTGTGTAGGCTAAATTGTGGAAAGTCCCATAGCCATCAATGCCATAGCCGGGATTTGAACCACGGATTTTCTGGTCTCCGTCCAGCTGCTCTAACCATTGAGCTACTATGGCCAACGTGCCGATATGACATTAAATTCTCCAACTGGGTCAAATCCCGGCTATGGCATTGAATTTTCAGTCTGACTCTACGTTTCCACAATTTAGCGTACAAACGGCCAGTGTGAAAGAACAATTAATTTCCAATTATTGACCTAATAGTGGTTAACTATAAGGACCGAGCCTTAAAGTACTTACATGTTGTAAGTCGCCATTAAGGTAGTTGTCTCATGTGTTTATGAGAACTAAGTGATTTACCGAAAAAATACGAGCCAGTTGGAGAATTTAGTGTCATATGGGCAGGTTGGCCATAGTAGCTCAATGGTTAGAGCGGCTGGATGGAGACCAGAAGATTCTTGGTTCAAATCTCGTCTATGGCATTGAATTTTTCAGTCTGACTACGTTTCTACAAGATAGACTATAGTTAATAAAGTGATATAATGTATGGAAATAAAATAGCAAATAATTTTGCAGGCAAATTTAGAATAATATAGAGACATATACATAACATTTAGATGCAAAAAACGGAATATCAGCTCAGAAGCCTATTTTAGCAAGTTACAAGCCAATGAGCAGCACTTTATAACAAAAGAACACACAGCTATAATTCCAGAGATTGACCGGCGCCGTTCAGGAATGCACATGTCTTGGGGGGAAAATGCCAGGAAACTGTACCAGTAGGAGACTAATAAGTCATATACCACAGGGGAATGAAGGAACCAACCTCTTTAGGACGTTGCTAGTGTAAGGAGACAATAAGGTCCATATGAGAAAAGTCCGTATCCAATAAAATGCACTGAATATCACGTGTGAGATTCGAAATAGCAACAGTCTAGAAAATAGGCGTGAATAAAGTTGCTTGGAAACGTGAGGAGAAATTCAAGGGTAGAGAGAAACACTTGGTGATTAAATTTTGTCTCGTTTAGACAATGACTTGGCGACTATGTTTTGTCTCGTTTAGATGTCTTGTGAAGATAGGATAGATTACCGTAAAATGCATAATAATGCATTCTGGAAAGGGAATACTTCGGGGCATGAAATAAAAGCTTTCGAGTCAAAAAACTACTTGCACGGCCTGTTGTTCAGGCATTAACACAGGTTAGTTCAATAGGCGCTAATCTCTGTGCAGTAGTTTCGCCGCTGCTGTGATAGCTACATTGAAAGGAAATATAATACCGAGGCGTATGGTCGTTGGCGCTGGCGATTGGTCACGCGAAAAAATGTTGAAAATGCAATATTTTATTCATATGAGTATACCACCTCCTCCTCCATCATTTAGATGCGGGTTCCAATATCGAACTTATTTTTCTGTTAAGTAGCTGTTTTGGGTCACAGAGTGCAAAGGCTTCGACGTGGTTTGCATTCTCTAGATCTCGGTTCAGTCTTTAATGCCAACTTCCTTTGTTGGGGATTTTAAATTGGTTGTTCAAGATCTGTAGTACAGTAGGTATACCAGATATACTTTTTTGTGCTCTCCCTTTCGATTTACTATTTGAAATCGTATTGATGTCTCGCGAGCACTTGTTAAGAACCTCAGTTGGTTCGTTTACAGATGTCTGTGACAGTTGCAAATACGAGGGCTGTTCAATAAAGAATGGTCATAAATTTTTTAGTCATAATTTTTCCCACTAAAATTCAATCTCATTATATTCTGTTAGCTTAATGTGAAACAAACACGCCGTAATAGTTTCATTGTTGGTACTCCTGGTCCCCGACTGTGACAACCAGGCAAGTTCAGACATGTTCAGTATCGCCCACCAAAGCAATGGAGGTAACACGCGAGGAACAATATGCGGCTTTGAAATTCTGCTTTCGTCTCAACAAATCTTCAGTTTAGGCTTATACAATGTTACAGGAGGCCTATGGAGAGTCTGCTCTTCCCTACAGCACAGTTTGAATGTGGCTTAATATATTTAAAGAGGGGAGACAATCAATTTCAAAGAAAGGTAGACCAGGTGATCCAGTTACTGCTCATACGGAAGAAAACATCAACACTGCTGCTGCCATTGTGAGAGAGGATCGACGATTTACCTTAAGATCACTTTCTGAAATACTGAACATTTCATTGGGTGCCACCCACACGTTGGTGACAGAAACATTACACATGAGACGTGTTTGTGCGCGATGGGTTTCCAAGACTGTTGATTCCCGAACAAAAGGACATTGACATGCAGGTCTGCATGCAGTTAAAGTTGATGTTAATGGAAGATCCGGAATATCTTTCCAATGTAATCACTACTGATGAAACTTGGCTACATCATTTTGATCCTGAGAGCAAACATCAAAGCTCAGTGTGGCAATCTCCTTCATCACCAGCCTCCCAGAAAAGCAAAAGTGGTTGCTTCTGCTGGAAATGTTATGTTCATCTCATTCTTTGATATTCATGGAATGGTTTATCAGCATGTTGTACCGGCACAAACATCAGTAACTGAACAATACTACAGGGTTGTCCTAAAAAAATTGCAATTCCATATCAGGTGCAAAAGACCACATTTCCGTGAAGCAGGCTGGATGCTGGGCCACGATAATGCGCGGCCGCATATTGCCAATGTTGTTGCTGAATATCTTGCAAAAATCCCTATAGTCCGGATTTAGCAGCATGTGAACTTTTTTATTCCCTAACTTGAAGAAACGCCTTCGTGGGAGGCATTATCCATCTTCAGAAGCAATGGTGAAGGCTGCGGAGGCAATTCTGAAGGATCTCTCAAAAATTGGTTTCCAGCGTGTCTTTGAAGACTGGCAGAAACGCTGGGAGAAGTGCATCGCATTCAGGAGAGGCTATTTTGAGTAGGACCACCAAAATTATAAGAATGAGTAAAGATATGTTGTAAAAAAAATTGTGATCATTCTTTATTGAACAGCCTTCGTAGTTGTTTTGGGCCACAGAGTGCGAAGGATTAGACAACCTCATCTGTGGCTTGCATTCTCGAGATATCGGTTCAGTCTTTGATGCCAACTTACTTTTTTGGGGATTTTAAATTGGTTGTTCGAGATCTGTGGTAAAGTAGGTATACCGGATATATTTTATCGAAATTTGAATTTTCTGCTCTTCCTTTCGATTTACCATTTGCAATCGTATTGTAACGGGAGCGCTGGAACACCCTGTGAAAGCAGCTGGCAGCGGAAGGCAGGGGAGGTTCGGTTAGCCACACCTCCTCCTCGTTTGTCTTGTAGTGGTGACAGACTGTGGTCAGGGAAAAAAAACATGACTGTGTCGCCTGTTTTCTCTACACCTGTTTCTCGAAATTACGTAATCTGGAACATTCTCCTGGTCACTAGAAACCGGCGATATTCCTATATAAAGAGAGTTACAGACAGACAGAGGGAGTCAGTCAGTCAGTTGGTTAGTGTGTGAATGAGGACAGTTCTTGGTGTAAGAAGGCAGTGTTAGTCAGTGACGTGTTAATGAACGAAAGGGTTGTGCAACGGAAGACTGTACGAACTGTGTTTGTGTATCGGGGTTTATGTAATCGCGAGTACAAGTGAAGTTGTAACGGACGAACTGGTAAATTGTAATTGTTGCAGCACGTAATTCTGTGTAATTGGCAAGAGTTTAACTGTAAGTCGGTGGAAATAAAGAACATTTTTGAGTGGTGTAATTGGACTTTTCATTTCACGAACCCACAAAGTCACAGTATTGATCCCTCCGAGAATTTGTTAAGATTTGGTTCGTTTGCAGATGTATAACGGTTGCAAAAATTTTCCGCGTTACTTCTATAGTAAGCTGAGCAGTAAGTGACGGAAATGAACCTTAAGTACTCTTAAAAATGTTACTAACCTTTCATCTTCATCATGGTTTTCATTGGCTGCCCGTTTTTATCAACCATTCTCTGATCGAGTACGTACAAACGTACGGACTTAGGTGTGTGGCTCTCTAACCTCTCCACTCGTGTTCAACAGACCTGGGAGGCCGAAAGTGCTCGTTATCCGTTCTCCCAGCAAGATAAAATGTGTCTCTATAATACGTATATCAGGAAGTCAACCATGTGCATTTTGACCGCAGCGCTCCTTCTTCACAGTTTGCATGACGTTTCTGCCTTTAGATAGTCCCTCCAGAAAGTAATACTGTCACAACCCAGGGGTGCATGGGGAGACTGGAAGTGATAGCGAGAATCAACTGATAGGGTGGAAATGGGCGAGGTAGAGCAGACGAAACCTATTTTCATTATGTAAGAAGTGACTGGGTTTTAATTGTAAATGTTAAAACACAAGATACGCCAAAGCCTTGAAAAGGCGTCGGAATGAAATATTAGTAAAAGATTAATATCCATCTCCATGCAGAGCTTACCTACGGAGCTGTGTCTCGTACTGGTGAAGATGTGAATGGCTAAGGCCTCCGCTGACCGGCGGCATGGCGACAACGATCAAGAATTCAAAACAGACTGATTAGTGACTTTCAAAAATTGCAACTATAAATAGATCAGTCGACTACAGAGAGGGGCACGAACAATTAACGGGAAACTTCTCCCAACTATGTCTAAGCCCTAGCACAATGCACTAGTATTCTCGAATTCTCTATAGCACCATGTTCTTTCAAAGGCTATATCAAGTGCTGATTACGATTCTTCTGTTGCCAGGTTCATCGCCCGAGAATGGTGAATTGATCATAAAGCCTGCTGCTGAATTGAGTATCTAAGTATTTCTTGTTACTTGGCCTGCTGTTAGGTTCGTTTACTTAAACCATAATATCGTAATGCCCGATAATAAACAGTAAGTATGCAATAGATCATGGTAGTTGTTGTGCCAGTAGAGAAAGAAGCTCTCCAAGTTTTCTTTTATAATGAAAACCCAAACTTAGTTGCCATGATTTGTCGCAAGGTGGCAGTAGTTATCACTAATGAGAAGATGGTGTTCACTAAACGCGAGCATTCCTTTTCGCAATTTCAAAAGCCAGCACCTGTGTACAACAGTATCAGCATTGATATGTGAAATTCCGTGATGAAGGGTGTAAGTGCATTGCTCGTCACCAAAGACGTCCAGGACCCTGCTAAGAAACAGTGAATCGTGTTAGAGAAACATATCAGCGCAGCCTCATCTGCCCGTGAAGCTATTTAGTTGGGCATCTCACAACCAACACTATGGCGAATTGTTCTTAATTGTTTAAACCATGCAGGCTTCAGCTTCATCAGGCTTTAAAAGAAAATGACAAAAACTTTACGTCTTAATTTCTGCATTGAGATGCAAGAAAGGTTTAAAGTAATGGACTTCGCTGACTCATCTTTAGCGACGAAGCAACTTTTCATCTCTCCGGAAAAGTGAATCGGTACAATGTGCGCATATGGGGGACTGAAAATCCCCATTATGTCGTGGAGCATGTTCGAGACTCACTGAAGGTGAATGTCTTC
The DNA here is from genome assembly GCA_030765055.1 of Mantis religiosa. Taxonomy (NCBI): domain Eukaryota; kingdom Metazoa; phylum Arthropoda; class Insecta; order Mantodea; family Mantidae; genus Mantis; species Mantis religiosa. The sequence continues at coordinate 37,090,527 of CM060955.1, forward strand.
TGTGCCATTTTGAAAAAGAACGTGTATGGCTTATTTTTCTTTGTGTAATCAAGCATCAATGGGATGGTTTACGTAGATAAGTTGGAAACCTGGTGGATGTCTCAGTTGAATGAAGACAGTGATGATTACGTTTTTAACTAGCACAGAGACGTGCGAGTCTACCTGGATCAACATTTACCGTGCAGATGGATCGGACAAACTGGACAAGAAATGGCCACCACTCCATCACAATCACCGGATTTAACTCCGTGTGACTTTTTCCTGTGGGGCTTTGCCCCCGCTCCCTGCTAACCTTTAAGAACTTCGCTACCGGATTACAGCTACCGTGGCTATGGTCAGTTGTGACATGCTGTAGTGTGTATGGGGAGAGATGAATTACCGCATTGATATCTGCCCAATCAGCAAGGGTGGACACATTGAGCACTTGTAAATTACGTAACAAAACTTGGAGGTTCCTCTTCATTTTTGTGCAAAAATTTCCGTTATTCGTTGCGTAGTTTATAGTCATGAATTTTTAAAATGTTTCACGAACTTATGATGTTGTATATGTGAAACGTATATTGCTCTGTATGTGGAATATATTGAGTATTGATAGTTTATTTAGCATAAAATATGTAACTATTGTTAATCATGAAATAACTTGGAATAAGAATTGTAAGAAAAACTTGTATTTCAAACGGCGACAGTCAGTCGAAGCGGTATTTGTAAAATTATGAAACAGAAAGGATGTTTGTAGAACAAACAAATGATTACTGTGTGGACCAGCAAACAAACTATGAGTATACGGGCGAAATGAAATGTGTAGTGTTTAACGCCCGCTTTTACTACATACGGCACCGCAGGCGGTGACACTGATGATACATGATATGAAGCTGCAGCACCGGTGGAATGAGATGGTGGGGGAAACCGAAGGTCCCGGAGAAAACCCGCCCCAGCGCCGTGTTGTCCATCAGAAATCTCACTTTGCGGTCGCCTGGGATCGAACCTGGGCCGCCTTGGTGAAAGCCAGGAGGTCTAACCACTGAGCCACGGCACGGCCATACGGGGGAAGAGCAAGTGCCCTGTTTACAAGGAAGAGTACAAGCTCCAGTTTAAGTGGACTTTAAAAAAGTAAATAGTAGTGAAAGGAGTCACGTAGACATTGTTCGCGATCTTTCGATCAGCGGATATAAACCCCGATGTTGGGAACCTCAGTGGAATTCTTCTGGAAACAGTGTGCCATAGTACACGGCAGTTCATCGACAGTTGTCATAGTAGGTATGACCGTACGGTCTTGACGCACGTCGCTGTAACACCCATCCACACGTAAACATCTTCTTCAGCACCTAGCAGACTGATTGGAGCCAAGGGTTCATCCTGCTTAATGTACCGTTTGACTAACGCTCCATAATAAACTACCATTTTCACCTGACTGCTGTTGGTTTTGTTAACAAAGGCTTAACGTCCCTCCTATTTACCGTCGGCTTCCGCTCGGCCAAGTTGTGGTCTCACCCTGGGATACAACAATAAATAACCCTGTATAATTTGCCAGGAAATACCATGATGTTACAATCTCCTTTAAGTATCAAACTTAAATTGACATTTACTAACTCACCATACGTACGTGACACGACTCCTAAGGTTTAGAGGCTCATTTAATTTCTTCTAACGCATAAACTCTTGAGTACTAAGCATAGTCTAATTATAAAACTATACATTGAGTGAATCTGTAACTAGCCTGCCTTATATGACTGAGCTTGGGAAGGAGGCAACAAGAAAACAGCAGAAACTACGCATCAGCATGGCGAATCCAGTGAGTGGTATACATACATAAGCTTAGAAAACCGTAAGGAAGTGGTGGAAAGACAATAATATTGAACGTCGATGAGGAGGTGAAAGTGCAACTGAGTTTACAAGTGTGTCACTTTCAATTATTTGCAGTGTACGAAAAGAAAACTCCGCAATTTCCAGCTCAGCTTAGAGGTATGCAGATGGCTTAGCAATAATTTCTCACGACTAGTGTGCTACATGTTATTTATACTTGTTTCTAATAAATGTCCTAATGGTGGAAAGTACTTACGAGGTGCGTTCAAGTTATAACATCTCCTATTTATTTTTTCAGGACTGAGACCAGAAAAGAACTTATTTCTAAATACATATGTACTCTTTGTCAATGAGCGACAGAGATGGCAGCTCTATACAGTGGCAGCGACTAGAGTTAGTACTGTTTTTGATACTTAAAATGGCGACGTTTTCATTACAAGAATAGTGTACAGTCTGATTTTTAAAAGACGATACGTGAAGGTCGTCAAGCAAAAGTTACGAAGGGTAAGAAGGGAAGGTCGTTCCTATGGTAACGTAAACAAAGGTTGCCAGATTGGATACACTGGTGAATCACATACTCCACTGCTCAGTTATCGCTAGTTGTATGCGAGAAACCGAGTTTGCTTGAGTATTCAGTTGCGCAGTGTATTGTTAACCTACTTTGTGAAAACATAATTAAAACACATTTTTATGGAAGCAAGACGTAGTGGCAGTAGGATTAGAGGTGGACCGAGGATTCATAACCCAAAGCAAAGATCAGGTTATGGTCGGGGTTTTACAGTGCATATTCAAGCTAGAGGATTTGTCTGTTCTCTTAAGGAATTCTTTGAACAGGAATACGAGGGTTTGCCCCTTATCAATGAACAGCTAATTCCTTTTATCCAAGAACGACAGTTCCATGCTTGCACGTAAAATAATTCCTGTGGGTGAAAATTTCGACATACCGGCGACGTTGATATGAACATGTCAATTAACACAGTCGTTAATAATAGTATATTGTGATACTAATGTATACGGAACGAGGAAAGGTTTCAAAAAACGAGGCGCTTGCACCGAGTTTTTTCATTTCTGGAGACTCCGTTATGCGCTTATCATATGAGTAGTGCACATTATTTTTTGCACTATGTGTATTTATATCAATCTGAATTTTAGTAGTTAAGATATTAGCTGAAATATTAATAAATATAATTGAAGTTAAATGTTAGATTGTAAAACGTGCATCGCCTATATGTGTTTCTATGGAGAAATTCTTACCACATTGTGCGGGAATGTCAACTTACGATGCATAGCAACAATAATGGTAAGTATGGAGTATTAGTTACGTAGTGCAAAAATTATTTAAAAGAACTCTCAAGTAAAGACTCCACAACGGAGTGAATGTGTGAACAATTAATTGCTGTTTTTAAATTAGGCTAATACAGATTAACTAAGTATATTTTTCTTGAGGTTAGATAGCTCGAACCCTTGTTTATGTTTCGAGGGTTGAGAGGATAAAGAAAGGGGATGTGGTGGGCAACATTGCAGCACCCACGTGGAGAAACTGATGACCATCACGTATCTTCTTTTAAAAATTAGACTGTAATCGATGTTCCATTCATGCGGTTATCACGTGCCAACATCGCCTGACAATTTGCCAGAGCACAGCCACAGCATTCGTGGCACCCATCTGGGAGACACTTTTCGCATTTTCAGATCTTCATGCAGGATTGTGTGCACAGATCCCACGGAAATGCCAATTTTGGAGACGGTGTCTGCAACGCTCAGGCAACGATCCTCCAAAACAACCTTCTCCACTCGCTGGATCATGTCGTGAGACGGTGTGAGGCCGTGAATGTCTTGGTTTGTTGTCACACGATGCCTTTATTGAACTGTCGCACCCAGCAACGCACATTAGACACATGTATGGTAGCATCACCACATGCCTCACTCAACTGGCGATGAATTAGAATAGCTGTCACACCACGAAAATGGAGAAAACGAATGATTACACGCTGTTATTCCAATGGAAACGTCGCCATTTTAAGTTATAGCTTGAACTCACCTCGTATAACTGTGTCCTGTCATTGCAAACGCAGGAGGCCGTGAAGTGATACAAACCAGTGATTTGTTTGTATCTGTTTTATTCACCTGTGAACAAACTATAGCAAAACGCTGCCACGAGGAAACACTAACTCTCAACTTTAACTGTTCCGAAATTGACACGCTAGTAAATGTATTGCAAATATAACTTTGTGGTTTAATATCAGATGAAAGAAAGGAAATCGCAATATATGTAGCTCGAATCGTCTGTCATTCACGGACTCATACATACAGACGAATGGAAACTGCTACATATTTCATTGCCTAAAAGAAATGCTGTATAAAAAGGCATCGAGAGCACTAAACTGGGGAGATTCTCTTGAAAGAAGATCTCAGGACCCTCTTCTATAGACTTACATATATTTTACATGTTTTAACGGCGGAAGAAGATGCCACAGACTGGAGAATATCGACACCAGGGTTACCAACCTCGAGAAATGCGCTACAAAGCCAAACTGTTAACTTTAGTAACAACAAGATGTACGTAGATTGTCTTTTCTCGTCCTAAGACCCAGTATCTGATAGTCATGTTACAGCTCACACACTGAGAAAACCAAGTAAGAATACTGTTCTCTCATTGACAAAAAATTTATGATGACATAGTTAAAAGTTATCATATCGTAATCATAAACGTTATATATTAAGCATTGGAGCTAGGAAGCCCGCCTCGGTAGCGTAGATGGTAGCGTGTCTGCCTCACGTTCAAGAGGTTCGGAGTTCGAATCTCGGTCAGGGGGTTTTCCCTTATCCTGAAAGAGGAACGTCGGGTAACTAAGCTCCATGGACCCCGGGCTTATTTGAGCATCATTTCACCCATTTCATTCATCGTCCGATATGATTTAGCGTTGGAGGACGTAAATTACAAAACAAAAAAACAAAAAAAATTGTAGGTAGGCAATACTTAATGAACAAAGGTTATTCAAATTACACAACTGGGGCTCTTATAGCGAGGAAAAAACTTAAAAATGCACACAATGAGCAAGTGACGTGTGAAACCAGCATTCCGGAGGTCCCGTTTCAATTCTATTGGGCAAACCACAGCGCCCTTGGGCTTCTTCCCGGTTTTGCTAGGCGAATGCTGGGATAAATTATGTTACGCACAGGTATAAAATGCTTCCAATTTTCCTGTACACCCATATCCCTTCCTTTCATTTCGTTATTATGTGACGATCGACGGATCAAGCGAGTTGACACTTGTGGTGGTCAGGGATCTGGTCAGGGATCCAGAGAACCGCAAGTGACTCCACGGGGTTTTCCAGGAGGACGGCACGCGGATTATAAAATCGCCCCCTCCCATTACAGGGTGAAAGTGGATACCCCACTTCCGTGCTCCGACTTATCCGGAAAGACTACTGATAACCTCGGTCGGGGCGCCAATAGCAGACCACGCTACTACTCTCCAGGCTAGTACCGGACAACTCGAGGCATCTCACAACCCCGTCTGCTAGCGAAAGAGTCAGACGTTCCCAATACCCATTTTCGGGAACCAGTGGTTTCGTGAACCACTGCCCCGCCGAAGCCTACCCACCCGAACAACTTCCTAATAACGTCAAATGTACCACGAGTGCTAAGGGTCCACAGCGCCCGCATCACTGCAGCTGAAGTGGTGGATCCTCTCCCCAGGCGAGTGGACAGTTAATGTCAGAGGTTCTACTCCCATTAGTCCTGGACCCGTAGGATTAAGGACCCGGGCCTTCTTCGACAAGGGAGTTACCGAGCTGTCCCAAAAGGGTGCCCCGCGCCTCCGTGGGGCTTTCCATTGGGGAACACCTAGAGACTAACAAGCCCCCCCCCCCATCTAGTCCTGTGGACTGAAGACGGGATGGAAGTGGATATGTCACTTACGCGCACCAACTCCAAAATGGGAAGGCTACCGATATGACCTCGGCGGGGCCGCCTGGTGATCTAGCACGCCTTCTACTAGCTATGTTGGCTAGTACGTGGGAATATTAATGGCTTCCCTCAATCCCGTCTGGAGACGTACCGGTTCTCACACGGGTATCGGGAACAACTGCCCCCTCGAGTCCAACCCAATCCGAACAACTCCCAATCAGGGATGGGCTCGAATGCTCGGCCCAAGATTCCTCTAGTAACGTCAGAGGTACCACGAGTGCTAGGGGTCCGCAGCGCCCGCAACACGGCAGCTGAATGGGACGGATCCCCTACCCTACGGGAAGGCGAGTGAACAATGGGGAAGCCTCTAACTATGCATATGCTTGACGGGACTGTTCACCCTATTCAGTGTGTGGCAGACTTTTCTATGGGCGAGGTAGGCCAATGGTAGGATTCACCTGGAATCATTTTTGGAGGACGTTTTGTCAGATCCTGCCGTCTCTTATTTCTTCAATCTCTTTGTCCTTTTCTGCTGGAGATTTCCACAATAAACCTTCTTGTGTACTTAAGAGCCAGCATAACCCTTGCTTCTCCATAACTGCATTCATAATCACAAGGATGCCTTTGTTCTGCTGTAATAACTACGATATTTTTGTTTAGGGCTAAAGTCCTTAAACTAAACAAGGTCCTGATTTTAAAGATGACGCTTTCACCATATCTGCGGCAGACAGCATGTTAAAGCGCCAAATATTGCAAGTTTTGTACCCTTCAGCTTGGGAGTCATGATAACTTCCAAGTCAGCTTGGAAGTTGAGATATCTAAGGGCTTGGAATTAACCGGGAGGTGGGGAGAGGATAAAATAAACCTGAATAGTAGAGCACAAATTTGCTGTCGTTTATGCGTCTTTGGTCACTGCAGTCACAGGTTGTTGTTTATCTTACCTCGCCTGACAGGCAGAACTTAAAGAGCAAATTTCGGAGTACTGGAATTCGATTGGAGTTTCATCCGATCATTAACTCATTTACATATCTACTTAATTTACTTGATTTCATTGATCTTTTTATTCATTCACTCACTCACTCATTTTTTTTAATTTTTTTATTTATTATTTTTATTTATTTAATTATTAATTTATAACTAAGCATATAACATTTTGAGGCAATATTCCTTTGAAAAACTGTGTTCTTAAGTGGAACTTAAAGTAAATTAATCATCACACATTCTTATATTACTAGCATTATGGTGGGAAGGTGCACTGAAACAAAATCAGTGGAAATACATAAGTAAATAGGCTGTGTACAAGTGCGTATATAGCGAAATTTTGATGAGAATGACTTATGCAATATGAGCCATCCTTATAATAAATTTCCCCTTAATATTAGAAAATGATAAAACTTTTGTTATTATGTTCGCGCCTTTCACTTTTTCCTTATAAATGACTGCCTATGCTAATCATACGTTATAAAAGACTTGATTTATCTTTAGAACCAAAATTACAACATATTGCTAAATTTATCAGTTAACAATATTCAGGCCTACCTCTGTAGTATGGTGGTAACATTTCTGCCTCATATTCAAGAGGTCCCGAGTTCCAATTTCGCTCAGGGTGAGTTATAAGGTTTCTTTCCGGGGATTTGCCCTTATCCTGAAAGATGAACATCGGATAATTCTAAGCTTTTTAAACCTTGGACTCGTTTGAACATCATTTCAACATATTCATTCTTCGTTCGATGTGACTTAACATTGAAGGATGCAGTCTTAACTAACGTAGCACAGTTAGCTTCATAAACTATTGATGATGATTTATTAATTTTAAATGTTATTTAGCTCCCTTGTTATTTATGAAATTATTGTACAGTGATCTACATGGTTTTCACCATAAATTATTCCCTTTACCCCTTGTAACTATAATTTTGTACAAATCTAACTATTCCAAATAGCGGTTAAAAAACCTCCCAATATTTACGCAAAACTCGGTGGAACATCTGGCTTCCTTAAACTACCCCCCCCCCCCCACAATTTTCCAAGATCTGGAAATGCTGATAGCACATAAGTAACCCTTTGGCGGAGGAAGCATCCTGGTAAGGAGGTCACCCACAGTCTTGGATAATTCAAATCTTTTTACCTCAGTTTTTGTTTCTTATTATTCAATAAAGTAAAGGAGATATAGTTTTCACTTAATGCACTTGGAACACTTGTACAACAAAATGAGATCCTTACCTCAGGTCACTAATATAATTTAATTCGAGAAGATATACAGTGTACGAGCACGAAGAAAAATTGAAATCTCAGTTTATATAAAATATTAATTCTCTACCTTTTAATGTAGTAGCTGTCTATTTTTATTCAGTTATTTGGTATGTTTTGCTAAAGGGCCAGATTACAACATATATTAAATGGAAATAAGGGGCGCCGGGGTAGCGCGGTGGTTTCGTTCGCGGCTCCCGTTCTAAGGGTCCCGAGTTCGATTCCCGGCTCTGGGGTTGGCGATTTTAAGTCGGCCCTATCCACGCCTTCACCTCTGTCTAGCACACGTGAAGTATCCCCTATGCCCAACGTGGTTCGGAGTCCACGGTAAAAACTGTAGATCCTCTCACCTCACCGCCATCTTCACTATCACCCTATCATCGGAGGTAATGGACACCGCCCTCTGGGTGCCTCCACCTGAGAAATGGGTCCGGTCATCACTTGGTGGGGTGAGGTTACCCCGAAGGCCAAGGTTGCCATGTGGGGAGTGTTAGTAACTAACTAACTTAAATGGAAATAAATAACCCTTTCTTACGCAAGTTATTAGGATGTTTTGACATTCAAACGCTTAGGTGACCACATTCATAAAGTTGAAATTAAATTATTAAAAGGTGTTCACGTTGCTTCATTCCATAGAGATCTACAGTAATTGATAAATAGCGGTTAAATAAACAAATATAAAACAGTTTGGATTTTGGGATTTCATACACTGTCTTAGGTTTGTTGGAGTGTTAACATATATATATATGTATATATATTGCAATAAAATATAATAAAATATATATATATATTAATAATTCTTCCACTATTGTAAACCCCATTTATAATATAAAATATATTGGTTGAATGGTTTGTAAAATTACTCTACATGAAGAAACTTTGGTATTTCTGAGCAGCTTGGTCTCATTTCTTCTTGACCTTTTCTTCTTTTATCCTAATCCACTTTTCTCTCATCCTATACATCTATTTTTCTTTTCTCCTATCCCCGTTAGCATGCGTAACGCCAATATCTCTTTACTTACACTGTCCCATTTCTTATCCCATATTTTTCTCCTGTAATTTGTTAACTCCTTACATCCTTTTCGGTAATGGACAGTGTTTTCTTCATCTCCACAAAATTCACATATTCCTACCTCATTACTTCTCAACCCTTTTAAGTATAATATTCCTACTCTCATCCATGCTATGCCTTCTCTTCCAGTTTTGCTACATTGATCTATACAGGGTGAGTCACCTAAAACTTGCACCGTAAATATTTCTGAAATGGTATGTGCTATTGATATGCGGTTTTCACGGAATTGAACTATAGGCAGGGGCTCGCATTTTCAAATGATACACAGACCTTTATAATTTTTAGAAAGTGTATTTATGTACAAAAGTTACATTTTTTTAAATGGAACAATGCGTATTGACATTAAGAAAATAAAAGTAGAATAAATTAGAATGTCAATGGTGTTTTTTGCACGATTCTAATGTAAGTAGTTTACGAGAAATCGTCATTTGAAAATTGAACGCACCAGCAGTTGTTTGTTCCATTCAATTGCTTAGTTGCTAGGCTAGGATGTTGTTATGTTTGTTTACAATGTGTTTTGTCTACACTGGCAGTTATTTTGTGATAGTTGAAGCAGTAGGACGTGCTTGGAAGATGGTATTTACCAATGCAGAAAAAGCAGATATGCTCATAGTTTATGGTGAATGTAGAAAGAATGCAGTTCTTTCTTGTACAGTGTACTTGGAAACATATCCGAATAGACGTCAACCATCTCGTCAATTATTTGTGAACCTCTTCAACCAATTACGTGAAAGTGGTAGTATAACGTCTAGAAAACGCACCAGAAACAAACGAGCAACTGGAGAGCAAGGAGAAATTAATGTTCTAGCTGCTGTTGCAGTAGATCCCCACATTAGTTCTCGTGCAATCGCACGAGGAAGCGGCATCAGTCAAAGAAGTGTAATCCGCATCCTCCATCGTCATAAGTTCCATCCGTATCACATCTCTCTCCATCAAGTGCTGCATGGCAATGATTTTGAGAATCGTGTGAACTTTTGTAAATGGGCATTGAGACATGACTCCAAATTTGTCATGTATCTTGTTCACTGATGAAGCAACATTTACTAATCATGGCCAAGTAAATCTAAAAAATATGCACTATTGGTCTGTTGACAATCCTCGTTGGCTGCGTCAGGTAGAACGTCAGCATCCATGGAGTGTGAACGTGTGGTGTGGAATAGTGAACCATCACATCATTGGCCCTTTTTTCATAGAAGGAACACTGAATTCACAGAAGTATCTCAACCTCCTAACAGACGATCCTCCACAGATGTTAGAAGACGTTCCCCTTCAGACTAGGAGGAATCTGTGGTATCAACATGATGGCTGTCCGGCCCATAGTGCACGAATTAATACAGCTTATCTTCAAGGATTGTTTCAAAATCGGTGGATTGGACGAAGGGGACCTGTACCTTGGCCGTCCCATTCACCAGATTTGACTCCTTTAGATTTTTTTCTGTGGGGGAAGCTGAAAGACACTGTCTACAAGGACATACCAACTACACCAGAAGATATGAAACGGCGTATTACTGCTGCCTGCGCTGAAATTTCCACTGAAATGCTAGAACGTGTACAGCAATCTTTACATACTAGACTGGAAGCTTGTATTGAAGCTGGTGGTGCTCATTTTGAACACAGGCTTTGAGGGTACAGTTTTGTTTACTTGTCAGAATCCTCATTTTCCTTCATTCACTTATTTTTCTTTAGTTTGTCCTAGCCATTGTCCCGTTTTGTACAAATGACGATTTCTCGTAAACTACTTACATTAGAATCGTGCAAAAAACACCATTGACATTCTAATTTATTCTACTTTTATTTTCTTAATGTCAATACGCATTGTTCCATTTAAAAAAATGTAACTTTTGTACATAAATACACTTTCTAAAAATTATAAAAATCTGTGTATCATTAGAAAATGCGAGCCCATGCCTATAGTTCAATTCCGTGAAAACCGCATATCAATAGCACATACCATTTCAGAAATATTTACGGTGCAAGTTTTAGGTGACTCACCCTGTATATTTTCCCTACACCATTCTGTCTTTAATTGCTTATAAAGTTTCAACGATTTCTTTTCTTCTATACTTTCCCATATCTCTTGCCTATCTATGTCTTGTATTCTAGTTCTCACTTCCTTCCATAAATCGCTACAATTTGTCTCTATTAATTATATTAGTGCAGATGTATTGCTGCATTACGGCAACTGGATAGAGATTGTAATATTTAACGGTAGTGTTATTTATGTAAAACATATGTACTAATACGATACATATTAATTCATTTTTAAATTTAAGTATATACGGTTTTTATAATAAAGATTTATATTGTAATTCTTATAGCAAGTTTCATACTTCAAAGGCTTAGTAGATTTCTAATAGGAGAAATTGTGACAGTTCCGGAAACATGTTGCCAAGAAGAATTTGGGAAAAATTTAATTGCATATCTCGTAAGCATAATGACAATCTAATAAACTATTTTACACTTGTGCACCATATGTGACACTGGAGGTGCTGCGTGAGTAAAATGTTTATCAAACGAATGGAATATCGAATCATTATTCATCAGGCAGATTTCGCACACGCGAATGAAATCACCATTTGCACACTCGTGGCTACCGGAAATGCATTGCTACGCGTGATTTTCTGTTGTTTTCTACATATGCACTAAATGCAAACATTAGCATATGAATCCTGCGGCCATTTATTACTCATCAGGCGCTATGAAAACATTACGAATGGCGTAATTGCGTTATGGGATTTGTATACAATCGCGTTACACGACACGGAAAATTCCAATAAGCACACACTGCTTTTGTTGGTGGCATGTTTTCTGGACTGATTAAACTGTTTAATAGGTTCTCATACACAAACCATTGCACTCTTTTCCACTTTTCCCAAACGCTCTTAATCATTTAAAATGTGTTTTACAAATTATGGCTCATGAAATGTAAAGCAATAAATGTAACATGTCAGAATTATATTCTCTCATGCACTTTGCAAACATTGTAATGATGTGTAGATCTAGTTACTGTTTTAGTGCTACTAATACAAAAACTACCGTTCCTTTTGTCATTTATGACGACGACGACGACGACGACGACGACGACGATGATAACAGAGAATATGGGCGCTCAACAATGCGGTCATCAGCGCCCTGAAAGAACAAGTCGTGCTCAAACCTAGATAAAACAAAAGCTAAAATATAGACATCAAATATAAAAATATACCCTGTACGTCAATGGCTAAAAGAAGCGTAAATCCATAAAAACATTAAAATGGATAAAAGCGTAAAGACTAATTTCTAAAATTGACATTTAAGAACAGTTTAAAAACATTGGCTACCGCTGTCTCGTCTTCCGCAAGAATCTCCGCCAAGCTGGCCGGCAACTGGAGAGAACTGCGGAGAGGTTCTAGGCTAAAACATTCAATAAGAATGCGAGGGACCGTCAGGGTTGCACCGCTCAGCGGACATATCGGAGACGGGGTCCTGTTTAATAAAAAAAAACTGTGGGTAAAATAGCAATGGCCAAGGCGTAACCGAGCCAAGTTCACTTCCGCCCGACGGGAGGGACGGCAGGAGGTTACCCAAGGGATCGGAAGTGCTTTCACGCAGCGGAGTTTGTTTCTGCGCAGGGCGGACCACTCCCCGCATCAGGACAACACAGCTCTCCGCACTTCTAGGCGTAGGTCCTCCGGGGTCACCATAGGTATAGTAATCATCGGCTGTTTCTTCGTCGTCTTTGCTGCCGCATCCACTAACTCGTTCCCTGCGAGGCCCACGTGAGCAGGAACCCAAGCACACACCACGCTAACGCTGGAGGCGTGTAAAACGTGGCGCATGTCCTGGATCCGCTGTACAAGGGGGTGGTAATTGTACCGCTGCTGAAGGCTGTTAAGTGCGCTAAGAGATTCACTGATAATGAGGCAGTCACCCAGCTTTTGGTCACGGACTTGTGAAAGGGTGCGGTAAATGGCGTAAAGCTCTGCGGTAAAAATAGAGGTGAGGCTACGGAACCCAAAAGTATATTGTTCCGATTTAGAAACAGGCGCAGCCAACCCCATTTGAGGTTTTTGAACCATCAGTAAAAATTAAAACCTGATCATTGTAACTGGGTCTTCCGGGTTCCGGTAGACAGTTGCTACGGAGCTGTCAGGGAAGAAGAAGTCCTGAAGAAGCCCCACATCGTTGGGACGAAACGTCGACCAGAGGAACATCAAAGACGCGGTCCTACCCGGAATACCCAGTTACAATGGACACCAGCCGCCGAAGCCTACGCACTGAGAAAACCTGATCATTATAAGGTGATAAAAATTCTAAAAAGTATCTCCAGATACTGCAAGGAGCCATCGTATACTTATTGCATTTCCTCATGGAAAGATCAACTGGCGATTCTTCACGCAACCAAGGAAGGAAAACCTTAGGAATTTGGATGTCGTACTTGTCGAGAAGCTCCCTAAGGCGAAAACCTGGTGGTTTTGGACTGAGAAAAGTCTTCCGATAATGCGCCTCTAGCTTGGCGTTGAAAAATGGCGTGAATGGTGGATGCGTAGGCATGCAATACAGTCGACAGCCATAATTGGCCAATAAATTAACACTCCAGTATCTAAGAGGAAGTTCTGCAGCTTCTGCGTGGAAGCTGATTTCCGTAATGGCAGGGAAAGCTCCAATAGCTATCCGTAGGCCATAATTATGGACTGTATCTAATTTTCTTAGAACTGATGGACGGGCTGACAAAAAAACGATGAAACCGTGGTCCAATTTGGAACGGATCAGCGTGCGATAGAGTCGCAACAACACTGGGCAATCTGCACCCCACGATTTGCCACTTAGTACCCGCAGAAGTTTGAGGGAACGGTCACATCGTGCTCTGAGCTGTGCTATTGAGTTGACTAGTTAAGTCGTCTGTCGAAGACCAATCCAAGGAATCTCGTCTCAACTGCATACGGAAGTAAATGTGGCCCAAACGGAATGAAAGAGGCAAGCGATACCGACGGCGCCAGAAATTCACGCAGACGGTTTTCTCCGCTGAGAATCGAAAATCGTGTCTCAGGCTCCAATCGTGAAGATTGTCTAATCACTGTTGGAGCCGCCGCTCTATAAAAGGCGTGCGCTGTGAGGTGCAGTAGACGGCAAAGTCGTCTACGAATAAACAGGACGAGACCCCTAGGGGAACACTTTGTGAAATAGGATTAATAGCTATAGCAAACAAGATGGCGCTTAGGACCGAACCCTGGGGTACACCGTTCTCCTAAATAAAAGGATTCGAGAAAACCGAGCCGACCCTTACTCGGAAGAAGCGGTCTTTCATGAACATTCCTGAAGAAAGCGTGGTATGTAGCCACGACTCTTCCAGCTGTGCAGCGTGCGAAGCAATCCCGCACGTCAACATGTGTCATACGCTTTCTCAAGATCAACACTTGACATTTATTCAGGAAGCCGTTCATTTTCTATGTCGACAGCAACACAAGGTGGTTCACTGTTGAACGGCGTCGACGAAAATCGCATTTGATGCTGGTAAGAAGTTTGCATCGCTCCAGCCACATCAACCGTCCGGTAATCATGCGTTGCATCACCTTGCAGGCGCATTTGCCACTTATTTTTATTAATTAAAAATTTCGGAAATATCGTATGGAAACATAAGAGAAACGTTCCAATGACGAGGCAAGAGGTTATAAATGTAAATGCGTTTAAAAATTAAACACTAATTAAAGTATGTCTTTTTTTTAATTTACGTCCTCCAACGTTGAGTCTTATTGGACGACGAATGGAATGGGTGAAATGATGCTCAAATGAGCCCAGGTTCCATAGAGCTTAGAGTTACCCGACATCGTCTTTCAGGATAAGGGAAAACCCCGGAAAAAACCAGAGTATGTCTTTAATATAATAAAAAAGTTAATTCCCGATTCTGTACCATTAAGAAAAAATATTCCATTCCAGGCTGGTAGCCAATTTGAATCATGGGTTTATGGTTGTTTCACCGGGTCGGTAGAGGGATGATTCCTGTTGTACCGTGATGTACCTGTCTCTCTTTCCCTTCGCCGTCAACCACTTCAGGGCTGTATGACCAGGCGACGGTGTTCGGTATGTTGCGTCTAGGCGGTGGAGCTTACTAGTACGTTTCGGATGATCAGTTAGATGCATCCTCTGGATGCTTCCGGGCACATGACCCTTTGAGGAAGCCCCAAAATAGGTGGGCTTAGGGTGGGCTTGGTGCGTTCAAACTGAAAACATTAGGAAACCCGTCTATACCTACTCAGGATCTAGTCGTCGTCCTTGTCTCACACATCAGCTCTTCCTCCCATGGATTACACGAGAAGTATAAAGGGCCAGATGGCGTACTTGCTGTGCACTACCTCGGTTCAATGATCATTCCATTCATGCTTACCTTTACCTCAAACTGAGCTGTCAAAACTTTTGTTCAAAATCAGCGCAATGCTGAAGCTATGTGCTATCGTTGTCCACAAAGAAAATATATTTATAATTCCTCTCTTTAGGCATATGCCACAAATATCCACGTGTTCAACACAAAAAAGTACAAAACAAAGAAACAAGACAAAGGAAAACCAGCCTATGTAAACGAAAACCAGCTTCGCTGCATGGATTGAAAACCATACTGTTAAAAATACAGCTCCAGATTCACTGCTTGAAGCATTTGCTGTCTCTTGAAATAAACTCTTAATGACAAAATAAGCTGCAATCGCTAGTCACCTTTTATGATTGTATAGAAACATCGGTGTCAGAACGAGAACTAACAAGTCCTCGCTACAGAACAAAACATCATGTCTACATGGAGAGATCTGCACCCACAGTGCAATCATCTGTAGCACTATTATGTGTTTCAAATGGGAAGGTGTTTGTCCTTGAGCGCTGCTAGGTGAGCAACCAATCGGAGTTTTGCGGTGTTGTGGTATTGCATTCCCGCTAAGAGGTGTGTGAGGAGCGCAAAAAGAATCAATCTGTATGAAATATTATTCGCGCTAAGACAAAAATTCAGATTTCGCCAAAACTGATCCATGTGGAAGGTAGAGAGTAATGTATCTAACATAACCATTAAAACCCCACATTTTAAGCTCAAATAGTTTTTCTAATGCAAATAAATAAACCACTTTTACCTGTATTATAACAATAAACAGTGACGTAATCACTGTATGAATATCATTATTGGTTGGGATGTATCCTTGTACGTATATTTTTAATTACTCAGAACTGAAATGTAAATATTTGACATGACGTGATAAAAGAATTGCTTTGAATAAGGCAATTCGATCGAAAGGAAACAATAAATTTCCTGCTGCCCAGGCAGAACGTGCCTGGTCACATTATATCTTTGTTTATGCATGGTTCGTAATTTCTATTTACTCTAGGGAGTTCAAAGTGGTTGGTGTGTATGTACGTATACTTTTAATTACTCAGAACTGATATTTAAACCGCTGACATGAGGTGATACAAGAATTACTATGAATAAGTCAAGGTGTTAAATTCGAGAAAGACCAAACACTGCATTTCCTGCTAGCCTGTGGAATGCTGTATGCTTATGGTAGATAATGATTATCCGGGCTTGTAGGCTGTGGTCTATTGGAAAATAGTCTTCCAGATGTTTCACTGTATGCTTATGCTTACGAATGAATGCTAAATAAGAAATGTTTATTTACTCTGGAGACTTCAGATCAATATCACTCAGTTGTTCTTTACACAACAGTAGAGTAAGAGTTAAATAGTGCAATGGATTCTTGCGGTGAATTTAGTGGCGAATCAAAAAGGCGGGTATTGCAAAGTCAGGCTCGAAGTGTTATTTTTAATGTGTACATGTTCTTCCACAACAAGACTGGAAAAACTGCGTAAGGCATGCAGAAAACCTTCAAGAAGACGATTTTAAGAAAGAAATAGCACGTGACGAGATGTTGGAAACTATAATCATAAATTTGCAAGACTCAGACGATGAAGACAGTGACAATGACGAATTGTCTCTTAATGGAAGTGACATTGACAGCGATATGGATGAGCTACTGGCAGTTTCATTGTAGTAGAAAAAGAGGTAATTCATAAACTATAATTATAGCTATAGTATTTAAAAATATATATAATTTGCAAAAATGCTTTTTCCAATTTTGATTTTGGCAACTGCATCATTGTAAAAGTTTGTAAAATATAATTTGCTTACCCTTACGTCTGCGCCAACCAGACCTGCATGTTGTATGAGTGTGCGATAGAGAGGGAAATATAAAAGGTGTGGGGTAACAAGCTGGCAACGCTGAGTGTGATATGGCATCGGATTAGCTGCACTCCAGAACTCTTTCCATTTGAAACATATAATAAGAAAGTTATGCATTAAATGACTATATACATAAACACTTGTGTAATACATGTAACTAGTAGAGTAATATTCCACCATAGGATTAAAATACAAACAGAAAAAAGTAACCGAGAACGAATGGGTGGAGGGTACCTGAGACGCGATGGTATCTGGGGTCAAGAAGGCTAGTACCCAATGATGCCCAACCTTATGGGAAGGAGGGAAACACGAATTTGCCTCCACCAACTTATTGCCCAATTATGAGGCATTCGTGGGACTAAAAATCAATGCTCTTTTAACCTTTAATGCTTTATACACAAATCAGAGCAGATGGTGACGACATTACCACTTAAGACACAAGGTTGTACATTGCTGCCCATACCTGTTCTAAAAGTTGAAAGGAAGTTGGTCGACTACAAAGTTAATGTGTTTAGGCAAGGTGATAAAGATAGAGATATCCTGGAAATAGTCATGCAATTAATGTACTTAATCATCAATAAATAGCATTCAGGAATGAGTGATTGTATATTTTTCCTCATTTTCATTTATAAACAGGTTTACAATGTGAAATGTCTTCCTGTATCGAAAGTTCAATCTTTTATTCTCTTCCTCCACTCTTCTCTATCCTCCCAATTCATTTCCTCCAGATCTAATTCCCTCATTCCTCTTTCAGATTTCCTCTTTATAATAAGGAAAAATACACAATCACACACGTGTACGTATTGTTGTTGAATTACATTGTGTTCCTTTTTAACCTGCTTTGTGTATGAGATTTCCTAAAGGTATGGAAAACCTAATTGCAAAGAAAACTTAAACATTTCCAGAAAATCACTGAACAAGAATTGAAGCCCCTGATCCCAAAATCGGCGCGATTAGAAACAATCTGATGTATTACTTTCACGTAAATATCTCTACCCATTGGTCTACATACTATTCTTCAAAATGCTTATTGTTTTATCTATTTCGTCCTAACAGAGTCAAACATTTGTAAAAATAACCTTAATTGCCTGTTTCTGTAATTGTAATGAAAATATGAGAGCTCAGTACGCTTAAGTGACAGATTCTGTAAAAGCTGGTCGTTATGTGATTATTTCGAACATTCTTCTCTCTATATATAGCTAGCAGAGATGGAAATTGAATAAAAGCTTCCACTTTCCGAAATGCGTAAGTAGTTACTTGAAAACTTAAGCCAAAAACAAGTAATATATGAGCATGTTTAAATCGGCCACAAAATAAATGTTTGTTTTCAATGATTCGCAATTTTTCCGAAATGAAGATTATGTCGATTTGTTAGGTTACCAGTACACAAAACATTCAGAGAAGTTCACGAATTTATTACGGGTACTTCATAGGCACCACTATATACTACAATATATATATATACATATATTAAAATTCGTAAATTTTCACGGGCAGTGTCAGTATAATATAAAGTATTAACCGGGCTTGTGGGCCGTGGTCTATTGGGATCCTTCAACCACCCAGACGTTTCGTCTGCGGCTGCGGCAGACATCTTCAGTGGCAGTGTGATCGGAGTGTCCTGGCGGAAGTCACAGTTGCTGTTGAGACTTCCGCCAGGACACTCCGATTACACTGCCACTGAAGATGTCTACCGCAGCCGCAGACGAAACGTCTGGGAAGATGAAGAAGGAGCCCAGTAGACCACGGCCCACAAGCCCACACATATATATATATATATATATATATATATATATATATATATATATATATATATATATATATTGTTTTACGTCCTCCAACGTTATGTCATATCGGCCGATGAATGGAATGGCTGAAATGATGCTCAAATGCGCCCAGGGTCCATAGAACTTAGAGTTGCCCAACATTCGTCTATCAGGATAAGAGAAAACTCTGGATAAAACGTTATCTGTGACCAAGATTTGAACTAGGTGCCTCTTGAAAGTGAGGCAGATATACTACCATCTACGCTACCTAGGCGGGCATTCAAGATATACATTTCGGTTTCATGAAAACACGTTAAACACATATCAAAGCCACCCACCCAACCACCCACACACCCGCGCGCTTTGATTTCTTATTCAGTCTCAAAACTTATGCATACCAGCACATTTTCAGCAAAATCTCGGTATCGAATTCATATAATACGATACTCCTGCTTATTGTAAATACGTAGTAGGGAAAGAAAATCATACACTAAATCTCTCTAGCAAATAGCTACTACGACTTATTTTGTTCACTATATAAATAAATATAAATATATAAATATTTACCTAAAGAAAAAAGATTGTGTTGAACTTCCTGTGAAGCTTTCTTGGTTTCTATTGACATTTATACAACTGGACAGTCAACATTTATGCCAGTAAACTTATAGAATAAACTACCTAGAAGAACATTTGTGTATAAAATACTTTTTTCAACTATCTTCCGAATATTCTGTTATACACCGAACTTCTTTACATATTAAAGGAGCCATATATGTTAACACTCTTGAAGTATGTTATTTTTCCGCCATTAGATTAGAGAAATATTTTGATACAAACAAAAACTTTTTCTTCTCACCTATAATAACCGAAGTAAGCATTCCATTAGAGAGAAAAAAAAGATATTTTAGAGAAAAATAATATATTAAATCCAAGGAAAAAGTTTTAAAGGTTTATGTTGTACATGTCCCTGAATGTCAGTGAGAAGCATCTTGCAAGAATAGAATTTTCAGAAAGGTCCTTTAAATAAAATTATTTTCTCTGAACAACCTCTTCTTTATGAATACACTTTGGATAATTCTGCATAAACGGAAAACTATAAGAGAGGTTAACGCTTACTCGATTAAATTCAGTTTATGTCAAATGAATGTTTTATGGAATTTCCATGACTTATGTAGTGGTTTGAATTTTTAAAATTATACTTAGTTTTCTTTTCGACTGCTAAGTCGTTATTCCTTTCATTTTTGTGGTTATACAAGGAACATTTATATTCAGAATTTCAAAGGCATCACGCAGTGACAACTTTCAAAATATTTATTTCATCATCACTGTATCCGTCTTTGAAGCATAATCTAATGTATAACAAAAGCAGTTCCATACTTTCAACACGAAATTGTCATAGTATTTTTCTGTTGCTGCGGGAACGCAAGGGTGACGCTAATACTGTGACTTTGTATGTTCGTGAAATAAAACGTCCAGGTTACAAACACAAAAATTTGCACTTTATTTCCGTAAAAATACGCTTCGTACACATACACAATACAACATACAAGGTCAACAAACACAGCTGCTTATCCGCACGCGTTCAATTACCGACTGACCTCTCTTTGGCGGGCGGGCTGCCTTTTTATAGCTTTTCTAACAGTCCAGGAATTTCTCAAACAATCGAGACCCGGTTAGAACAAAGGGGAACTCCCGAGAAATCCTTCTCCTCCCGCCCACCATTTCGGCGAGCTTTTATCTCCGCACTCTCTACCGTCTATTTGATCTCGTCGCCCGCGCCGCCTCCAATCAACAATGGCCTGGCGACAATGCTCTCGGAATCCCTCGCTGCTATATTTCTGCAATTCCTCAGAAGGTAGTGAAATCATATCTCTGGACGTAGTCTCGGTGGAGAATACATTATATAATCCTTTGGGATAGTGAAAAAATTACTTTTCATTCAATCTATTTTCTTTGCAAACTGATGTTTTAATTTAATAAAATATTCTGAAATTACTGAGGACACTTTACAAAATAATTCTTGTTTTAATCGATGCAATTAAGTTTTCCATTAAAATTATTGAATTTACTTTATCCAATACTTTACAAATGATCATAAAGTTAACCGTTCATAAAGCTGTCTGCTCATAAAGTTATTTAAGATACACTCGCGGACACAGGCAAACCATGAATGCTAAGTGCATAAAAATACGTATTCAAGATTTCGGACAGACACACACGTCCGTATTCGATGATTGTATGCAGAAGAAAGCTTCAATAGCTAGATCCTTCCTTGTTTATTCATGCTGTGATGGTGATTTAACATTCGCTAAATCATTTTATCGTAATTTCTTTTACAATATTTTCTTTTAAACAAAATTAAGTATCATTTGAATAAATAATAAATCATCAGAATTAATATTAGCCTTGTTGATAGTTTAATAATTATCACTACTTAGCTTTCTCTTCCTCTATCATTACATGACATTAACACTTTCAATTGGCATTTTAAATCGCGTTTCGTTTTTATGATTGTTGTAAATTAATTTAAAGTTTAAACGCAAAATAGCCGTTTCAAAGTACGTAGTTTTTGTAAGAAAGTAATAATTCTTTGAAAGTAATAATTGGTTGTTTATATTTGCAAGTATAAATTGAGTGATGCTATAAAATGCCATTACCTTTCTAAAACTAATAAACATTTATTACGTTTACTGTAAATAATGTAGAAATCAGATAAATTTTACAAATAAGCTATTTTTATTTTAATCCTGCCCAGTACTGTTGAATAATTTATATAAATATTAATATTTTACTAAGTATTCGTATAACAAGAGCTAAATCTGTTTCAGACACATTACCAATGATGTTGAAAAGCCATAAAATACGGCAGAAGTATTTCATATTGTAAGTTTAAGTTCCCTTACGTAAGTAAATTATGCTCAGAATACCTTGGCGGCAGCAGAGTTGGTAGAAGAGGGCACGTTATCGGTTCCATGATGGATGAGAAGGTAGAATGGCTAGTAACCCCGAGTTTTTGGAGCAATATAAAAGCACGGTGGTTGGTTCCTGAACGTCCCGGAAGGGAGGTTCAAAGGAGCAATTTTTCACCCGAATCACTTGACCGTACAAATCCTTCTTCCGTGGATAACCACACTATCCATAACAGTTGCCCACTCCATGCTTTTTTTCCCCCCCTTAAGGCACCACTTCATCGCCAACCTCGCAAGAGTCCCATCTTACCACCTGATGCCCTGTTCACAGTAAGCAGCCTCTTTCCGTTACCTGCAGCTTTCTTATAAACACAGTTAGAATTTATAACGAGAGAAGTTGGGAATAATTATGTATGTATGTCGCTAATGCCTCGGAGTCAACAATGAAGTCATTCTACTGGCTTCCCGGTACTTAGAAGTTTTATCTTGATAATATTGTAAAGCTGCACAGTTTCGTAAATGTTCTCTAGCCATTTGTATATCTTGAGAGCACAATATATAATTTGGAGAACTTAGTATGCTAGTTCTATGAAGATGTTTTCCTAGGCAATCATGTCTTGTAGTAAGTCTCATCGTGGCAACAGCAGATTTACCTTGCAATTCCGGAATTACAAAGGGATTTTAGAAATATTTTCATATTTCGGTTACCAATTTTTCAATCAGTCTAGACTCGTACTTATCATTAATTGTTTCTTTATAATTCTTTCAATTGATTCATATGAAAAGGCCTTTGTTTCTTTCTGTTTAATTTTACATTTTTTGCTAATATATCAGCCCTTTCATTTCCCTGAATTTCACAACGGGCCGGAGTTCATTGCAAAACTACACGGTGTTCATTTTTATTCCTTATTTCCCTCCCCCGATTGAGAAAGAATGACGTCATAGTTGACTGGTGAATCTGTCTTGAAATCGCAGTTCGCTCTACGGAAAAGTGCTAACTTTTGCGGAACAGTAAGCAAATTACAGCGTTGTCAGTGTGGTTGTTCTGGTAACTAATACAACCAGCTTCCCCTGGATATGAACACAGACCACTGCGTCTTCATGGTTGAATGCTACTTTTGTACGGGCATTAAAATTATTGCGACATATAGTTTAAACCGCTGCATAGAGGAGTTTATGCAACGTTATCCAGCATTCAGACAAGTCCCTCGGAGCGTAATGTTCTCAAAACTGTCCAGGTACCTTCCAATTGACATGCTTTTGTTTGCAACATAAACTTCTTACGTTTTATCAGTATACGATGTAAATTTTTTGACATTTTCACGCTTAATTAAAATGTATATTAATGTTGGTATCTTTATGTGTTTTAAAACCAATAGATGCATCAAACATTTCCAAGATACAGGATCAGTTACTCACAAACAGAGAAACACTGGACGCCATAAAGTTCTCCCAATCTAGAAGCAATAAATAATGTTATGGCAGAAAGGCCTCAAACATACCTTCTCACAATAGACAGCATTTAAGGGGAAGACAGAAATGAAATATAAGAAAATGGACATACAAGACTATGTACTAGACATATTTTCTTGTTTAGACATATTGTACATATTGTAACTCCAATTTATTTTTCATCCCTAGAGTATTTTCTGCTAATTTTCTGGTTTGTAATCAAGTTACATTGTGAGGAAACTGAGGGTGATGGAAAAGAATTGAGATCAAATTGAAATATTTCCATTTTATGTGAAAGGTTTACAATATGCATTTATGTCTACTATAACAGAAAAACAGATGTTCATTGTGAAATAAGTGTTAATTGCCTTATTTCGTATATTCTTCATGGTCTACTTTTATGGCTGCATAATTAGTTTTGCACATTGCAGTATATCGTTTTTTATCCACAGTTATCGTATCTACTCACCAGGCAAAATTTCGCACCTTTATATTACGCGGGCAGATCCACCTCTCAAATAGTATATTTATCTGCCGGTAGAGGAAGACCTCAAAGAAGCTGTCAACACATATAATGCGATCGCAAGCCGCTAGGGAAATCGTATATAAACTCGCTCCATCAGCGATGCTATTGACGACATCAAATTTTGCGTGGTAAAATTACAGTTAAAAACGAACACCGTATATATGTCTTCCAAGTTTTTAATGATCTGAATTATATTATGTATTTTTAGAATATGTTTCCATCTTTGGATAGGATGTGAATGCTGCAGCCTGAATTGCTGCCTTTAGAATTTGGCAAAATAATATTCTTGCATCGTTGCAGCCAAATAAGAATATTTTTGGAGCGAAAGATATATAAGTAGAAAATCACCAACAAAATGTTTAGTATTTCTTCCAGCATGCTTGTAGAAAGAGAAGAATTTGCACGTTCCACAAGCTCCAGCTCCATGTAGCTCCAGCTAAGAAAGAGACACATACATGTATACAAATGTGCTCAGTTTACAGAAGGGTAAACTGGGTGTATTTCTAAAGCCTTGGCCATGTCAGAAGGAGTTTCTCTTTTATTATTTGAATTTAGATTAAAATCAATGCTGAAATTATTAAATGGGTTGATAACATATATTATGTTCTCTTTGATATTTTTCTGTGCTTTTAATGTATCTATTAATTTCTTCTACTTCTTGTATACAGCCAATTTGAGTTTTCATAGTTAGGTTAGACAGCTATTTGATATTTCGCCACATTTACTTGAATCTGGGAGCGTTTTAAGGTTCTCTTAGGTAAGTAATGCTAGCTTTTCAATAAATAATAAAGAAGAGATAAAAGTGACTAAAATACTATTTAGTTTAGTAAGTAACAAAAAGACTACTACTCCAATATATTACTAGTCCTTTCTTATTTACCAGCCCAAATCAACATACTAAGAAGTTGCCAGCACCTCAATTCATTTCTTTGTTCTTCTGCCTATGATTGTCGATTGTCTTCATCTGGCACAAACTTCCCCTCCGTTCATTATTACTTCACAATCCTCATCAAACCATTTCGTCTCAAAAATCCGTCGGCATATTTGTTTCCTTTTCTGTAAAATTTATAATATCATTTGTGTCTTTACACATTAAAAATTTAATTTGGTAATTAGACTGACATGAAAAATAGAATATTCCAACAGGAAAACGAAAGCAGCTTCTACGAGGGTGGGTCAGAAAGTAATGCCTCCTATGTTTTTTTCCTTAAATAACTTATGTGAAAACTTTGAATTTGGCACAACTACTCAAACCTTCTTCTCCAATCCCCCTGCAGTAATAATTTCCTAAGTCAACAGGTGGCAGCACTGCATCCTCTTCCAAACTGTCTGACATCGACATTCGTATTAGACAGCGTTCTGTGATTGAATTTTTGAGTGCGGAAGATGAAACGCCATTCGCATTCACGAAAGGATAAAAAGTGTGAATGGTGATGCAACGGTGGATGTCAGCACTGTTAGACCATGGGTTCGTCGCTGTAACGAAGCTGAAGGGCAAACACCATTGGCAGATGAAGCGAAGCGGCAGACCGGTGACTGCAGTGACTCCATGCAACATTCAGCGAGTCAGGACGGAGATTATATTGAATTGTGACAAATTAATTTTCAATGTTGTATTTTTCAAGCTATGTAAATTGGATTCAATTTTCTTAGCAATTAAATGAGAAAAAAATAGCAGTCATTACTTTTTGATCACCCTCGTATCACGTGATTTACTACATGTCTGGGGGATATTTTGGTATCTCCAATTGGTTCACGTTTCAATCTGTTCGGACTAGATGCAACCTTCGCTGGTTGCAGTAGAGTTCGTTGATACCAACAGTAGGACTTGATTCATGTGTAGCTTCAGGCAATCACAGACACCAGAATCTTTTCTCAACTTGGAGTAAATCACGTGATGGAAGCTGCTTTCGCTTTAATGTTATGAACATCCTACTTGCTATGTCAGTCTTATTACAAAATGGAATATATATACTACTTCCTTCATCGTTATAAGTCCTTGTTTACCATAAATTCCAGAGCCAAAGCTACTGGTGCATTTACTCTATTCTTACTGCTTGTTTGTGATGTTTTGAAAAAGAACCACTATTAGTTAACAGCTTACATAATGTAGTGCTATGAACAAAGATGTAAGAAAATGTACTATACGCCCACGACAAGAAGGCTAATGGGAATGAAGGGCAGAGGAGCATGTTTGTCTGCTCCGGTAGCGCATCTCTTTACTAGGAAATGAGTGTGTGAGAGAGCATATAAGTCACCCATACTGCCAGATCTATTGTTTGTTGCAGTAAATGAAGCGATAGTTATTATGTATGGGTGAGTTATGTAACAACATTTGTGTATTTTAAACGAACCTTCCATCCTTGTCATATTCGGAGGGGGAGCATATTCACCGTTCAGACAGCAAAGTGATTACGCTACACGTCCCTCTAGCTTGCCTTCTTGTCCTGGGCATACAGAAATAAGAGCAATATGCCATCGAGTCACGAAGTCAGTCATATTACTGTAACTTTGTGGGTTCGTGAAATCTAAATTCCAGGAAAACGCTTCGTACACATACACAATACAACATACAAGGTCAACAAACACAGCTGTTTTCCCGCACGCGTTCATGTACCGACTGACTCCTCTTTGGCGGGCCGGCTGGCTTTTTATAGTTTACTAACATTCCAGAAATTTCTCAAAAAATCGAGAGCGGGCTAGAACAACGGCGAGCTCTAGAAAAATCCGTCTCTTCACCCCCCCCCCCCCGCCGTTTCGGCGAGCTTTCATCTACACACGGCACTGCGCATTCCATTAATCTCGTTGCCCGCGCCACCTTCAATCAACAATGGCCTGGCGACACTGCTCCCTCCTCAAGGCTCGTCGTCCCGAACAGCACTATCGTAACGGGCCAGACGATCCAGGTGTACCACCAATATCTTCCCTTGGGGCACCTTCTGGATGTGGTAGACCACGTCGTTAATCCTCTTCACCAACCGGTACGGTCCTAGCCATGGCTGATGGAGCTTCGGGCATCGTCCCTTGGTCCCGGTAGGGCAGTTCAACCAGACTAGGTCACCATGCTGGAACACTAGGCTGTTGGCTTGCCTGTCATATCGGGTCTTCATGCGGTCGCTCGCCTTCTGGATGTTTTGACGAGCCATCTCATAAATATCGTGGAGATGGTCCACCAGGTTCTCCACATACACGGTTGCTGGCTGTTTTGCGTCCGGGGGGCTTCCAAAAGCCAGATCACAAGGGAGGCGTAACTGTCGGCCTAACATTAAGCTGGCTGGCGTCATCTCAGTGGTGTTGGGTGTAGACGAGCGGTAGGCCAGTAAGAATAGTGGCACCTTGACGTCCCAGTCTCGTTGATGGCTGCCACGACCTTCCTCAGGTGCTCTTCTAAGGTCTTGAGGTATCTCTCCACCATGCCATCTGACTGGGAATTAGGGGTGTTGTGCGGATCTTGTTCACCCCAAGACTTTCTAGTGTGTTCGTGTCGTGCTTAATTTAATGCGGAGGACCACCTTGATTTTAGCTGTAACCAAGGAAACTGATTTTGTGGACTGCACTCGATAGAGCTGTATTCATATCACTAGATAAATTTATTGCACACGCTACATTTCTTATGTGAATAATCATGAAGAAGACAATAATACATTTAATATTTGAGATAAACTAAAACGGTTCTTTCATTGCAACAACAGCTGCACGCAGCCACACAACGAAGCACATTACATGTCTCAGCATGTCTGTGACTATAGAAGAAGAAGAAGAAGAAGAAGAAGAAGAAGAAGAAGAAGAAGAAGAAGAAGAAGAAGAAGAAGAAGAAGAAGAAGAAGAAGAAGAAGAAGAAGAAGAAGAAGAAGAAGAAGAAGAAGAAGAAGAAGAAGAAGAAGAAGAAGAAGAAGAAGAAGAAAGAAGGAAGAAGAAGAAGAAGAAGAAGAAGAAGAAGAGAAGAAGAAGAAGAAGAAGAAGAAGAAGAAGAAGAAGAAGAAGAAGAAGAAGAAGAAGAAAGAAGAAGAAGAAGAAGAAGAAGAAGAAGAAGAAGAAGAAGAAGAAGAAGAAGAAGAAGAAGAAGAAGAAGAAGAAGAAGAAGAAGAAGAAGAAGAAGAAGAAGAAGAAGAAGAAGAAGAAGAAGAAGAAGAAGAAGAAGAAGAAGAAGAAAGAAGAAGAAGAAGAAGAAGAGAAGAAGAAGAAGAAGAAGAAGAGAAAGAAGAAGAAGAAGAAGAAGAAGAAGAAGAAGAAGAAGAAGAAGAAGAAGAAGAAGAAGAAGAAGAAGAGAAGAAGAAGAAGAAGAAGAAAGGAAGAAGAAGAAGAAGAAGAAGAAGAAGAAGAAGAAGAAGAAGAAGAAGAAGAAGCCTCTTTTCTTACACGCTGGCGAGTCACATGATCAGCTGGCCGAATAACCGGCGCCAAGTGAAATATTCATGCGCCCGCCG
This sequence comes from Mantis religiosa, assembly GCA_030765055.1. Lineage (NCBI taxonomy): Eukaryota > Metazoa > Arthropoda > Insecta > Mantodea > Mantidae > Mantis > Mantis religiosa. The sequence continues at coordinate 37,118,832 of CM060955.1, forward strand.
GAACAAATGACGATAATGGCGCAAACGCCTCCATCAGGTTGGATTCAAAATTGGTGCCCTGGTCGCTGTGGAGCTCTAACGGCACCCCAAATCGGCAGAACACTTTCTCCACAAGGCAGTCTGTGATTGTTTTTGCCTCCTGGTTCGGGATGGCATACACCTCCGGCCACTTTGTGAAGTAGTCCACGACCACCATCAGGTACTTGTTGCCAAGGTCAGACTATGGGAATGGTCCAGCTATGTCGACGGCGATCCTTTTGAATGGCGCTCCGGCGTTGTTCTGCTGCATGCGACCCCTGCTCCTAGTCTGGGAGCCGCGACTCGCCGCGCACACATGACATTGACGGCACCATCTCTCAGCGTCTGCTCGGAGCCTCGGGCAGTAGTAGCACTGTCGGAGTTTTTTCGATCGTTCGGCATGCTCCCAGGTGTCCTCCTGAAGAACCGGCGTGCACTTTCTCAAGACTTCCGGGACCTCGCTTCGGGGAAGTACCAAAAGTACTCTCTTCGTCTTCCCATTAGGCGATTGCCTTACCCGGGACAGCACGCCCTCTCTTGTTTTCAGTGAGTCCCATTGGGCCCAGTACGACTTGTAGGTGGCGTTCCTCGGTGCGATGTCCTCCCAGGTTGGTCTTGTTCCTGCCTCCAATTCTCTCAAGAGTGGCCCCAAATCTGCGTCCGCCAGCTGCTCGCTCCTCAGACCTACGCTATCCCAGCCATCCGCAGAAACTGCCGTGACCACTCGGACAGCTGCGGCACGTTCCCTCTTTTCCACTCTTGTGCATTGGCCGCACTCCTCTGGGCAGGGTCTTCGGGACATGGCGTCTGCATTACCGTGGCTCTTCCCATTACGATGTTCAGAGGTGAAGTCGTACTTCTGAAGCCTCTGGGCCCAACGTGCCGTCTGGCCTTCCAGATTCTTAAAGCTCAATAGCCAGGTTAGGGCGGAATGGTCAGTCCTGTGGTGGAATGGCTGACCGTAAAAGTACTTGTGGAAGTGTTACAATGTCTTTACTACCGCCAGTAACTCTCGCCGGGTGACGCAGTAGCTCTTCTCTGCCTTGGATAGCAACTTGTTGTAGTAGGCTATCACCCGCTCCTGGCTGTCCTGGACTTGGGATAGGACGCCTCCAATGCAAAGATTGCTGGCGTCAGTGTCCACAATGAAGGCGACGCCTGGTTGTGGAAGTCCCAAAATTTGAGCACTGCACAGGATCTTCTTCAGGTGCTGGAAAGCGCCTTCGGCGTCATCCGTCCACACGTAAGGTCGGTGTTCCTCTGTAAGGTGGATGAGTGTTTTGGCGATGTTGGAGAACCCCTTTATGAAGCGACGGTAATAGCTGCACAGCCCTAGGAAACTGCGCAACTCTCTCTTATCCTTTGGCCGAGGCCAATCTCTCGCGGCCTGTGTCTTCTCCGGGTCTGTGGCTACTCTGGTTGGTGAGACTATGTGGCCCAAGTAGTTCACCTCCTTGCGGAAGAACTGGCACTTCTTTGCATTTAGCTTCAAATTGGTCGCCTGCACTCTCCGTAGCACCTTACTCAGATTCTCGAGATGATCTTCCAAAGTCTTACCGACGATGATGTCGTCCAGGTATAACAGGCAGGCGTCATAATTCAGCCCTCTCATCACTGATTCCATTAGGCGTTGGAAGGTAGCTGGTGCGTTGCAGAGGCCTAAGGGTGTAACTGTAAACTGCCAAAGCCCTTTACCTGTTTAGAATGCCTGTATGCTGACAATTGTTGATGGAAGCGCTTCGTTTCTTAAGAAAGAAGAAATACCCCAAAAAGTTTCGAAAGTTTTATTTTACTGGAACCTTACGCAGTCAACTATGAGCGAACAACACAAGAGCTTCTTTCCTAGAACAGCTCAGTATTGACAAAAGTTGCCTTAACCGAATGAAATCAAATACAGCAGATGTTAAGAAATATTAATTTATATATTGTTTTTAAGGTAAATTGATGGAAATAATCATTTGTTCCACATTAGCCATGTGTAGGCTCAGGTTTGAATGAGTAGAGCCAGACTGAAAAATTCAATACCATAGCTGGGATTTGAACTACAGATCTCCCACTCTCCGTGCGGTTTCTCTTAGGCGTTGAGCAACTATTAGCTACATACGAATCAGTTGGAGCATTTAATGTCATATCGCCATGTTGGCCGAACCTCCACCACTCCCCACCACAGATATTCCTCAACAGAAGTCTATGTCCACACCACAGAGAGTTTCCAGTTATTCTTGCTTAAAAATCTGTTTCTAAAGTTGGTATGGAACATCAGAAGTTCGCTGATGGAAGGAGCTACAATCATCTTGGGAAGAAGGAAATTCTGCAGTCAGTAGGTGCAGAAACAGCCGCTGAGGATGTTCATGAAATATGTTTGAAAAACATGAACAGAATTTAAAGTGAGTACTCTTCAACACCACCTACTCATACAAAGATTAAAATTATGTCTCACTTTTAACATTTATGGTATTTAGAATGGATACATATGCAGTTAGTTTCGTCTGTGGCCCGCATTCGGAAGCCCCGGGTTCGATGCCCATGGCCGACCTACCTGACCCATGGGTCTTTTCGGAGGTCTTCCCGGGTCGCTAGGCGAATACTGGGTACGTTAATTACATCTCTTGTATCACCTATTCCTGCATTTAATCTCCATTATCACTTCATATCATCTTTCTTCTGGTGATTTCTTTTAGATTAGAAGTGTTGGCGGGAGACTCGGCGGTGCATGGCAGGATAACACGCTTGAAGTAGACACTTTCTCCTCCGGCGGGACGGACTCCAGTTTCGAGTGGGTCGATTCAGGAGCGCAGCTGCCTGGATGCCCGTTGTGCAAGCCTGCCTGGAGTCTTCCTTGCTCTGAAGGGATATCCTCCGATCTCCGAACAGGCCTCGTGACTGATTCGGGGCCACGGTGGGTAATATGAAGACTGTCCTGGACAGCCAGGGAGTTTCTATCTAGTAAAGTGTAAGGACCCCGCCCTCTGTACTATAGTGACTCCTTGGGTCGACCACCCTCTGTTTCCTCTCACCTCATGCTCCCTCCTGGTAGTGCCCCACTTGGGGGCATAGGTACAAAAGACCAGTCGGGTCGTGGGGCCTAATCCCCTCCAAACAATCCAATCCCATAAGTACATTGGTAAGTAATAAGTTGGGTATTATTTAGGTAGCCGGTGGTAGGTAGATAGGCGGTTATACACGTATGTAAACAGGGAGGTAAACGGGTGAGATGGAAGTAAAATAGGAAAATAGGTAGGTAGGTGGTGTATATAGCTAGCTAGTACGTACGTAGGTAGGCAGGGAAGTAGGTAGGCAGCCAAATGGGAAGGTAGATATGCTGCTAATTAGGTAGGTACATGGCCGGTGCTATATAATGGTTGTTTAGAGATGTAGGCAAATGTGAGGTGAGTCCACCAAGGCAACTGTACTGTCCCTGAGAGGAATATGCCACCCTTATACAGTGGGACAAGGACAGCGAATGTATGTGACAGAGAACACATGCCACACAAACAGCAGAACCGTTAAAAACATGCACCCTATTCACCCTGTACACTAAAACTGAGAAGACTTATTCACAAAAGTTCTTTTTGAATGGTTTGTAACTAAACTGACTTGGGATGCCAAATACATCGAGGGAGGGTGTAGGAACCTCCTCCAACACCCCTGCGTGTCATTTCCCAGAGACTTTCTTTACTGTGGTAAACTATAGTTAGGCAGGTACATAGGTGGGTGGAGATAGGTAGGTAGCTGGTATGAGGTTGGTGGATAGTGTATTGGTAAGTAGGTAAGCGGGCCCGTAATAAAAGCAAAAAAAAAAAGCTCGGTTGGCCGGTCGGTCGGTATTACCTGTCTGAGAATGGAGGTCGCCACCGAGCCGAGGTCAGAGACGGTGGAAATACGGTGAGTTATAGTTTGAACCATCAATCTTCATCACCGCGTACGTATAATTTTTTCTTGCTAAATCGATATTCTATGTTTTAAGATTTCTCTACAATGAGTCCTAACTTCAAAAGGCATTTCTTTTTAACTGTAGAAATTTCTCTTGTGTTTGTTAAAAGGCCAAAATAGCTCTGCACAAAAGAAATTTTCAAACTCTTCGAGTTCAAACCTTTTTAGATTTTGGCGATATTTACCAGGTGTCAAAAGTTTTCCCCTGTACCCTTTGAATGTTGAACCTGTATATTATGACTTATGAGCTTTTTTCCAATCCACTCCAATTTTATTTAAAATCTATGTTAAGTCATATCTTAGTTATAGCTTGCTAGAATAAGAAATAAATTCATCAGCCCAGCTTAACCAAATGGATGACAAAGATAGCTCGGAAAGGGGGCCTAATTCCGAAAGCAAATGTAGGGCAATGAAAATGTGCCAATCTAAATTGACGAAAAACCAGAATGGCTTTGTACTTTCAGTGACTATCATATTGGATATTATATGTAGGAAAATTGTAGATTTTCTCTGTGTTTTGGGGCTTCGTTCATTGTCATAGACAGCCTTATTACTAACATAAGCAACTCGCACACTTTGCATACAGCAGGTTCTACACAGCAAAAATTGACATGGGAATAAAAATCAATAGCGCGTAAATTGAGATAAAGAAATACAAACAAGAATTTAAAAATATGGAGCGGAACAGCGCACAATCTTCTCCTACGATACAACCAAGATATAATTTCAAGGTTTTGTCCTGTAAATTTTCCACTTTAAACGTACGTGGACTCTACATTGTGATATCTTAGGGCTTACTAACAAAACTAATGGGATAATTAATTACGAGGGCTGTTCAATAAAGAATGATCATAATTTTTAAAGTCATAATTTTTAAGGTCATAATTTTTCACACTAAACTTCATTCTCATTATATTCTGTTACCTCAATGCGAAACACGCAGTATTATTTTTATTGTTGGTACTCCTGGTTCCCGCCTGTGAGAACCAGGTAAGTTCAGACATGTTCAGTATCGCCTACCGCTACAATGGACATGACACGCGAGGAACAATATGCTGCTTTCAAATTCTGCTTTCGTCTTAACAAATCTTCAGTTGAGGCTCATACAATGTTACAGGTGGCCTATGGAGAGTCTGTTCTTCCCTATAGCACAGCTAGAAGGTGATTTAAAATGTTTAAAGAGGGGAGACAAATAATTTCAAAGAAAGCTGGACCCGGTGCTCCAATTACTGCTCTTACGGAAGAAAACATCAATACTGCTGCTGCCATTGTGAGAGAGGATCGACGGATTACCTTAAGATCACTTTCTAAATTACTGAACATTTCATTGGGTGCCACCCATACGTTGGTGACAGAAACATTACACATGAGACGTGTTTGTGCACGATGGGTTCCAGGACTGTTGATTCCCGAACAAAAAGACATCCGTATGCAGGTCTGCATGCAGTTTAAGTTGATGTTAGAGGAAGATTTGGAGTTCCTTTCAAACATAATCACTACTGATGAAACTTGGCTACATCGATTTGATCCTGAGAGCAAACAGCAAAGCTCAGTGTGGAAATCTCCTTCATTACCAACCTCCCAAAAAAAGCAAAAGTAGTTGCTTCTGCAACTGGGAAAGTTATGGTCATCTCATTCTTTGATATTCATAGAATGGTTTATCAGCATGTTGTACCTGCACACACATCAGTAACTGGAAAATACTACAGGGATGCCCTGAAAACATTGCAAGTTCATATTAGGCGCAAAAGACCACATTTCCATGAAGCAGGCTGGATGCTGCACCACGATAATGCGTGGCCACATATTGCCAATGATGTTGCTGAATATCTTGCAAAATAAACGTGAAGTGCATCTCTCACCATCCCGATAATCCGGATTTAGCCCCATCTGACCTTTTTCTATTCCTTAACTTGAGGAAACGACTTCGTGGGAAGCATTATCCATCATCAGAAGCAGTGGTGATTTGGTGATTTTGAAGGACCTCTCAAAAGTGGTTTGCAGCAAGTTTTTGAAGACTGGCAGAAAACTTAGGACAAGTGCATCGCGTTCAGGGGAGACTATTTTGAGAAAGACCATCAAAATTATGAGGATGAGTAAAGGTACGTTGTCAAAAACTAAACTGTGATCATACTTTATTGAACAGCCCTCGTATAATATTCTGATAAGTAACTTTTACAATCTGCACGTACGTAATATCTGCTGCTGCTGCTGCCGCTGCCTCTGCCACTGCCGCCGCCGCCGCCGCCGCCGCCGCCCCTGCTACTGCTGCTGCTCATTACTATTATCATCACTATCACTATCATCATGATGATCATCATCATCATCATCATCATCATCATGATCATCATCATCATCATCATCATCATCATCATCATCATTATTATTATTATTATTATTATTATTATTATTATTATTATTATTATTATTATTATTATTATTATTATTATTATTATTATTATTATTATTACTAACATTATTGTCCTATTACTAATGCAGAAAAGTTTAGACATCCTTTCACATATTGAAATATAAATCATATTTTAATAATAATAATAATAATAATAATAATAATAATAATAATAATAATAATAATAATAATAATAATAATAATAATAATAATAATAATAATAATAATAATAATAATAATAATAATAATAATAATAATAATAATAATAATAATAATAATAATAATAATAATAATAATAATAATAATAATAATAATAATAATAATAATAATAATAATAATAATAATAATAATAATAATAATAATAATAATAATAATAATAATAATAATAATAATAATAATAATAATAATAATAATAATAATAATGCTTTTGACTAAATGTTTATAGATCAACATACTTCTTGAAGCTGAGGAATGAAATACACTGAAAAATATCCTCTTATCGAGCGGGATGGCTCTGACGGTTTCGTCTGTGACTCACATTTGGGAGGTCCGGATTCGATTCTGATGGCTGACTTATATTCACAATGGGTTTTTTCGTTTTTTTTCGGGTAGCCAGGTGAATGCTGAGTATGTTAATTATATCCCCGGAATTTCCTGTCTCTGCATTTCATCCCCATTGTTTCACATCATCTTACATCTGGTGATCACTTTCAGGGTAGAAGTGTTGGTGAGAGTGTCGGTGTTGCTTGGAAAGATGATATGCTCCTGGTGAAACTTCATTCTCTCGGTAAGACAGTCTCCGGTGTTCTTCTAGAGCCAAAGTCCTCTTAATTCAGATGGCTTTTGCATTGTAAATTAAGAGATAGATAAAATGTTACTCCACAAAACATTTAGGTCTCGTGGAAGCAAGCGATTTATGAGTAATACATCTTTTTGTGTGCTCAACATTTCCATATTATAGGTTTTAATTTTACAATACTTTTTTATAGTTGTCTAAATGGAAAGTCGTCATTCGACATTTTCATAGTGATATGCATAGGAAGGAATTCGCCATCACAAAGTTATCAGCTCTTAAAAGATTTGAATACCACTTAAGCAAACTGTTTTCCTCTATTCCCATTCTACTTCTAAAGGAATATAATAACAACAATTTTTCAATGAACGTTTATCTGGATTAACGTTAAATAGATAGCGTAATAAGGTATCGTAAGATTAGTTTGTTGAAGAAACTGTAAAGATACTCTTGTGATGGCTTAAAGCATCAGTTATTCCCCCTAAGTGTTATGTTATAATTTCACATTTTCCGCTCTGTTTTTAAATGTATTTATTTACCGTCAGTACCATAGCTTTAGGAGCCAATGATAAAAATTAACAACATATCATTAATGCACTAATAGGCTAAGGTTGGCCCACAAGGTTCCTCGATCAAATGAACTATATCTATATAATAAGAGGTCTGATCAACAAAGACTGAGACTAATACTTTTTACAAATGTTTATTACTGCAATACAATGTTTACATGATCTTTTTCGAAGTGGTGTTCTCCTACTTCAATGCACTTTTTATAGCGTGTCTGCCAGTTCTTGAACACGTGCTGCAGTCAATTCTTCGTCAGTTCCTTGAGAATCGCCTCACTTTTCTTGAGCACTGCTTCAGAGTTCTCAAATCGAATACCCCTAAGCTTTGCCTTTAGTGATGGGAACAAAAACGTCACAGGATGCAAGTTGGATGTGTTACACAGGTAATGTTAAATCGAGCCAGAAACTGCATGACTTGATTTGCGACGTGAGGTCGTACATTGTCATGATGAAGTCGTCACCCAGTGCGAGAAAGCTCTGGTCGTTTCTTAGCAATGTGCTTTCTCAGTGTAGCCAATACTAACGTCTAATATGCTGCTGTAACAGTAGTGTGAGGGAGAACTGCATGCTGGTAAATCATTCCATTATAGTCAAAATATGTGATCACCATCACTTTCCCTGTAGATGGAACAACTTTTGCCGTTTTTGTTGTTGGAGAACCTGGCGATTTCCACACTGTACTGGTTTGTTTTCCTTTAGGATCATAATGATGCAGCCATGACTCTTCACCGGTGATAATCGATTTTAAAAATGCAACTCCTCCATCAGCAAAGAGACGCAGCACCTCACGGCTTGTCTCCATTTACCCAGTCTTTTGTTCGGGAGTCAACAGATGTGGCACCCAACGAGTACAACCTCGAGTCATATGGAGATGGTTGATCACAATTGTAAACACACTGCCATATGAAATTTTCAACACTTCACTGGGTTACGTAATGTTATACGCCGATCCTCTCGGACAATCAAAGCAGCTGTGTTGATGTTGACTTCAGTCAGAGCAGAAGCCGAAACACCATGCCCACCTTGCTTAACACTGACAAGTTGACTTTCTTTGAAGTCATTGAATCACCTAAACACTGTTGCACGAGGTAGTGCATCTTTACTGCACGCTTACTTCAGATTTTCTTAAGTTTCGGTGGCTGTATGGTTTAAACGAAAACAATTTGATTGCGTTGTACTGCTCCTCTCGCGTTACCTCCACTATCTGGTGCGTGAAATGCACGCAGGGTCTACAAAATAGATCATTACTACCAACCTACCAATACGAGAGTGCTGCCACCTACCGACGTTATACATAAAACCCCGCTCTTTTCAAATATGTATGTTACAGATTCGAAATTATCAGGGAAGCTACAGGAAAAATTAGTCTCAGTCTTTGTTGATCAGCCCTCGTATATACCCATAATCTGATTATTTCTGCCTCACGTTCAAGAGGTCCCGAGTTCGAACCTCGGTCAGGGTGAGTTACCTGGATAAGAATCTCCCCAGGGTTTTCCCTTGTCCTGCAAGACGAATGATGGGTAACTAAGCTCTATGGACCCTGGGCTCATTTGAGCATCATTTCACCCATTCCATACATCGTCCGATATTACTTAACGTTCGAGGACGTAAATTACCAAAAAAAACTGATTATTAATATTTTTTAAAAAGAACTATATTCAAATGAACATCTAGGTATAAAAGCAACGCAATATTTAATAAAATGAACGGTAAAAGATAATCAAGGAAATGCAGTTGCAAATCACACGTCACGGTGGAGAGGTTCTTGGGGCAATTCTGAGAAAGAATGTTCTCCGAGACAGCATACACTTCGTGGTGCAAGTTGACCATAATTCTGCACTCGCTCTGAAAGCGAGTACACAGTTGGTTCAACTTTCACGACACTGTAGAGTAGATATGTTAAATTCAGTATTGATTTTCCTGCATCATTGTCTTCAAGTTCTACTGCACAGAGAGGTAATGGTTGTTTATTTTTTTTTCCAAAAGTCGGGCTACTTGTTGCACAGAGTACGTCAATTGCTGCAACGCGTTTAGTATTTCCGCATTGCTATAGCAATAATGACGTTTTTTTTTTTTTTAAATACAGAAAACCTTTCGTCTTCAGGATTACTATATTGTGACTTTGTGGGTTCGTGAAATGAAAAGTCCAATTACACCACCAAAAATGTTCTTTATTTCCACCGACTTACAGTTAAACACTTGCCAATTACACAGAATTACGTAATGCACACAATTACGATTCACCAGTTCGTCCGTTACAATTTCACTTGCACTCGTAATTACGTACAATCCTCCGATGCAGTCACACAGTCTTCTCGTCGTCCACTAGCACTGCACTCTTACGCCAAGAACTGACTGACTTCCAGCCCGATGTGTTGCTTATATAGGGTCAGCTGGCCAATCTCGAAGTTTCCGGATTAGACGAAACTACCCGCACGTTCGAGAATCCAGGGGGAGGGGAAAGAGACGGCACGGTGGCCCGCGATCCCTCTCCTAATCGTCCCTTCAGTTAGTGACAGGCGACAAATGTGGTGGGCGTGGCGCGGCCTCTGGCGCCTTACTCAGCTGTCGTTTGTTGTGCTTCCCGATAATTGGGTGACACTGCTCCCTCCTCAAAGCTGGTCGTCCCGAACAGCACCATCGTAGCGGGCTAGACGATCCAGGTGTACCACCAACATCTTCCCTCGGGGAACCTTCTGGATGCGGTAGACCACGTCTTTAATCCTCTTCACCACCCGGTACGGTCCTTGCCATGGCTGCTGGAGCTTCGGGTAGCGTCCCTTGGTCCGGGTAGGACGGTACAACCAGACCAGGTCACCTCGCTGGAACCCTTGGCTGTTGGCTCGCCTGTCATACCTGGTCTTAATGCGGTCGCTCGCCTTCTGGATGTTCTGGCGAGCCATCTCGTGCATGTCGTAGAGGTGGTCCACCAGGTTCTCCACATACTCGGTCACCGGCTGCTTCGCCTCCGGAGGGCTTCCAAAAGCCAGGTCACAAGGGAGGCGTAACTCTCGGCCAAACATTAAGCTGGCTGGCGTCATCCCAGTTGCGTCGTGTGTAGACGAGCGGTAGGCCTGCAAGAACAGTGGCACCTTGACGTCCCAGTCTCGCTGATGGCTGGCCACGACCTTCCTCAGGTGTTCCTCTAAGGTCTTGATGTATCTCTCGACCATGCCATCCGACTGGGGATGTAGAGGCGTCGTGCGGGTCTTGTTCACCCCAAGCCTTTGTAGTGCCTCCATCATTATGTTGGACTCAAAGTTGGTACCCTGGTCACTGTGTAGCTCTAACGGCACCCCAAATCGACAGAACACTTGCTCCACGAGGCAGTCTGTGATTGTCTTTGCCTCTTGGTTTGGGATGGCATACACCTCCGGCCACTTGGTGAAGAAGTCCACGACCACCATTAGGTACTTGTTGCCTCGGTCGGAAACTGGGAACGGTCCAGCAATGTCAACGGCGATCCGTTCGAATGGCACTCCAACGTTGTACTGCTGCATGCGACCCCAGCTCCCAGTCTGGGGGCCGCGACTCACCGCGCACACGTGACACTGACGGCACCATCTCTCAGCATCTGGTCGGAGTCTCAGCCAGTAGTAGCGCTGCCGTAGTTTGTCAATCGTTCGGTTCGCTCCCAGGTGTCTTCCTGAAGTACCGGCGTGCACTTCCTCCAAGACTTCCGGGACCTTACTCCGGGGAAGTACCAACTGTTCTATGTGCGTCTTCCCATCGGGTGACTCTGATACCCGGAACAGCACGCCCTCTCTGGTCTTCAACGAATCCCATTGGGCACAGTACGACTTGCAGGTGGCGCTCCTCGGTGCGATGTCCTCCCAGGTTGTTCTCGTCCCTCAAGAGTAGCCCCAAGTCAGCGTCCGCCAGCTGCTCCCTCCTCAGGCCTGCGATATCCCAGTCATCCGCAGGCATTGCCATGACTACTCGGACTGCTGCGCCACACTCCTTCTCCTCCACTCTTGTGCACTGGCCGCACTCTTCTGGACAGGGTCTTCGGGACATGGCGTCAGCGTTATCGTGGCTCTTCCCTCTACGATGTTCCGAGGTGAAGTCGTACTCCTGCAGCCTCTGGACCCAACCTGCTGTCTGGCCTTCTGTTCGCGCCGTCACCATCACCTCGCTCCTCGCGGGGACAACAACGTCTTCGTTCAAGACGACCCCGCAGATTCCTAGGCGCTCTTTGGGTTGGAGTATAACCTCTACTCCGTTGAGCCGCAGGACCTTCCTTTCGACGTCGACCGTCGCCTCGTGGCTCCTGAGGGCATCCAGTCCCAGAATCACCTCCTCAGCCACCTTCGCGACGAACACCCACAGACGCATGGCACTCCGCCCCAAGGTCAGCTCCAGCAGGGCCTCCTTCTCCACAGGCAAGGTGTCGCCCGATGCCGTGATAAGCTCGTATGGTCGGCTCGGCTTCCGCGTCGGCAAACCCTTCGCCACGTCAGGTCTGATGATGGTCATGGCTGCCCCAGTGTCAACCAGCACGCGGCACGGTTTCTCTCTCACCCAACCGATCGCGATGAGGCTGTCATCCATACGCCGACTGACGGCGCGCAGTGTCACTCGAGGGGATGGTGGTAATGGCGCCGTCGTTCCCCTCTCCACGCCGGGCCTTACTCGTTCTTCCAGCTGCCCTTCCTGGTGTGGGCAGTCTCTCTGCAGGTGTCCGGGCTGTCCACACCCCCAACAGAGGCCACTAGGTGTTCGCCGGCGTCCCTCGGCTGGTCTTCTGTCTTTGGTGTAGCGGACACACCTCGTTCTCGACGTCGGGATAGCTGTTACTTTGGCCGCCTCCATCCTTAAAGCTGCTATCAGCGCCTCGTGGATGGTTTTATAATCGCCGAGCATTAGGCGCTGACGAATCTCCGTGTCCCGTACCCCGTCAACAAAGGTATAGGCAGCTTCCCGGGACACGAACTCTGGTGGGAGGTCGACTAGGGCCTTGCTTGCCAGTTGTTCAACTGCCAGGGCGAACTCCTGCAGCGTCTCCCCTAGCTGCTGTGACCTTGCCTTCAGCTGGCTGCGGTACACTGCGGCTAAGCGGTGGTTCCCAAACCGATTCTCCAGGGCCTCCCAGATGTCCTTGGGCACCGCCGTTGTCTGCACCGCGTTTAGGACTTCCGCGGCCCGTCCCTGGAGGCTGGCTATTAACTGTGTGGCCTCCTCTTCTGATGACCATTTGTTGTGCTTGGCCACTGTGTCGAACTGGCGGCGGAAGACTTCAAACGTTGACGCGCCGTCATATTTCGGAGGTTTGACGCGTGCCGATGTTGTTTCGCGTCCCGGTGCGTCGGCCTTGAAATCCTTCAACCTCCTGCCGATGATGTCCTCCACCATGGCACTCAGGGACTTGACGCTGTTGTCGGCCTTTCCTTCCAGCACATTAACGCGGCTCGCCAGGTCTTCGACGCGCTCGCCTAACTCTGTGACGTCCTCTTTTACGCCGGCCAACTGTTCTTCAAACTTTGTGGCGAGAGCCTCGTTCGCCGCCTTCGTTTCCGTGGCCAGACTGCCGTTCGCTGCTCTCATTTCTGTGGTTAACTCGGCCTTCATTTCTTTCATCTTCTCGGTGATGTCGTTAGCCGTCTTCATTAGTTTCAGTTCCGCGGCCAGGTTGTTATTTGTAGTCTCCAGCTTCGCGGCCAGGCTGTTATTTGCCGCTTCTGTTTTTGCAGTGAGGTCTTCATTCGCCGTCTTTATTTCTGTCAATTCCGCCTTCATTTCCATCACCTTCTCCAAAATCTTTTTAAATGCGGCGTCCATGGTTGTAGTGTTCGGTGATGTTGTCCCGCTTCCTGACACCAGTGTGACTTTGTGGGTTCGTGAAATGAGAAGTCCAATTACACCACTCAAAAATGTTCTTTATTTCCACCGACTTACAGTTAAACACTTGCCAATTACACAGGATTACGTAATGCACACAATTACGATTCACCAGTTCGTCCGTTACAATTCCACTTTGCTCTCGCGATTACGTACAATCCTCCGATGCAGTCACACAGTCTTCTCGTCGTACACTAGCACTGCACTCTTACGCCAAGAACTGACTGACTTCCAGCCCGATGTGTTGCTTATATAGGGTCAGCTGGCCAATCTCGAAGTTTCCGGATTAGACGAAACAACCCGCACGTTCGAGAATCCAGGGGGAGGGGAAAGAGATGGCACGGTGGCCCGCGATCCCTCTCCTAATCGTCCCTTCAGTTAGTGACAGGCGACAAATGAGGTGGGCGTGGCGCGGCCTCTGGTCCCTTACTCAGCTGTCGTTTGTTGTGCTTCCCAATAATTGGGTGACAATATGCATAATACGGTTTACCTATGGATTCAAAATGTGTAGTTAAAGATCAAAATCGTCTTCGTTCTGTGTGTAGTTTTTATTTTTGTGATTGTGTATGCTCTTTATAAACTCATTGGGCAACAAAAAAATAATTGTTGAATGTTTTGAGCACTTCATGAGGCAATTTCTACTAATTTTAGGTTGCGAGAAACACATTTGACAATGAAAATTTTGTATTAGCTCTAGTTTCTATGATATACACAAGAAAGTATTACATATTAACGGATTGAGAGAAAAGGATATTTTAATTACATACCTACATGCTAACAACAATGAAAGTGCATTTGATTTTTTTAAACTGGTAATTACATGCTAAGAGCTCTAAATTGCTGGAAAAATACTTCGCAGATAGTCTTGTCTGAAGAGAATCACGTGGTGGCCTACTGACCTCGTCGTCTTTTCGCTTGCCTCTGGTGATGGAGTTCCGCAGAATCCTTATACAAAGACCAACAGTAGTACGCAAGCATTACTTCATTCCAGCGGCCCTGATATCTTTGTTCCGTAACAGATATTTCCTGATGGAATCTCTCCCCATGTTCATCACTAACAGCTGCACAACTAGGAGGGAAAAAGTCTAGGTGGGAGTGGAGGAAATGGTACGGTATTTTTGCAGGAGCACTGTCACCAAATGCTATACCTATTTATCCATTATAACTATTATTCCAATTAGATCAAATATAATAATTTGAACTATAAGCAGTATATTATTTTTATTAATTCTTACAGTTGGATTATATCATGAATGAAGTCAAGGTTCTCTTGTCGTTGTCATCTCTTTTGTTGCCTCAAAATCCATGAGCAACATCCTTGAAGGCTGCACAAGCTTCCTCTTCTTTCTCCTCCAAAATTTGGCTAAATGCAGGATCCTTTACAAGTTTTTGTGGGCCGACAAAAATGCCTTCCTTAACTTATGCCTCACTTAGTTTCCAAAATTTCTCTCTGATTATGTTTTGTTATTTGACAGGTGTGCCAACTCTCAAACAAATTCCCCCAATTTTAAAATCTTCACTCTAAAAAATGAAATGTCACTTTATCTTCAAAACAAGAGCTAATCTATTATTTTTATTGTTATTTTTTAATTCAGCAACATTTTCATTGTTGCTCAGTGTAATTTTCAAAAATTTTTAAGGAAACTGGTGGAACTTTCAGCTTGGGGTTCTCTTAAACATCAGAAAAAGTGTCATCCAGGTTTGTTAACGTTTGATACAACATTTTCTCAGTAGGAATTGTGGGAACAAATGAACTCGATGTTGCATCCTTATTGCATAAAAGCTTATTCTGTGTGCTGGGCATAATATTTGAATCCATAATAAAGGCTTCTGTTTCCTGATTCTCAGATGTAGAATCTTGATTGAGTTTAGATAATGATAACTTTGCTTGTTTAGGTTGATGTAAAGCTGTGTTTGCCGTTTGATTTTGCTTTACGCACCTCAGATATGAATTGTTTTTGTTGACATCGCTGGTAGAAATGCTGAAAGCTGAATTAAGTCCATTAATCTTTAAGGTTAGATAAGTACTTTCAGTTTCCATGTACAAGGTCAGCTTCTATATCCATATATACATTCTCTTGAAGTTCATTGATGTTTACATTACGAGGGTGGTCTGGAAAGTTTCCGACCTCAACGTGAAGATGACAACACTCGTAAACATAAGCCACCTAGTGAATTTCGCTAGCTAATCTGTTGATAGTTACTCACCAAATTTTGGATCATTTTGGACGCTCAGTTGTTATGTAACAGTCATTTGAGTGAGTTGATGTGTTTTTATGAAAATGGACAACATCGAGTATCGAGCTGTCATTAAGTCTTTGTTTTGAAAGATAATACGCCTACCAAATCAAACATGAGTTGGTTCTGTGTACGGGAATTCAGCATCGTCATTTACCATAGTGAAATTTTGGGCTGGTGAATTTAAATGGTGCCGTGAGAGTTTGGGAGATGAACGTTCGGGACGTCCAAAAACTGCAACTACAGACGAAAACATCGCCAAAGTTGACCAAATGGTGCTAGACGACCGAAGAATTAAAGTGAGAGAAACAGCAAAGGCAATGAACATGTCAAAAGAACGTGTTTTTCATATATTAAATAAACATTTAGACGTGAGAAAGCTGTCCGCGCGTTGGGTGCCACATTAGACCAAAACTGTGTTCGAATGAACATTTCCAACGCTCTGTTGGCTCAGTTTAGGCACAATATACCGAGTTTTGGCACCTATTAATAACTGTAGATGAAATTTATATACACCGGTATACGCCCGAAACAAAACTACAGTCCAAACAGTGGACTGCAAATGGCGAACCAGCTAAACAAAACTGTTTTTCGGGTGGGAAAGTGATGGCGACTTTTCTTCTTCTTCTTCTTCTTCTTCTTCTTCTTCTTCTTCTTCTTCTTCTTCTTCTTCTTCTTCTTCTTTAGTTATGTAATCATTTTAATCGATTATCTTCAAAAAGGAAAAACCATTACAGGAGCATACTACGCATCATTACTTGACAAGCTGAAGGGAGAACTTGCGGAAAAACGGCCACATCTGCAGAAAAAGAAAATCCCGTTTCACTAAGACAACGCACCGTCTCACACCTCAGCGGTTTCAATGGCGAAAATTCACGAATTACGGTTTGAACTGCTTGACCATCCGCCTTACTCACCAGATCTAGCCCCAAGCGACTTCTTTTTGTTCCTTCATCTGAAAATTGCGCTCGGAGGACAGAGATTTTCGTCGTATGAAGAGGCAATCAATTTCGTGAACAATTATTTTGTAGAGGAAAACGCCGAGTACTATTTGGATGGGTTACAGAGATGGGAGCATCGCTGGGAGAAGTGTATAGAATTACAAGGAGACTGCTGAAAAATAACAAATCTAAAAGGTCTGAAAACCTGTATTGTATGTTTATTAGGTCGGAAACTTTTCAAATCAGCTATCGGATCACCTATGTATCTATCGAGAAATGTGATATCTCCATGCGTAGAAAGGAAACTTTCACTGCAATAGCATTTATACTTACATAACACTGAGTATATAAAAACCTAGGCTTTAATAATAATAATAATAATAATAATAATAATAATAATAATAATAATAATAATAATAATAATAATAATAATAATAATAATAATAATAATAATAATAATAATAATAATAATAATAATAATAATAATAATAATAATAATAATAATAATAATAATAATAATAATAATAATAATAATAATAATAATAATAATAATAATAATAATAATAATAATAATAATAATAATAATAATAATAATAATAATAATAATAATAATAATAATAATAATAATAATAATAATAATAATAATAATAATAATAATAATAATAATAATAATAATAATAATAATAATAATAATAATAATAATAATAATAATAATAATAATAATAATAATAATAATAATAATAATAATAATAATAATAATAATAATAATAATAATAATAATAATAATAATAATAATAATAATAATAATAATAATAATAATAATAATAATAATAATAATAATAATAATAATAATAATAATAATAATAATAATAATAATAATAATAATAATAATAATAATAATAATAATAATAATAATAATAATAATAATAATAATAATAATAATAATAATAATAATAATAATAATAATAATAATAATAATAATAATAATAATAATAATAATAATAATAATAATAATAATAATAATAATAGAAAAAGTGCAATTGATAAAACCACCAGATTGATGTTTAGAACCGTTTAAATTAAATTATTGACTATTTACAAAACAGTGATATCACATCGTTTATATTGAAGTCTTGGCCACCTCATTTTCTCCTCGTGATTATGCAAAGATTACGAAATTTGAGAGCGATTTGTTAGACACTTGAAATTTACTTCTGATTATTTTCTTCTTGTGCAATGAAATCTGCAATAAAATCATTTGGTGCAAACATTAACATAAATAAATCAATATACGGTATAAACTTTTCTAAAAGTGTAAGAAAGCATATTTTTTGAAAGTCAGATGTGAAAATAATTTTAGGCTACAATTATTTTGAAACAAATTCGTGAATTCTGTATAGAGTATCGTTAAACGTAACACCAGAAAGGGAAATACGTCACGGAAAGTGTATATTTATGTAGTCAGATCATCAGATGTTCAAAAACGTTAGATGCAGGACATATTTTCTCAAAATATGTGAACGTGGTAGGAAGCTCATTAGACCGTAAAGTAGATGCAGTGCCAACAAGAATTTTTCTCCGGGAGTCGTGTGTGTTGGTGAGAGGATGCCACTATGAATACAGCTGCACACAGCTGTTACTATAATGTTCCATACACTAGTCCCATTTCAGGGGGAGGGGCATAAAATATGGCGACCGCGCCAGCATCTCGACACACCATTACTTCAACGAGGTGAAGAAGAAGAAGAAGTGCAAGTAGAACAGAAAGGAGAAGAAGAAGAGATGGAAATAAATTCGCATCGTTTTATCTCTCCGTCTATCTCTACAATTCTCCATATTTCTTCCCCCCTTCCATGTTTTGGTCGTTTTCTTCACAGTTTTCGTCATCTCTTTGCCATGTGCTCCTATTACATTTGCTAACATTTCCTCCCGCTCCACAACGGTGAAGCAAGTTGACAAAGTCCATGCCTGATCAAAATGAGATGCTCTCTTTAGGATGTTTAACTTATCTGTTTCTGGCTTCAGACCAGATACGGAGAATATTTTTGAGTGTAATGCTTCATCACTTGGAAGAAGGTTTTCAAGTCTTCTTCAAGAGAATAGGAAAGAGTGATGCGCTTAATACCTGCGTTTAATTATTATTATTAATACTTTATACTAGAGATAGAACGTTGAGTATTTCTCGATATTCAATACGGATATTCGTTTCAAAGAATCGATATCGAAAATCTGACACTCCATTCACACATTTCCGCGCCCATGATTCCACAATTTATTACTATAAACTCTTATTATACTCTGTAAGTGTTGTTAATCCATATACAATTTTGCAAAATTGGTTTAAGTATACATTTATTTGTCAGCATTGATATTCCTTAAAATAATGTCCTTGCGCCAAGTTGAATCTCTTTATTTTTGTTGAAGCCGATTTGATTGTTGGTACACATATCTTCTTTCCCCAGCCTAGCTGCAGTCGGCGAGCACTGATGATTAACTTTTAGTTATGTTCTCGGATCGATGTTTTAACTCAAGCTTTATTTGTGAAGTAATACTTCCTTTATTATTTATTCTATAACACAATTAATAAACTAAATACAAGTTGTACGCTTCATTCACAAGAATACTTCCTCAATATGGAGACTTTCTTGCATCCTATGCGGATCACTTTATTAAATAGTAATATAATGTACTTCAAGTCTTTAATGCATGTCTCTTTTGTTTTTATTAATAAATACATTTATATTTTACTATACAACCATTTTCATTTTTCTTAAATGTTAATTAACATTTAAAAATTAACAAACAACTCTTGCTAGGAGCTATATTTAAAAAGCGCTTTCAGTACAAACGCTGCCAAATATTTTGATAACTATATGATGACCCAGAAATTTCAGTAATTGGATGATCACAACAATTGATTAAGCATTTTACTGATAATTAAAACCCAGCAGTAACGAAAATCTCAAATGTGAGTAATGAAGCAAACTATTTTTCTCACTTATTTGCCGCCTTCTATATCTAAGGTCATATTCGTGGCTATTTCCTTTCAAACAATTGGTCATCAACAACTATGTTAAAAAAAACAATCCATGGAGTAACAGCCTGAATGGGCCAAAGCCTGCCACTCCGACTGGCGGCCTCACACCCACATACGCAAGGTAGAGGTGGGCGACCATCGGACCGATACGTTGAGGAGGTGCGTCAGCCGGAAAGTTGGCTTAAGCAACAAGGTGCGCTCCTCACTTTCCTCATGATGCTGAGTGGACCCCGGACTTACACACGGTACATAAAATCCGCACCCCCAGAGGATGGGATCAATCTCGGGCGCATTGAGTGGCAGAGAACCACCGTATGACGCGATGCCTTAGCCTTTACGTTGAATTTTCGTTACAGAGATTAAATTTACACCGGTATGTACACTCACACTTATATTTTCAAACTCTACAAAGGTTAGACTTCATTTAGTTTCTCCAGCAAATAGCATTGTTTTTAAGGCTATCGTGCGATCTACCAGACCACAGAAACAGTCAAAATATGACATAAAACGTTAACGATCTCTTATAGTTCATCTGTTATACAACGGTATACAAAATGCAGCTAAAATGAAGTAAAACGTCATAGGTTATTGGTAGAAAATTAAATACTTTTGAAGCAAATATCTTAAGGCATTTGAATCAATACCATTAGAACTATGTTTCAGCAAATAAAAATATTACGCAAGTACTTTTCTTAAAAATCTTGGTATATGTCTGTATTTGTACTTAATACAACGGTTGGCATTTATTAAATTTATTTTTAGAAGAGTTATGCTGTCTCACTTAGTTTCTCACACATATGTAATCCTTTATCTTGGGAACGTTTGCAAAATTGTATGAATTCTTCATAGATATTGAAAGAAATGCTTCCTTTACGTAATTAAAAATTTAGAAATAAAACAAGTTCTTATTGATTGTATTTTATGGCCCCATTTTAATTTTCTAGGTGTATACATTTCTAACCAACTTCGTATTAAAGCTAAAAACTGCGTTGCATCCAACTTTTTTTTCCATTCAAATGAATTTGCAGACTACAGCTTCCTGATCAATGAAGCTACATATGATTTATTTATACGTAGCTCAGTTACATGCGAATGGCTTCCAAATCTTGTGTGACTTCGAAACCACCTAATGACTTACATAGGAGTCTCGCAATGCCTGTTTTCAAATGCTGCTGTATTTGGTTCTGACAGCAGCGGGAAACTGATACGCTTCTTTCTCAATAAATTTTCTTAACTTCTGCGTGTAAACATTTTTCAGCTAAAGCTACAAATATTAAATTCAATTTAAATAACTTAATTTAAAATACAAATACCAATACATTATACATTTGTCTAATAAAATAGCTCCAGCATAATCTGAGGCTCACATTTGGTGGTACTGGGCTCAATTCCCGCCAACTGTGTTCTCTGATCTTGGTTTTTTCGTGTTTCACCCTAACCGGTATGTGAATGCTGAAGGTTTTCTCATATAACAATTTCTTTCTCAAAATTGACGTTTCGTTCCTTCTCTTTCTTAAGTTTCAGATTTCGTAGCACAGGGTGGTACTGGGTATATGACGCGAATGCTTGCTCAAGCAAAGGAGTATTTCCCCGGGCCACTATAAGTGATGGGTAATTCATCGCTCTCTAGGAAATTTCCGAATCTTCAAGCCAGGAATACTGGGGACTTCTGAGCGTCCCTGTGACAAGTCCCCTTGCTGCTCCTTTTCCTTCACTTCATCATTTTCTCCTGTGAATGATAGCTGTAACAGGTTTCAGTAGATATATACCCTATTCAGGTTCGGTACTTTCGGAACATATAGTCACATTAATGACTTTTAATTGTCACCCCCACTCCTGCGACTCTCTTTGGTACGTAAGGCTGTTGGGAATCTCGTCCTCTTTGGGTGTGAGCAACTGTCAGAAGCGGACGTGTTTGTCCGTTCCCTTCAGG
Source organism: Mantis religiosa (assembly GCA_030765055.1). Taxonomy (NCBI): domain Eukaryota; kingdom Metazoa; phylum Arthropoda; class Insecta; order Mantodea; family Mantidae; genus Mantis; species Mantis religiosa. The sequence continues at coordinate 37,140,539 of CM060955.1, forward strand.
TATGGGCCCATGGACCATTTTTGTATTTCTTTTATTTGGTAAATATTCTCTAAAAATTAACTGTAGTGTTAGTACATTAGTACAAACCAACCCTTATAGGTAATTTACCAGTAAATCCCAACCTCTCCTGAAGCATGCCTTTCACTGAGCCAACAGTTCCAGGTACGACCTGGCCAATGCATGGCTATCGATGATCAGGTCGTGACAGTATGCAATTGTACTTTCGAAAAGGCCAAAGGAATAAGACCTGAAGCTTTCCTGGCGACGAATATGCTCCATTTCTTCTCGGGCAGCACACCAGGTGAAAAGACGATCAGACGACCATCTTTGGCAACATGCAACAGTTACTGAGAGTGGAGAATTAAGGAGGCTTTGGACATTTCCTCCAAAAGGAGCACGCTTAATCGTGATGCTGGATTTCAGTTCAGTTCCTTTTGGAAACCGGCCTTCAAAATGGAAATCCGTCAATTTAAGAAGCACAGATCAGTACAGCTTGATAATAAAGTTAAGCAGTTAAGTTTCTTTGACACAATTAATTTTCTATATTCACACCATCTCCTGACCTGGCATTTAATTTACTGAAAAGAGTCTTTTTTCAGTAATGCGAATTTTCATAGTGTTTTGTCTTTGTTCATATTTGTGCTATATCCAATGTTTCATTTTTATAACATTTAATAAATATTCTGATGATGGGAGAGATGCACACTTCCGAAACGTCGATTTCTAATCATCTTTTCACCTGGCTTGCTGCTCGAGAAGAAAGTGAGACAAAGGAATGCTTATTGGGTCATTTGAAACTGAAATTGCAATTTGAATTTCTTTTAAAAAGCCTCGCATATTTGAACACTAAGTAGCAGTAGCATTAAATGTATTGAAAAGTTGGTTCGTTTCGATATCTGCAAGCTTTTTGCATATCTCAAAGACGAAAGACGTACTAGAGCATTGCTTAATTTTTGCCACAATATAGAAGGAATACATAACGGCATGGCGTGTTGCTGTAAAGTGAGAAAAGGTAGTAACAAGCGAGCTAAAAGCTAAGGGGAGGACGCAACCTGACACTTCCCTTTCTTGCTCACACAGAGGGGAAAGTGTTGATAATAACGTTCACGTTTATTGGATAGGACACGTTAAGGAGTCAAATGACCGCCCACCCTGCATCCATAAGCAATGAACCTGCGGCACCACCGCATCAACAACTACATTCCCTCTAACATTCTTTATAAAATGTTTGTATTTACTTTAAAGGAACGCAAATCAAGGAATAATACCTTCAACGCTTCCTTATTCTTGTAAGATAATGCATCGGTGAAAACCTCGAAAACTATACTTTTCATTAGACCGACCTGAGATTCATATTAGAGTATAGTAATGAAATCGCATTCGGAACATCCTAGGTTCAATTCCTGCAATCACCATTTTAATCGTAGATTTTTCGTGGTGTTCCCTAGTTGACGAGGAACACCAATTTCATTTCCCGTAATTCCTATCCTTTCGCTTATCCGTTTGTGTTTCCGCTTTGCTTACGCGTTGGAAAGTTATTCTCGACACTTCCAGGTGGCACCTTTCTGTTAGCCCCTCAGGGGGATCTTGTTATTTATGGTGCCACCAAAGGTAAGCCTCTTCTAAGTAGCCTGATCCTGTAATCAGATCATCAAGCTTATAACTTTAAGGGAATATTGACGTATGCTATCCCAACTAGAGATGTGAATCCAAGACGGGACACCGTGCGCCTTGTTACATATGCAACCGGTAAAACGTATGAGTGAAGCGTTTAATATACTTCCTCAAATTCTTTCGATAGGGCACGTTCAAATCAGTATTTTCTGACTGGGATGGATGGTCTTGCCTTACTGGCGTTACAAGGGATTTAGTTCATCCAGAGCTGAGTAAATCCTTGCTTACGAACAGTAAAATTCGGGAATTTGGAAAGTATAATGGTTTGTTGAATTAAGTAACAGTTAATAGTAACAGTTCACAGGCCACATGAAGCAGGCGGACATTAGAACTTAACTTCAAAACTTAATAATAAACTAATATCTGTGTTATTAATTTTCAACAGTATTAAATAATTATTGGGTAATTGGTTCACATTCGGAAATAGAATCTCCCCCCCCCCCCTTTTGATTATTTCCCTTTAAAAGTAATACCTTGAGAAAAGTAGTTTTGAGATGTGTATAAAGTCAATCAGACATAGTTAATTTATTTAATTCGCAGTCTCTATTTCAGGGTTTATAACCAGCGCTTGCTTTCTCAGAAACCTAGTTCCAATCATTTATGCATGTGTCAATACCAATCACATCTTTTTTGTGGCCGGTAGCCAAATATATAATTTATAAATATAGGTGGGTATAATCCAATAATGTGTATCTTCCGTGAAAACAGTACAGAACCTCAACTTGTGTGATTATCCACTCCTTCCCGGTGGACGCCGCCTTATCGTAGCACTGACTGTGCGGGCGTGCTGGCAGGTTTGTGTGCTTTATGACGTTGAGAGCTATACAGACGCTAGCTTTACTATCAGAAGGGTTACCTATTTCTGGCAGGTCTTATGCGAAGGAGCCAGACAAAGGGCGTTCTGCAACGACCTATCTTACACATCCCATCCTGTTACCTTCCTTTCTCCCTAACAGAGCCAAGGTGGAAGGTGCCGTACTATGGGATGAATGGCTCCGGGGTTAGATGGTGCCTTAAACAATCCCCTTGGGGAATCAGGTCGAACCTCATTGTATTTTAGACCTTCTACTTCTGCAGGAGGCTCCGCGGATACTAACAGATTATCTCCCATACTCGTGGGTCCAAAAATTAAGTCAGATATGTTCGAACAGCCAGAGCGCTCCTTAGCTGAGGACTCTGATAGACCTGTGATAGATCTAACCCTGATAGTGGAACCCAATGAATCAGAGCGCTCTTTTATTGGGGGACTCAGGTTTCAAGTAGACCATTAACAGGGAGAGTAGGAGAACGGAGGGCTCCCTAACGGGAGACTCTAAGGACGAAGCCTCGGGGGCCTTACAAAAGGAATAATCAGAAGCTATCAGGGGTGAGGTTCTAGTGGAGCTAGACAGTAAGCCAGACTCTCTAAAGATTAAACAGAAAGGACGACCCGGAGCGGAGAAAAAGAGGAGGCTGGCCAAGCTAATGATGGAGAGAGGGAGGTAACTTTTCCCTCTTCCTCTGCTATGGTCGGGTCTGCTCTCCCGGGCTCCTCTGATGAGGGGACCACCCCTTTTTCTTCTTCTTCTTCTTCTTCTTCTACTAAGAAGCTACTAAGGCCATCAGTCACTCCGGAGGAACGCAAACTACTTACGCGACCGAGGGCCGAGTATTCAAAGTTTGTCCAAATTACTCTGGAACAATTAGTGAATATTCAGGCAGCTGTCGTCAGGATTGTGAACGAACTTCCGGATGACTCCGACGTTGTTCCGCAGTTTGTTGACTGCTACCTGGCCAAGGGAGCAGCCATAGTGGTTTGCCAGATCGAGAATTCTCGGCCTTGGCTTACCGGTAATGTGCCAATATGAAGGCGTGGGAAGGCTCCAACCTTAAAGTGGTTAGTATGAATGATCTCCCTACATATAAGTTGGAGGTCTGGATCCCGGGACCCCGTGTGAAGACGGATGTCATCTTCAGGTGTCTGGTTCATCAGAACCTGAACATTGAGATGCGGCAGTGGAGGGGACTAGAGCGCAATGTGGAGCCCAAAGGGGTGCGACTTGTGATCAGCATAAACTCGGCTGCCACAATCGAAATCTTGGTAGACAGCACTTCACCTAGCCGATCAGAGAAAGGTCATGGTCAGAGTAGATGGCCATTAAGAGAACGAACCCGGGACTTCCCGAGCCTCGTGCTTTATCGCGGAACCAACTCGTATGGTTGAGATGACGTTTTCAGTAGCAAGAGACCAATAAACTGGGAACAAGGTCGAAAGAACGTAACTTTCCTCGCCTCTAAGAAGTAAACTATGTTAATGGCCACACTCGACAAACATTAACCGAAAATACCGCGTGTTTTTTGCATAGCACTATTAGCCATCTCTGCCTGTGTCCCCTACCATCCTACGCTTCCTTTATCCCCTCAGTCCCTCCCGAATTTGTAAACAAAAGGACCGGCTTTAAGAGAATGAGCAAGGTGTCCCCTCTGATCATGGCCATCCATTCGGTCATGGTAATGAATACCACCACGACACTTTGTCAAGGATATTAATGTTTTTATGATTTACACAATTTAATCGTGATAATTAAAAATATATCACCTGAAAATCTGTTTTTAAGCCTATTCCAAATTATATTTTGCATTTAATATATTATTTCATTATTAATGCTGTTATTTGTAGCCTTTTTAAGACTTTCAACTGAAGCTGGAACATAAACCTTACCTTTTGCATATAGTTTATCCATTTTATGAATTAAGCTATCAGAACATAATTATAATTTAATCATAAAATTGCAAATTTCTTAAGAGATCACTCATGAAGTTGAAGATCATTATGAAAATTGTAAATTAACTAGTAAAATAATGGAGCATTTCCATAGACAAAAATGCTCTGAGAAAAACGTTTAAAATAGCAATGTACGTCACGTGTTGGATTTAGCAAGTACTTAAAAGGGTGCACAGGTCTTTCAACATTGCCAATATTACTGAATCCAAGGCTCCAAATCAAAGTATGGAGGTAAACATAATAAAAATTTTGACAGTATTAGCAACTGGATTATTACGCTCCCCTCTATCTCCATAAACAAGAAATTAGACTGAGCAGAGAAAGGCAGTCAGATGAGTGCTGCGATGAATTTCGCTGCAGCTGATCGCCTTAGCAACGAATAAACCTGCTTCGCAGCAACTGAATTTTCTTAATGCATGCTAACGTGCTGTTGTCACTAGCGTTTAACCTTCACTGCTACTGTCAGAGGAAACTCAGTGACGTCGCGGGCAAAGTAATATATAATGTCACAATGATATACAATCATGGCAGGGGATAAATACTGTCCTCCACAGGAGAGAAAGTCTCCGTGTCCTGAGAAGCAGAGGGATTGCAGAAGCCTCCCACATCTTCTCTGGACAGGTTTATGACACCGCATGTCAGTACAGTTACAGACAATTCAAAAACATTCTGACGGCTTCTACTTTTGAGAATGAATCTTCTCGGTTTTAGTGTACACAGTGAATAGGGCGTCTGGTGTAGAAGGGACTAAATATTCAGCTTCTAATTGCACCAACAACGACGCTGCTACAATTATAAAAGCACGCATTTCAGAAAGTAAGCTGTACTTATGTATTTCAAATGGGAAGGTCCTTAAGCGCTGCTAAGTGAGCAACCAATCGGGGTACAGCGGTGTTGTCGTATTGCATTCCCGCTAAGTGGTGTGTGAGCAGCGTCAACCTAACCAATCTGTATAAAATACAATTCGCGCTGAGACAAAAATTCAGATTTTTCCGAAACTGATCCATGTGGAAAGTAGAGAGTAATGTATTTATCATAACCCTGAAAACTCCATATTTTAGCTCAAATAATTTTTCTAATACAAATAAATAAAACACTATTACCTGTATTATAACTATAAATCGCGACATAAGCACTCTATGAATAGCATTATTGGTTGGCATGTATGCGTGTACGTATATTTGTAATTACTTAGAACTGAAACGTAAATGTTTGACATGACGTGATAAAAGAATTACTTTGAATAATCCAATTCGAGCGAGAGGAAACAATAAATTTCCTGCTGCCCTGACAGAACGTGTCTGGTCACATATCTCTGTTTCTGAATGGTTCGTAATCTATATTTACTCTAGAGAGTTCAAAGTGGTTGGTGTGTATGTACATATACATCTAATTACTCAGAACTGAAATTTGAACTACTGACATGACGCGATAAAACAATTACTGTGAATAAGTCAGGGTGTTAAAATTAATAAAGAGCAAACACTTCATTTCCTGCTAGCCTGTGGAATGCTGTATGCTTATGGTTATGAATGAATGCTGGATAAGAAGTGTTTATTTACTCTGGAGAGTTCAGATCAATATCATTCAGTTATTCTTTACACAACAGCAGAGTAAGAGTTAAATAGTGCAATGGCTTCTTGCGGTGAATTTAGTGGCGAGTCAAATAGGCAGGCATTGCGAAGTTAGGCTCGAAATACTATTTTTAAGGTGTACATGTTCTTCAAAAAAAAGTTTCGGAAAAACTAAAAATGAATTATTGCAAAGAGTACTTGTGTTTAAAAACACGGAAAAAGTGTGTCAGCTGTATCAACTTGCAATTGAAATGCGATACGAGCTATTATGCCTTCCACCTCACCACTTCCAATATAATCCAATTGAGTTGGTGTGGGCTCATATAAAAAGGGGGATTGCAAACAGAAATAATACTTTTTAAACTGACGGACGTTAAACTTGTTCACAAAGAAATTGACAAGGTGACACAACGGGACTGGTAAAACTGTGTGAGGTATGCAGAAAACCTTCAAAAAGACGATTTTAAGAAAGAAATAGCACGTGACGAGATTTTGGAACCTATAATCATAAATTTGAAAGACTGAGACGATGGAGACAGTGACAATGACGAATTGTCTCTTAACGGAAGCTATATGGATGAGCCACTGGCAGTTTCATTGGATTAGAAAAACAGCTAATTCATGAACTATAATTATAGTTATAGTATTTTAAAATATACATAATTTGCGAAAATGCTTTTTCCAATTTTGATTTTGGGAACTGCATCATTGTAAAAGTTTGTGAAATATAGTTTTCTTACTCTTAAGTCTGCGCCAAGCAGATCTGTATGTTGCATGGGTGTGCGAGAGAGAGAGGGAAATATAAAAGGAGTGAGGTAACAAGCTGGCAACGCTGAGTATGATACTGCATCTAATTAGCTGGACTCCAGAACTCTTCTCAATTGAAACACATAATAGTTGATAATATTATATTAGAGAAAAATTGAACATCTGGGACAAACTGCACACCAGAATTTTTGTACCTACCTATTCGGGACTGTAGTAATTTCTAAAACTGTTTGGCCTAAAAATAATACTTCTCAAATTTAAGCATGGCATAACCAAATGTAGCAGCTCAAATCATAAATTATATTGTTATTAACGTTAATTCAAATGAAACTTCCACCGGTTGTAGGTAAATGCCTTTAAGTGTATTTATTGAGGAAGATGGATCATTTTTAAACTGTATTACTCTCTGATCAAAAATTATCAAGAGTTGCTGCTTTTGAAAAATAATATATCAACGTTAGCACCATGTACCTGCACATTTAGGCATCATAAATAATTTGAGAAAACTAGTCATTAATGGGAGAAAATGTCATTTACTCGCCTATATATGCAAAAAATAAACCATGTGTGGCATGAGGCTGTACGAATCTGTCGCAAATAAACATGGAAACATACGGGAGGGGAGTTGGAGCGAGACAAATATACCTTAACGGAACGCTCATAGGGATAGGGATGTTTAAGAGTACCCTGTGTCTCTTTCTCTGACTCCCCTCGGATTGCAGTGGTAATTTGTAGAGCTCCCTTCTCCAGTGTTTGTAAGAGCTACGTTTTCTGTGAAATTCTCCAGAATTTACAAAACAGAAGATATCGTTTCTTTTAATAGCTTCTGTGCTTCATCACATCTCTTTGTCTACAATTTACCACATGTTAATATGTGGGTAAAAAACCTTACCTTAAGAAAGCTCATTTTTTGGTCAATATAATTTTAATCGAGTTAACCGTTTTCTGTAAATCGCTATATTACACATTTCGTTAAGGATACAAAAGAAACAACGACCATCTTCCTCTTACATACAATGATTAGGCTAAAAGCGTGCTCCGTTCCTCATTCAATTGGCCCCACCTCTTCCAAGGACGTCCAGCGCTCTTCTTTCCTCTAGGCTTTTAATTATATATGATCCGTAGATTTTTTTTATGTCAACCTTGTTTATAGTCGCTAACTAAATGGTCATATTGCAACTTTACACGAAGTAATTACCTAACATCTATGTTAACACAATAATACATCCTGACACAATGTTCAAAAATTTATATGAATATAACATTGTCTTAATATATAACATTAAATGTAACATTGGTATAATTTATAACGTTGTTTGGTAGGTTTACAATAAAGTGGAATATTAACAACAGTACAGTATTGTCGGGGCGACGTGCACAAAAGGTTAGGCGCGGAGAGATAACGGACGGATAGTGTATCACGGAGATAAGGACCTTGCCTAAGCAGATAAATATAGCGCGGAGATTAAAGGCATGCCAAAACAGATAAAGTTAGATAAAAAGGAAAATTCTAGTGACATCTTGATTGTCTTACAGAACATTCTATTTCTTGTTTGTTCAGAATATTCCAGAAATACCTAGTAATATGAGTAGTGTTATATCTAAGAAACTGCGACTCGCCAAGGGACAGTCATAAACAGAGTTCTAACCAGAGTCGTAATGAGAGTTGTAATTGAAGCAGGTGTGTGATGAAAGTGAACGCTCTTTGTGGTCAACGACCTCGGTAGATTGTAATCCTGCTACTGTATTTCTACGGAAATAAAGAACATTTTGAGTTTCTACAACTTTGACTTTTAATACTACGAACCCACAAAGTTAGAATTGGTGTCAGGAAGTGGAACATTCGACAATGGACGCGGTATTGGAAAATATTTTACAGAAAATGGAAGAAATGAAGACCGAGTTAACAACGAAGCGTATTAGTAGTTTTACATTTGCTGTGGGAGAGCATCTGTAAGTGGAAGACTGGTAATGAAAGCTTCCAAGGAGGTATCTGGTGAAATACTTTCCTTGCCGAAATAGTAGGTTCTTTAAAGTTAAGGCAAAGAAGATAAGTAGATACTCTTTCATAGAAAGTAGTGTGGCTATGATGTCAATTTGTGCGAGTATTAAAGCGGTTTTTAAAAGTTTCCACCAATATTTTGGTTTCCTCAACAGATGCTTGTTTGAATGTATACATTAAACTTAGTGGAATTCTTTTCATTTCTAGTGGAGATTCTTCTGTCTCTATTTGAAGACTCGAAGAAGGACTTGTGCAGAAAGCTCCGAAAATAAGCCGTACAGCTGTAGTCTGTATTTAATCGAGCATTTTGATAACAGTAGTAGAGGCTGAGTTGTATACTTTTGCTGCGTAGTCTAGTTTAGATCTGATAGTAGGTTTAGAAGTAAATTATAAGACGTTTGAGTCTGCACCCCAGTTTTTTGCTGTTAAAATATTTAGGATACGTAATCTCCTAATGCAGTCTGATTTTAGACTTTTAATATGGGGAATCCATGTCAACTTATTGTCCAAAAGTAATCCCAGGTGTTTAAGTGTCGTAACAACTTCAATAATATTACCTCCCATATAGATCTTACGATCCTCAGTGATTTCTTTCTTTTTAGAGAACACTATGCATTTTTATTTTTCTGTGAGAACTTGAATCCTTTTATTTCTGACCATTCCTGTAATTCATTCATTGTAGTTTGAAGAATTTCTTGGGTAGTGGTTAGATTTTTTCTCTTGCAGTAGATTTTTAAATCCTCCACAAATAAATTAGCTTTGACGGGTAGCTTTATATGATATGTAATGTCATTGATAGCTACAAGGAAAAGCACAACACTGAGCGAAGATCCTTGAGTTACTCCATTTTGAATATCCTGAATTTCAGAGTAAGTTCCACTGGCCAGCACTTGAAATTGTCTTCCTTTTAGGAAATTGCTCAACTACATAAGCACTTTTCCATTGATTTGGTTTTGAGATAGAATTTTTAAAACATTTTCCAAACCAGATCCTACGCTTTTTCGATATCTAAACTGATCATTACACAGTGCTGGAATTTTTTAAAACCTTCTAGAATGTCTTTTGGGATGGTAATGGGACTATCCATTGTTGAATGCTTTTGTCGAAATCCATGTTGATCTTTGTTAAAGAAGTTTTTTGTTTTAAGAGTCCATCAAAGTCGTTTACTTACTATTTTTTCTAATAATTTACTCAAAGTACAAATTAGAGTAATTGGACGATAGCTCTCTGGTTTAGAAGGGTCACCATTAGGTTTAAGAATGGGAATTACCACTGCTTTTCTCCAACAATTAGGAAATAGTTTGCTGTTCCATATAAAACTGTATAGGTCTTGCAAGTATAGAATGGAATTTTTTGGAATATCTTTCAACATCTCATAAGGTATTCCATCAGGACCACAAGATTTACATTCACTTAGTGTATCCGTAATTTCTTCTAGTGTTATTTCACTCTCATAGTCCTGTTGGTCAGTGGAGGAGGGGAGATTTATATTCATGGCTTCACTTTCAAATCTTTGTTTGAATTTAAGGAATTTAGGGTTGTAATTTGAATCACTGGAAATGGCCGCAAATGTATGACTTAAGTTGTCTGCTATTTGTTTATTATCGCTCACCATTTTATCTGATTCTTTATTTCGTAGGAATGGTATCGTAAATGATTTGTTGGATACATTTACTTAACTAAGTTTTTTCCAAATTTGTGCTAAAGGTGCCTGACGATTCAATGAACATACAAAATCTAAACATGAATGCGTTTGCTTTCTTTTATTGCTCTGCGTGCCAAAGCTCCCAATTTTTATACTTAATTTTGTTTTCGGTTGATGGGTGTTTTTTTAAATGTAACATATGCTTTACTTTTGTTCTGAATTGTATTTTTGCATTCATCGTTCCACCATGGAACCCTTCGTTTGTGAAACAGACCTATACATGTTTTTGGGATGGTGATGTTAGCGACTTCTATTATCATTTCTGTAAAATGTTTGACAACACTGTTGATATTTGAGTCTTCTTGAATCAGTGGTAAAGATAACTTGGCTTGGTTAGTTAGTGCTTTAAACTTTGCCCAATCAGCTTTTCCAATTATCCTCATTGGCTGTTTTATGAATTCAGAAGTGTCATTGTCCATGCTAATAATGACAGGAAAATGATCGCTGCCATGTGGGACATTATCAAATGACCAGATAAATAGATGTGCATTGCTGGGAGAAGTTATTGACAAGTCAATACTACTAAAGGAGCCCTGAGCAAGGTCAAAGTGAGTAGCTTCAGAAGAGTTAAGTAATATTAAGTTTTTCTCTAATAATATAGATTCAATAAGTTTCCCTCTTGAGTCAGATTTCTTACAGCCCCATAGTGTATTGTGACTATTAAAGTCACCCAGGAGTAAGAAAGGATTAGGTAATTTGTTAATTATATTTTGAAGGTCTTCAAGTTAGGTAAGCATGCAAGTGTTAGGTAAGTATGCATTAAATATACAGAAATAGTTGGCATTGTTACTGTTGGCATTGCTTCTGCTTCAAGGGGAATAGTTAATGAAATGTCTTTATGAATTGTTATCTTTGATGAAACTGCGTGAATTGCTGTTACTCTGTTTTAAAATAAACTGAATATCCAGGTATTTTTGGTATGAACTGGTCGCTAAGGTTGGTTTCCTGCAAAAATTCACATTTGGCAGGAGACTTGTTGCACTCAAAAACCTCGCAGATTATATTGCAATATTGCACATCCCATTTTTGTGAGATATATACAAGTTAAATAAGAAGACAAACAACGAACTAGATAGAATTACATCAAGTTCCAAGAACTTCTGGTATTCTAGATTTGTTAATTTCTAGATCTAGCTTCTTTTCAATGCGTGTGAACCGACTCTTTATTCCTTCGTTTGTCAGTGATGGGTGGATTTTTTTCATAGTGTCCAAAAGACTTCCAAGGTTTTCTGTAAAATTGCGAGCTATGGACACTATATGTGACGTTTCTTTTTTGTTTTCTACAAAATCTTGAGCTGTTGGAAGTCCAAATTATAATTTTCCGGGCTTTCTTCCATTTATATTCTAACGGGAGAGAGCTGACTGTCTAGCGTTACTGTAGAGTCTGTTTTAGTTTTGTTAATTGTATGTCGGATCTTCTTTGGTTTTATGTTGCTTGACTGATTTCGTTGCTTTCTACCGATGAGTCTGAGAGATATTGTTGCTCACTTTCTGAATGCTTACTTGAAGTAGAAATAGGTATTTTAAGAGGAGTATCCTTGTATTCCTTTTTCTTTATTGCATCAATCTGGGCTGCCTCCATAGGGGTTGGATTTTTTTAGATTTCCAATTCTGAGATTGTTATGCATTCAGTCATTGAGGTACTTTTTATTTTCTTCAGTTAAATGACCATTAGAATCTTGAATGACTAGTTCTTGCGTTGTAACATTCTTTGGTTCGATACTACTCAAATTTGTTTTAGGAATTACATTACTTGTGTTTTCCGGAATTTCTTGGTCAGTAGGAGATTCCAAGGACGATTTGCATTGCTTCGCAAAATGTCCTTCCGTTTTGCAAAGGAAGCAGTTCGGGGCATCTGATGAAAAGTAAATCCAGTATGTGGCGCCTTCAAATTCTATTGGCATAGATTCAGGAAATGTATCAAAAACATCAGGTTTTACATAAACCTTTCGGCGAAATCTCATTATATGAGTATATCCTGGTATAGATATTCCTGCTCTGATGTAGGAAATTTCAGAAGTTGTTTGAATACCTTTATTCAAAAGATTTCTTCAATCAAATGATTTGGAATCACCGTGCACACATTAGATATTATAAACCTTTTATTTTTAGTTAGGAGAGGTCTGATTTCCAAGGACATGTCATTAATTTTTTATCTTTGAAAATCTTGAGGATATGTCTTCCACCAAGGTTTTGTTTGTCAAGTAGATGCAAACTCTGTTGTTAGAAATACATGATACGAATCTAATACTTGTGGGGTTAACTAATTTGCCTAGAGCTAATACATATTCTTTAAGTGAAACTGTCATTCGTTTCAATAATTAAAGCTTGTTCATTCAGCATAGATTGAGCAACTACGTGTTGCTTTTGTTCATCTTGTTTTGGTTTTCAAGAGTTGGTGGTGGCAGACCTGATTTTCCAAACTGTTAGCCATACTGTGGCTGAAACAGTGGACTGCTCAAATATCAGCGATGCGTAGCTTTTCTTGGTTATGCCGTAATTATAAATCAATAAAATTGCGTTTAACAAGTTATGTAATTAAAGGAAATGGCTATCTTTACTCACTGAGCTAAGTTGGGTAGAGTACTATTTCCATTTGTGATGAAATCCTCAGTTACTGCCAGTATTCAGGGAAAGTACCACTCATAACCTGAAACTAAACTTTCAGTTACACTGCGTGTGCAGTCCACAACCTTCTGTCCCGTAGAAATCTTGTTTTGTCCATTCTGCACGTATGTTCTTTTCAATTTTTTTTATCCTCCATTATGTTTTCATGTAACTCAAACATCTTTAGTTTTTTTCCCCATAAACTCATTTGTTATTTTATCTCTCCTTTTTCCAATATTTCACCTTCCTTAAAAATTGCATTCTTTCAGCAGCTTGTGTTTTTATTTTATCGTTCTGACTTAATATCGACTATCCACTCCAATACAAGAACATTGGTATAATCATTGTCTTGTAGAACTTAAGTTTTGTATCTCTTCGTGCTTCGTGTTAAATTTCCACGTCCCATGCTGTCGTGAGAAACAGCTGCATATCGATCGAATTTTGAAAGAAATACAAAGTATTAAAGGATTCGAACCATAAATAGCGTAATATCTCGGAAACATTTAATGTCTTAAAAAAAGCATATTTGAAGGAATTAGGTGTTCTAAACAGATCTACATATTTTATGCAGTAGTGTACCGTTTAATATTTACCAGTTATACAGGATTATACAAAATTCAATCAGTGTTAATTGATGTTCAACAAAAGCCGTGAGTAGCCTTATAAAAGAAAAAGAAAAAGGCACTGAAACATACACTGGCCTTGTTGGGATCTGAAACATGGATAATTGCTTTTCTGTGCCTCTGAAACCGTTTCAATCAGTGTATTTGTAGAAAAGTTCAAGAATTAGGAATGGCACGTGGCTGCATTAAAACTGAATAAAATAGACCTACGTAAGGACGTGATCAGCATTAATACACATTCCAGTCCACACCAGAGATGACAAATTAGATCTTTTCTACGACTACTTTGTGGAACAGTGACTTTATGATCCTTCAATACCAAAATGTATACACAACAAAAGGAACGCGTCTCAACAAGATTGTGCAAACACCACACTATAACATATTCGCCTTGAAGGAAGATGCAGATTACTAGGGGTTCCTTTTCGACAGAATAGTACTATACCTGGGTCAAAAAAAATCATGAACACCTGTAGTTAAAATTGAAAAGAATGTTTGATAGATTTCTAAAGAATGTTTCTGAAGATCTCGAGGAAAACGGAGAGCTAAAACAAATTCTAACGCTTTTAAATATTTCGTTCCGATTGGAACGAAAACGTTAAAATGAAGAAAAATGAGAATTCCTGTTGAATTAGTTTTTAAATAAATGAAGCGGTCATTAACCAAGGAGAAAAAAATAAACGCAAAGACAGGTTTTACTGAAAAAAATAATGTAGTAATAAATTAATATTACTAGTATTACTATTATTTTAATCATCATTATTTCTAGTATCATTATTATTATAAAAGGGCAGGGCTCGACTGAAAAATTCAATGCCATAGCCGGGATTTGAACCACGGATCTTCTGGTTTCCGTCCAGCCGCTCTAACCATTTGAGCTACTATGGCCATCATGCCGATGTGACATTAAATTCTGCAACTGACTCGTGTTTCTCCCGGTAAACCACATAGGAGCTCTCATAAACACATGAAACAACTACCTTAATGGCGACTTACTATGCTGTAAGTACTTTAAGGCCCGGGCTTTATAGTTCTGATCACTATTAGGTACAATTAATGGAAATTAATTGTATTAACTGTATTATATAATTAATTTCCATTAATTGTAACTATAAAGTGGTTAACTATAAAGCCCGGGCCTTAAAGTGCTTACATGTTGTAAGTCGCCATTAAGGTAGTCATGTCGGCATGTTGGCCATAGTAGCTCAAATGGTTAAAGCGGCTGGACGGAAACCAAAATATACATTTAATTTATTATTTGTTCTTGTTTTATTGTTATTATTTGTTTTTATTATTATTTGTTTTTATTGTTATTATTTGTTTTTATTGTTATTATTTGTTTTATTGTTATTTTCGCTTGCGCTTGCGCTTTCGCTTTTGTTATTGTTTTTTGTTATTATTATTATTATTATTATTATTATTATTATTATTATTATTATTATTATTATTATTATTATTATTATTATTATTATTATTATTATTATTATTATTATTATTATTATTATTATTATTATTATTATTATTATTATTATTATTATTATTATTATTATTATTATTATTATTATTATTATTATTATTATTATTATTATTATTATTATTATTATTATTATTATTATTATTATTATTATTATTATTATTATTATTATTATTATTATTATTATTATTATTATTATTATTATTATTATTATTATTATTATTATTATTATTATTATTATTATTATTATTATTATTATTATTATTATTATTATTATTATTATTATTATTATTATTATTATTATTGAATGTTATACAAGAACACGTCTACGTGGAGTACTCCGGATACAGTATGCTTCAAACATGCGTAGAATCTTAAAATCTAAGAATCTCTGAAAACCAGTGTTCATTAAAATAATAAATTAGACCGGGAGCAAGTAAAACATAGGTGCCTCCCTTAAATGCAAGAACCTGAAGCGGTTTTACTGTTTGGTTATTCCTTGTGCCCAATAGCTACTCCTTTTGTCTTCCCTCCAATTGCTTGTGTACTCAATTGCTACTGTATCCTGATCACCGGTTTCAAGAATTCTGTCACCGACATACTTTGCTTCGGAAGAGAATAAAATTCTATTTATCCTGCGTAATAATTTCTGCTTTTAACACACATGTTCCCATACATATATTTTCTACTCCGATAAAAATGTCTCAATTACTTGTAAAATTCACATCTGCCTCTAGTCATTGGCAAAACAAGTTAAAGAGTCTCGATATTTGTACAACTGTGAGTGCATCTAAACCTCTTACAGTTCAGTTGTTAGACAGCTGAAAAAGGAATTTTCGTTCGTGTAGCAAGTGTGATTGTCTGGGGAGTAGATGGCAGGTCCTTGTTCTCTAGGGGGGCTAAATAATTGCTCTCAGAAACTAGGTGAGGTGGGGGGGGGGGGCGGGGTGAAATGAAGAAGCAGGAAGAAGAGTCCAGTTGGGGCACACAGAGATTACCTGTCGCACATCGCGCTCCGCAGTACCGACCCAAGTGACATGTATTGCGAGATCGCCTTTATTTCGTTAATTTTTCCAACTTGTCCTTAAACTCTCTCTCGTGAGCCATACAATATTTAAGAGATCATGAACAATTAATTCTAATTTCCTTCAAAATTATAAGCAATTTCTTTTAAATGTTTTATATTAGGGATGAGTTAACCAACTAAACTGGCTATTTGTCTTTGAATAAATTTGAATTTTAAAGCTGAGACTCGAATTTATAAGCAAGTATCTGAGAGCGCGAGATGAAGACCGAAATGTTAAATGCATTAATATTAACAGTCAAATAGGGGCCGACCTCCCGATATCTTTAATAATAGAGGTTTCGCATTTTAGTTGCTGTCCAAGATGGATACTCACAGACAATTACTTCTTCAGAAGTTCCAATATTCCAATATTTGCTATGAATTTTGGGTGGGAGGTTTTCTGCTTACTAGAAGTAAGCAATAGAGAAAGTGAAAATATCACAAAAAAAAAAGTTTTTCCTAAATTGGATATTTTGATTTGTTCAGTAATCCCAAAATGCGTATTTCCGGTGAAATAGTACTAAGTGTCCGGCTATAACTATTCTTTCAGTAATCACAACAAATAAAAAGGAAAACGAAGCGTTTCACTTAACAGAAATGCTTTTTTTTACATTTTATTCGCCATCACTAATTCTAGTTTCAAAAATCATCAGATTAAATCATAAATCTTATGACCATAATGAAACAAAATAAAAAGAAATTATCATTTAAATAAGCTTGTGCCTCCGGATGAAGCTTTATTGTAAATTTTATGCTTACACGACCTTTCGTTTTGCCGCTTTGAACTAGATGACTGCTAATTAAATACCTGACAGTTGAACGAAGACTTAACTTCAACAATACCATTATTTTTACGTTGGTGTATGGCATAAATTCTGGCAGTCCATTCGCAATAGTGTCAATGAATGAGTAAACTTTGATGTTTTTGTCAAACCGTTCCATCGAATGTGTTCCCAGAACGAACGTGGATTTCGTTTCGTCATGACGGACGTGACAGGTGTTGTTTACGTCATTAATATTGGGCATAAACCGCGAGCCATGACTCCACGTGACAGGATGGCCACAGTGTATTGTATGGATTTGTCATTGCAGAGTGGTTACAACGCTGCGAGTTGTCCGTGCGTTTCGGAGCTTTATGCGTTTCTCAAGATGAATTACCTACCTGTGTAGTCGAAAATGCTGAGTATATGAAATTGCAACAATTGCAGATTCCACTGCACCACCTACACTCATTCCGCTACCCTTGTCTTAAAATAAAGAAAAGAATATATTTGCCCAGAAACTGTCATAAGAATAGCACTGATATAATGTAACAAATATAGTGAGTGAGTGAGTGAGTGAGTGAGTGAGTGAGTGTGTAAAGTTTAAGGGCCCGTCGACAGCTAGGTCATTTGGGCCCATGTAACAAATATATTTCCGCATCGCGCCTAATGCATGTTAAGGAACTTTGTACAGATTCTATTCGTGAAGAACTTTGTTCAAGACTTCAGGTATAGTCTTTAGTCTGAGTCATGGCACAAGGATGGCTTATTGGCAGAACAATGCAGTGACAGTGGTTAGGAATTCTAACAATAGAACGGCTCATCAATCGGCTCAGAAGCCAATTGTTGCATATATTCAAATAAAATGACATTATTAACTCCCTACATTAAATCTTCTCGGTAGTAATTATGAGCCCATAAAGAGATCTGACACAAAATTCGACCGAAACAAAAGGAACTGGTGAGGAATTTGAAGATCAAAGTCAGTCACGTGAACGTATATATATATATATATATATATATATATATATATATATATTAAAGGTATAAAAAGACCTGCCAAGAAAGCTCAATGCACAGATCAACATATCAGCCCAATTCTGTTCCTGATTCGAGCGGACAACACCCCAGGCAGCCTAACCCAGGAAGAATTGACAGGCAGCACGACCGACCCTTGATGACGAAGCGGCAAAGGATTACTGAAAATGCATTAAGAAAATATAGATTGAAGAAATCTGGCAGGAAATTTCTTATAGACTTCGTGCAATTAGCAGCAGCGTGGTCTCTCTCAATTTTTTCCCTTTACATTGAGAGTGCTTTCTGTTTCTTTTCGCGCGATTTCGGACTACGTTTCCTGGCTCGCTGACATTCACTAAATTGACTGCTAACTATTGACATGACTAGGATTGCGGGTTAGAACAGGTGGGACATCTACCTGTATCCACAACAGAAAGATTTAAAAATAGCATCCATCAATGGCTTATTCGCAGGTCTAAAGGAGATGTCATTTGTATAAAATATATATTTGATTGTGTGAATAACAAAA
This sequence comes from Mantis religiosa, assembly GCA_030765055.1. NCBI lineage: Eukaryota > Metazoa > Arthropoda > Insecta > Mantodea > Mantidae > Mantis > Mantis religiosa. Next base: position 37,159,103 of record CM060955.1, read on the forward strand.
TCCAACTTGGCATCTATTTAAAAAAAAATTATGTTATATTTAATCAACTATTATTCCCGGATTTCTATAGCCACTTTTTGCAAAAGTTATTCTTCTATCCACTTACTTTTAAATCTTTAAACAGAGGTCTCTCGTAATGCTTTTGAAATTCCACTGCCTTCCTGATCACTAAAACAAATGAATAGTGATTTGGAGTTGTAAAACCTAAGTATTTGAAAATTTAGGCTAATAATTTTGAATATTAATGTTGCAAAACATATATGACGTAACTATACCTTTATGTAGTAATTTGTATTTACAACTCATACACATTCATTCACAATGAAGAGGGATTTACAGGTATTGCAGAATATTTAAGATATCAAATGTCTTAAAAGTGCTATACTTTAATCAAAGTCACTAACGCCATTTTTTCAGAACATCAACACTAATAGAGGGAAAAAATCCATGTCAAGTATAGCTTGGCGAGAGAATTTCCTCGTAATTATTTGTGTGAAATCTTTGAAAGGCGCTGAATTTAAATGCCATGCTTGATTTCATGGGCCACTGGGGCAGAATTTTGTAATGTTTCATATTAAATGCATTTGACCTTGCGAACTCGTGTTTGTCAGTGAAACAGTCACATTCACTTGCATGTAATAATACTTGAATGTACACCAAAAACTGTATCTACCTATTTGATAGAAGTTATTGCTATTAGTTGCAGAAAGATAACTTTATGTTCTTATTAAGTTGATCTAATAACTGAGCCAATGAATAAAGCATTAAATGCACACTTGTGGGGTCGTTTCCGTACCGTAGTCGGGTGAAGTGCCGGTTGTGCTTGGCTGCCGGGAATTTCCAACTGGTAAAGTGTAGGCACCCAACCCTCTGCACTATCGTGGCTCCTTGGGACGGCTCCTGTCTCCTCCAGCCTCATCCTTCCTCCCGGGGACGCCTCACTTAGGATATGGATGCAATAGATCAAGACTGGTCGCCGTGGCAAATCCCCTCCGGACGTAATTCAATCCAAAACTTTCCCTATTTAAGTAGGTATGTAGTAAAGAAAGTAATAAAAGCTATAAATAGAGAGATACGTGGGAAGGGGCTAAAATGACATGGAAACTAAAGTGTAAAAAACGTTACCCATCGCGTAATAGCCCGCAAGCGAGCCAGAGCCTGATAACCCGACTGCCAGCTTTACGCTCACATGCACAAGGTAGAGGTAGGCGATTATACAACCGATATGGGGAGAAGATGTGGTCAGCACGCCAGCCGGAAAGTTGGCTTTCTAGACCGGGATTCGCTACTTAGCATTACTGCTCAATTTTCTCACGATGCTAAATGATTACCGGTCCTATACCTGGGACTTAAAATCAGCAATCCCCAAGGGTGGGATGGATCCCGGGTGGAATGCGCCCGGGAACCAAAGCACAACGCTCTAGTCCACTACGCCACGGTGCAGAACAACTGGAATATAAGGTTAGGATTAGACTTGTGGGACATCTCGCACATTTAGACATAGAGAAATCCATTGTGGCTACCAGCTCTCAGGGGGAAGGACAAACCACATGCAGATCTCAGGGACGGGCTATCTCCAACAGTTTTAAGTTCGAATACTCGTTAACTAAGGAGCCTTTGCAGGGAATACTTTTCTTTGAGAAATCATAGCAGCACATTTAAGAGGGAAACGAAATGGAAGCAAACTGATGGATAGAAAATCGTGGTAAATGTGGAAACAGACTACATTTTCTTACCGATCGGGGAAAATCACAAGAAACCAAAAGTGAGAGGAGAAATCGAATCTGGGAGCCCTCAAATGCTATAGGAACCGTCTCGTTCGATAGACTGGATGGATTGTACACGGTAGATTAAAACTTGTAGTAAAATAAAACAGAACACAACTTGGGCATAGGTTAAAACATATTAAGATAAGCAGCTTTCGGTGTTTACTAGACAAAATGCTGCAATTTGGCGTCCTGTTACAGGTAAAGAAATCACGCGACAGTCGATACGCCTTGGTTCTGATAGCGTGTTGTCAAACTTGGAAGTGAGAGGGAGGGGGAGAAAGTGTTTCTAAACTACACTGTGCTGTGGTTCCTTAATCTCGTTTGTGTGGGGAATCTAACTGTGAAGTTTACACGAAAGGACAACACGAACCGCAGTTATAGGGCATTGGAGCACAACACAAATGTACCTAGTTGTCATTTAATTAATAATTTTCTCGCCTAAAACTTATATAAAGAAAATTACATTATGGAATGAGTTAAGGATGAAAATAAATTGTCTAAATTTTGTAGTTTTTAAATGCATATGTTCAACGGTTTTACGTACTGGGTACCATAATTATAAACGTGGTTTTAGTTTCAAGTAGGTATGTTAAATACTTTTAGCCAAAAGTGTTAATTTACTCTATTTAAATCATTAATCAGGTATTCCGCATGAAACGGAAATTACAATTTGGAAAACATAGTAACATACTACTTAAATATTAATAATGTTTCAGAAAAAAAAATAAACCAATAAATATAAAATAAAAATAAGACCTGAAATAAATATGGTTTTCAACAAGTATTTCTCAGTTATCAAAATAATTAAATAAATAAATTATATAAATTCATGTTCATTCCTTTTCAACCCCTCTGAGCTCCTGCTGAAAATCTAAACAAGATTGCTTACAAACCACATCGTGATAAATATTTTTTATTTACAAAAGTGGAGGAAACATCATATTGCAATGAAAGGCATTGCAAGCAACACGAGCAACAATCCGAATATTGTTGGGCATTTAAATGGTCATGCGTGATCATCAAAGAGCTCAAAGCAAAAGCTGTAGTGTGTGATTGAAGCTAAATATCAATGTCAATTTTGGATAAGAAACAAACTTTCTATTTTTATTTTGAAACTGAAAACAAATGTTAATATTCATTAGGAGCTTTGGGACAGAATTGTTATAAAAATCATCGTGCGCCATCTTTGGAAGCTGCTGAATTAAGTTTAATACTTTAACACACGTTTCGTTTGAAAGTTTTGCTGTCCATGAGTACAGACATACTCGTATAAAATGTTTTCTAAAACTTACTCTGCATTCAAGGAAGTTTAAAACCTTTGTTTCTGATGAGACTTAGTATCACAATTTTGGTTTAGATTAGATAGGTAATTCCTCAGCTTATCATAAGTAAGGATAGGAAAAATAAAGTTGTGAATCTAGTTAAAACATTCAACTCATTTTTTTTGTATTTACCATTTCCGAAATGTTTTATTAGGGTTTGAATTTTAAAATATTTTATTTGATTTATACTCCGCCTTTAACTGCAATGGTCATATCGGTGGCCGTTCTCCTTTGGAACATATCGAAGGTATTAGCTCGTATTCGTTGGGTTTTAATCATTAGATAACGAACACATTCATACTCTCATTCATACATTCAAACTCTGGTGAAGATGGGGAATCATCTGGGTTGAAAACAAAATCCCCAACCCTAGCCGAGAATCGAACCCGGGACTCCTCGCACAGTAGGCAGATGCTCGCCGACTGCAATATTTCATATTTTTACAATTCCGAAACACCTCCTGTTAATACGAAGGAAATAAAATATAATCTGATCAACTGTTAGAAGTTTTGACTCTACTTAAGCCTATTATACCCATTTGCTTTGTACTTACAGCGATTTGGTAATAAAATCCTTTCTACAATGTTTATCTCAAGAAGAGAACAGAATAACTGTTTGTAAGAATATAATGTAGAAAAATGGGTAGAGAAAGTTATGCAGCACAATATATATTAGCAATTTTATCTCGTTGATATTTGAATATTTTAAAATTCATAGCTTATGAAACAGCACTTTTAATTTTGTACAGAAAAAAAAACTTAGAATATTTATCAGAATTGTGGGACAGGTGAGTCCATTTAAGCCATGATTAACAATATGTGGTGAATTTTTATATTTTTATAAAGTTGTGTGAATTACAGTGATTATCTGGTGTGCCATAAAGTAAATAAAAAGTTGAAACTATTATATTGTAAATGGTAAATATGTGTAAATATAATGACAGAAGTGAATACATGTTACACCCGGATAATTGAGGTGCTAGCCTTACTCATGTGGGTTAGGGAATTCGAGTACAGATGGGAAATAGAAAGAGTGACGCTTTAAAAATATCCCTTATTGTGCTTTCTGACTTGAACAATATCCCTTCGCCACCCCGAAGGATGCACACAGACAAAAAGGACAGCTTTTAAGTATTTAGACAGATCTGGTTGTATGCGGCACTCTGCCTAAGTCGATCTCGACTTTTCTTACGAGTAGCTTTCATTTTTCTTCGATTCTCATAGAGAAATATTTTACATGTTTTAAAATTTGTTTTATCCAACACATGCTTAGCTTCTAGGCACTTTCATTCCTTTTATTAACGCTAAAATTGTATCTAATATATGAAATATATCACTTTAAGTCTGAATTTTTCATGCAATTTACTAATGCAATATCGACATCTTACTAGTACGCAGTTATTGAAGTATCGAATTAAAAATAAAGATACCATTTATATCATAAGGTATGTCCATCTCAATCTCAATTTTAATCTTCGAACTGCCAATTAATTAACTCTAACTCATTTCATGAAAAACTATAATTATTACACATTCATTTTATTTGCTTGTGTGTTAAAACTACACGAAGAGTATTTATAGATCTGTTCAGTCTAGATTCAAAGGTATTTCACTGTTAGATATTTTTGTATTCTAGGTGAAAGTAGGCATTCCTCCGCCCCAAAAAGATTTAAGTAACAAATATAAAAAAAATATATTTCCCCCTAACACTTAATGAGCAATGTGTGTCAATTCAATTATCGTCTAAGAGAAGCCTTTGGAATTCAGTGGCAATCAAAACACGTATTTCCGGCGATATTATTGAATGAAAGGCAATATTTTATAAACATGCTACGAACCTACTACATGGCAAAGCGAGAAAGCGTATCGGAAAATATTCGCAACACTGAGATATTTACCTGAGTTTATTGCACATACACGGTGAGTCCAGTGTATACTCTGTTCAGATATAATCATGTCTTCTGGACAGCAATGTGTCATACATCGGCAGGCATGAGAAAACATATCATATAAACACACGCTGCTTCCAATCGCACCATTTGTGTTTCGTAACTTACTGTACGTTAGCTTACTAATATTTCACTCCTCTAATGGACCAGATAAGACCTGATAAGAGACGATCACGGCGCTGGTCATCTGAAGGTCAAGTCTCCACCTTTTCACATTATACTGAAATCCCTAGTATCAAATAGGGGTCGATATAAAAGTTACCAAATACACATACCTCTTGAACAGTTTCCTTCATTATTCTGGACATAATTTTCTTACTTCAAGTAGTTTATAATGACCTTCATAGAGGAGATATATTTAGTTTCTCTCATACTCTTTGTTATAAGAATTTGCCACCCAGACAAAAATAAAAGAATATATGTAGAACGGGTCAAGTTATACGTCTTAAATCTACATGCGATACACACATGCAGTAACTGAATATGCCGTTTCTAAACTATTTAAGTGTAGCACAGCATTTCACCCTTAAAAGCAAGTTCAGGTGTTTTTATAGTTACTGAACCCCAACCTTTATTAACATCCATAGCGGAAAATGATCGCATGTATCTTAAAAATATAGTTGACAAATGATAAACAAAATTGTATCATTTTATACACCTAAAACGCAGGTTTTGGCGATTTTGAGTATTTAGGATTTGTATTTTAAAAATGAATCAAGGAGAATTTGTGTTCATTGCACCTTAAAATTCTTCAAATGCCTTTTAAAGAGACAGAACTAAATTTGTAGATTCAAAAATTTGAGGGATTAATATATAAATTCTGCAAACGATAACCATTCCCGAACTTCACCAATTTATTTCACTGTGAGTTTAACAAAAAATTTCAGTTAATTTTAAAAACATTGCTGTATTATCGTATGTTGTATACACATTCAAATGAGATTTTATACGTATTTCCCCGTGTTTTTTACGGGATATTTACAACGCCGCAGTACCATGGCATTTCAACGAAATGTCAGTCATCTCCTTAAAAATGTTCTTTTACGATTTCAAATTGTTCGTGTTCTAGAACATCCAGCCGTAGCAAATTCTCTTATACATCATTAAACAGTGCCGCTTTGCAAATATAAATAGAATTAATCCAGGATAAGCCACAGAGTCCGTTTTTAAGCTGCTTAGTACTAATAACGAAAAATACAGAAAATAGGAGAGACAGAAATTAATATGTATAATGAAAGAAATTGTACTCAGTAGGAAATAAAAGAACTAGGGTTTAAAAAGAGCGGATTTCTATGCCATTCTAAATTGTGCTTTTTCCCTTTCTTTTTTTGCCAAACAAATTATAAACATCAACTGAGTGCTTTCCAATATTCGCTCCACATAAAATGTTTCTATAATTTTGGTGCAAAGGATAGATAATCCACTTACCAACCAAAGAAGTGTTTATACATCTGCAGATTTCTTGCACGTTCTTCAAGATACATTCATCGAATCGCAGAAAGAAGGCAACTTCTAATCCATGTCACATTCTGTAAATTGTATGAATGTATTTCGCACGACCTATCACACTTAACACGTATTATGCACTTTAAACAAATATTTGGGCTGATTAGCTATACAAATACACACAAAAGCCCAATAAGACAGTGTAATTCACGTACCTGCTGAAGCAAGGTACCGTGACCAACTAAGAGTGACACAACTTGCGGCAATAACACGAGAAGGGTTCGTTAGTCCATTGGCCAACCTTTCTGTCCGATTGCAGCAGGTTCTCGGTAGCCACAGTACAAAACATCCAAATGGGGCCCCTAACTGCACACTTCCAAACTTGGATTCAGGGATTATAAGGAATGTTTATATAGGCATTATACAGAATTTGATTCAACCGTAAATAATAATTTAGTTGTGGAAACGTAGTCAGACTGAAAAATTCAATGTCATAGCCGGGATTTGAACCACGAATCTTCTGGTTTCCATCCAGCCGCTCTAACCATTGAGCTACTATGGCCAACGTGCCGATATGACACTAAATTCTCCAACTGACTCGTGTTTTTCCTGGTAAACCACTTAGGTGTTCTCATAAACACATGCGACTACCTTAATGGCGACTTACTACATTGTAAGTACTTTAAGGCCCGGGCTTTATAGTTAGCCACTATTAGGTCAATTAATGGAAATTAATTGTTCTTTCACACTAGCCGTGTGTAGGCTAAATAATGGAAACGTAGAGTCAGACTGAAAAATTCAATGCCATAGCCGGGATTTGAACCACGGACCTGTGTTTATGAGAACTCCTAAGTGGTTTACCGGGAAAAATATGAGCCAGTTGCAGAACTTTGTGTCATATCGGCACGTTGGCCATAGTAGCTCTATGGTTAGAGCGGCTGGACGGAAACCAGAAGCTCCGTGGTTCAAATCCCGGTTATGGTATTGAATTTTTCAGTCTGACTCTACGTTTCCACAATTTAGCCTACACACGGCCAGTGTGAAAAAACAATTAATTTCCAATAATTTAGTTGTACAAATTTGGAGAGCAATGATTTCCAGTAATTACATGAGAATTGTTTGAATTTGAGTGTTAATTGTATGACGCACAGTTATTGTTGCAATAAGCTCAATTAGGTATTCTTTTGGACTTACTTATAATGACGCCGCTGTTTCATTTCCTGTCGTTGTGAGGCAGTTTTCATGCTCAGGTAGTACATATGTATTGTTTAGACGTGGCGTATGACATATGCAGCACAGTCCACTTATTTGGAAGAAAAAGGGGTGTCAGGTTAGTCATCTGCCATCTAACCCACTAGCTTTATCAGCTATCTGCTGGTGAAAGCAGAGATCTTACCCCCACCAATGATTCGCATGACGTCAGTCGCGCACATCCGAGCGCCACGTCTTAAAAATACATATGTACTAGTCGGCCAAGATATGAATGCACTTGAAGGAGGGCACCACAGTTTTGTTTACTACATGAAGCTATGGGGGCTACGCGGAGCGAGGGGAAGCGAGGAGAAAGGCGATACTGGCAATGTACAGTCGCACAATTTAAATAGTACTCACCTGCTGATGTCTTCACGTTAATTCACGGAAGCAGCAAATCTGTAAATGTTTGTTTCAGGTCATTCATCTGCTATATCCGAGTTACTGTTTCCTTTATCGGATGTATCAATGGCACTGCGTCCTTTTGTATCAATGTTCATATTCTCGAAATAAAATGCCTCACGATTGCAATGTTCATCGTCATCATCGCTGCTCTCTAGATGCAGGTTTAAAATTACATCTTCAATTGTTTCCTCCATTAATCCATCTCGCGGTTAAAGTCTTAGTCAGTTCTTTTCACGTGTCTGCATGCTGCTATCCAATCATTTTATGTAATTTGAGCTATGCAGATTGTTGTCATAGCTTTCAGATTACTCAAAGTAATCGATGATACATCTTTTGTTTAATTAAATTCCAGATAACTCTATAGGATTAAGGTCACAGTGCTTCGGAGGAAAGCGTAAGACTGTAAAGCCCCATTGTTCCATTATTCTATCAAGCCAATAAACAGGCTTTTTTAAAATTAATTTTCACTATCTCTAGAAACTCATTTTTGTCATTTGCTGATCACGTGTAATTTTCTTTTGTGTTAGCCAATGAACAACCAGTGCTTTTCGAGAAGAAGTGTTAGGGGCTTTATTTTCCTGTACGGTATAGCACAACTGTGGGCACAACAATGCTTTCAGGTGGAATATCTGATATTAATTTCTCTTCTGCCTGCTTTTCATGATTTTGACTGTCCATTGCATCATGTTAATTCGCTGATTTGGATTTTGAATCGGAAATCAATTCGGCTCCGTCAATAAATCCCAATTGCTCTTTGACCTGTACTAGTATTAATCAAAACACCTGGTATTTACTAATATTACCAGCACTTCTTGACGGCCTAGTGAGTATGGACCCAAGTCTCGTTCGCATAAACTAATGGTTTACGTGTGCCTTTTATATTTTCACTAATAGCCCATAAGTGCTCTGCAAGTTTTGCAACAACTTGTGGTTTCTCCATTAACACAGATCGTTTGTTTTTGCATTTATTACAGTGAAATCCCATTTTTCTTAATATTTTTCTAAATGTTTCTTTGCCACTTTGAATATTTATTCTTTAGCAAAGTTCAGGAGTTTCCTCAAAGTAGGAATTTCCTTTTTCTGTTCATAATACTCCAAAAATTTTCTCCGCACAACGCACTTATCAAACTCATCAAGAGATATGATTCTGCGTGATTTTCGATTTTTCCTCGAAGTTGTAACCTTAACCCCAATTGTTGAAGTATTTTCTGTTCATAACGGCTCTCCCAGACTTTCCCACTATTATTGCTGCCCTAACTGTTGCTTTCTCAAGAAGTACGAGTAATCTTTTCTCCTTTACCTCTTGTCTACAGAATTGTATATATACGCTTTCCATCAGAATGGGACACTTTTCTTTTGATTTTAACTTTGTAGGTGCCTCCGTAATTAAACTCTTCACAAGTACACCAAATTTTATCGCAACGAGCACTGCAACTACCACTATACTATTAGAATTTTAACTGCACAAGAAAAGGTTAAAAGGAACACCGTGTTGAGCTGCATTACATCTGCGCGTCACATTGGAAGTATCTCGGTATTGTTGATGTTTGCGTTATTCGACTATACCTGCGGTACTCCGCCCACTTGTGACGTATCTCTTTAGTAACTCTTCTCGCCGAGTGCATTCATATCTTGGTCGACTTGTAAGTTGATACTAGAGAGTGATATAAAACCACCTACGTTTCATGTGTCAAAACTGCTTTTATTTTCCATTGAGGCGTAAATACCTGTACGCCGAACTCGCTTGTCAGGTATACGGAAACTCAACTGTCCTGGCACAACCAACTGATAAGAAACCCGCCTCCCACCCGTAGGTCAGTCTTGCACGCATCGGAAAACATTTGCACGAGTCTGTACAATATGTATATTTAGAGTGCCAAACAGTTTCCATGCAATCCCGAGAAACAGAGATCTCCTGAGACGTTCTATCGGACAGTCTGGAAGATAGTAGTGTCCTCTACTTGGAGCTTCGATTAGGATAATACTTGAATTCCCCCCGCGGTAATACAGGGGACATAAGTAAATAACCTACACACACACGTCTCCCTACATCGGAAGACTATGGGCACCTTAGTCAGGCTGACAGCGATTTAGCAGTTTTCTAGGCTAATACTAGACGCGTTGCCAACCGTAGTGAAATGAACCTTTGGGAGAGGTTGCGGTTAAAGACAAACAAGTGAGAAAGTATAGCAACATTTTTCAATTTTCGTTTAAACAAATGTTTAAACTTAAAAAAAAATAAACATGTAAAACTCTTAATTAATATTTTTCAAAATATATTTTTTAAGAATGAAGTTTAAGTGACGCGTCTTTTAAAATTAACTAAACTGTTACTTGCGTTTCCCAAAGAAATGCAAATGTGGAAAGAACGTTTTCCAGTTAACTGACATTAAATCTAACTAAAGGAACAAGCTAAAACCACAAATTCTTAAGGTAGAACAACAAAAAAGGTATTCAAATCAAAGGCATTTGTTGTACATAATTGGTATAACTGATGGGCATATAAATAGGAGCACATTTAGAAAATTCAATACTGGAGTACACTGAGATGTCATCACCCAGGATATCGGAGGCACTGCCCAGCCGAGCCCAACCCAAACCAAAAAACGTCTTTACGGGAGGAGCTCAGATATAATTCTAATATTATCAGAAGAACCCGAGTACCATAGGTATGCAGCTGAAAGACAATTGGGACAATCACGAGAAATAACTGAATATTAACAAGATTTTAAAGTAAATCATCAAGTCATGAACTTTCTGAACAAGTAATAACGGGTATCTCGGAAATGGTTTATGCCACCAAATTTATAAATTGAGTTTTTTTTAAGGAGATGTACATTTTTACTTTAACAGTAGTGTAGGTACTGCAGTTCACCCAGAAATCCGATACGAAATTTTTAGAAGACTTGGCTTTTTGAGGTCCCCTGTATGAAATATCAACTTTTAAAAAGGTCTGCGCGCGCGTATATATACAGCATAGCTCAAAAACGAAAAGTCTTTTAAGTACCAAACTTGGTTATTTCGATTCAATATGTTACATAGATAAGAAAAAGAGATTTTCAAGAATATCCCTGATACCAGACTACCTCCTGCATGGGAAATTTTTCGAAATTTTTAATTTTAAAAAAGTGCTTGTGAAAGTTTTGTTTAAATATGATATGTATTTTTCACGGTAAATATGAAATGTAATACTTGAGCTGTCTTCAAAAGGTCTCTGCATTTTGAATGCTTATACGTAACTGGAAAACCGTAAGAGATACACAAAATCTTACGATATTGCACCATCCTTAGTTTATGGGTGATTTAAACAAAGCGGGAAAATGTATTGCTCGGCTTGCGAATGTGACTGGAGGGAATAATCGCGCTATTTCATTCCCACGTGCAAACATGTGCGCTGCCAACGAACTTGTATGCAAAGTTTTGCTTTGCTGTTTTCGATGTTTTGAGTAGCTTATACGGTAGCATAATGAATGTTTTAGGTTTAAATTACATGCAAAGGTATGTGTACTGTGTAATATAGTTTTCCTTTCCTACTCTGAAACGTAACTGAATCCTTGCCACAACTACTTAAATATTCTATTTCTTCACATAACCTCACCTCATTTATAAATTAAAAATGAAGGCACGGTCTTTCTGCGAAATAACAGTGCTATTTAACTGCATATAGACAATTTGGCAATTACTTAAAAGTTCTACAGGTATTCAACTGAAAAGAAGAAAAGAATTTACGTACCTAATTGGAACCCGAAAACGGAGGAATTCCTTAAACGACTTTCACTTCCGAACTTTGACTGTTTCACAAATACATCACTATCCTCGTACAGTACTATCAAGTAGTAGGATTCGTGAATTACCGATCATTCGCTGATCTCCAAATCGATAATTGTACACCATGCACAATTATCGCTCAGCAATTATCACGTGTTCCTTTACTGTTGGATATAACGATCACATGATTTTGTATGCCATGACTTGTGAGGTTAAGCTTCATTGTGGTTTAGGGAATCAAATAACTTGCTTTTATTGCTTTTACCAATGTGTTTTACTGGTGAAATAGTCTCTAGAAATGTAACTCGGTGTTTTAAACCTTCCTAGATAAATTCAAAATCAATCGTGGCAAGAGCTATGATAATTCCTTAGCCACGACAATATATTTTCACGCTTAAAAATTATATTTTGTCTGTTTCAGTTCATAAATTCAAAACCTACGTCGCGAGGAATGGGATGGAAACTCTTTTTTCAAAGTTCAGCAAATCGGGATCATTGTTTACTGCTTGAAGCACTTTTGTAATTGTGATGGCTGATTTCTTTCAAACAACCTATGAATCTATTGACGAATAGCACTTTTAACAAATTCATTATATTCGCCTTCCACAACTGACTTCTTTGTTTTTCGATATTTTCCTGGAGTGGAAAGCCCGCTCGTTTACACAACCTCACTTCGAGATGTATTGATACTTGGCGATGAAACACCCGTTAATTCTGCTAACAAATTAAAGGTTGGTTGTTCTTCACACAACTTGCAAAATACGTTTAATATACTTTGTTTTTCACCACTTTTAAACGGTTTCCCTGTGAGATGTTTTACATATTGCACGGAAGCAGCCATGTTTGAAAGTGATCCTCTCAGCGTGCTCTCTGATTATACAATACATAGAAATTACACTTATATTTACCAAATAAAATACTAATTAATTGCTGCTTGTCTGTTACATTTCTAATAGGTAATGTGAAGTTGCTTATATATGTGAAATAAATTTTTGATCTGCATAGAGATACAAGGCTAAACAGCCAATGATGTCGCACACGTACACGTACACGTGCCTTTCTTTACATCGCCCCATAAACTAAGCCGGTATACAGTGATGCATAGTACTATGCAGAGATGCACAAATGATGTGGATCTCACTAAAACTTATAATTTATGTCTGATACATCTTGTTTTTGTTTATTCGTTTGATTTTACAATACTTATATTTTTCTGAAATGGAAAGGTGTTATTCATTTTTCTTATCTGTCGGCCATGTAAGAGAGAAGGACAATACATAGTGGCAATCTCGTTCAAGATTTTACCATCGCTGTTAGCCTCCTGTATTCCTATATTTCCCATGCACCTACAAGAAAATTAGCTGTAAAATAATTTCTACAAATTTGTATGGATTGACATGAAGCAAATAGAGTAATAAGCGTTTGTAATATTTTGTACAAAAGCAGAGAAATCCACTGAGTGCAAAACATCCTACTTTTATCACAATAAATGGTTTTTGTTTTGCTGACGCATTTAAACTATTTTCCAGCACAAACTAGGGTATAAGTTGTTTAAAATTTGTATATTACTGCAGAAAGTCAACCAATTATATTTTCTGTATAAAAAGAACATTATACAATGCAAAACCATAGTCTTTCCTATTTTCGCAGCTTACTGAAAACGAATAAATTCAATCACAGTTTCTCATACATTAAAACAGATGAGTAATGCGGAAACGAAAAGAGTGCTGGTTTTGAGTATAGTCACCTTTATGATTAATGGCTCCCTATACAGTTGAAGAAGACCTTTAAAAACGCTTGTGGGTTTATTTAAAACGCAACCATTCAGTATGCTTCCGTACATTTCTAAAGAAGTGGGTGCTGTGAGTGGGCGAGACCAGCAACGGTGCACATAGGAATCTGTCTGTTGATAATACAGTTAGCTACATCACCGAGTGGAGCGGTAGTTCTGCTAACCACTCCAAGCATCTGGAATAAAAAAAAAAAAGCCCTTTGCGGCACTTCCATCATTGAGCACACGATCTGATATTAATCGTGGCTCTAAATGGAGAATTGGAGTGGGCGATGTTGCATTCAAAGTTGCTACCTACAGGCAGGCTTTCATCGCAAGTAGAAACCTAAAATATTGCACTTTGGTATAAGTATATATGGTAGAACTACGATATTTTCTATTTTGTTTGTGAAAATCGCAGTTATTAATTAAATAGCAAAAGATAAACAAATGTCATAATTTATAAATAAGTACATAGAAATTGAGTAATTTTATCAATGCTCCCTTATTTAAATGAAATGTGTAGTGTTTAACGCCCGATTTTACTACATACGGCACCGCAGGCGATGACACTGATGATACATGAGATGAAGATGGAGCACCGGTGGAATGAGATGGCGGGGGAAACCGGAGATCCCGGAGAAAACCCGCCCCAGCGCTGTGTTGTCCACCACAAATCTCACTTTGCCCCTTATTTAATTGTGGATACGTAAAAGTAACGACAATTGCGTCTTACGGCTTATAATACAGATGATCCGGCCGGCCATAAAGTTAAATCACAGAACATCAAACATAAACAACTATTAAATTTTAAGTAACAAACAGCATTATAAGGCAAAACTTTGATGCTTGAGGGCATTTTTTAAATTCCTTTCTGAACACAACTGAGCAGGCGATATGTCCTTGTGTACAACATACTTTTAAAGTGAAATGTGGGAATATTATTTAACCTCATCTTCCAAGGATATGACACGATTTTAAAGCAACAATAAATAATTATTAATTTCCAGGTCATTAGGTTCCAGAACGATGTTCCTATTGTGGATCACTGCTTTCGCAAAAAGTATAGGCTATTCATTTTATTCGTCATGCTAACATTTAAAAACAGTTGAATCAAACGAAAGCTCATTTTAGAAATAAAAAGTACCACCTTTTTTATGTAAATGATCTATATGGTGTGGGACTTTTTCTACAAATGCTCTTTCATGACTCAAGAAATCTCAAAATCTGAAAATCAAATTTTTGAATGCTCTGCGAGGTGAATGTAGGGTAACTCTAAACTCTATGGTATTATTTGAGAATCATTTCATCCGTTTCATTCCTTGTTCGATATAATCTAACCGGTTAAAGGACGTTAATTAAAAAATAGCTACTTAATCTACTACTTCAGAGAAGCAGAAACCCGGTGCGAGATTCCACCAAATACCTATAAGGCCTCTGAACTCGATAAAGCATTTTAAAATAAATGTATGGTTTGTAAACAGAATAAATGAAAAATGAAATATCTGATAAATAACAAAGGTGATTCGATAAGCTCATTTTCTTCCAAAGATACCGAGCGGGTTGGCTGAGGTAGTTTCGTCTGTGGCCAACCTATCTCACCCATGGTTATTTGCGGATTTTCTCGGGTTGCTAGGCGAATGCTGGGTTGGTTAATTACATCCCCGAAATTCCTGTCCCTCCATTTCTTCTCCATTATCATTTCAATCATCTCTCATTTGGTGGTCTCTTTCAGGGTAAATTGTCGCGGGAGTCTCGGCGGTGCATGCTCTGTGTGAACACTTACTCCTCTGCTTTCTTCGAGCCGGCCTAGTGGACCGATTCAGGAACACGACTGGCGAGATGCCAGTTGTGCAAACAAACTTATATAAAATAAAAACTAAATGCAATTCTCTACGTCAGGTTTATGGGAACTGCTCGAAATGGGGACCTGTGTTTCAATGCAAAGTTAACATTGGCGAATGAACGACTATTGTACTCTGTCCAAAATTCCCTGTGTGTGTCGAATAACTTCATTGCTGCTGTTATTCTGAGGTACATATTAAAAAGACGAAGAAAAAGATAGTTACATGACATGAACCAAACCAATAACCTATGGAATACCAGTTTCAGTGGTATGGATTTGACTACCAGAATACTTACAGAAGATAACTAGGGTAGGCTACATGATGCAGGAAGGCAGTTAACCGCTGTTCAGAGACGCATTCTACATAACCTAGGCCTCCCGCTCTACTTACTTAGCTTCATTACTAGCTATCTTCAGGAACGCCAATTTTCTGTGCGTCTTGGTTCAACGCATTCCTCACCCCGTACTATTTTAGCCGGCGTGCCCCAGGTAGCGTCCTTGCGGCTCTTCTTTACAGTGTATATACTGCTGTCATGCCTGAACTTCCTGCAACAAGTACCGCACTGTTTGCTGACGATACAGTCATCTTTATCTCGCACCTCTCTATTGAAACTGCCGTTGCAACCCTACAACCTTCTCTGGACATTTTCCGGCACTGGTTATCTCGCTGGCGTATCGCACTTTACCCAAGCAAATATCTTCTTAAGCTTTCCACCTTCCGCAGACCTGCTGTTCCGACAAATATACGATTCTATAACACTGAAGTCCCCTGGTTGGTTATCTTCTGATTGTGCAGTCATATATCTTGGCGTCTATCTTGATCGTCAGCTGACATGGAGTACACATATCAAAAGCAAACTAAATCAAACCTACACTCGTCTTCACAAGTTGTATCCCATCCTCAACCGCAAATCCTCTTTACGAGTCGAATGTACGCTACTACTATACAAGAGTATTCTACGACCACTTCTTCTTATGCCAATGCTGTATGGGGATGTGCTTCACCTACTCATATTCACCAACTCCAGGTGTTTCAAAACAGGATATTACGATTGTCTGTGAACGCCCCGTGGTACATCCGGAATGTACAACTGCTTAGAGTATTGGACATAGCATTAATGAGTACATCTCTACAACGACAAGCAGTTTCTTTGCTCTCCTTCCTTATGTATCAGGTGCTTTATTCTTCCAACTGGGACGTCAGCTTGAAGCTGCACCAGGACTGAAGACACGCTTGCCACAGGATATTTTATTTCTATAATGTTTATTTATTCTTCAATGAAGAAGTTATTTAAATTATACTCACACTAAACAGACCAGTTTGCTTGAGGACTCCAATATGAGTATCCTATTTCCCTGTATACTTTACTTTTATTATGTATATTATGTATTGTGACTTTGTGGGTTCGTGAAATAATAAAACGAGGTTACGAAACACAAAAACTACACTTTATTCTCCTTGAAATACACTGTTCAACATTACAAAATTGCTAGAACCTCAAAACTGTTTATTTTTCCAACTCTACATTCAACTGTCTGTTGCTACCGGTAACGATTGGTTCCGAAGTTTTCCGAATCTCCACCGGCTTCGGCTTCGCGAGTCTACCGCCGGGGCGACACTGCTCCCTCCTCAAGGCTGGTCGTCCCGAATAGCGCCTACGTAGCGGGCCAGGCGATCAAGGTGTACCACCAACATCTTTCCTCGGGCCACCTTCTGGATGCGGTAGACCACGTCGTTAATCCTCTTCACCACACGGTAAGGTCCTTGCCATGGCTGCTGAAGCTTCGGGCAGCGTCCCTTGGTTCGGGTCGGGCGGTACAACCAGACCAGGTCACCTTGCTGGAACCCTTGGCTGTTGGCTTGCCTGTCGTATCGGGTTTTCATGCGGTCGCTCGCCTTCTGGATGTTCTGGTGAGCCATCTCGTGCATGTCGTGGAGGTGGTCCACTAGGTTTTCCACATCCCTCAAGAGTGGCCCCAAGTCTGCGTCCAGCAGCTGCTCCCTCCTCAGGCCTGAGGTATCCCAGCCATCCGCAGGCACTGTCGTGACTACTCGAACTGCTGCGGCACGCTCCTTCCCCTCCACTCTTGTGCATTGGCCGCACTCTTCTGGACAGGATCTTCGGGATATAGCGTCCGCGTTACCGTGACTCTTCCCTCTGCGATGTTCCGAGGTGAAGTCGTACTCCTGCTGCCTCTGGAACCAACGTGCTGACTGGCCTTCCGGATGCGCCGTCACCATCACCTCGCTCCCCGCGGGGACAACCACGTCTTCGTTCAAGATGACCCTGCAAATTCCAAGGCGCTCTTCTGGTTGACGGAGTATAACCTCTTCTCCGTTGAGCCTCAGGACATTCCTGCCGACGTCGACCGTCGCCTCGTGGCTCCTGAGGGTATCCAGTCCCAGAATCACCTCCTCAGCCCCTTCGCGACGAACACCCACAGACGCACGGCACTCCGTCCCAAGTTCAGCACCAGCAGGGCCTCCTTCTCCACAGGCATGGTGTCGCCCGATGCCGTCACAAGCTCGTATGGTCGGCTTGGCTTCCTCGTCGGCAAACCCTTCGCCACGTCAGGTCTGATGATGGTCACGGCCGCCCCGGTGTCCACCAGCACGCAGCACGGCTTTCCTCTTACCCAGCCGTCCGCGATGAGGTTGTCATCCATACGCCGGCTGACGGCGCGGATTGTCACTCGAGGGGATGGTGGTAATGGAGCCGACGTGCCCCTCTCCACGACGGCCCTTACTCGTTTTCCGGCTGCTCTTCCTGGTGTGGGCAATCTCTACGCAGGTGTCCGGGCTGTCCACACCCCCAACACAGGCCACTAGGTGTTCGCCGGCGTCCCGGTGTTCTCAGCTGGTCTTCTGTCTCCGGCGTAGCGTTCACTCCTCGTTCTCGACGTCGGGATAGATGCTACCTTGGCCGCCTCCATTCTTTATGCTGTTGTCAGCGCCTCGTGGATGTTTTTATAATCGCCGAGCATTAGGCGCTGACGAATCTCCGTGTCCCGTACCCCGTCGACAAAATTGTAAGCGGCTTCCCGGGATACGAACTCCAGTGGCAGGTCAACCAAGGTCTTGCTAGCCAGCTGCTCGATCGCTATGGCGAACTCTTGCAGCGTCTCCCCCGGCTGCTGCGACCTTGCCTTTAGCTGGCTGCGGTATGCTGCGTCTAAGCGGTGGTTACCGAAGCGATTCTCCAGGGCCTCCCAGATGTCCTTGGGCGCCGACGTCGTCTGCACCGCGTTTAGGATTTCCGCGGCCCGTCCCTGGAGGCTGGCTATTAGCTGTGGGGCCTCCTCCTCCGGTGACCATCGGTTGTGCTTGGCCACTGTGTCGAACTGGCGGCGGAAGACTTCAAACGTTGACGCGCCGTCATACTTGGGAGGTTTGACGCGCGCAGATGTTGTGTCGCGTCCCGGCGCGTCGGCCTTCAAGTCCTTCAGCTTCCTGCCGACGACGTCCTCCACCATGGTGTTCAGGGACTTGACGCTGCTGTCGGCCTTTCCCTCCAGGTTGTTTACGCGGTTCGTGAGGTCTTCGACGTCTTCAACCATGGCGTTCAGGGACTTGGCGTTATTGTCGGCCTTTTCCTCTAGATCATTGAAGCGGTTCGCCAGGTCCTCGACGCGCTCGTCCACTTGGCCCATCCGCTTGCCCAGCTCCGTCACGCCAACCCTCACGCCGGCCAACTGTTCCTCAAGTTTGGCGGCGAGGACCTCGTTCGCCTCCTTCATTTCCGTGGCCAGACTGTCGTTTGCTGCCTTCATTTCTGTGGTCAATTCGGTCTTTATTTCTTTCAACTCTGCGGCCAGGTTGTTATTTGCCGCTTCTGTTTTTGTTGTTAACTCGTTCATCTTCGCTGATAAGTTGTTATTTGCCGCTTCCGACTTCGCTGTTAATTCGTTCATCTTCTGCAAAAGCATTTCCAATGCCGATTCCATAGCCATAGTGTTCGGTGATGTAGTTTTCCCGCTTCCTGAGACCAGTTGTGACTTTGTGGGTTCGTGAAATAATAAAACGAGGTTACGAAACACAAAAACTACACTTTATTCTCCTCGAAATACACTGTTCAACATTACAAAATTGCTACAACCTCAAAACTGTTTATTTTTCCAACTCTACATTTAACTGTCTGTCGCTACCGGTAACGATTGGTTCCGAAGTTTTCCGAATCTCCACCGGCTTCGGCTTCGCGAGTCTACCGCCAGGGAGACAGTATATAGCTCCACAATTTGAATAGCACCAACTGTGCTGAGCAATTGAAATAAAAATTCATCAAAAAAGAGACGCACTGGCAGGTGATTAGTTCGAAATTTGAGAGATCTATGAGGCATTAAATCTTGAGAACGCCAATAACGAGCTGCTAAGAATCAATATTTCTATATTCGGGAAGCAGTTTTAAACACATTTTAATCCAGTAATTTCACCCATATTGTTTAAATACCAACTCAGCATCTGACGCCAGTTAGGTTTAACACAATTAACTGCGTTAAGTTTAACCGCAGACTATCTCAAGTTGCTTATATTAGTTATCTCTATAATAATCGCTGAAATTATTTCGGTACAGTTCATCAACATTCCTGTACATGCATATATCTGCATTACCTATAAAACATATCTACATATGAGGTTAAGTTTGCAGAATCTGTTAATTAGCGGTTCAATCTCTTTAAAACATAAAATTTCTATGTTTTACATCCTGCAAAACAGCTAGAAAAATTCTCTCTACAGGTGAGAAATCGGTAGTTCCCGGGTTTTACGCCTCTCAGGAAATCTGACAAGACAAGCTTTGTTACTCACTTGGAATGCTTCGAAAAACTCTTGCATAAGCATTCTTTGACATTCCTATACTATTTTTGTCACCTTTTCCCTTCTCTTTCTTTGTGTTTTCTTCCTCTTTGGCCTCAACGACGTGCCATGAATATGCTTTTAAAAAACCTTAGACCTATATTCACAGCGTTCTTTTACTTTCTTTGATTTCCCTCTCCGTCTGCACACATATATTTCGTTCGTTTCTCTCTCATTCTCTCTTCGTTGCAAGAGGGTTTTTTGTCTTCCACACCTGTGAACACGTCTCCTTTCCCAGACCTTCCCTTGTCTTCATTCTTAACCAGTAATTTCTGTGGCTCTTCTTATTTCTCATCGTCTCCATGCAACACTTGAAAATTACTTTTGGCACTTACAAAAATGTTTCGTTTTTCTGCCTGTTTTACCTAAATATAAATTAAAACAATTCTATGAGAACAAGGATAAGTTCTTCAGTTAAGTGGGATATAGGTAAAAAAAAGCTAAGGGTCGAGTACGGAAACTATCTATTTTAAAAAAAAGGAATAAACAAAAATATTTATGCTAATATCTAACTAAATACTTGCCGTATGGCAGCGGTAGCGTCCATGGCCCTCATTCAGGGGATCTGAGTTCCATGTTCCCATGATCCATGGATTTTTTCGGGGTTTGGCTACATGAATGCTGGAGATGACTTCATTCCCCAATTTCCTGTCACTCTATATCACTCACTTCTCATTTCATTTGCCTTTCGTTTGGGTTTGCTGTTTAGGGTACTTGGCGGGCTTTTTGGTGTGTGCGGTAGGAAATGTTTCTCTGATAATTGTCGTCCTCCGGATTTGGAGAAAACTACGCGTCCCAGCTCCCCAGGGGTGTGTGGAAATCACCCGCAAGGGAAAGGGTTCTACGAGTCGCTACCAGGGACTTTCAATTTGTAGCCTTTGGAAACCCCTCCCAGTAGGGGGAGCTCCGGAAGCAGCATAGGCACAAACGATCTTCAACAGATCGAGTCTGTAAGTCCTTCCTTCTAATCTTGTCAGACATCCAAACGTTTTCATACAGGGAACATTCGGCTGAAAAGTGGATTTAAAAGGTTGAGATATGGCAGAGCCCAGCTTTGGTGGCGTGAAAAGTTGGAGCGCCAACGTAACAACTACAATATTACTAACCATCACAACACACGAAACTGGTACGTATATGAGGAAGAGTTGCCGATTATGAAGGAATATAACAACTGAATCACCAGATTCTTACAACTTATCCCATAATGGCGGGAAATGTTAAAGTTGTACTTCGATAATCTCTGCAAAACAATCCATATGTGAAAATCAATCGTTCTTTCACACTAATCGTGAATAGGTACAGTCAGACTGAAAAATTCAATGCCATCACCAGGATTTGAACCCGGATCTCCCAGTCTCCATCCAGCTACTTTAAACCATTGAGCTGCTATGACCATCATACCAGCATGACATGAATTTATCCAACTGACTCGTACTTTTTCGGTAAAACACTAGGGGTTCCCATACACATACCTTTGGTGGAGACTTACTATGTTGTAAGTACTTAAGTCCCAGGTTTATAGAGTCCTGCTTTATGACAAGAACGTATCTGTTTTTAATAAGTAATTTGGCAATATGCACCAACCTAGTCCTATGTTTCAAAATAACTCTCTTCGTTTAAATATGGTACACAGTAATATTTCAACATAATTTAAGACTGGTGGTGAGCAAAATAATTGAAATAATTTCTAACAGATTGACTTTGGTCATCTGCTAAAACTTCAGTATCGAAAATTTTGAGTTAGGCTTGGCTTCGCAGGGCAGTATAGTTATAAAAGAATTATCTACATGGTCCAGAATTGCACAGTACATGCAATTTTAAGCATTTTCTTTCGTCCTTATTTCATAACATATAAACCTCATAATTCTGCATTAAGAGAAATAATAATTCCCTGTTATTAATATTCAACAAAAGAGAGGCGAAATTAACGGATATAAATGATCTACCATCCCCAATCCAGTATTAAGGGAAGTATAACCGCTTGAAATACCAATTACGAATATATATTTAATAGTTGCAGATGTCATAGGTACTGTATCGAGATTCTTCTCTTTACAACGGTAAAAAACATAATATTTGCAACATTCAGAAAAAAATATAATGCATGTTCTATATAATTGCTAAAGTTTTCGGTATAACAAAACTAAACTAATATGAAGTACAAGGGTCTTTGATATGTCTGGTAAATTTACATGAAGGGATGGAAACTTTTCTTTTTGTTGCAACTTTGTCGGTGGTATTGTATGCTCATGACAAGAAGGCTAGAGGGGCATGAAGGGCAGAGGAGTTTCAACTGTTTATCTGCTCTGGTGGTGAATCTGTTTAGTAGGAATTGAGTGTATGAGAGTACATGCGAGTCACCCATTCTGCCATATCTAATGTTTGATGCAGTAAATTCAACGATAGGTATTATGTATGGGTGAGTTATGTGACAACACTTGTGTATTTTAAACGAACCTTCCATCCTTGTCATACTCGGAAGACAGGCTTAAACACTGTTGGAAGAGCAAAAGTGGCTACGTTACACATTCCTCTAACTTGCCTTCATGTAGTGGGCCTACAGTAAGCTTGAATACAAAGATTATACAGAACATTTTAATGTTCTATAACATAATAGTTCATGAAAGGGTAGAGCCAGAATGAAAAATTCAATGCCATAGCCGGGATTTGAACCACGGTCTTCTGGTTTCCGTCCAGCCGCTCTAACCATTTGAGCTACTATGGCCAACCTGCCAAACCACTAGAAGAAACCGGGAGAAACACGAGTCAGTTGGAGAATTTCATGTCATGTTGGCACGGGATTTGAACCACGGATCTTCTGGTTTCCGTCCAGCCGCTCTAACCATTTGAGCTACTATGGCCAACCTGCCAAACCACTAGAAGAAACCGGGAGAAACACGAGTCAGTTGGAGAATTTAATGTCATGTTGGCAGGTTGGCCATAGTAGCTCAAATGGTTAGAGCGGCTGGACGGAAACCAGAAGATCGTGGTTCAAATCCCGGCTATGGCATTGAATTTTTCATTCTGGCTCTACCCTTTCATAGTGAATCCTACACATGGCTAGTGTGAAACAACAATTAATTTCCATAATAGTTCATCGTTGACAGCCATCTTAACTGGTCAATGTAATATCTGTGATTGAAAATGGGGGAGGGAACAGAGTTTCGCACTGTTATTACCTGTAAACATTTTATTTCAAGGGCTGGACTGCCGCACAAGTCAAAACAGAATTAGATGAGGTTCACACGGACTCTGCACCAGCATTTACTTTTGGATCAATTAATTTAAATGTGGTCGTAGAAGCACCGAAGATGAATCGCGCTCTGGTTGCCCAAATGAGGTCGCCACACAGAACACCATTGAAACAATCCACGATCTGGTTATGTAAGACCGCCGAATCAAAATTTGTGAGATTGCTGAGGCTGTAGGCGTCTCAACAGAGTGAGTGCACATATCCTGAATGAAAAATTGACAATGAAATGGTTGTGTGCAAGATGGGTGCCGCAATTACTCACAGTCGACCAAAAAGCATCCGAGTGTCTGGCGATGTTTAATCACAATCCGAAAGACCTTTAGTGCCAATTTGTGTTCGTGGATGAAAGTTGAATCCATCATTACACACCAGAGTCAAAACAATTGACAAAGACTGGTGAAAATACACTAAAAAAGGCAAGGACCATTTTGTCAGCTCGTAACTTTATGGTCACTGTTTTCTTGGGATTTCAAGGAATAATTCACATCGACTACCTGGAAAAAGGCAGAACCATAACTGGAGCCAATTATGCTTCATTGTTGGATCGTCTGCAACATGAGTTGACTGATAAGAGAGCGAGATTGAAGCGCAAAAGTGCTCTTTCAAGAGGACAATGCACCATCACACACATCAGTAATTGCAATGGCGAAGGTGCATGAGTTGGCTTGGAATTCGTTCCTCATACATCTTATTCACCAGACTTAGTCCCAATGACTTCTTCCAATTTAGCTTGGTGATAAGAAATTTTTATTAAATGAAGAAGTGAAGTCACCGACAATGACTATTTTGCAGACCTTGAGGGAACCTATTTTTCCGACGGGATGAAAAAGCTGGAATATCGCTGGACCAAGTGTATAGCCTACAAGGGAGACTATGACGAGAAATAAGGTGAGATGTTCATGTAGAAAACAAAACCTGTACTTTATACAATATGAATTAAAGAGGTAGATATAAAATACGTATGTACCGTTACAAGCATGAAACTTGTTTTGTTGATTAGCTCGTCTTTTTTTCTAGCATTGCTCCAAGGATTAGTTTTTGTTTTCACAATTATTCCATGAAGTAGAGTGGTGACAAAGACTTAAATGACTGTCGTGGAATCTACCTACTCTGCGTTTCGGAAGCCTCAAAATAAAATGGTACTATATGCTATATGTAGTCACATATATTTTTGCTCCTGTAGATAGGAATGTTTGCATATCTGAGGTACCCACAGAGGTCACCAGGATCCGTCCCACTTAATTATTGTCGAACGGTGATTCATACTTCATAGACCGTTTCTACATTCGCTTTCAGAGATACGACGACAAAAACTGTAATGTATTTACTAGACACTGACAAATGAACAGCTGTGAAACCCGACAGTTAATATATTCCTCCATAACGGAAATGAGCTGTAAGGTCAAGAGCTGTGTTATTATAAGTGCTTGAGCCATCTGGATAATTATAATAAATCCCTTGCAATTGTCCTGTTAAATCAAGAACCATTTGACGATATATCAATAGAATAACTTCAGTTAACTATTCTATGCATGTTTAATTTTATTAATCTGTTTTGAAATACAGAGTACAAGATGTGGTAAGTAATATATTCATTTTAATGAAATTCCGTATCGGGTGTACTAATAAAAATTAATAATAGAACATTTACGAGAGACAAATGTTGAGATTTTCCAAAAACAACACACTTTTAGAAAAAGTGGCATGGGTGTTTTCATGGAACTTTTCCAACTTAAACAACCTCTGTGTACACTACTTTATTAAATTACTAGCTGACCCGCCGAACTTCGTACTGACAATAAAAGTTGTCTGAACTTATCTATATAAATAAAACAAATTAGGACTAGTTAGTTATTTATTCTGCAATTGGGGGTGAAGTTTAAATACAACACAGTTACTATTAAGCTAATCAATTTGAAGCTTTCTGTTAAACAAAATTTTTTTGTCCTTTTTGTGGTGCGTAAATATATAAATATGATGGTTTTCCGACACGCGACGTATAAATTGTCCATGAGAGAAACAGGGAAACCCCAAGTTGATTCCGAAAACTTCTAACGACTGTCGTGCGATATATTTATGGTTATCGCAAAGTCCAAAAGCACGGGAAATCGTAGACGCTCAAAATCAAAAGGTAAATGCGTGGGTACATTGGAATACGCGGGATCAAGATATCCTTTCCTTTGTACTTTCCCTTGGTGACTGTTGCCTCGATGACGTTATTCATTAACTTTTTTGTCTTGTTCCATTGCACAATCGTGGTTGGTTAATGTTACTGAGCATGATCACAACTGATCCTACTTTCAATTTTAAATTGTCAGGTGTGAATTCAGGCAGTTCTAATGAATTTAGTTCTGTGGGATAGTTGAGTACGTCATCCTGGTTTAAAACTGAGTCAAGTGATTTGTATTGTCGTGAACCCGATCGCGATAGCGCGGCTTGTGTACACAAAGAGCAGGAGTATGCCGGAACAAATAAAGATAGCGCAAGGTAAAGGACTTCCCGGCACAGATAAGGTTTCCCGTGTGGAACATTCTGGTGACGTCTGGATTGTTTTATAGAACATTCGATATCTTGTTTGTTCCAGAAATCTCTGGAATTCATGAATGGGAGTATAAAAAGAAGCCATTGGCTAATGATGGAGCGAGTCGTAAACAGTAGTGAACAGATACTGTAACGAGAGCCGATGTTGTAAACAGCTGTAATCAGAAGCTGTTGTTGTGGTCATCGAACTTGGTAGATTGTGTTGTGTATGTGACGTAATGTTGTTACGTGAGAATTGAACAGTGTATTTCTACGGAAATAAAGAACATTTGGAATATCTGCAACTCGGACTTTTAATTCTACGAACCCACAAAGTCACAGTATGAAAACAGCTGCCCCGGAAGAAAATTTACATTTTACCGCTATATATTCCCAGTATAACCGCGTTTTGTTTACTTCATACTGAATTAAATACTGAAATATTTTAAAAAGTAGTTATACAATTACTTCGTTTCATTCAGTATATTAATTCCACCCCCCCCCCCCCCCCGTCCATGAATGAACCCGAGGTAAGAGGTTTTCATGCTTCGACTGCAGCAGCCGTGGGTAAAATATACTAAAGGAATTGCTCAACCTGAGATGCCGGATCTGAGCAAAAGCCGAGATTGAGACGAGTGCGCGACCTGGAACATCGGCACCATCCGCAAGGAGAGGACATAGCAACAAAAACATCTGCAGGATGCTGCAGCTTCCCAACCCAGAGATCCTATAGGAAATGTCGCCTGAACGTTGTGCTGAATCGCACCATTTCATTTTAAATCCGATCCCAAAACTGCTATATATTTGAAAACGTATCTCCATCGTGTTTTAGCATTTTGGAGTGCTTTGCAAAAAAAAATGTCATAATACGATTGCACTTTTGTCTTCCAACAAACGCATTGTTAAACAAATTACATAAAGTTTAAGAAGATATCGTCATTAAACTCTTCTCATCTGCAGCAAGAGTCTTTATTACTTGTGGCTGTTCAACAGAAAACGTTCATGGCCGTGTATAGATAGAGAAAATGTCTTTTATTTCTGATATCTTAGCATTCACTGCGGTACTACCAAATCTAAACGGAATGCATATGGAATGTAACAAACTACGTCCACGGCGCTTCACGCGACATGTTTCCTTCTGCCCATCAGTTTTATATTTAAACAGCGGTTGTAGAATATTTCAGTTCACGTGGCTATAATTACAAGCGGTTAAAAATAACTAAGCGTGAAATATGTAATTACTGCGTAATTAACTTTTTAGCCCGAAGCTGGACCGTTGATACTGTCCTAGTTTTAAATGAGTGTTGCAGAAATGGATAACGAAGTGTGTTTTTGCTACTCCTACATGTGAGGGAGGCAGAACTCTATAAACATGGTGACAGCAACATTTCCTACACTTTAACTGTAAACAACACACGACAAACAGGAATACCAACGCTGTCAGTTCCCCAAATGTACTCCATTAAAAACGAATTTTCCTGTTCGAAAATAACAATGCTTACTTCATTAAAAACCTACACAGTTTCGAGCCAGTTTTATGGTGTCTACAAACATTCAAAAACCATTACCAACAATTCCATTCCATGGACATTCACCCATGTTGTTTGAGCGTATCACGCACTTAGGCGTGCCTAATTATTATCTAGTATTTGTACAGCTTTCTCGTGAAATGGTTGGAATACCAAACTCCACCATAATCCCATAGAAGAGGTGCTGGAAAATATGCCACTTAAGAAAGGTATTATTATTCAAATAAAAGAGTTAAAGTAAAATGTTTCATAAAAATGGATTACAAGCATAATTTCTCGAGGTTTGAAACTTGTCCATGCTGTACAGTGCGTTCCATTTATAGCCGGGCCATAGAGGGCGTACTTACGCAGATACCTCAGTATCACAACGTATTACCGACAAATGACCCCTCAAGTCTACGTTTATCAGCTGTGATATACTGTCGGTTCGAGCTGTAAGAACTGTACTTTGTTCACTGTGTATCTCAAAAATGAACGTTTTATTCAAGAGATCTGTTTTATGGCATTACATTACTCCATTGAAACGTCAATAAAAAAAGTCACGCTTGAGTGCAGAAATGTTTTGTACAATGAATATGTAAAAACCAAAGTATGTAGACAGATGTGTACGTAATTTCGGGAGATATCTTCTGATATTCTAGTTCTAGATTTGTTTGTTTAATAAGTATAGGACGAGGAGTCGCTAAACACTAATCCCAAGAAGAAATAAGGAAATATTCTAATAGACAAACTTGGTGCAACATTGGAAAGCTCTTCAAGGAAGTATTTAGATGTACTGCAGAGTAAGTGGGTGTTACAGCAACCTCTGTTCATACAGACGCTAACACTGAAATTCTAGACGTGAATTAAAATGCCAAAAATGTCTCTATGCATATGGGTATTACTTTCAGCACAACTCATGATACATAATGCATGGTTACTATTACTCTGTGTAACGTTAGTTTTAGAATGGAACAATCCCGATGTGGTAGACGGCGCGTGGAGTACGCATATGTGCGATGCGCGGCCTGGCAATATAAGGAAAGCATTGTATTTCTTGCAAGAATGCCATAATCTTATTTTCTCTGCTTTTATTTTTAAGCAAGTCTTTCAAAGGTTTGAATAAACGAAATAAATATGTTGGCAAACCCAATGGGGAAGCATACGAGTAGTATGTACAGGTACAGGATCAGGGTGTAGGGCGGAGCTACGCGAGAGGTGACGTCACTTTCCTTGTAAACAATTTTGATGACGATGTATTTTATTACGGAAATGTTAACGAAATCACCGAAATTATTTTAATAGCTCTTCCTTTGCTGCTCTAATTTTAAAATGAAGTATTTTGCAGTGTAAGGGTTTGATATTTACCATAGGAAAACAAACCACTGATAGACATGATAGAAAGTGTCGAACTTAGTACTAAGTATTAAGTACTAAGTATTCAGTACTAAGTATTATTAATTATTAATTTATTTGTATTATGATGACTTTTTTGTAATGTACGTCCTCCAACGTTAAGTCATATCGGACGGTGAATAAATTGGATGAAAAGATGCTCAAAGGATTCCAGGGTCCATGGAGCTTAGAGTTACCCAACATTCGTCTTGAAGGATAAGGAAAAACCCCGGAAAAACCTTATCCAGATAACTCACCCTGACCGAGACTCAAACTCGGAACCTCTTGAACATGAGGCAGACACGCTACCACCACGCTACCGAGGCGTGCTGATGATGATGATTATGATTATGATTATTATGATTATGATGATGATTAATTATTATTATTATTATTATTATTATTATTATTATTATTATTATTATTATTATTATTATTATTATTATTATTATTATTATTATTATTATTATTATTATTATTATTATTATTATTATTATTATTATTATTATTATTATTATTATTATTATTATTATTATTATTATTATTATTATTATTATTATTATTATTATTATTATTATTATTATTATTATTATTATTATTATTATTATTATTATTATTATTATTATTATTATTATTATTATTATTATTATTATTATTATTATTATTATTATTATTATTATTATTATTATTATTATTATTATTATTATTATTATCATTAATATCATTATCATTATTATCATTATCATCATTATCATTATCATCATTATCATTATCATCATTATCATTATCATCATTATCATTATCATCATTATCATTATCATCATTATCATCATTATCATCATCATCATCATCATCATCATCATCATCATTATCATCATTATCATCATTATTATCATTATTATTATTATTATTATTATTATTATTATTATTATTATTATTATTATTATTATTATTATTATTATTATTATTATTATTATTATTATTATTATTATTATTATTATTATTATTATTATCAGCCAACCCTCTTATTGTTAATACATAAATCCACTACTTAAGCTTCGATTTTATAGTCTCTTAAAATTTTTAAGATGTACCTATGAGGATACAACAGCTGTCTCACAACATGATCTTTAAAGCCCAGCACTTTTACTTGCACTCCATTAACAGGAAGAAAAAAGCATTCCAAGAATGCAAACAGCTTTGTAGATTTATGACTGGACAAACACTGTGATGTAATTCACTTGATCCAAGTGTTTCTCTAGTACTGAAGTAGCATAAGAGCTGATCACATTAATCACAATTGCTACGGACTTAGTTCTTGAACATGAATATTGAGGTTCAAACCTTAATTTCTAGGTACAGCCTCATGATCGAAACGACTGGTTATGGATTACTGGGTGAAATGCAAAACACTTCTGCTGCTGCGAGAGTTTGTTCTTTGTGTCCGATAACCTTATTGCTGAAAAATTTGGAGCTGCATTAATTGACGACTTATGTTTTTCCGTTTGTAAATGACGTATTATTTCGGGCTACCCATATTTGCTATGGAATAATTTGCAGAACATTTTTGACAATAAACCTCACTGTCTGACTTTCCGCTTTTGATGAAAGGACACAGAGAGTGAAGTTTGGAATTTAAAACACATTTTCTTCTCGGTACCATCCCGAAAAAGCGACTGAGGCAGATCTATAACATCACGACAGGTAACACAGCCAACCTACACTGCCAAAGTGAATAAATAAGCAATAATGAATAAACCACAAAGACGCAGAGCGTGAAGGTACATATTGTTGAAGAAGCACGAGCAGACAGACCTGAATACAAACGTAGCCAATACCACATTGCCGTAATCAATGGCATTTAAATTTGATTATTGCATACCATAAATATATTATTGTAAATTGCTTTCCTAATTTAATGTGTAATTTTATGTGTTTGATTGTAAACCTGTGTATTTAACGTAAATTTGTATTAATTTTACTATATTTGTTAATGGTCGCGATATGACCTAGAAATTTGAAGCGACCCTATATTTATAATCCTTACAATAAATTTATACAATATATTAAAAAGCTAGAAATAATTATTTAAAGCTTAAACTTGCACTTTAAAATTAAAGTAGGACACTTCGCAGGACAGTCCTTTAAAAAAGGTACTGTCCCGCGAAAATCAGTACGAATGCTAACCCTTATATGAACATTTGATAAAAAAAGAACGTAGGATTACTCAATGAGGCAATGAAAAGCAACATTCTGTTTCACAGGAAGTAATAGGAGAATAACTATTAGAAAAAGAGAAGTGAATAAAACAGTAAAAGCTTCTGGTAACTCAAAAAGCAAAATCGCAAAGAATACCAAGAATATTACTTAGGGTTTACTCTTATAAAAAATGTCTAAAATGAATTTGACTTCAGTTCATTTGAAGTTGCAGTAAGTGAAGCATCTAGAGTGCTAATGTACGTAAGTATATGTAAACCATTAATAATGTTTTATTGAGTTTTTTTACTGTTTTAAATAAACCGGATGTTTAATACTCACATGATTTTATTTAGTCTCTCTCTCTCTTTCTCTCTTTCCCTTCCTCTCTCAGTTTATATATGACTTTATTATACATTTGCTTCTAAGTACAATGGGAGCAGAAGAATAAGTAAGCTTTAAGTGATAGTCTTAAGATGGTATCTTTCAAGGGTTGAGTTGAAGATATGTGTTTGAAAAGTCAAACCAATAACTAAGAATAGCTTGGAAATGTAAACTCCTAAAAATGCATTTGACATAAATTGTATGATTTATTGTGTGCGCGCGTGTGCATGTGTATGTGTGGGGGGGGGGTAAAATTTTGTCTAACTCCAATGGTTTACTACTAACGCAAAAATCAACCAGAATAATGAGTAGTTCAGAGACTATTACTATGAAACTCAAGATGTGCACTTCATTTGTCATAAAAAATGTAAATTTATGGTAAATCAAAATCGTTATAACCTTTTTTTGAAAACTTCAACATATTCGAAACATATTCTATGCGGAAAGTACTTTGGGCTGAAGTTATTCGAGTCGCATTCTTGAAAGATAGTGAATTTGATGTTTAACCTTCATTATGTTTCTGAGTTAACGCTCGTATGTCTCTAGCACTGCGTCGCGTAGAGGGTCGCGGGTTCGAAGCCCGCCCTAGACATAGGTTTTATGTATATAATGTATATGTGTAAAAGTACAGAAAACAAACAGTAATCAAACGGAAAGAAGAAAAAAGGGTAAAATAAGGGAAAAGTATATATTTATATATAGGTATATATAAATATGTAAAACGCTGTTTACTCCAGACAGAACAGGACGCGTCTGTACGAAACTGCCTTACTCCCTCTACAGGCCATATACAGGCCTTGGTTTAAACAGTTATACAGCTACAAAACCTGCAGATAACTAAACTGAAGGTAAAATGAAGTACTCAAAAACAATTTGTATTATTTCTAGCGCTTTTAAGGCTTTTTCACATGAACAAGTAGACTAGGAAGAAGCATGTAGTAAACACGGCACTGCTACTGTAAAGAGTAACGATAACGTTAACACTGCTCCCTATTTTGTGTTCTATAAAGGAAGCATGCAATTAGTTGTACTGTATTAGTTTATTTCCAATTTCTTATTACAATATCTAGCATATACAACTTCATACATATACAGGCATGTGTTTTTAAGTCAGTACCGTTTTGGAATTTAAAAAAGGCGTGTATAGATATCGCAATAATTTTATTTTTACATGAAAGCCTGTACCTTAATCTACTTTTCTACATAATTTCCGTGAATATTGAGGCACTTGTCATGACGTGGCACCAGTTTTTGAATACCCTCCTCATAAAATGCTGCCGCCTGACGTGTTAACCACTGTATCACAACTGTTTTGACTTCGTTATCGTCTTGAAGACCCTGACCGCCCAGATGTTTCTTCAAGTGCAGAAACAAATGGTATTCGCTGGGCGTGTCTGTTTTCTCTCACCTTTTCGTCCACTTTGTGCACCAAATCTTCAGTAACGACCGAAGGACGCCCACTCCGTTCTTCATCATGCACATTTGTGCGGCCTTCTTTAAATGCTCCCAGCCATTTCCTTAACATTCCATCACTCATAATGTTTTGTCCGTAAACTTCACAGATCTCACAATGAATATCGATCGGTTTTACGCCTTTAGCACTAATAAATCGTATAACAGCCCGTACTTCATAATCGGCGGGACTCAAGATTATCGGAGGCATCTTAAACACTCAGTAACCAACGTATACAATGAAGAATCAGACTGTAATGGCGTCAGTGCGTAGACAAGAGATGTAGGTAACCAGCACGCATGCGCGGAACGCCGACCATAGCGCTGCGGCGGCGGAATCGCAAAACGGTACTGACTTAAAAAACATGCCTCGTATATCATAATTAATATACTATAAATACACTATCTTACATACTGCTTATTTTGGAGTTGCATTTTCCCATGCCCCAATATAATTAACTCAGGTGCATTTTAAAATGCAGCAATGCAGCATTTTAAAACTTGGGACTAGATTTTTGTTTCCCTTTATACCTTTTCTAATTTCCCTAGTTGTTTACATTAGTCTTCCCTGTTTTCCAAAGCCAATTTTGTCTTACCTTGCCAATAAATTTTCCCAGTTTTATTATGTTTTCTTCTGATCTTAGATTCAAGATTCTTTTGCCTCTTATTTCATTTGTTATGTTTTCCCACTTATGCAAAAGAAATTCATCTCTCCAATATTTTGTTTTTTGACAATCAAAAATATAATGCCAAGTACTATCTTCTTTTTCACACATTGGACATCTTCCCTTAATATATCCATTACTTATAGCCCTTAAGTGTATTACTACTGTTCTAAACCATGCCAACCCTTCTCTTCCTACTTTATCACAGGTGTCAATATATTTTTCTCTTCCCCAAGTATTTTTCAGTCTTTTATATAATTTCAGAGATCTTTTGTTATTAAGATTAGCCCATAATTCTTGTTTTTACTTCTTTCCTGAATCCCTTTTCTGTTCTTCCGCTATCTAACCATAATGAACCCAAACCTATTTCCTGTAAAATTTGTTGAATTTTATATATGCAAGTCTCTCTCCCCTTTATTCTTGTTTGTGCTATCGACAATATTTTCCTCATCTAACTTCCATATTCTGAACCAATATTTCAGTGTTCTTTCCATCACATTGCTGTATTAAATATTTAAACTGTCATTTTATTTTTCAAATATTGTGTTTATTATATTTATTATAACTGTTGTCAACAGTAATGTTTTACTTTAATAACTTTTTATTTGTTCCATTTATACTCTGCCTTTGACTGCAATGGTCATATCGGCGTCCGTTCTCCTTTGGAAGATATCGAAGTTGTTAACTCGTATTCGTTGGGTTTTAATAATTAGATCACGCACATATTTACACTCTCATTCATACTACCAGACTCTGGGGAAGAAGATGAAACATCCCCATTCTCCACCGCAGGGAATCGAACCCGGAACCCCTAGCACGCAGGCAGGTGCTCTACCGACTGAGCTACAGGGCCAGCCTTAATAACCTTCTTTTATCACATAACACATTATTTAGAGTATAGTATTGGTTACTAACCTAATTTTGTAACAGATCTACAATATTTTCTCTACGTTCATAGTATTTTTAATATATGTTGTATATTTAGTAGATATATTTAATAAAATTTATTTATTCTGGAAGTGATAAGATAAAATGACTATCATTAAGGCCTGTTTCACGTTTTCTTGAATATTTACTTTATCTAGTCGCAGATTAACTCTTGAAGATGAGGCAGACACACTACTACCACGCTACAGAGGTAGGCCTTTTGTGTTTTCTTAGAATATAAAGTAAAGATTTTGTTGCCTAGTAACTATGAACCAAAGCATCATGTATTATTATAGTAGTAGATACAAGGGTATCTTAGACTATATCCTGTTGCAAACTGTGTTATGTTTATGGAGCTCTTTAATTGCTGTAGTTATCAGCGTCCCATTCGAAATTGGGCGTGGAAGAGCGCTTAATTTTGCTCAGTGGCCTCTTCATCAAGCTTGAAATTATTTTAAATGCAATAAATCTACGATATGGATCACTCGTTTTACTTCCCTTCCTAAGGAAACCATACTAAGAATTTTTACGCCCGAAAAGGTACAGCGTCCTCCGTCGTATTTGAACCCGAGACCGTGGTTACCAGAGGCTAGTAAATTACTCCTATAACAGGAGGAACACATACCCGTATACTGCTCCAATTACAAAGTTATTATATTGTCTCTGTTTACTTTTATCCTTTTGTATTCAGCATTTAGACGTTCAGTTTACTACTGCATTATTGTTGTCCTTGCAATAATAGGCGAAATTCTAGCCATGTTTCTAGTTGCACTAAAAGACATCACTGTGTAGTTTGAACCAAATGTAACTCCACCATTTAGCTGTAAAATTTAACATCTACATTTATACCAAAACATTGTACATGAACATTCTCCACGAACTGTTCAGCATAATTTGTGTGTGCTTTAACGATATCTACATCTGTTTACAGCAAGAACTTTGTCTACCTATTACTATGAACCAGTTATAAAAATGTGTATCAGAATGCAGAGGACTTCAGAAACTGTTCTCAGAAAATTGAAGATATATACTTTATTTGTAATGAAAATATCTTAAATATAATGTATTTTAATAAAACTAATTAGAGAACTTTTGATCAAACTGAAGTTTTGAAAAATGTTACACTTAAAGGGTAATTTGAGGTAGTCAGTTAAAAGGAAAACCTAAAAATTAGTTCGAGAAATCTATTTCTGTTTTACAATGTAGAGCAGTGACCACAACGAGGCTCGCGAGCCGCATACGGCTCTTGAGTCAGTCTCCTCCGGCTCTTGATAGCAAGCTTAGAGCAAGATTAATAATGTAATTCATGGAAATTTCCATCGCAAACTGGCGAAAAAGAAGTCTTTCCCTGAACTTAATGACCCCTAACAGTTGATACGAGGGTGGGTCAAAAGGTAATGCCTCCTATTCTTTCTCATTTAATTGCCAAGAAAATTGAAACCAATTTACATAGCTTGAAAACTACAACATTGACGATTAATTTGTCACTATTCAATACAATCTCCATCCTTTTCCACAGTTTTGGTCCACCTTTTAACTAGGGTAAAACACACGGTCTTGCTTCCTAAGCCATTGACGTACGGACGTTTTCACAGCCTCCTCATCTTCAAAATGAATCCCACGATGAGATTCCTTTAGTGGCCCGAACAGATGGAAGTCTGATGGTGCCAGGTCAGGGCTGTATGGGGGGTGAGCTAAGACTTGCCATCCCAATTTCTCAATTTCTGCAGTGGTGTAACGGCTGGTGTGTGGTCTTGCATTGTCATGCAAAAGAAGAACATCCGCCATAGTTTTTGTTGGGCGAACTCGGCGAAAACGTGCTTTCAGCTTTTTGAGAGTTATGACGTATTGGACAGAATTTACTGTGCATCCCTGCTCCGAAAAATCAATCATAAGCACACCCTCTGCATCCCAAAACACTGTTGCCATAACTTTCCCTGCCGACCGCTGAGTTTTGAATTTTTTTTTCCTTCGGTGACGTTATGTGATGCCATTCCATTGACTGCCTCTTTGATTCAGGTTCAAAAAAATGAACACACGTTTCGTGTCCCGTAACAATTTTTTCCAGAAACTCCTCTTCCTCCAAATTGAAGCGCTGCAAGTGTTCGGAGGCTATTGTTTTCCTTGTTTCTTTGTTTTGGGCGGTTAACATTCTTGGTACCCAACCTGAACAAACTTTTGAGTAACACAATTGTTGAATAATAGTCATCATACTGCTTTTACTGAGGGAGGTAATGCGACACAATTCACCTGTTGTTACCCAGCGATCACCACGAATGATGCCATCGACTCGCTGAATGTTGCATGGAGTCACTGCAATCACCGGCCTGCCGCTTCGCTTTTCATCTGTCAATGGTGTTTGCCCTTCAGCTTCGTTACAACGGCGAACCCATCGTCTAACAGTGCTGACATCCACCGTTGCATCACCATACACATTTTTTAGCCTTTCGTGAATGCGAATTGGCGTTTCACCTTCCGCAGTCAACAATTCAATCACAAAACATTGTCTAATACGAAAGTATTGTCAGCCATTTTGCAAGAGGATGCAGTGCTGCCACCTGTTGACTTAGGAAGTTACTTCTGCAGGGGATTGGAGAAGAAGGTATGAGGAATTGCGCCAAATTCAAAGTTTTCATGTAACTTACTTATTTAAGGAAAAAGATAGGAGACATTACTTTTAGACCTACCCTCGTAGATTTGCCCTTTTTTAACAGATAAGATCCAGCATTTACAAACGTTAAACACATCTTTTCATGGAACAGAAAAGTGTATTTCTGATTTGGCCCAGATTGTAGTTTGCTTTCTTAGCAAGTTAAAGCTGAATATGTAGCCACTGGAAAAAGAAGTATTGGCCGGCCAGCAAAATGATGGATTCAACAAATAAAGGAGCCGCAGCAGGCTTAAAGCCTACAGCTTGAAGTACTAGAGGAAGAATTAGCTTCATAAATTTGGGGCTCTCAAAATTAAGGTTACTGGCCAACCCTGCTATAGGGCCAAACGCTGCGTATTGCAAATTGTCGTTTATGAGAACGAATGGAGTTTTAATAAATATTATGAGAGGAAGAGACGGGATCAGAAAGTTTTCGAAAATAAAGTAAGTACTTCTGACACGTTTATGAAGTACGCAACTAGTAACAATAAAATCGTGTTCTTAAAATTACATGGATGCTAACAACTACTACGGTTTCAGCACGAAATACCAAATACGGACAGAGTTGGAAAACAACAATAACAATTCTCACGTAAGGGAGAGTTGGGCACAGAGGTTATCAGCTAGGATGTGAGAACAAACTTGGTGAAACATTCTTGCCTGGATGGGTCCCCAACGAGGAACCGTGAGATGTATATGACTCGTCAATCTACAAAATATATCATAAAGAATAAAAAAACAGCTTATCACAAAAATATCCTGCGTCTCGTGAGTTCACATGATGGATTTGTGATAAAAACACAAAATTACATCCAACATGTCCCGGGTTCAACCTTCCCCTCTGACCTACAGTTTTTCATGGTCTTCCTGATCGGTTGGCAAATGCTGGGGTAGTTTCTCAAATGATGTTTTCCCTTCCTCGTTTCCTTTCATTCCATTTCCTTTTCATCTTTCAGACATGCTTCTAGGTTTCTTGGCTTATAGTGATGCAGGACAGATGGCGCGGATACTTGCTCAAAATAAATGCATAAACCATAGTTCCCATGAACACCAGAGAGATGTCCTTCACCCTCTTTTAACATTTTTAGCAGTGGAACGGGTACTATTAAGACTTCTGTGCACTTTTATTGTCTGTCTGCCTGTTCCCTGTGGTTCACTTCATATCTTCCTGATTGGGGTGTGGCCACAGTATATCTATGTAGGTCGCAATGTGCTCGGTGTCCTCCTTTTGTTAAACCTATAATAACCTAGATACATACTAAGTAGGGATGATATTGCATTCCATCCAAATATTCAATAGCAGAAATAAATATACTGATACTCTGTGTTGTGTGGGAAAAGTATCAGAAATAAAAAGTCAGTTGAATAGTTGAGTATCAAAATTGGTATTTAAGTTCAGTATCTTCCAAGGAAGGGACATGAAGATTTTCAAGAAAACCCTTAAGAGCAGCCGGACACTTTTCAAAAATTTTGATTTTCTCAAAAATGCTTTTAATAATTTTTATTAAAATACCATATGTTTAAATATTCTTATATCACAAATGAAACGTAGATCCTGAATTTCTGAGAATGTCCCCAAGAAGTCCTCTTCATTCTGCCTGTCTTTTGCACAACTGTCAAATCATAAGATATAAACAAAACCTAACGCACAAAAATGTAGAACTCATAAAAACACAAAATTTATGTGAAATACTTATATTTTTTGTGATAACCATTTCAGAGTTATTCTTTGATATTTGTCTTAATTTTCCTATACTTATACTTTTCTCAAAACGGGAAATCGTTTTACCTCTTGGCCATACCAGGAAAAGTGAGTTTCAAAATCATCACACAGTAAACAGCTCTTAAAAGCTGTTAAAAAGGCTCTTGAAAGCTGTTGCTTAAAGCCATATAAAGCTATTGCCATATTGTCTTTGCACTTGAAAGGAAATTAAATTAAACATTTATCTTGAATTTTCTGCAAATAGTCTATAAAGTTAAAATGTTTAAGATATTTTCATAACAAATGGGAAGTGTATTTCAAAATTTTCTGAAAATAACCTTCATCAAGAGAAATCCTCTTCATTTGGAATGACTTAGAGATGGACAAAATCTTACTATACACAAACTTAGATATTGTTAAAGCATAAAATTTATCTAAATAAATAACTGTTTTTGTGGAGTTCTCTACACACTAAAAGACCTTGATATAGAATTAGATTAAATATATGGCAATGTTATTAACATATTTTGGGAGAAAATGAAAATTAATGAACTTTGTACACTTCTAAAACCATAAGAGAAAGAAATCTTCCTTTGTAAAAGTGGAGATCCTATCGATATACACAATTTAAGTCAAATAAATCTATCCCTAGGGAAATATTCTTTGTTACAGTATAGGTTTGAATTTTCAATATGTTTTACTTTTTTCAAACACTAAGTCTGTATTTGTTCCTAATATATTTTCTCCCCATGATCAAGCAAATTTCAAAGCCATCATTTAATAAACCAATTTCAAAATATTTAACACTCTCCCTCAGTCTACTCTTCCCTCTTTTATAGGGTCTTTCAAACAAGAGTGTCCTATTTTTGAACTTAAATAAAACTTGTTCTATAAATGATAGAGGCTTATTTCTTTTTTTTTTTTTTATTTTGGAACATAATTAATGACGTTACATGTGTAAGAGAAAATCAGTTAAGTGACCGCCTGAAATTTGTTGGGTTGTGCATATACGTTTGACCTAATTTTGCATGACAGAAGAACGTAAATTAAGTCCAACATCACAAACAAACTGCATGATGTTATACATAAGATCATTTACTGTTTTTGACTTGTTGGTATAAATTCAAGATTTAACATAGGTAACCCCACAAGATGTATCCTGCGACATTAAATCCTATATCTCAATGGCCAGTTAACATCACCACCACGGAAAATGATGAAACCTGTAAACTTCGCCTTCAAAAGATTGATTGTTTCGAGAACAGTATGATGTGGCACCATCTTGCAAACCAGGTGTTTCAGAGATTCTACCATCCATTTGAGGCCAAAAATAGTCCCTTAGAGAAGCCCGGTATCTTTCTTCATTGACAGTTACAGCTTCTCCACTTTCGTCTTGGAAAAAATAAATTTTCACAATTTCTATGAGTTGCTGGATGCAGTAACATTCCATGGTTATTTGTAAATAACACTGTAACTGCGTGACAAAAATGACTGCTTTAACTCAATAACAATGGCAGCTATCACATGTTAAATATAGGACACTCTTGTTGAAAGACCCTTTATTTACAACAAAATGTGTAATCAAAGCATTTCTGTATACATTGCTAACTTTAAATTGCAAATTGTAGAGTTTTATTTGAAAGAAAAGGATATATTTCATAAATAAAAGTATACCACTGCAAGAGATGTGGTTTATATTTTAAATGTACACAATATGTATACGTACGTGTACATAAAATATGGGAGACAAAGACACTTAATCTCATTTGTATAACTTGTTTCAATTTTTTTTTCAGTAGGTTGCAAAATTCTATGAAAATTACATTCAAAGATTAATACAATGTGCATTATTGCATTCATACGTTTGGTTAATGTGTTCAGCAAAAATACTGCTTATCTGTACTGTCAGCTGCTATTTACAGGCTAGTAGAGGTATTGGCTTTCTTTTCTCTATTCTTTAACTTTCTCACCCTTCTCATCCATTTCTCTTTTATTTAATCTGCAAACTTGCCCCCCTCCCTTATTTTCTCTCTCCTTTCAATGTAAGCATTTTTATGATTATTACACAAGCCCCTTTATTATTCTGGTACTCATCCCATATTAATTTCCTACAATTTTCTATTTCTTTACATTCCACGACATAATGCTCTATGCTTATTTTCTTTCCACATAAAATGTACTCCTTTGGTGAACCCGCTCTCAATATAACTCCTGTCCTTCACCTCTCATATCTATCACAAAGGTCTATATATGTTTCCCTTCCCCATTCCACTCTTCATTTTCAAGTGTACATTTAGTAATTTTTACTTATCAAATTTCCGCATGTGACTTGTCTATCAATGTGCTTTACTCTATTATTAGTTATTGTCCAAAAACCCTTTGCATTTCTTTCTCCCTCCTTCCAGATATCCCACATCCCTATTCTATCCATCGTTCTCTCTAGCTCCAACCACTTATCATTATATGTTGAGTTCTTTTGTTGTTCTAAACAGATCTTTAATATATCATTGTCATCCTTTTTTATACAGCTGTACTAATATTTTAAGCATCTTTCAATAATTACCCCACTTTTGCAGAGTCTTTCCATTTGGCGTAGATTTATTCAAATCCAATACCTCTTTATAAAACTGGTCATATGTGTGTTCAACATGCATTCTTATCTCATTAGCCCCCTATAATTCTGCACAATATGCCATTTTTTTATTCTATTATTGTTTCATATATTCATTCAAGCACTTTACTGACATATCTGGTAATTTGTATTTACAGTTCCTTACCTCAGACATTGCTATTTTCCTTGTCACTTATCTTTCTCCCATGTGCTCCACAACCTCCATTATAGCACTGTCTCATTTCTAAATAGTCAAACTCCTTTTACCACCTCAACCTTTTGGTCATTTAAATACCACTTTTCATCTTTTCTTAAGTTATAACCCTTCTTAAACACTACTATTTTTGACTTACATTGATTTTTATTCCTCATTCTGTACGGTAAGTGGTAATTTCATTTATTGCTCTCTGTAATCCTATCACAGTTATAGATGCTATTACTAAGTCATCTGCAACTAGTA
This sequence comes from Mantis religiosa, assembly GCA_030765055.1. Lineage (NCBI taxonomy): Eukaryota > Metazoa > Arthropoda > Insecta > Mantodea > Mantidae > Mantis > Mantis religiosa. The sequence continues at coordinate 37,201,204 of CM060955.1, forward strand.
ACCCTGGTATTACCGTGTTCCTAATATTTGGCCAATAATTGTTACTTTCTTCAACCCTCTCTACTATATCATTGATAAACCAATTGAACAATACAACCTTGTCTTAATCCAATTCTCTGTTCTTCTAATTCCATTATCACATTTTTCTCTACTCTTTATTTCCTCATAGATCTTGTATAACCCTGTCTTGCTGACTCCTTTCGTTTGTAATTTCCACCATAGATGCACTTAAGTAAGTACAGCACACTACATTAAACTTAAAGCATTTAGATCAACTTTGTTATTAAACTTTAATTTACATGCACTATCACCTGTAATAACTTTCTAGTGCTGATGTGAAAAAAAATTGCATAGTTTTCTACCATGCTTATATATTTATAGGACTTCCTATATATATTTATATATATATATATATATATTTATATATATATAGGACTTCAGAAATATTTATAGAAGATACACAGGTTGGCCTAAATACTAGAACCACAGCAGAACAGATTTTATATTATTTTATGTTTACTTTATTTTCCCCCTTAATTTATATTAACTGAGTATGCTGTTTTGATTGTTTTTTCTAGGTACATTTACATAGTTTTCTAAATCCCTGCATTATATTATTTTAGTTTTCCTTTAACCCATACTTGTTGGTTGTGCCCCACTTTATTTTGGAACTTTAGCAGGATGCTGCCGTCACTGGCAAGGTTCATAACGGATTTTTACTTCTAGTTGATTGTGTTAAGTTGTGTCAAGCTTTCATGGCAGGTAGGTCTTCTTGTGTTTTGGTATTACACTTTATTTTTTGTAGTAATCCTGTATGTAACAGGCCTTTCATCATTATTGTGACTTCCTTATGATTTCTGAATTGACTTTGGAGCTCTCTTTGTACATAGTTTATTTTCCTTTCAGCCAAAAGTTTGACTTTTGCTGAAAACAAAGGGCACCTGTTTTTGTACTTCAAACTGTTAAACTGAGCTCCAAAGCGGTTGGTTAGTTTACGGCTACACAAGCGTTCAGCTTATTTACCCACTTCAATACTTCAGATTTAAGTTAAGCCAGGCATATTATTTCAAAATTCTTAAACCAAAATGCAAATGTGTATGTATATACATGTATTTTGGATCAATAATGTCAGACTTGAGGTGAGCATTCTAACCATTTGAACTGAAGACTTATTCAGATAATGTAATAGCATATGCCATGAATTTTCAGTGGTGTATGTCTTGCCAGTGATATCAGCAGTGTCTTTGAGAACTAACTCAGTCAACTAACCTTAGCAATGTGCTTCTTTCCCAGAAGTGCAAGGTGCTAATATCTTAAACAGCATTACAATTTTTATATTGTGCACTCTGAGCAGCCATGGTAACAAAAGCCATGGTAACTTGTGTGCATTAGCCACAGATTACAACATAGTTCCATGTCATGTGAAATGTCTAGTGTTTAACGCCCGCTTTTACTACATACGGCACCACAGGTGGTGACACTGATGATACATGAGATGAAGATGGAGCACTGGTGGAATGAGATGGCGGAGGAAACTGGAAGTCCCGGAGAAAACCCGCCCCAGCGCCGTGTTGACCACCACAAATCTCACTTTGCGGTCGCCTGGGATCGAACCCGGGCCGCCTTGGTGAGAGCGAAGCGGTCTAACCACTGAGCCAAGGCACTGCCTCAGTTCCATGTCAGACTAATAAAGTTAATTTTGTTTTATACTATACAGAAGAGTTTATTTTGTTAAAAAGCATTGTTAGAGTATTACATTTTAGTCACACCTCATTTTAAAAAATATCAATGGCATTAATAAAAACTCAAGTAAAAAATAAGTAGGGTCCGGAAATTCATGCCCTAAAAACTATCAAATATATATATGCAAATATGTCCTTAAAACATAAAAAATACCAGAAACATGCCCTAAAAACTTCATCTATTAATGATCCCTGAGCATAGAAAAAACAAGTTAGCAATAAATTAATAAACTTACTCCATTCTTTAGAGGTTGAAGTGGATGTGGCCCCCATGAAGAATGAATTATTACAGTTCACAACCACCACTTTACACAAGTTTCCATTTGAAAGGCTTCTTCTGTTTTAGCACAAAACACTTTTGTATCACAAAAAACTTCTCTATATTGTAAGATGTTACTGGCACATATTTAAAATGCCAACAGCAGCACCACCACTGAAACAGATGAGTCTATTGGCATGGAAAATGGGTTTCCCTCAGAATGTTTCAAATATTGCACATTTGCTCATAAACAGGATTTTTTGAAACTATACTGTTCACTTTTTGCCTACACTACCAGGAAGACAACTTAGTTTGCATAGTGTTTCTTCAAAAACATTTAGTGATTCATTTAGGGGAGTCCCTACAGTTTCCTGTGATTTTATATCTGTTGGCAAGTAAGAAAAATGGACAGATACGAAAACAAGATCCTCTACTAATTCACTGTCTGACAAAATATTCTGAACTGCCTCTATTGATGCAGATTCATTTGAATCCAACTGATTAAAAACATCTTTGGGTGTATGTGCTGGGAATAATACAAGGCTGTATCCAGCCACATTCCCCATCAAGTTAACACCGATGCAGGAGGAAGTGGAATATTAGGTACCGTTGATTTAAACAATTGATTCTAGAAGGAGATTTCAAAAAAAAAAAAAAAATCTTTGTAGAGGCTCTAAATTTATTTACTACTTACTTCCTCTTCATGGAATAGGCTACTAACCTGTTCCAACCTCAATCTTCATTCCATCTCTTTCTGGGATGACCAGCATCCCTTCTTCCAGTAGGGTGGTATTCCAGGGCAAGCTTTGATATTCTGTTATCATTCATTCTGAAAATGTGTTTTTTCCAGTTTACCTCGTTTTGGTCAATTCTGTTATTTAGCAACAATATGTTCAGTTGCCACCTTATTTCATCATTCCTTACTTTATCTAGCAGGGAGTATCCTTTTACAGATCTGAGGAACCTCATTTCAGAAGTCTGTATCTTATTTCAAAAGCTGGTATTTTTCACCCAGGTCTCACTTCCATACAACAAAGTTGGTGCAGCCATCGTCTTATAAAACTTAAGAGTATCCTCTCTTACATTTTCTTTCAATGTTCAGCTAATTGTCCCACACATACATTGCCCGCCTTGGTAGCGTAGATCGTTGCATGCCTGCCTCACGTTCAAGAGGTCCCAAATCTCGGTTAGGGTGAGTTACTTGGATAAGGTTTTTTCCGGGGTTTCCCTTACACTTCAAGATGAATGTCGGGTAACTCTAAGCTCCATTGACCCTGAACGCATTGAGCATCATTTCATTCATCGTCTGATATGACTAACTGTTGGAGGACGTAAATTACAAACAAAAAACACCCCACATACATTGGAATCAATAAAGCTTTCTCTTCACCTCGTCATCATTAAAAGATAACTCACAACCAAGACACACAAAACTTGAGACTTGTTCTACTGGTTGATCATCAATTACTATCTTCACTTTTTCTACTAAATGGAAAGAATTCTGTATTGCCTCAGCAATGTGATGCACAGCATGTGCCAGATATGTAATGTGAATTAAGTTAGGAAATGTATCTTTTAGTGTTTGTTCTGATTTTAACATGAAACTAACTGCACCTGTAACGACTAAAAGTAGCACCATCAATTACATTAGCAATACAACAGCCTTCAGCAGAAGTGCCTTCATCAATTGACATCCATACCAACTGATCCGCTAGTTGGTTTTGTACATATGACATTACTTTATAGTAGCAGCATTCTATATAAGTCTTACACAATGTAGTTTCTTCAGGCACATGTGATGTGTGTAATTGGTAAGGAAGCCTTTCAATTTGGGATTACTAATTTTCCACGGTGGCATATCAGCAACTTAAAGTGTCTCACATAGCTCATAAGAAAACTGACTAATCCTATTCTCTAAACACTCTACTAATTGCTTTTGAATGGACTGGTTAAATTCTCTTTGCATTTTGCTGTGTTTATATGCTGAACTACTTGAAATCATTTTTCTCGCTAAATATTTCTCCCAAGCTTCACAAAACAGTACCCTATTTGTGGACATTAAGTAAACTGCAAATTCCTTCTGTAAGTCATTTAAATCTGGCACTCAAATTAGATTTCACTTTCTGCATTTTTCAGTAATTTGTATCTTAATTTGACTATATAAGTTCCTATTGTCCAAGTAACATGTGCTCTTTAAACAAATACACAAAATTATATACAAACTTATCTCTTCAGCTGGTTTGCATTCAGTTTATCATTACAATATGCAACAGTGCTTAGTGCTTACTGGCTATGCATGTGATGTGATTTCCTAGCCTTGCATAAAGAAGCAATCAAGGGGATTCCCCACAATGATTACTGATATGGTCATGATATTCATGACCATAACACGAGAAATAGTTCAAACATACATGTCATCTATCATAAAAAGATAATGTATGAGCACAGTTTTAAATTCAACGGAATTCATATCTACAATAAACTGCCAACTGAAATAAAAAACATTGAGTCCTTCACAAAGTTTAAAAACACATCAAATAAGTATTTGTTACAAAAGTGTTACTACTCAGTAGAAGAGTATTTAAATGACAAAGGGTAGGAATAAAAGGAATGTAAATTTTAATTATTAATTTGGTTATTATGCTTAACAACTTATTGTAATTCTTGTTTTTTGTTACTATTTTTGTGTAGTTAGTAATTTGACAATTCTATATCATGAGTTGTATGATTTACGGATGCAATAAATGAATATGAATATGACAGAAAACTCACTACTGTTCACATGAAGTTGCATAATCTTTTATAGCATCATCAATGATTCAGCCTGCACAAGCTTCCTCATTATTGTATAATCCAGATAGTGGTAAATATTAAATAGGAATATTAAATTATAGATGAGTCATATTTTTTACACATCAGCTTCACTTATGTACCTATATTGAGGACATGTTTCGCCAACTATTGTTCGCATCATCACCTCTATTGTGACTAAAGCTGATCTAGTGGTGTGGGTGGTTCTGGAGTTGCCTCTGCCATCTGTTGATTTTGTGATGAATTTAAATGTGGAGTCATCTTCAGCAACAATACAGATAAGATAAAAACCAGAAGAAAAATCAGGCATTTACAAGATAAAGTGTAAAGACTGAAAAAATTTACATAGGGAGGACAAAAAAGAAACATAGGCACTAGGAAGAAAGAACATTTCAGGCACCTAAGATACAAAAATATTGATAAGTCCGCAATAACAGCTCATTTCTGGTCTAAAATAATGAGATTGAAGATAGCACAAAGTTACTAAAATATGTACAAAAACATAGGGAGCTTGTCATCTGGGAGAAAATATACATAGAAAAGTATAAAAACCAACTAATGAACTTCAAAATCCCACCAGAAGACAACCCCACATTTAAATTCATCACAAAATCAACAGATGGCAGCAGCAACTCCAGAACTACCCACACCACTGGATCAGCTTTAGTTGCAATAGAGCTGATCATGCGAACAATAGTTTGTGAAACATGTCCTCAATATAGGTACGTAAGTGAAGCTGATGTGTAAAAAAGTACTACTCATCTATAATGTATTTGTTATGCTTCACTGTGGTGTTCCAATACAGTAAAATTTTGATATATTAAATACGAATCAAAACTCAATAAAATATGCCATATAAGCATGAAAATATTCAAAATATGCCTTTATAGAAATCACAAAAATATGCACTTATTTGCAAAAAACATGCAATTGCATGAACTTCTAGGCCCTAATAATAATATAATAAAATAATAAATAAAACTTAAAGTATATACTTCATTTTCTACTACCAAAACATTTGGTCACTTGTGTTGCATTTAGTGGTACTTGCTTGTTTTTAAATTGTACCTATATTGCGTACGGTTAAGGTTAATATTTATTATGAGTAATCAAAATGCATACGCAAAAAGGGAAACATTTTGAAAAGTGTGAAAGAACTGTTGTACCAAATGCTTTTACTTGGATTGCAAGCTTTGGGATAAGTTAACAGAAGTATCCAAAAATTATTTCCCCATGTTCTTTGTTCCATAAACACAAGTTTGGCTGCTAAAATGTTTCAACTGTTATTTAAAAGTGTGTTGTGAAACAAAGTAGCAATGTTGATGAAAGTAGGTTAATGCAATTGTTCAGAAATAAACAGTGTTGATGGACATTTATGATGGTCAGATGTTTGATGTCAGAGGCATGTGTCTTCATAGAATGCATATGCTTCAGTCAGGACATAGCAATACAATTTGCTGACCAGTATTTTGTATGCTTATTTTTGTTTACTTCAAGTTCCCTTTTATGGTCAGCAGGATAATATGTGATATTATGTCTTCAAAATTGCTCACTCAGAGAAACAAAATAGTATCAAATATTTACAGGTTTATGAAACAAAAAGCAAACAAAGTAATAGATAATAGTAGTTTGTGTGTGAACAACCAAATTTACAGCTTCTGTGTCAACTATCAAAGCACAATAGAACCTCATTTACCCATATCAAATAGGACCAGTGCCCATCCAAGTTAACAGAAGTCCAGGTTATCCAAAGAATGGTGGAAAATGATACAAAACATGTACATTACTGAAATATTTTTATTTGCCATATTATTATATGGAGTTTAGAAATTACTATAGGCACCTCTTCACCTAAAAACACATACACTGTATGTATTACAACAGCCTATTTATGAGTATTTGCAGTATACACAATATAGCTATAAACTATTCGATAGTAAAAAAGGTAGTGAGCTTCTGCTGTCTTAGTTTAGTGCATTGCTTATAAGCAGTGTGATCTATCATCTGCTTTAACATAAGAAGTTCATTTGGCAATGGTTCAGCTTGACTCTCGAAATGAAGCATCAATTTCTGTTTGCTACTGCTTATGCATGGCTCATAACCACAGCTGGTTCATCAACACTATCTGAATCTGAATACCCTTAATTTTCATTTTCATTAACACTGCATGATGCAATAATGCCTTGCTCTGTAATCGGTTTATAATCTCCATCATCGTCGATGTATCCTTCATCAACATATGAACAGCCATCCATATTTTTAAAATTATTTGTAAAATCTTCTTCCACATTTTGCTTTTTCTTCTTCAATCTTGTTTTTTGGCAAGATTGACATGCACCAGGCCACAATTTTTTTTCACGAATTTATCAGAGTTTCTCTTTCAGCCTGGTGCCAAGCAGCCTTGTCAACCATCCCAAGGAGCCACGACGGTGCAAAGGGCAGGGTCGCTATAACTGACCAGTTGGAAACTCCTCAGTAAGTCACTACTACACTATCCGACCCACCGTGGTCCTGAAATGGCCCAGAAGGCCAGCCTGGAGCCTGTCTCACTGGAGGACAGTGTTTACCATGAGCATATCATCTGTGATGTAATGCTGAGACACCTGACACATTTCTACCCTGAAAGAGACCACCAGATGGGAGATGATGTGAAATGATACTGGAGATGAAATGGAGGGACAGGAAATTCTGGGGATATACGTAATTAACCTACCAAGCATTCAAATGGGAAAACCCATGGGAATCAAATCTGGACCTCCTAAATATCGGGCACAGATAAAACCGCCTGAGCCATGCTGCTCGGTGGGAGTATTCTAGTTGATTTCAAAAGGTTGAATGTGGAATCAGTCTGATAACATAACTAAATATGTTCATGCTTCATTAACACCTTTGTTTATTTTGTAAAGAATACAGTTAGCATACAGCAACAGAGATCTTGCAGGTAATCTCAAACCTCAGAATGCCACTTTCACATCTACTAAGAATAGCTTGAATCTCCATGAAAGTATTGCACCGATTATATTTCTAATTACAGAATTATTTTTCTTCACTATATCCATTCTCTCACTCTCGATACAATAGAATTCTATCACAAGTGTTAGATTGAGCAGATGAGCACAGATGCTAACATTATCTACAATATAGTTTATTTACATAAGAGGAAGTCTTAAAAAAGTTATCAAGGCAGTTAGAAAGAGATTCATTTTGAAAATAATGGTAAACTGTTTCAGTACAACATTATGTGGTAGCCTACAATAACATTTACATTCTTAAGATATACAGTTCAGCTTTAGTGATGGGCTTGTAAACTTACACCCACAGAAAGTCATAGTATGTTTTGTATTTATGCAATTAAAAGGCATTAAAAATATGAATACAATATTATAGTTATTACTATTCATATTATTATTTGAATTATTTCATCTTATTTTAATATATTACAAAATATTTATAGAATAAATTTGTTAAGTCGAAACATAGTTCTATAATCAGTCATCATGATTTTATCAGCTATATCAGCTTGAAAAATGTAACACTGAGATCATCAACTTCAACATACTTATACAGGAAACTGCAATGTTCATCATATATCTTTGCACCAGTGTTACACGATTTTTCTATGCAAGATGTGAGGATATGATCAAAGTAGTAGATCGAACAATGAACATTGCCTTATGATCAACCTGCACTGTTGCAAGTAAATGTCATAATTACATAGAAAAAGTCACATGTTTTTATTATGATCAGTGACAGTAATAAATTTATTTTTTAAAAAAATCTTGCTACATTTCTTTGAAGGGTGCAAGGCCATCAGTATTCCCTTAAGAACACATACTGAATCTAACAGTACAAGATTGCTATTTAATATTAAAAGGTAAAAATAGAGTAGCATTTATATTCTCTTCTGTTATGAAAGCTTTTGGTGTCTTACATCAACATGGACATTCCCTTTGTAGCAAAAGAGAATTAAATATATATTGTTAGGGAAACTTATGGGGCAAGGTATTTGCTCCATTATATTGACTATATGATGCAGGAATGTATAGTTACAAACTTGTCTCCACTGCTTAAAAAATGATATTCATATTTATAAATAGCGAGATATTTACATTTTCACCTATAATTTACAACTACATATGAAACAAATTAAATTAATAAAACACTAACAAGGAAACCTTCAAGGAGACTACTGATGTGCACTAAGATATCTATAATAATTTAAAAAGGGAATCTGATTGGAACCAAACTTCACCAATTAAGCAGTTCATTGAGCATATAATGAACAAAGTATGTATATGTGATGTTATTAGGCAAAATGCATTATTCTATTTGCCACGTTTGCAAGACAACAGTTATAATTATAGCTGCTTACAAGGAGTTGCATGGTGGCACAGAAAACTGATTTTCCAAGAACTGCAAAACCAGCTTTTAAGATTTAAATTAAAGAAAATATTAAGAGTATCTATATACAGCAAAAGACCTGTCAGGGGGCGGTCTTGAATTTTTCTTTGCCTATGGAAGATACACAACTGCAGAATGTGTGTGAAATTTGGTTCATTTCCCTGGCATCAAACTCTTATTCTTATCTCATTTGAAAATTACTATATTTTTGGAATATAATTTATCCTTCTATAGTAACAATAATATTATACATTCTATGAAAAGTCCCTTAAATTTATGCAAGCAACTACACATTGTTGCAGGCAAGCTAAACTATGAACTCTAAGAAATTCTAAATAAGTTACACACCAATAGCTTTTTTGGGCATCATCTCTGTACAGTAAGGAAAATGATTGTTGTTAGTTTTTACACTATTTGTTACTTATATTATGAAAGACTTCCTTATGATAAGAACAAACACACCATTTGTGATTGCTGTATAAATATTAATTCCTATTCCATATTTCAATTATATTTTAATGACCTCTGAAGTATACTTGTACCATATCTCACTCCCCAAATAATTGTTCTGTTAATTACCTCTTTTCATCACTCAGCAACATACCACATTCCAAACTCTTATTTTGGTAATAGAGGAACAACGTATTGGTGATGCTCCAAAAATGTCCCTTTCACTTAGTTGTAATAGCTGCTAAGACATGATTTAATTTTCTTAAAGTAAAATCAAAATAATTTCCATGTTAATGTTTGAAATGGCCAGACAAATTCCTAAAACTGTGTATCTACTGAAAGCAAGAATATGCACCTTGCATATTTTGCTACATACACAGTTGATTAGTAGTGATATAATAATTTCTGATATGAGAAGAAGAGTCCTAAAATATCTTTTTTGTAGGATATTTTGTAAATATAGCTCTGTTTTGTTTTTATTTTATTTTACAGTAAACATTTAAGTGATGAAATATTTCTCTAAGACCAGTGTGCAAAAATAAAGTGTCAGTGGTGAAAAATAGTTTACCCTCAAAATTCTGTATTTTTTCTATCAACTAATTTACCATGTAATACTGTTCCACAATTTACATAGTATAATACTTAATATCTATGACATTTCTTTCTAAGACTAGGAGCCTGAATAGCTTATTTAAATTTTTCTTCCAATAAATAAATATTTTAAACAACAAGAAAAATATTTAAAAAAATACTCAGCAATAACTAAGGTAAATGAAATACTGTTTCTTTAAGAGGCAAGAATTTAAACCTGAAGTGATTAGAATGTCTTTGAACAGTCATTTTTAGAGCACTGTTATGAAGACATATTAGCTTTTGGCTTCAAAGCATGCTTGTATATCACCAAGCATTATGAAATAAAAGCAATAGATTGTAGAAGCAGAATAAACAATAAGTTTTAGGCATTTCAAAATAGAGAAATATGAGGTTGTCATTCATATTTTGATGTAGCAATTGCTGCAATTTTGGCTTATGCCAAATATTGCAACCTCTGGTGCACATACTACACATACCTGTTTGTTCCCATAGTCGTTTTGAAAACATATTGAGGAACTTAAAATAATTTTATTCTTGCAATTTTAAAAAATATATATATCGTTATTTTTATTTCTTCTATTAATCCTCAATATGGTTGGGTATTTCCTTGTTTCTCTAATCTGATTTCCTGAATCTAAATAAGCAATATGTGTGTATTTGTATGTATTAATACTACTCTTACTTCAAATCACAACAGATGCTCAAAATATGATGTGGTATACTTTAGTCTTTGGAAGATTCTCAAAATTCAAAATCCAAAATCTCTCTTGTATATAATTTTCAAACTATAATTTTTCTTTTCCTGCTATAGCTTTCATCACCTGTAGTAGTGGAAGATCTAGCCTTAAAAATAATTCTTGGTGATTTATTGTTTGCATCTTTTAATTTCTTCTTCTTATTCTGAATAATAGCGATCTTGAACAGCATTTGAGTTAGACCTCCAGAGATTTATATAACTGAACAAATCTCAAGAGGTCTGCTCTTCTCTATTTGATTAGCTCACAAGTACTTCATATAGTTGCACATTAAGGGCAGCAACATCAGCACAAATTGTTAAATATTTGATTCTTCATACAACAGTCTCTATATCCTCAGAAACCAGTTGGAAATCTTCTTGACCTGGAACAAAAATGTCAGGTAAGCTACCTTCTAGCTTAATAGTATCTAATAAATTTTATGTTAACTATTTAACAAATTTAGGTGCATAATTTCTTAAACTAATAAATCCAATAAGGACAAATAATAAACTGAAATTCTGAGAGTAAATCAACAGCATTATAATGCATTCATATCAGGAATTTTTTTTGAGAATGTCAATTTTGTTGCCCTGAGTGGTGGAGTTGGCTTCCAAGGCTGAGGGTTAGATTGCATGCTACATTATACTTAAATGTGACAGTAGATTTATCAATATATAAAAAATTCTTGTGAGTAAAGTGTTGGTACCCTGATGATGCTGGATATGGTTCTAGTACTGCTAATCAGAAAATACATTTACTAAATAATATTAGATGCTACATCCGCCTTTATGAATGAGCTTGACAAAATAGTAACTTTGGAAACAGGACAAAATGTAATAAAAAAGAAGTGGGTGTGGACTCTCCATCTGTAATTGTAATTGAAAGAGAAGAGATACTGCTGTCTATATTTTCATACTGGGTAAAATATATCACAGCTCCTTTGATATGTATAGTGTGACTTCATGGGTTGGTAGAAACAAAAGTCTTGTTTGCAGAAATTTAAAACTCTCTTTATTGCAATAAACAAAAGCTTCAAACTTGTACAAACCCTGTCTGCAGCAAAAAGACGTGACATTGACAAACAGCAGTCTTCAAGGTCGTCTCTTTCGCCTACCACACATAAACAAACAAAAGAATCACAACTACACAACTCAACTCAACTGCGCCACTGCAACTGACTGCTTCTCATACTTTGCCGCAATTTATACCTCCCAGTTATTGTTCTAGAATGCAGTAAACCGTTCACTAATGATCGCAACAGCATCAGAGAAAGACAGAAAATTCCAGACTTCTCTCTCTCTTTCTCTGTTTTTTTCTCTCTCTCTCTCAGCAAGCATCCAACTCTGCAATGCCACTATCTGTCTCTTTCTTTCCTGCCCATGTGTACAGCTCTGGCTTTGTGATGGCCGCAATCCAACAATGCGATCAGCGACCATATAAATGTCAATTTTCTAACACCACAATTTTATAACTTTTTAAATACATTTATGCAATTATCAAAGAAATGAAACCACTACAATGAGTTGAAGTCTCATGTGACGAAATACAGACAGTATTTGGCCATATTAGGGGAAAGCAAATCCACTACCCCATCATCTGTCATACCTGAGGGAAAACACTTTCCTAAAAGGATAGCAGCCTCAGCAAAAAAAAAAAAAAAAAAAAAAAAAAAAAAAAAAAAAAAAAAAAAAAAAAAAAAAAAAAAAAAAAAAACGGTTGCACCCAATGTGAAAATGTCTAGTGTCATGAGAAAGGAGTTCATAAGGAAACCAGTATGATTTTCTGTAAATGCAAAGATGTGTCCTTTTGTGTTTATCCCTGTTCTGAGGTACACCATTTAAAAAGAAACCTTTAAAGATACGCTTTTATCTCTTACAGAACTTATTTAAATTTATTTTGAAAGAGAAAGATTAAAATAACTGAAATTAAATAGGCATTAAATACAAATATGAAGAGGACATCTATACATGTTCATATCAGTTCTCCCACATTTTAACATCATCATATGATGTCCATATTGATGCAAGGTTTAAACATATGTCAACTGTGAGAACACTAATTCAACAGGAAAGTTCAGAGCAGGAGTGTTTCTTCTTTGAAACATATGAATTGCCAATCACCTACTTTTTTGAACAGCCTACATGGTTATATTTATCTTCTAGTATTTATTCTTATCTATACAAATTCTACAACTTATATTACTTATAATCAAATACTTCTCTTTATCATTCACCGGTCAGTCATGCATCTTGTCTACTTCATTGTCATTTATGCAATTTCAAAAAGGGAAGTTCATAGCAATTCACAGCATCACAAACAGGAGCATGAACTGTCAAAGCCTGCCTCGGTAGTGTAGATAGTAGTGTGTCTGCCTCCTGGATAAGGTTTTTCCGGGGTTTTCCCTTATCCTGAAAGACGAATGTCGGGTAGCTCTAAGCTCCATGGACCCCGGACTCATTTGAGCATCATTTCACCAATTTCATTCATCATCTGATATGACTTAATGTTGGAGGATGTAAAAAAAAAAAGAGTATGCTTGGTTTACAGATAGGGAACTTTCCTGCAACAGCCAAAGTTTTCAACAGATTACAGGAAAGTTTTCCCCTTTAACAGATGAGAACAGTGATACATTTTTGAGTTTATTAAGGTGAGTCAGAAATAGTTATACTAACATGACTTATTTTACCTTTAACCTGTTTTGGGAAACAGTTTCTTCCTATCATCAGAAGATGTCCAACTCCTCTTGTTGGTATTTATCTTGTAATGATTGCCTATCATGGTGCCATCTTCTGGTGGTGAAATGTACCTACTTCCAGAAAGGATTTGGTGGTGGCACATCAAAATTCATTAACTGTGGACTATGTTTCAAATGAAGATCTTCTATGTGTCTACTTCTGTTGCACATTTGGTCGGTTTGATTAGTGTGATATTTGATCTGAAGTTGTGGCTAATCATCAGAAATGATGTGAAACTGTAGAGTCTATATGTTCTAAAAATCTCATTTGCTCTTTTAGGCAATTTTCAATTTCTTTTAGTCTTGGCTATATTCCTTATGTTGTGTATACCTTATTGCCTAAGAATAGCTGAATTTGTAAATTCCAGCTTTTCTGTCTTTTAGTATAAAGTCTTATAGCCTATTGCAAAGTAACTTTTCTATGCTAAATTTGTCCTGTGTGACTAAGTTGCTGTTGCATTTCTTGCAGATCATCTAAAATTTGTTTAGATTAGATTAGATTAGATTGATTTGCGTTCAGTAGGTTCACTTGTAGCCAGAAAAGGCTGTGAACATTGAACATGTCTAGAGGTATAAAGTTTAATAGCGTATATATGTACAAAAGTTAACATAAGACACATATTATAGTACACAGGCAATATGAACAACAATATGGAAAACAAAGCAGGGATAATTATATTTGATACAAAATGAAACACTTTTTAAACCAGCTTTCACTTGGCTTATGCCAGTACGTCTCAACCTTTTTGCAATGGATACCATTCTTGTTATTTATTAAATACATATAGATTAAAAATAAACTTTCAGCTTGCATGAAATATTTATAAGTAATGATTTGTCATTGGAATAGTTAAATACTACTTATGGAGCTACAGAAGCATTATCAGGATAATTTGTCATTCAGATAATCTTGTACAGAATAAAAAGATTTTGAGCAAAGGTACTCTCTAACAGCTTTTTTAAAAGCACCGAAATTATCTACTTTTTCTTTAAGAACATTAGGAAGTGCGCCAAATATTTTGATAGTTTCATAATACACACCTTTCTGGAAGCAAGAAAGTTTAGCACTGGGATAATGGATATTATACTTTTGTCTAGTGTTTATTTTGTGAATTACATTATTTGTTGCAAATAAGGCACGATTGCATACAAAGAATTTTAGGATCGAGAATATATACATGCAAGGAAGCGTTAATATCTTCAATCTCGTAAAAAGATCTTTACAGGAGCATCTGGTGTGGGTGTTAGTAATGATTCTTATAACCCTCTTTTGCATAAGGAATATTTTTTTACTTTCTACTGAGTTGCCCCAAAATAATATTCCATACTCCATAATAGAGTTAAAGTATGCATAATATACCAATTTAAGTGTGTCAATAGAACTCACATTAACCAGCTCTCGGATAGCATAACAGGCACAGCTAAGTTTAGGTAAGATATAATTTATGTGAGCTTTCCAATCTAAACATCTGTCCACTTGAAGGCCCAGAAATTTTATGCTGTCAACTTCTTCTAATAACATATCATTAATCCCGATTTCTATTTCAGTATGTGATGTACGACAGGTTATAAATTTGACCACTTTTGTTTTGTCTAGATTCACAGATAATTTGTTTGTTTGTAACACACTCTTGAATGGTATGTGAATTTCTTTATCAACAGACTTTCTTCTTGCATATGATTTTGATGTCTTTTATGTTTCTGTTAGTTTTCTTGTTGATAATTTGTTGAATCTGTTGTTTTTCATTGTGTTTATCACATATTCATACTCCAGTTGATATTCTTGTTCACTCAATGCAGTGTTCACCAGTCTATGTATTAAGGTGTTATTAATTATGTATTAAAGTGTTTAGTAAGTCATGTTCATTTATTCTGAAATTTAAACTATTATTCTTTAAGTATCTGAATGTGAAGGTTTCCTGATTATACCAAAGGTTGTGTTTTTCTTTTCAGGTGTAAGAAAGGTAGCATGTTTTCTTTTTCCACTTCTGTTGTGAATTTTACCCAGCAAATGAATAAACTTGTGGAATCTTGCATAAATTTGGTAAGGATCTGAACAAAGATGTCATTCATCTGTGCCAAATTTTGAATACATATTGGAGGGAAGTGTTTCCAAGTAACTCAAATCTGTTAAGAATGAAAAAAGCAGTTTATCTGTGGTTATAACCATTGTTGATGGTAGATCTTGTTAGTGAAACTAAAATAGCTTTGGGTGATACATCAGTTGGTAAGTTGTAAGAGTCTTCTATTTCTTCTTCAGGGATAGTAGTCTGACAGAACCATTTCTTTAACTGAAGAAAGCGTTGATCTATAGGAATGCTTGCAAACAATACAAATAAACAAACATGAAATAAGTCAAAGTATAAACTTGAAATAAGCGTAGGGACAGTGAAGCACAAATTAGTACAAAATTGAATTGAGAATATATTGACACATTGCTTCACTCACACTGTTTATTCACAGGACATGTTTCAAGAGCTCTTGCTCCTATCATCAGCTGATACTCGACTAGTGCAAGTTGTAGTGGTTTCTTCCTTCTCCGTATTGTCAATAGATGGCGTGATGTACTTGTCAAAGATGTCCGGTGGTGGAGTTTCAAAATTCATGACTCTATGACGATTTTTGTTAATGAAGATTTTTTCCCATACGGAAAGGTCTATGGGGTGATTAACGTATTTTATTAGAGATGTTTCCAAATTGATGTCATGTCTAGTATTCAAAAAATGAAAAGCCACTGCTGATTTTTCTGTTTCACCATTTTTAATGTTTCTCATATGTTCTTTAGTTCTGATGTTAATATTTCTTTTTGTTTTTCCTATATAAATTTTAGGGCAAGTTTCACATTTGATCTCATAGATTCCTGGTTTTTCTTTGGTAGTGATTGAATTCGTTACATTCCACAGAATTAAAAATATACGAACTACACTTAAAAATTTCGAAATGTATGAACCCGGCCATGTGGTCTAACTTAGAAAATAATATGCTGTCAATTCATAATTTGATTATGCGTAAGAAAACAGCCATTTTAAAACAAAAATTCATGAATCTTCAAAAGAAGCAAGAACCGTATCCACATAAAAAGCAAGATTTATTAATCTCATGTCAAAAACCTAACAATGTAACGAATCTATCCACATGCAACTTCACAGAAAAAGAAATAGATTTTCTAAACAAAGGCCTAAAAACATGTGTAGATTACACAAAAAACATTGAAAACTATATCGCGGACATTGAAATAGCGATATATAATTTGCCCGATAACAAAAAATCTACGATCAGAACACAGTGCTTAGAAACTCTAGATCATATTCAAAATGCAAATTCAAAAAGATATTCATATAAAAAATTAATAAAAAATTTAAATGAAAAACCGGTAGTCTACACAAAAGCAGACAAGGGTAACAAAATAGTAATATTGGACGAAGAAGACTATCGCAAAAAAATGGACAACCTTTTAAACGGAAAAGAATTTAAGTTAATTAGGAGTCGATTAATAACACAAAACAACACTCACTTTTAAATTTTCCCGGAACCGGTTTCTGAGGTCTTCCCTCTATCTTCAGCCGGACATCGACTAGTTCTCATTGGTGTAGCTGGCAATATTTTGTCTTCGGTCTCCTCTGGTGGCGGTTCGAGGAACTTGCTGAACAAATCTTTCTGGGGGATGTCGAAATTGAATACTTTGTTCCTATTTTTTGAAATAAAGATTTGTTCCCATGTGGACAGTTCTTCTTTTCCTGTTGTATGTTTTAGTAATTTTAGCAACAGGAAAAGAAGAACTGTCCACATGGGAACAAATCTTTATTTCAAAAAATAGGAACAAAGTATTCAATTTCGACATTCCCCAGAAAGATTTGTTCAGCAAGTTCCTCGAACCGCCACCAGAGGAGACCGAAGACAAAATATTGCCAGCTACACCAATGAGAACTAGTCGATGTCCGGCTGAAGATAGAGGGAAGACCTCAGAAACCGGTTCCGGGAAAATTTAAAAGTGAGTGTTGTTTTGTGTTATTAATCGACTCCTAATTAACTTAATTTATACAACAACACTGTTTTCAACACTTCCATAAAAGGAATTGGAAAAGAATTTGTTAAACTAGAAAACAATCCATTAAAGAAAGCATGCAAATCTGTGGAATTAGCAATTAAAAACAGTAAAATCATGACTAAAAGAGATAAATTGAACAATAAAATAGACAGTCCAAAAACACCATACATATATGGTTTACCCAAAATACATAAACCTGAAATTATCCTCAGACCAATAATTAATAACATTGATGCACCCACTTACCAACTATCAAAATGGCTGGTTCAAATCTTCAGATCATTCACAAAATTTGAAAATTTAAGTATCAAAAACTTGTTTGAATTGTTAAATCTCCTGAAGGACACAAAGATCAACTCTACAGATGCTTTAGTTTCCTTTGACGTCATTTCTTTATATCCAAGTATACCGACCAATGAGCTTATTCCACTTCTCAAAAAATGGCTGGAATCAATACAAATAACACCTGAAGAAATAGAAGAACTTTCACAACTTACAGAAATTTGTATCAATTAAAATTTTTTCAGCTTTAATGGACAGATCTATAAACAAAAAACGGGCCTAGCTATGGGCAACCCATTGTCTCCCTTCTTGGCAGATTTATTCATGAGTGCTTTTGAAACACATATCACAAAAGCTTTTTCAAATTATTTCAAAGTGTGGTATCGCTATGTTGACGACATTTTTGCAATAGTACCTAAAAAACTCATACAAGATGGTCTTAAACTTTTGAATATACAAAATCAAGCTATAAAATTTACATTGGAAACAGAAGAGGATGGTGTGCTCCCCTTTTTGGACATCAAGATCAAAAAAATGAACAACAAACTCACTTTTGGTATCTACAGGAAACCGACACACACAGATAATTACATTAAGAACAACAGTTTCAACCCAAAACAACACCAACATGCCATTTTCAACAGTTTAATCTTTCGAATGATCAACTTTCCACTAAACAGAGAAGATTATCAAGAAGAATACCTACACATAAAAAAAGTAGCTATATCCAACGGTTTCAACCCAAATTTAGTAGACAAAACTGTTAACAGACTCAACAAAGCTAAGAAAATAAAAGAAACCACCACCCTAGAACCTACAGGAGAAAAAGAGAAAAAATTTTTTAAAAAATTCACCTTCCACCCATCAGCCTATAACAAATTCCAAAAAATCTTCTCAAAACACAACATAACTCTTGCACCTCAAAATAGGTTTAATATCAGAAATTTGTTAAAAGGCCCTCCCAAAAATTCAATCACTACCAAAGAAAAACCAGGAATCTATGAGATCAAATGTGAAACTTGCCCTAAAATTTATATAGGAAAAACAAAAAGAAATATTAACATCAGAACTAAAGAACATATGAGAAACATTAAAAATGGTGAAACAGAAAAATCAGCAGTGGCTTTTCATTTTTTGAATACTAGACATGACATCAATTTGGAAACATCTCTAATAAAATACGTTAATCACCCCATAGACCTTTCCGTATGGGAAAAAATCTTCATTAACAAAAATCGTCATAGAGTCATGAATTTTGAAACTCCACCACCGGACATCTTTGACAAGTACATCACGCCATCTATTGACAATACGGAGAAGGAAGAAACCACTACAACTTGCACCAGTCGAGTATCAGCTGAGGATAGGAGCAAGAGCTCTTGAAACATGTCCTGTGAATAAACAGTGTGAGTGAAGCAATGTGTCAATATATTCTCGATTCAATGAAATAAGTGTTACCATAGGTAACATTTTTCACTTTTTCCTTTTCTTGTTCATTATTGTAAAGTAAGTAGATAGAAGTGGTAGTGGTTAGAGCGAGTACAAGTACTACTTAAGGTTAGAATCAGATTAAAAAATTCAATATCATAGTTATGGTATTGCTCTATGCATGACTGCTCTACCAATGAGTTACTATGGTTACATGCTGGCATGACATTAAATTATCCAGCTGATTCACTTCTTCCCATAAGACCATAAGGAAATCTCAATGCAATACCAGTTACCACAGTGGCAGCCTACAATTTCAAAGTACTAAGTCTGGGCTTTAAAATACTTTTATTATAATTTGCCATTTATAAGGGCAATCAGTGATAGGTGATTGTTCTAACACACACAAACAGTATGTAGGTAAACTTTGAAGGTTAGAATCAAAACTAAAATTCAGTGCCAAAGCTGGGATTTGAATCACAGATCTTTCACTTTAGGCATGTCTGCTCTACCGCTGAGTTCCATGGTAATGTGCCAGCATGACAATAAATTCTCCAACAGAATCCTTTTCACTTTCTATTAACAAAAAGTATTTTTTAAATGTAGAACAAAATGTATACCTTACAGTGTTAGCTTGCATGAAAGCCTCATAGAAATAAAGGACATTCATGACATTTAGCAGTCAAAAGTTTTATAAGAAGTCAATTTTGATCACACTATCACAGAATGTCATATTCTTTGAAAAAATTGAAGGATATTAAGGATGTTCTCTTTTAAGTATAATAGTTCTACCATTAGAATCTGTGATCAGGTAATTAATCAGAAGACAAACTAGACATTAAGGCTGCGGAAAGGCTACTGTCTTACACAGGTAGCAGACCCTTTAATTTCTTCCATTGAAGGCTTAAAGGAACCGACCTGGACAATAGTCTAGTGTCCGATCCCTCACCTTCTCGTGGTGCAGCTGTTAGTAATCATATCTATGCATGATGAACGAAAGGGAAGGGCAACCTACGAATAAGCACTGGTCAGCTTAGTAGGTTTTCTTTTTGACTGAATTGGTATTACTTCTACTTCCTATACCAATTCCCTCTTTCAACTTTATTATCCAGTCTTACTTGACTGACCTCTTGTTTCTTTCGACCCTGATGGTATTAGAGTATTCGAGGCCTAAGGGTTCATTTCCCTTTCTTTCCTGTACCTACTTTCTTCCTACGGGTGAAGTAACTGCCACATGTGGTGCCTTTTACTAAACGGTTACAAATAGTTTGTTGTACTCCAATACAAATATGAAGCCTTGGAAAAAGAAATACAACCTTCCCGCTAAATATTGGAGTGCAAGAGAGCGAATGATTTTATTATCAAGTGCTCAATATTAGATACCAACCAACTACACATTAATGTCTTCATATTAAAGAAAATTACACTCAAGATAATTTAAACTCTAAAGAGGCTTTGTGAGACAATAAAATAAACAGTTTGCATTTATATTGTTGCTTTATATTATTTACGCTACCTGCATATCCACAGGTTCTAACATAGTGAAATAAATCTCACTTCAGTAGCAGATAACTATTTATTATAATAATTAACATTACAGCCACTCAACTCTTGAAACATAGAAAGCTATGTCTCCTTTCTTACTTGTCACCAAAGAGTATACATAAAATAGCAAAACAAAAGAATATCATATCATAAACTATTTTAATCTTTCAATGAGGTGTTTGGCTTCATAATTATCCCACATTTAAACCCTACAAACACCAGGGTGTAAAAAAGTTTTTCATCCTGTTCAGAATTAAAGTAAACTACCTCATAATCCTTCCTCTATTCGAATAACTCCATCCCATCCTGCATACATCACACATTTCAAGCAGTAAAACCCAAAACCTGGGTGGGCATGCAGTAAAAATCTTCGGGTTATGACCAGCCTACCAGTACCTCATCGTTGTCGTATCATAAACCAATAACCTCACATATATATTTTTTTCAATTTTTATGAATGCAGCATAATTAAATTAGTAATAGAAAATAAAGAAATTCAGAAAAGTGTCCAACCATTGCATGCAAGCATTTAGTACACTATTTTTGAAGTTTTGTTGAAAATAGTAACTGATTGACAATTATCACATGTGTAGTATTCTAAACCATCAGAATGCTGAGAAAGAAGTACGATAATAATTTAAATGTGCATTCACTACTCTACACAGGGATATTTAAGTAGCTAACTGGAGATTTAAATGTAGGAGAACTTACAAATAGTTTCATTATAGTTTTCTATTTAAAAGGGTAATCAGCAATAAGAGATTGTTCTAATAGACCAAATTGTATGCACATAAACTTTAGAAGGTTAGAATCAGAGCTAAAAAATTCAGAGCCATAGCTGGGATTTGAACCCTACATCTTCCACTCTATGCATGGCTGCTCTACCACTGAGCTAACATGACAATGTGCCAAAATCTCCTGCTGATTCTATCTTCCCGGCAGACCATACTTACTAACAAGAGATCCATTTAACTGCATTAACCACTTGGGAAAAGATATTCATAAAGAAATATGAAGGAAAGCTGTTCAATTTCGACACCATCTTTGAAGAGAACCTGAACTTCAAGTTCATTAAGATACCAGCTAAAATGCCTCTATCACCTCCAAGGAGTTCACCAAGTCAAAATTCAACAGTTGACATTAGCTGAGGATGTTAGGAAGGTCCTAACAAAACAGTTTCTAGGTAAACACTAGCAGTATATGCAGCATCGAGTACTAGTTCAACTTAAAATTATATTAATTTTGTGCTTCATTGTATCATAGTCCTTACTCATAAGTAGTCACTTTAATACAATTTTTAAAAGTGTTTCTTAAAAGCCTGGATTTCAAGCTCACAGCAAGGTTAATTTATGTGATAAATGTCCTTTCATGCTGCAATGTATAATAATAGTTTTATAAAGCAGGTGAAAAAAGTGTTCTACAAGTTCAATTGTCTCATTTCAGTTGGTCACATTTGATTACAATTTATTTATTTTATTTATTATTATAATTTGTTTGTTGTTGCTCCCATATTATTTAAAATTTATTTTGTATTTTTGTTATTAATACGTATATGATACAATATACCCAAGACAGTTAAGATTACTTTGCTGTTGGGTAATATATAACAATTTTGATTGAAATGATAATATATTTATGATAACTACATAAC
Source organism: Mantis religiosa (assembly GCA_030765055.1). Taxonomy (NCBI): domain Eukaryota; kingdom Metazoa; phylum Arthropoda; class Insecta; order Mantodea; family Mantidae; genus Mantis; species Mantis religiosa. The sequence goes on from CM060955.1 coordinate 37,223,886, forward strand.
AGAATATAGTGCTTGAATACTATGGCGGTAACTTTATTTCATAGAAGTTTGTATAATTTATACCACTAAACCATAAGAAATAATAAAAAAATTTAAAACTTACTACAGGAAAAAATTGAGCTAATTAAAATACAGTTTGTATCAAGCAGTTGTTTTAAAGCATTAGGCATTTTTAACATAATTATCATGTGGCAGAATGCATCACCTAATGGAGACATTTTAAAAGTTTTTTCAATGCCGTTTTTTCCTACTTCAAGAGCTTGTTTCCATGATTTAAATACCATCAATTATCCACCAAGTAGTTTTTGCTTAATTTTACATTATCCCTAAGCAAGAACAAGTACACCATTATTAATGGGTACACATTGGGTAAAATAAATTACTTTTACATTCTTTCTATAATGTCCTATGTGATAAACTATTCTGTGAGCTCTCTCCACTGCACAAGAGAACAAAGAGCTGCTGAGAACATTGTTCTGTCAGAAGTGCACTTAAATCTTTATAGTAGACATATTAAATGTTGACCTTCTGCTCTCAAACAGGCAGAACACCTCATGAAAATGTTGATGCTCACTTGCCTAAACTCAGCAGAAGGAATCTTTGTGCATTATCACTAATTTCTGTATTATATAAAGGCTAGAACAAAGATTCCTGCTGCTGAGTTTAAGCGAGAACAATTTTATGATATGCTGCCTGTGTCAGAGCACAAGGTCAATGTTTCTTGTATCTACTGTAAGGTAAGAATTTTACTGTATCTCTGATGCCACTATTTTACTTATGACTCTTGGTTCTCTCATGAGTAGAGAAAGTGTGTGGAATATGTTGTCATAGTATGTAATAAGGACCATATTAATATATACAATATGTATATATTGGTCCCTGGAAAATGTCCTACGAATGTATCACATCAGATTGTTCATATATGCACCATCATTTTAATGTGCGATGCCCTACCTGAGATCCAAACATATCACTTCTGTAAGTCATTGACACATACTGTAAACATTCAAGATCTTCTCGGGAAACAAGACAAGTGAAAAGGCAATTAGATATCAATGTTTCAGGAGCATACATTGCTCCCATCCTCAGGATATTTTAAGAAATGTTATAACCACAAAATGTGTAACTGGATAAACCAATACTTGTATCACTGAACAAAAGGCTTTTCATAAATTAAATGCCAGGTCAGGAGATGGTGTGAGTGTAGAGAATTAATTAGGTCAAAGAAGCGTAACTATTTAACTTGATGATCAAACTTCTTAAGCAGCACAGATCTATACAGCTTGATCATCAAGTTAAGTAGTTACATTTCTTTGACCTAATTAATTTTCTACACTCATGCCATTTCCTGACCTGACATTTAATTTACCGAAAACAATCTTTTGTTCAGTGATGCTAGTGTTTTGTCTTTGTTGATATTTGTGTTATGTTCGGTTATTACATTTTGTGGTTATGAATTTGTTAAAATATGCTGATAATGGGAGCAATGTACGCTCCCGAAACATTGATTTCTAATTGCCTTTTCACCTGGCTTGTTTCCCGAGAATATCTTGAGCGTATTCGTCCCCAGGAAAGCTTCAGTTCTTATTTTACATAATGTGAAGTTGCTGTGATTGGCACAACTCACTGCATGTTTAAAATTGCTCACTTTTGTTGTAAAAATTGAAAAAGACAGCTATAATGCTAAGATAAATATTTACTAATGCTGTAAATGGATTTATATTATATACTGCAAAAATGTAAAGAATTTCTATGTTATTACTATTATACAACAAACTGACTTACATGGTTTGAAAGGCCATTACAGGAAAGTTAAGAAAGCAAATTTAATTGGTGCATGGCACTCAAATGATTCATTAGACTAGCTATGCAAAATACATTGCAGAAATACGAGCACTGAAAAGGGGTTGTATGATAGCATTTCTCTGGCTGGTCTAGGCATACTGTAGATTTAATGAGTACTATGCTAACTTTAAAAGCACAAGTTATAGATAAATAGAGATTATTAATGCATACAAATTTGAAAAATATCATGTAGAATATGTTTAATACTGGACTTCTATTTTTCCAAGTATTATTGTAATTCATTAGCTATTAATTTAAACTAATTTTTTGCAACATTATTATAAGTAAAAGTAAGACATTTATCATAGATTTTTCAGGTTTCGATTAGCTGATTTATGATTTACAACTGGTTTCAAATGAATGAGATTTAAATGTCCAAGACACAACAGAAATTGTTTTCTGATTTAAAGAAACTTGCAGCTATTATTATTTTTTAAAATTTTTAATATATTTTGTATAATCTAATCTTTACATCCAGGTGAAATTATCAGGTACTCTAAAGTGAAAGACATAACTAAAAACCGTCATTTTTATAAAATGAAGAAATATTTGTACTATCTCTAAGCTATAAACTAAGTGACTATTTGCAATAAACAATTCAAAGAGAGGTGCTTTTCTTCTACTAGCTTATTAGAAAATTACCTTTTGATCCTCACATCAGAATTCTATTTCAAATGGACACTCGAGGCAAGCTAGAATGATTGTGATATTATAAATATCATATTTATGATAGCCTTCAACGTATTACTTCAATGATCTACCTGTTTAAGCTTTTTTAAATAAAATGTTTGTAACTATAGAAATACATTGTACTCTCTCTTTCCAAAATATGCATTCACTAAGAGTACTATTTATTCATTGATACAAAAAAATACTGCAGTACATTATTCTTGAATGCATACAGTGTTCAGCAATGGGTTCATTTAATTTAAAGAGATGAAGTAATATGTTTGAAACTTTCATAGTTTATAGTGAAATTATTACATCAAAGAAGTTGCTTAAGTAAATATTAAAAAAATGTATTTTAAGCTGCAAGTTGCATATAATGTACCTATACAACTTCTCCTGTGGACTCAAGTTTAATACAATAGCTGTGCAGAATCATTATGTATTTCTTCCTCCTTCCGCAAGAGAAGCTTACAAGGGATCTATCACCATACTCACACACTATGTATCTGAAAATTTGATGGTATTGTGCCTACTGTATATAAATCATGTGCATAAAAAATTTGTGGAATAGAACCGTAAGGCCCAATAATGGAGCTCGAAAGTATCACATGTGACCACTTGTAAGTAGCTGCTGGACATCCCTTGTCAGCTCTCGCACATGTAGGGGCAGCACTCCTTGTGTATGCCACGTGAACACCACAGCCCATCAAGGATAAACAATCCCTCCCATACAATGCTGTGTTACTAATATGTTCCTATGTATTCTAGACTCATTTTCGGGTACTTTCAGTGATACTCTGCACCCAATTTTTGGCACACAGGCCCTACATAGAGCAGAGATGATACCAGCAAATTTTCAAGCATGTATATACAGGTATGAGCATAGTAACACTTCTCTTGCTAAGCTGCTGCTGCATAAGGTAGCAGGTGGTAGTCATAAAACATGAATAAGATATGTACAAATAGGATGGCTAAATTCTAGTGACCTTCTAGAGAGTGTTTGTTGTGAAAACTGGCCAGAAATGAAGCACCAGAGATGGTCATATGGTTGCAACCCTCGCAGACGATCCTCAAAACATCCTATGTGCACCAGATGTTCACCAATAAGCATTATACTCACAAACAGCAGAGTTTCAAGTCTCTAGCTTCTGTTAATTTGCTTACATTGGTGACTAAAAAACCTGACAGTGAATCACTCTAGTGGTATCCTGGAAAGCCCATTTGCTTGTGCACTGAATTAGTTCCTGTGTTGTTAGCCCATATTCTTAGTAGCTATTGCTCTTAATGCCGAGATACTCAATACACAATTTTGAAATATCTAGGAGTACTACAATGAAATAACCATTCTGTCACATGTGAACATATTTCTTCATTTAAAGAAGCAGAGGTATTATATGAAAACTTAGCTGATTGAATAAGGTCCTCATTGATCTCGGATTTGAGTTCAATATAGTTAATACTTAAAAATCTGATACTGTAGCCCTAAGAGCATTATTATAAGTACAAAATAAAAATGGAAGGGAAATAGTATATTTGACTGGAGTGCCAGTCATTCCATATCAAAAGGCTGGACTGATACCAGAATTGAAAGCTCAATGAAGTCACTTAGAGGAGTTCATTAGTGTCCATAATGAATCATTCACTTTTTACGGCCATTTAATTATCATCAATTTGAGAAGATTTTACCATAAAGATGATTTAACATCTCATAAAATTGTTGTGGTTAATGACACATACCACACAATTCACACAGATAAGCACATACTAATTAGTATACACACTAATAATAATTATTGCAACACTAATGTATAAATGGTAAGAGTGGCTTACTCATCATAATGTAGTATGTAATACAATAAAAAAAAAACTTCTTAACTCTTATTGGCTATATATGAAAACGAGACCAAGCCTTGGCCTAGTTTTCTAAACAAACTAAATCATTCTCAGGAACTATTTGTAGTTGGTTTATTAATACTCGTCCCATCAGTTAACAGATCTGGAATATATCAGATAAGTTGTAAGAATTGTAAAAAATGCTACATAGGTCAAACTAAAAGAAATCTAAAAACCAGAGTCAAAGAGCACTTGAGAAACATAAGATTGAAACAAGAAGATAAGTCAGCAGTAGCATTTCACTTTTGGAATGAAAACCATGACATTGATCCAAATCCAAAATTATTAAAAGGAGTGATAAACCAAAATAAATTGACAACATGGGAGAACATATTCATATGGAAAAATAAGGATCGCGTAATGAACTTTGAAATCCCACCAGTAGATAATTTGACAAAGAAGTTCATAGTTCCACCACCAGAGAGAGAGCAGACAACAACAGATGCCAGTTGGAAAGAGATTGAAAATGGAGGCGAATTTCTTTGAAACTAGTTATTATTTTAAACAAGTAAGTGACGAGTATTAATAAACCAACTACAAATAGTATCTGAGATTAATTTTGACATCACTGTTACTAAATTCCTCCAAACACATATAAAACTAAATCATGTTATAGCTAAAGAAAATGGTCATCAAATATCAAATTGCCGCCATAAAAAAATCAGCAGAAGTAAAGGGCTATATTGAATATATATAGGGCTATATATTCAATATTCCATATTGAAAGATGAAAGAAAATATTACTTTGGCAACAGTGGAACAACTTACAAGGACAACATATCACAAGCGACATGAGAAAAGTGCAATAATAGGTACTAATATAGATAATTTATTAAGAAAAATTGGAATTAGAACCACTAACATAAGTAACAATATATATCAAAGTATAAACTTGAAAGAAGCGTAGGGACAGTGAAGCACAAACTAGTACAAAATTGAATCGAGAATATATTGACACATTGCTTCACTCACACTGTTTATTCACAGGACATGTTTCAAGAGCTCTTGCTCCTATCCTCAGCTGAAAGAAGAAACCACTACAACTTGCACTAGTCGAGTATCAGCTGAGGATAGGAGCAAGAGCTCTTGAAACATGTCCTGTGAATAAACAGTGTGAGTGAAGCAATGTGTCAATATATTCTCGATTCAATTTTGTAACAATATATATATTTTTTTTTCTTTCCACACAACACCAATACTGGTGTTAGGGGACGCAAATTCCACTAGTCTGGGAAATTGGGGCAAGGGAAGCAGAAGCACTGAGCATGATAGAGGAACCAGGGTTCTGGGGCTAGTCCAAAGCTTAGAATGAGCACAAGAGAAATGGATGATAATATGAGGGTGAAATGAATAATACAAATGATAGATGATGAAGCAACTGGTAGAATGATAGCGGGGGAAACTGGAGGACCCGAAGAAAACTTGCCCCAGCGCTGTGTAGTCCACAAATCTACTTTGCAATCACCTGGGATTGAACTTGGGCTGCCTTGGCAGAGGTGAGCAGTCTAACCACCTGGCCATGGTAATATGAGGGTGAAATGAATAATACAAAAGATAGATGATGAAGCAACTGGTAGAATGATAGCGGGGGAAACTGGAGGACCCGAAGAAAACTTGCTCCAGCGCTGTGTAGTCCACAAATCTACTTTGCAGTCACCTGGGATTGAACTTGGGCTGCCTTGGCAGAGGTGAGCAGTCTAACCACCTGGCCATGGTGTGCCATCAAAAATATTAATAAGTATATTTATTAAAGAGTGCAGTTGACCATCATGTATGTTTTCTTTTTGCAAATGTTTTTATCTTATATGCTGTGGCAGAATAAATAATGATAAAAATTAGATTATGTCTGAAAGTATGAGGCAGACAGTTCTTGCAATTGTCAATGGCAAAACATGTATGCTATGTGTGAGTTATGAGAATGTTATGTATAATTATGATTTTATATTTGATTTAGTATACATAATATGCATTTTGAAGGAAGGAGTCTCGATAATATTTGCAAAAATGTTTATGATCTCATCCTGCAAATAAATAGAAATTAAATTTGTTTCAACATCACACAATTTTGCATACTCTGAAGCTATAATGATAAAAAGTAAAAAAATATGGTAATTGAAATGAAGGTAAATTCTAGTGTGCAAAATGAAATATTAAAATCCAAGCAATAACAGTCAATGCAATAACAGTCTTGTTTTTCATTTATAAGAGCAATCAGTGATAAATGACTGTTTCAACACAAACCGTATGAAGGTTAACTTTAGAAGGCTAGAATCAGAACTGAAAATTCAGTGCCATAGTCAAAATTTAAACCACGGATCTTCCATTCTATGCACTGAATTATTTGCCAAGGTGATATTGTATCCTTGCATTTCCAGTACTCTGCAAATGAGGTTTGGTCAACCTATCAACCTACTGTCTACTATTTAACATTGCATTACACAGTCAAAAGTGTAAATGCAGGAGTATTCCCAAGGATCAATAGTAAGGAAATTTTATATAAGTTACAAAATAAACGAAATGTTATAATTACTTCAGTGTTAAACATTGCACAAATAAAGTTTAAAAAAAGTTCCATTAATTTGCTCCACTGCCAAAGGTCCAAGTTCTAAAGAAACATTCTATGACAGTGTAGGAATTTTACAGCTCATCTGCATAAGCTGGTATTACAAAACCAAAGCATTTGTTGAAGTTTTGCATTAAACAGTAAGAGACTGCACAAACTAATTTTAAAGTCCATGCTTGAATCACCCTTTGCACTGAATTAATAATTGGATAATAATACACTTTCATAAGTGCACCATTGCTTTTCAGACTTTACAAAAGTACAAGAGTATGGAGTTGTTAAGGTTTAATCTTATATAAATTTATCTTGAAACTTATTGTCAAATTGTAAAAGCTTAGGAAACTTATGTAAAATAAAACAAATAATTTAACCTTTATTAAATTATAGATGAGTCATATTTCTTACACATCACATCAGCTTCACTTAAGTAAGCGAAGCTGATGTGTAATAAATACAACAAATCCATAATTAAATAATTATTTCGCTTCACTGTAGTGTTCCAATACAATTAAATTTTGATAAATATAATCTTTGTTGTGCAGTAATAACATAATCATTAGAAATTACTGCATTTTATTGCAAATTCACATCTTAACACTTACTTTTGAGGTAAGCTGCCAGCTCCTGGTCATTGGCACTGATGGCAAGATGGAGAGGAGTGTTACCCTGATGGTCACACACTTTAAGTGAAGCACCACCCGCTACTAACATACAGCAGATGCTGCGTCTCTTATGTGCTGCAGCCTTATGAAGAGCTGTCTGTCCCCTAGAATCACACAAAATTGTGCTCAGAGGTCTTACATTTTGTATTCAAACAAAAATAAAATAAAATTATTTTCATTTTGATGGAAATAATAATTTCTTCCGCACTAGCCGTGTGTAGGCTAAGTTTTGAATGAGTAGAGCCAAACTCAAAAATTCAATGCCATAGCCGGGATTTGAACCACAGAACTCCCGATCACTGTGCGATTTCTCTAACCAACTGAGCTACTATGGACAACATGCCGACATGACATTAAATTCTCCAACTGACTCATATGTTTCTTGGTAGACCACTAAGGGTATTTTCATTTTGTTTTAAAGGATATTTTCTAACTTACGCCTTACATAAAGATCTAAGATATTAGTAAAGGCTGGAGGTATATGTTTTTTTTTTTTTTTTTTTTTTTTTTTATAGGTATACTGCACATGGACATCAGTGGTAGATTTAAACACAGCATAAGAATTTTACATCCACTGGCAATTTAAAATTAGTTTGATTGTAATGTTCCCATGTAATATTAGCTTTATAATCACATTTTAAGGTTCTTATTCTTCCCTTGCAATTTTCATATCATATTTTCTTAATGCACAATGAATTCATCACTTAAGTCTATCTTTACCTGCACATTTTATAAATAGTTGTAGTTTTAATGCAGCTTGTGGTTATAGCGAGATTTTTTCTCACTAGTAGAAATGTTTTCAAAATGAGTGTAACAAGTATTGAAAGGTTTTATGGATGTTAAAAAAAAACTCTACATTCTACAGTTGCATACATAGTTTTGCTTAAAAACCATAACAAAAGTTCACAATTATGTTTTCTGAAATCAAAATGAAAATATATTCCCAAGTTAAATTAACGTCAGTCCTGAGCATACAAACAATATAATGTTAAGACACAGTGTGTCTTATCATTCCATTTAGAGATACTCAATTTGAAAAATCTGTACTTCTGATACTTGAAACTGTTTGGTTATACTAGTAAATAAATTATTAAATATTAGACTAATATAACTGCAGTTAAATTAAAACAATGACAGAACTTGGACATAATTGTGTTACTAGTGTAAGCCATAAATTTATAAATGACTGTTGAAGGCAAAGAGTGCACAAGCAAACTTAAAATTCTATTTTACAATGTGTATGGACTATGATACAATGAAGTACAAAATTACATTAAAATTCTATGTTGCCCATTATACTTGATAAAGTGTAATCATCAAAAGTGATTGGGAGAGACTGCCTTATGACTAGGGCCCGGATTTCAATGAAAAGTCATCTTCTTTTCAGTCACAGATGATGGTTATTGGAAATTAATTAATCAAATTCTGGAACAAATATATTAGATATATGTGGTTTTTATAGTTCATCAAAATGCATGTTTCCTAATTTTTATAATAAAGTCATTTTTTTAACATTTAGAGGCGTTTGCCGGTCATTTTATTTCTTTTTCACAAATTTAGTGGGCATTTTCATCTGTGGCCCACATTCAGAAGGTCTGGGTTCGATTCCCATTGCCAACCTACCTGACTCTGACCCATGAGCTTTTTCATGGGTTTTAAAATAATCTGTGCTTAAAAGTTTATTTATATCATCATCTTTTATAAAATAGTAACTTTGTAAGTGTGGTAATCGTGTAATTAACACAGGTCAGTGGACTAACAGTGCTGATTAATTTATGATCCAACATTTGTGAGCTCTTCAAAATGTGAAAAAAGGGACAAGTGTCTCAGTTACTGTTAAAAGAAACTGCTTCAACATCAAGTAACAAGTCATCTTCCTTTTATAAGGAATTATGTGAAGTGTTTGTTAGTGCAAATATTCCACTAGGAAACTTAAGTAATTCCAAATTATGAGATTCTCTTGAACATTATACTAGTCATACAATTTCAGGTGAATCATCTTTGCATAACAGTTACCTACAAAAATTTTAGAAAAACATGTTAAACCGAATGCATGAATGTGTGAATGGGGAAAAAAATTTATGTATCAATTAATGAGACAACCGTTTCAGAGGGGCGCTATGTAGCCAATGTAGTGATAGGTACACTAGAAGCTACTAGTGCCAGACAAATGTTTCTTCTGACTTCAGAGGTTATGGAAGCTGTTAACCACTGTTAGATATGCAAACTGATTGATAAATCCATGTGTTTATTGTGGCCTAGTGGAATACAACATAACAACATGTTCCTCTTTCTAACAAATGTGGCGCCTAAAATGGTAAAGGTGGTAAAATCGATCCAATCATTTTACAGTAAGATGGTGCATGTTACATGTTTGGCCCATGATTTTCATTGAATTGCAGAACAGGTGAGATCAACATTTGCACCAAACCAAACTATGTATTTCAAAGACAAAGCCCCTAATATAGCTTTGCCCCCAGCACCAATTTTAACATGCTGGGGTACATGGGGTACATGGTTAGCGAGAGTAGTGGTGAATAGCTTTGATAAGGTAGATTCTAAGGCAACTGAGAGTACACAGGATCTGTTTTCTGATACTCAAATTCAAGCTAAATTAGCTTTCACTAAATCAAATTTTGCATTTTTGAAGGAAATACCATAACCCACCTTGAAGAAAGTGGCATGAAATTGGATAAGTTGATTGAGTTGGTGAGGATAGCAAAAGAGAGGATACAAAATGTAAAAGGTGTGATTGGGGACAAAATTAGACAGAAACTAAAATTTGTTTTGGACAAAAATAAAGGATACCAATTAGTTTGTCAGGTTGCCGATATTCTGTCAGGAGAAAATTTCAGAACTGATATTTTTGAAAAGAATTTAACAGTGACATGGTGTTTCTCAAATATGCACCTATAATATCTATGGAAGAGAGAAGTTTCTCAAATTATAAAATAGTTTTAGCTGACAACCGCTGTTCCTTTACTTTTGATAAGATGAAGATGACCATGGTGGTGTACTGCAACACTAAGTAAGGTGTATGTTTTGGCTAATGGATACAGTAACTAATTTTTTCATGTTTTATAAAATTGAAAATGACCTGAAGAATTTTGAATTATTTTATTATTTAGTGGCAATAATTGCATTATTTACTAAGAAAGTTAATTTTAAAATGTGGTTATTTGAACCATATATTCATTATTTGTCTATGACAGTTATCAATTTATTATTATGAAAGAAATTGTTAATTTTTGTTAGGTCATTTTTATACATTTTATGTGCATTTTTATTATATTTTAAGGGCATTTTACAGCTCATTTTTAGGGAATTTTTAGGTTAACTTCTGGGACCAACATGTGACTAAATGAATGGAAAAGTATTTTACAAGAAAAACAATTAGAGATTAAACTTTGCTATTTCACATCTAAGTCTCCTTTTCAAATTGTATGTATATTCAAAGAATTGTTTCAATACATACTTATATTTCATATGCAGTATGACAATACTTACTTGTCATTGTCGGCCATGTTCAGAATGGAAGGTGGAGCACAGGCAATGAGGTACTTAACAATGTCTTTGTGCCCATAACGAGATCCATAATGCAATGCTGTCTGTCCATTTGAGTCAATAGACAGCAATGAATATCCTTGCGAGTGAAGATTCCTCAGCTATTTAAAAAAAATAAAAAGCAGATTATTATATTACATTACTGGAAAAAAATAGAATATTTTCTTATTCGTGGGATTTGCAATAAGAAATTCTAAAAAATATAATTTCAAACAACTTTACACTGTCATTTGCATTTCTTACTAAAAATATGAAAAATGGTTATATAGACAATAGGGCTAAAAATGAATTCTTTAAGATTAAAATAAAAAATCAGGGTCTAGATAATAAAGGAATGGAAGGCACTGAGAGTTCAAAGGATTTTCATTTAAATTTCTAAGCACAAGTTTAAAGTGAGAAATATGTTCATACTAAGAACTGAAGAATGTTTGATGAGTACTCGGTAAGCATTAAAACTTGAAAAGAAACAGGTATTTAAAAAATTAACAAGCAAAGGAACTTAATAATTTTTAAACTATTGGCTATAAAAATATTAAATAAAGTTTACATATCCAATATTATTTATTAAATTCTTTCCTTTTTTAATATTTTGATAAAACATACCTCAGAAAAGGTCAAAGGAATGTTTTGTATAAAGCTATTATTTATATTTGTGTAGAAGAATCCTGTTAGTCAATGTCAAAATATAATACAATCAAAATTCATAGTCATAACATATTTTGTATAGTTATGACATTTACACAATTGAATTAATGATAGTCTTTTTATAAATAAAACTACATGGTTTCACATTAAGAAATTGCATTATATGCAACATACCCAAGAAAAAAACATGCTCGATCAGAATGCATGTGTATGATAACACATAATTCTACAACGAATGCTCAAGGATGATTCTGTGCATTGGCATGCAGCAAACATACCAAACCATTATGTGCATTCTAGGGTAGGATATGTGCTAGTTTTTAATAACAGAATGCCGAAAGAACTTAATCATATCAGTCAGATTTACTTATATATTTAAAGTTGTTAAAAATGAGTAGTTATTGTTTAATGCATTGTCTTTTCATAGTACAGAAGGCTCCACTGGAAAGTATCTCCCTAATATATTTTATAATTATCATCTACATATTTTAATGGTTTTAAAGATACTCAGTACTTTCTCTTAATTGACTTGGTTGGATACAACATCTCTCCCTTTTTAGTATGTGGCCAACGATTTTATTTAAGCATCAGTGACCAATTTGTTTGAAACCATTCTTAATTATACACTAAATAATACCATAATTATATCTTGGGTGTCATTTTTGAAGTGAAAGTTTAGTTTCAGAAATAAACAATGTTAATAATATTTTATCAATCTACTTGCTTCTTGCACCTTGCTACACACTCATCCTCATTTTGTTCCATTCACCTCCTCTTTTCAATCGACTTCTTGCACCATATTTCCATCCCAGTGTTTACAGCTTACTTTTGTCATATAAGGCCACTTTTGCCATCATTTGGAAGGATACAAAGATAATTGGCTGACAGATCCTGTAGCAGTCTCTGCCATTTTGTCATATTGCGACTCTACAAAAGTAACTGGATTTTACTTTTTATTTTATTTGTAACTCACGTTTAACTGCAGTGATCATATCATCAGCCTTTAGAACATATTTTCTCTTGGCAATAGAGTTAACTTGTACATAGTTGTTATTGGATTTCTGGTTTTTCAATGAGTTTACATATTAGATCACACACACGTGTTCATACTTCCAGATTCTGGGAAGGTTACAGAATAGTGCTGGCTAAAGAAAAATTCCCACATCCCAGTTGGGAAACAAAAGGAGACCCCTAACACAGCAGATAGATACTAATATTGGATTTCATATTTATTACTGTGGTTTAAAACTGCACATTAATACTTTTTTAGGTGCAATTTGAGTTTTTAAAACAATATGAATGTATATAATAATTGTAAAACAAAGTTATACACATATCTGAAAGCTTCACTTCAAAGTTAATAGTGTCGCACTTTTGGCCATTCCCAGTTCCATGGCTAATAGAAGACTTCATGCTGAGCATTTCATTTGAAAAACATGTAGTTAATGTAAATTTTACGGACATTTAATGTGATTGAGGTAAAATTTATTGGTTATTAACTGTTCTTTCAAAATAAGCCTATGTAGGACAAGATTGGAAACAAAGAATCAGGACTGTAAAATTCAGTATCATAGCTGTAATTTGAACTTTGGATCTTTCAGTTTCCATCCAATTGCTCTAACCAATTGAGGTATAAGCCTGAATTTGAGGTCTCCTTATAGTTTATCAATAAAACGTGATCGGCTGGGGTATGTAATCTTCATGTCAGCATGTTACCATGATAGATCAGTTGGTTAGAGCATCTAAATGGAAACCAGAAGACATATGGATCCCATCCCAGCTATGCCACTGAAGTTTTCAGTAGTATTTATTCCTTTTATAAAGCATGACATACTGAAAAAAACTGGTTATTGGTGAGAGAAACAATTAATACAGCCTTTATTAGAGCAAGTAGAAAATTATAGAAGAAAATGCATAATAAATCATCTTTAGCGAATGGACAAAGATAGAGGTGAGAGAAACAATTAATACAGCCATTATTAGAGCAAGTAGAAAATTATAGATGAAAATGCATAATAAATCATCTTTGGCGAATGGACAAAGATAGAATTTGAAAACAGGCCCTACACAAACCAAGAGGAAAGAGACTGTTGGATGATCCCTATCCCCTCTCCCAAAAAAATAAAAACTTTTATGAGACCAGAGCAGGCAGATCTAATCCCTGCAGAAGGAGAAGAAGAAGAAGAAGAAAAAAGAGGAATTGTGAGCAAGAGAATATTTGTTTCAGTAAGACTAAAACTATTGAAATACATTAATAACCAAGGTAGGCAAGCAGAGTGTGGTGGTAACAAATTTGCAAAAAGGAACACTTCTCAATATTCAATGAAGAAGCACAACTGACTAATTAAAATTTGGGAGTCAATGCTATCGTTTTAAATTTTAACAAAATATGACTCAATAAGTCTTTTGATACATTCACTGGTTGCTAAAGTAAATATTTACTTTTAAATGTTAGAATAACAGAATTAGTTTAATTTAAAGTTGTGAATCAACAAATGAATTCTATTGTTTCTCATATTTATTGTTTATAAGGGATAGCTGACCTGCAGTAGAGTCACAGATCTAGGCCATCAAAGTAAAACATTTAGAAACTCGAAGATTGATCTGTTCATAAGATGTTCTTGAACATCAGACTGTGTAAGAATAAAATTAGGTAAAGACTTAGTTCTGCCTTCTTACTGAATGTTGAAGGAATATAGTAATAAGGCCATTAAGCCTTGTTATGCTTTTCTAAAAACACAGCTTTATTAATACCTGTGGCAGGTTTCAAGTTATCTTAAATGGACATAACTCTTTATAGATAAATAACTATGGCAGATCTAGAAGATAAATCAGTTTCGTCATAGCTAAGATGTACATTTAAAAGATTATGTTGGACAACATGGGTTTTCTCCAGGATCTCTGGTTTCCCCTGCCATCTCATTACACTGGTGCTTCATCTTCATCTCTGTATCATCAATTATAAGGGATAACTGCCTTCCATGCCACATGTAGTAAAAGTGGACATTAAACACTACACATTTCATTTCATTAAAAAATTATGTTACCAACGCTCAGATATTTAAGAGATCACTGAAGGATGAGCACATTGATTTGTTATGAATGAGTGTATGTTGAAAGTATGCTTGAAGAAATGAATGCTGAAAAGCTCCTAATCTTATGTCTGTACTGGGTGATAAAACTTCCAAAATCTCTTCTTAAGTTCTGCTAGCTGTATAGCTTCATTATTTCTTATATCAGAGCTCATTGGCAAGTTCTGCAAATTTACAAATCATTTAGGTAACTGCTACTTTATTAACACTATAAAGTGTGCACAAATTCTGAATGATGCTACATTAAATTCAAACTGATAAGGTATTTAAGTCCACATATGCATTATTTATTTTAAGATTTCCCGTAAAACTTAGGAATCAGAAACCATCTGTATGTGCCCATCCTTGGTCTGTGATAGCTAAATGTGCTGCGATGTTCACCTGTTCATTTTAAGAAACATCCTTAGTGTCACAGTTTGAACAGTTCAGTGTATTACATTTTCCAGATATTTGTTATGAATGCCAGTGCTTCCATACTTACTCCTTGGAGGCTGGCTTATTGACTGATCCTCAACTGATCCAGCAATTCCTAAACACTCTATTCAGGTGTTGATTCTTATATTTCAACTGAACATAATACTTCCTTACTGATTGTTTGATAGAATGTTACATATCAGTACAAAGTTCAAGCTTGGTGAATGATCTTCCACTTCTTGGCTCATCCCAAACACTATGTATAGGAGATTTAACTGTATTGGAATACCACAGTGAAGCGCAATAATTATTAATTTTTAGATGAGTCGTACTTATTACACATCTGCTTCACTTTCGTACCTATTTTGAGGACATGTTTCATCGTTTGCATCTTCTGCTCTTATGCGACTAAAGCTTGATCCAGTGGTGTGGTGGGTGTGGGTAATTCTGGAGTTGCTGCTGCCATCTGTTGATTTAGTGATGAACTTAAATGTGGGATTCTCTTCTGGCGGGATTTCAAAGTTCATTAGTTGGTTTTTATGCTTTTCTATGTATATTCTCTCCCATATGACGAGTTCACTATGTTTTTGTACGTATTTTAGTAATTCTGTGCTATCTTCAATTTCATGATTTTCAGACCAGAAATGAGCTGCTATTGCGGACTTATCAATATTTTTGTATCTTAAGTGCCTGAAGTGTTCTTTCTTTCTAGTGCCTATGTTTCTTTTTGTTCTCCCTATGTAAATTTTTTCACAGTCTTTACACATAATCTTGTAAATGCCTGACTTTTCCTCTGGTTTTACCTTATCAGTATTATTACTGTGAAGTAGGTTTTAAATGTTGTAATTGTTTTTTGGTGCCAATGTTATATTGTATTTCTTGAATATTTTTTGGAACTTTTTTGTGGCCCAGGGGTGGTAAGTAAATTGAGCAAATCTAATTTCTTGTTTTATTGGTGTGAGAGCTGTAATCTGTTTTAATCTCCTTTGAAGTTTGAATGATTTTAGTTTTTTATCTACAAGGTTTTTTCCATATCCATTTTTAATTGCAGTTTTTAAGATTTGATGGTATTCATTTTGATATTTTTGCTGGCTGAGGGGTAGATTTACTAATCTGTGTGTGAGACTGTTGATGGTGGCATGTTTGTGTGGAATTGGGTTGAAACTATTTGCTTTGATGTAATTATCTGTGTGCGTTGCTTTTCTATGGATACCAAATTCTAGTTTTTCATTGCTTTGTAATTTTAAGGTCCAAAAAAGGCAGAGTGCAGTCCTCTTCAGTTTCCACTGTGAATTGTATGCTGGGTTCTTGCAGTTTGAGTAGTTTCAAAGCATCATCTATTTGTTTGTAGGGCACTACTGCAAAGATGTCGACTACGTATCTGTACCATGTTTTAAAAATTTAAGGGAAGGCTTTA
The DNA here is from genome assembly GCA_030765055.1 of Mantis religiosa. Lineage (NCBI taxonomy): Eukaryota > Metazoa > Arthropoda > Insecta > Mantodea > Mantidae > Mantis > Mantis religiosa. Next base: position 37,240,650 of record CM060955.1, read on the forward strand.
GTTATATGTGTTTCAAATAAGCTCATGTATAGATTGGCCAAAAATGGTGATAGCGGGCTTCCCATAGCTAGTCCTGAAATTTGTTTATAATATCTTCCATCGAACACAAAATAATTTTGATGTATACATATTTCAGTCATTGCCAAATATTCTTCTATTGCATTGGCATCTAGGTTTATAGAGTTTAGCCATTTTTTCAGTTGAATCAAAAGTTTGTCTAATGGAATGCTAGGGAAGAGGGAGCGGACATCAAAGGATACTAAAGTGTCATAAGGTTTTAGTTTAAGATTTTGAATTTTTTCTACCAGGTCTAAAGAGTTTTTTATGCTCAGAGTATGGAATTGTGGAAAGGACTGAAATTTTTTGGACAGCCATTTTGCCAGAAGGTAAGTAGGAGTGTTTATATTATTTACAATTGGTCTCATGGGTATGTTGGGTTTGTGTATTTTAGGCAAACCATATAGTTTTGCAAGGGTAGGGTTGTCCGGTTAGGAAAAAATCATCTCCTATAATGGAAAACTTAATAAATAAAAAACCAGGAAAACATTTGAAACAAATTAAGATAATTAAACCTTTAAGGAAAAAGGATGTAATCTTCTCAAGGGCTGATAAAGGGAACAAAATAGTAATCTTAGATACAGCTAAGGAAAAAATGTTAGAGTTACTACAACAAAAAGAATTCCAAAAAATAGATTCTAATCCACTCAACAGTTGCATAAAAGATGTACAAAAAACCACATTAATAGTAAAATTTTAACAACTGCAGAACAAAAAACTATCAAACCGGACAACCCTACCCTTGCAAGACTATATGGCACCAAAAAACAATTACAACATTAAAAACCTACTTCACAGTAATAATACTGATAAGATAAAACCAAAGGAAAAGTCAGGCATTTACAAGATTAAGTGTAAAGACTGTGAAAGAATTTACACAGGGAGAACAAAAAGAAACATAGGCACTAGAAAGAAAGAACACTTCAGGCACTTAAGATACAAAAATATTGATAAGTCCGCAATAGCAGCTCATTTCTGGTCTGAAAATCATGAAATTGAAGATAGCACAGAATTACTAAAATACGTACAAAAACATAGTGAACTCGTCATATGGGAGAGAATATACATAGAAAAGCATAAAAACCAACTAATGAACTTTGAAATCCTGCCAGAAGAGAATCCCACATTTAAGTTAATCACTAAATCAACAGATGGCAGCAGCAACTCCAGAATTACCCACACCCACCACACCACTGGATCAAGCTTTAGTCGCATAAGAGCAGAAGATGCAAACGATGAAACATGTCCTCAAAATAGGTACGAAAGTGAAGCAGATGTGTAATAAATATGACTCATCTAAAAATTAATAGCTATGTATAGGGTTTCTTTAGCTATGCCAACAAGATCTTTTTCATTGTCATCTTTTCAGACCAAACAATGGAATCATCCATGACATTTTTCATTGATTTTCAATTAATTTAATGTTCATGGACTCACATGGCAGCCATCAAGCATTCCCTAGTTGCTTGTATAATTGCTCGTGTCAATTCTTTCAATAGTTCTATTAACAATCCCGAGTCAGAGGATTCTTAACAAAAACAAAAGACGAAAATAATTTAGCTAAAAATAGCAAAAAACTAATTGGAGAATATAGCAGCAAAAATACAGCATGATTACTGAACTTAATTCAGATTTTGTTTGCACACTGTACAATTGAACCTTTAATGTGGACTTTAGAAGCAGCTAGTCTCTAATCTGAAGGGGTTAACTTTCTTTCAAAACTGCTTAATATTTATAAGGTTGTGACAGGATATATTTTATAACAGTGTGTCTTCAAAGATTTGAAAAATTTACATTTATATCTCTGTGAACCAAACATGTGGAATAAACTAATGCTATATGAGACTGTATTTCATAACTCACTACATAAAAGTGTATCAGCAAAACACATTTAATAAGCAGAACTTTGATCTCTGAAAATTATATTTTGAAAGTTAAGTTAAATGCCTATAGTATAAATATGTTAAATGAAAATGTGAAGATGCAGGTGTTTCAAGATATAGTGAAGGAAGTATGTGAGATAACCATAAACAAAGCAAAGTAAGATACAAGTTCTCAAACAACTGAAGAATATCCTTGATAGTTGTTCATCACTTTTTCCTTTCATTTGAAAACAAATCTCTCAAATAAATGCTCTCCACTGCATGTAAATGTATCCATTTTTGACCGAACAAAGCTAAAAATGAGTTATAAACAATTCATTAAGAAATGATTTTAAAAAAGGGAAAATCAATTAACAGCAATTTTCTTAATGTAAAACAATAACACAAGTCTTTCACTAAAATGATAAATATTGTTATGATAAAATGCAAATAGCACATTGTTTTTATCATGCTTTCCAATTTTGCCACATTTCAATTAAAAAGGCTAGTATGCTAACTACAAGAAATTCCTAATATAAACATGTTTGTACAGTGGCATTATCATTTAAATCTGTTAATAGCAAATATTTCAAGTATTAAAACTAGTCTTTGGTAGCATATATAAGCAATGAATAAACTGCTATTTTAGGCACATTTAGCAATTAAGAATAATAATAATAATAATAATAATAATAATAATAATAATAATAATAATAATAATAATAATAATAATAATAATAATAATAATAATAATAATAATAATAATAATAATAATAATAATAATAATAATAATAATAATAATAATAATAATAATAATAATAATAATAATAATAATAATAATAATTAATAATAATAATATTAACAATAATAATAATAATTAATAATAATAATTAATATTAACAATAATAATAATAATTAATAATAATAATTAATATTAACAATAATAATAATAATTAATAATAATAATTAATATTAACAATAATAATAATAATTAATAATAATAATTAATATTAACAATAATAATAATAATTAATAATAATAATTAATATTAACAATAATAATAATAATTAATAATAATAATTAATATTAACAATAATAATAATAATTAATAATAATAATTAATATTAACAATAATAATAATAATTAATAATAATAATTAATATTAACAATAATAATAATAATTAATAATAATAATTAATATTAACAATAATAATAATAATTAATAATAATAATTAATATTAACAATAATAATAATAATTAATAATAATAATTAATATTAACAATAATAATAATTAATAATAATAATTAATATTAACAATAATAATAATTAATAATAATAATTAATAATAATTAATATTAACAATAATAATAATAATTAATAATAATTAATATTAACAATAATAATAATTAATAATAATAATTAATAATAATTAATATTAATAATAATAATAATTAATAATAATTAATATTAATAATAATTAATAATAATTAATATTAATAATAATAATAATTAATAATAATTAATATTAATAATAATAATAATAATAATTAATAATAATTAATATTAATAATAATAATAATAATAATTAATAATATTAATAATAATAATAATAATAATTAATAATAATAATAATAATAATAATAATAATTAATAATAATAATAATAATAATAATAATAATAATAATAATAATAATAATAATAATAATAATAATAATAATAATATTAATAATAATAATATTAATAATAATAATAATAATTAATAATAATTAATATTAATAATAATAAATAATAATTAATATTAATAATAATAAATAATAATTAATATTAATAATAATAATATTAATAATTAATAATAATTAATATTAATAATAATAATATTAATAATTAATAATAATTAATATTAATAATAATAATATTAATAATAATAATATTAATAATAATAATAATAATATTAATAATAATAATAATAATAATAATAATAATAATAATAATAATAATAATAATAATAATATTAATATTAATAATAATAATATTAATATTAATAATAATAATATTAATATTAATAATAATAATAATAATAATAATAATAATAATAATAATAATAATAATAATAATAATAATAATAATAATAATAATAATAATAATAATAATAATAATAATAATAATAATAATAATAATAATAATAATAATAATAATAATAATAATAATAATAATAATAATAATAATAATAATAATAATAATAATAATAATAATAATAATAATAATAATAATAATAATAATAATAATAATAATAATAATAATAATAATAATAATAATAATAATAATAATAATAATAATAATAATAATAATAATAATAATAATAATAATAATAAAAACCAAAATTAATTTTTAAAGGATCCATAATGTAAAATCAGTCTTGTTTAGTTTATTTTACGTGATATTACAGTTTGGAAATTGCCATGTGAGATTAGTAATTATGTGGCATTTTCAGTGTCGCATTTTTTAAGTACCTAAAAATAAAATTTACTTTGGAACTAAAATTATAATGTTTGGAGAAAATATAATTCAATTCAGTCTTTACAGTAAGACCTCAGAACTTTATGCAGCTGTATGTATTTATTGATTTGGCACACAGAAAAATAAAACTGTATTTATGCTTTATTATTTATGCCAATTATACTTTTTATGTTCATAAATTTTATTTTGTATAAATGCATATTTAAGGGTATTTTTCCATTTAAATGTATATATACTTTTACTTTGCATATTTTAATATATGTACAGTACTTTTCCCTATTTCTCCTGATTTATTATTAACGTAAAGATTTGTCTGACAAAATAATAATTTCAAAAAAAAAAAAAAAAAAATCCTGGAAAATGTAACATTGTTAAAAACATTAAATTGTCCATTTTCAGAACAGCAATGTACTTTGAGGTCAAGACATATCAATATGTCAATAATACTGTGTTATGATGCACACAATACCTTCCATAAAACAATTAAATATTTTACATTATGAAAACAAAGTTTAGTTCATAACTTATTATTTTCAATGTAAATAATTGATACTGATATAAAAATGGCATCCCTCTAGCCTGATACCTGGGGCAGATTCTACTCCCTGCCTAATCTGACCCTTGAGCTCTGCTTGTGAATCCATTACACTAGAAGGATTACTACCCAATTCTACATGCTATAAATATTCACTTGGTAATTATTGCAGAGATTTGTTTGCCTGGCGAGGATCCTACTGACAAGGTGAAATTGCTGGTTTCAGATGCAGCACCATGGTTAATCACTCACCTCTCACCAAGGTGACCCTGGTTCATCTCAGGTAACCACACATTGGATCAGTGGTGGAAAATCAATATTCGGGTAGTTCTCCAGTTTTCCTTGTCATTTATTCCTCGAGCTGTCACCACCTTTTATATCATCATAACTTTTATTTCATATCATCACCTGCACTTTCACAGACAGCTTTGGGCCAATCCCCACTCCCCCAACCCCATTCATGATTCTCTGCTCATCACTGAACTTCCAGGTTGTGAACAGCGTATTCTCTGGCCTTGAGAGATTTGGGAAGTTAACCACCTGCCTATTGCTCTCCCACTTATAATATCCATAATGGTTATGGGTCAGGCAGTAAGCCTAAGTCCAGGTCCATTAAGCCATGGACTTGTAGTTTAGCTTAGTTTAGATGCAGCACCTTACAACATTAAAACACAGAATAGTGCTGAAAGCATTGTTTGCATCACATCAGCGATTCGCTTAACGTGCTTGGCACAGGGACTACACAGAACTGTTGATTGTTTCCATTAACCAATGAGATGAGTTTGCAAATAAAAACGACGTTCATTAAGCCACCACTGCAAGTCTACAAATATATGGAACTACTGCCTAATTTGGCCCTGCCTCCAAATACAGTAAATACAAGATGGAGCACTTTACTGTGGGTTGCCATTTTCCATATTAAGGATTTCTCAAAGCTGAATAGGTAACTAAATATCATGTTATTGATTTACATTTATTGCAGGCTTATCCTTGTGCTATTTTGTCACATTTAACATACTTCATAATGATTATATGCTACAGTGTATTTAGATCATTGGGTTGGAAACGCATACACCCTTTGCCCTATTAAATAAGAGCATATTCACCTTACATATTTTAACTTCAAGTTTAAACGGACAATTTAGTAAATGCCCCTTGCTATTATTTTTGTGATTTACTCTATCTTAGTAAGAGCACACCAATATAACCTGCCGCACGTCTACATTGTAAAAATAAATTATTCTTTAGTGCAAGTCTTGGGATTCTAAGAATTATATAAAATATGAGTAGCTGGTATGCTTAATTTGTAAGATTACTCACTCAGACTAGACAGGTGTTCACCATTTCTTCCAAAAGTGCTTTTCGGTCTTTGCTTCAGACCATCTTCAGTGCAGCAGCATCCAATGAAGATGGTCTGAAGCAAAGACCGAAAAGCGCTTTTGGAAGAAATGGTGAACACCTGCCTAGTCTGAGTGAGTAATCTTACAAATTAAGCATGCCAGCTACTTATATTTTATATAAAACATATCTCACTTTTAACAACTTGACAAGTCTTCTTTAAAATTTTAAGAATTATTTCTGATCTTTTTAAAATCACCAAAAACATAGATAAAGTGTTGAATATATGTTTATTTATTTCAGCTTTTGGCAGAATTTGATACAGCTGAACATGTTAATATAAAAAAATAGATAGTAATGAATCAAGGAATGTCCTAAATAAGCTATCTTGTGCGCCTTGTAACTTCATAAGAGAGAGCAGTATAACCATACTTAGAAATGTGTGTTCTCTCCTAACAGAATCCTTTACAGTTCTGCTTAAGGTGCAAGATGCATTAGAAGCAGTTTCTGAATCATAAGTTAAAGCAAAGGCTTTCAAAACTTAAAATGTGCAATAGAGAAAAATCCTGGTTGTCGAATCCTTTAAGTCGAATTTCTGAGATTCTCACTGGAAAATGTAAAACAATCACAAAAATTCTGAATATTTCTGCATACAAAAATATACTAGTTGCATAATATGATATAGAGACATATGTCCTGTATTAAATTTATTCTGATAGTTAAGAGGAGAGAACCTACAGAGAACCTAATAAATTGTATGTTAATCGCAAAAACTATTTGTAGTTGATTTTTTGATACTCATCACTTACTTTTTATATTAATGAGAGACTAGTTTCAAAGGCAATCGCCTCCATTTTCAATCACTTTCCAACTGGCATCTGTTGTTCTCTCTCTGGTGGTGGAACTATGAACCTTTTCATCAAATATTCTACTGGTGGGATTTCAAAGTTCATTATGCAATCCTTATTTTTCCATATGAATATGTTCTCCCATGTTGTCAGTTGATTTTGGTTTATCACTCCTTTTAATAATTTTGGATTTGGATCAATGTCATGATTTTCATTCCAAAAATGAAATGCTAGTGCTGATACAAGAAGATAAGTCCATATACCCATATACCCATCTCAGTAGCGCGGTGGTAGCATGTCTGCCTCACGTTCAAGAGGTCCCAAGTTCGAATCTTGGTCAGGGTGAGTTACCTGGATAAGGCTGTCCAGGGTTTTCCCTTATCCTGAAAGACGAATGTTGGGTAACTCTAAGCTCCATGGGCCCCGGGCTCATTTGAGCATCATTTCATCCATTCCATTCATCATCCGATATGACTTAACGTTGGAGGACGTAAATTACAGGAAAAAAAAACAAACCAAACACTCACTCACTCAACGGTTTTTACTGCATAGTTACACTAAAAGTTTTAGTGCATAAAGTTCTGGGGTCTATTAATAATATTTCTTTACTGATTTTAATGTTAATATAAACATTAGTTAGCTTTTACAGTATATTAAATGTCAGCTATTTCCAGCAGTATATTATATAATTAAAAAGGTTTGCAACAATAGACAATGGAGTTTGCAATTAATTGAACTTCATATACAATTAATCTGAATATGCACACATTTTTAAAATTTCTTATACAGATTTTAGTGATGAGATTTTAAATAATAGAGATGATTAATGCATATATTCACTTATTTTTATAGGTAAACTTACAGCTTAGTCAAAACACAGTAATATTAATTAATTGATGGAAATTAATCATTTCTTCCCACTAGCCATACACAAGCTAAGGTTTTTGATGGATAGAGTCAACATGAAAAATTCAATGCCATGGCTGGGATTTGGTCCATGGGATTGCGGTCCAATGTATGGAGCGTTATTTACTTTCTGTGCACAGACTGCATGCTGGCACAATGAAGGTTACAGTGCTCCAGGACTTGTCTAATATTCCCATCCACACAAACTCCCCAGACCAACACATTGGAGAGCTTAAAAATAGAATGAAACAAGATGTAATGCACAAGTCCCTGCTGCACTGGGGCGAAATCTGACTACAAGCGACAAGTGTAGAACCCGACTGTAATCATAGGTAGTCTCTTCTCTTTTTTACGCCATAAGCTATCCCTAAAGAGTTTGCTGTTTGGTATTGTGTAGAAGGCCTGCAGTACGGAAGCCAAATATCCTTCCTCTTACCCCAGCAAAGAAACAAGAGGAAATAGGGTTAAAGAATGTAAAGAAGCAACTGTTGGAGGATACAGCAGCTGTCGTCGAGGAAGGAGAGGACATCTTGGTCTGGGGAGTTAGATTAGCATTGTATGGATGGGAATATTAGACAAGTCCTTGAGCACTGAAACCTCAATTGTACCAGCATGCAGTCTGTACACAGGAAGTAAATAACGTCTCGTACATGGGACCACAATCCCATGGACCAAATCCCGGCCATGGCATTGCATTTTTCATGTTGACTCTATCTAGTAATATTAATGTTATTATTTTTAATCAATCTGTGTAGCTTTTAAGTTATTTTAATCAAGTGAATATTTTTTACACTTACCATGTTTAAATCACCTAATTTAGCAGCCTTGAGAATACCATCTGTTGTCTTTTCCAATAGTTGGCTGTAATAAGAAATGTTAATTTGTGCAAGTGACTTAAAAACCATAAAATGTACACATGCACTAAAAAAATATAAACTAAATGAATAATGTCTACAGAAACTACATAAACTTTAAGTGAATAAGAAAATAAACTCTAAAAATAAAGATGTGAACACACTCACACACACACACACATAAATATAAACAAAGTCACTCTGTTATTTGCCAAAATGTGTGTTGAATTACTGATGCTTCTTGTTCAGTTAGGTACTTACCAAATAATTTCCCACTAACATGGGCTTTTTATGAGCATATTGTCAAACCACTTATTTTATTTTCCCATAATTTATGAGTTTTTAATATTGCAAAACTGAAGAACATAAGAGTGGGTAAGATGTAAATACTTGACACAATGTACATTCTTCTTCCTCTTCCTTTTCTTTACATTTTAAGTAGAAAATTTTACTGACACAGTAAATGACATGAAGTGAATGTGTAGGAAGAGCTCGGGAACCTAAGTGCTAATGTTATCCAATATCTATCCTAAGTAAATCAAGGTAAATGAAAGACACTTTGACTGATCACAGATTCAAACTTAGGCCAACAGTAGCAGAAACAATAACATTGCCTTGACATTAATACAGTGGCATCAATGACATTTTCCTTTTCAACACTGTCTTCACTACATGAAGTCACATCCATTGATAAGTATAGGTGTGGTAACATTAGTCATCTCACTTGGGACAAATACATGGCTGGCTCAACAATGGGTCAAGAGGTGTTCTGAGCTTTGCCAAATGATTGTGGCAGGTTTGAGAGGGAGCGAGGTCTTAAAAGTTCAATAACAGAGTGGAATTCCAAATCATGCAGTCATGAAGTCTAGCAATATTCAGGTTTTTTTTGTTTTGGAGCTGCTGATAAATGAAGTGTCCCAGTTGGTCACTTTGTATGTGACCTTCACTGTTAAGTGTTGTCAAAATATCCCTACATGGTAGATGCTCAACAAAATAACAACATGCTTATTACCAAGAGTGTTTCAAACTATTAAATTTCATCTCTTCCTTCTTGCATTAGTTAACAAACATTTTTATTATGGGGTGGTAGGGGACACTTTGCCACTGCAACCTTCGAGAGATCTATTGTAGCCACCTCTCCAAGAAGACTTTATTTCTTCGAAAGTTTTCATTTTCTAATAAATCTGTCATACTTGAAATGTCTGTTTCTTTATGATGACTATCGATTAGCAATAAAACATCATGTAGGAAATTTACATACCACCTCAGAGCTATACCTTTACACAAAAGACTTCAAAGTATACAACATTACTTTGGTAACAGAGAAAAAATTCAGTGCATAAAATTTTCTGAAATCACACAAAACAAACAAGAAATGCAGAGACAAAAATTCAGACATCAGCTGCATAAATTGCAAAGACTCCAACAATTTCTACATTGGAAAAATTAAATGGAATCTCAACATTAGGTTTAAAGAACATTTTAGGGCTATCAGAAATAAAAAGACATAAAAAGACATATCTCCAGCGGCCTATCTTTTTTGGAAGAACCGTGGTGTAGAACAAGAAATTCATTCATTCATTAGTGTTCACAGTCCAAAAGAATCATCCACATGAAGTAAAGATATATGAAGCAAAAGTCACCAATTTTAACACAACATTTGATGAGAACTTGAACTTCAGAGAGATGCCTCAATCATTACCGGAGATTTCACTAAATCAAAATCCAAAAGTGAACGGTCAATATGAGCTGATGATGTTATAAGGTCCTAATGAAACATGTTTTAGGTAAATACTAGCAATAAATGGAGAATGGAATATCAGTTTAACTCAAAATTATGTTAATTCAGTACTTGCTACAGGTTGTAGGTAGAAGAGTTTTATTTTCCTTATACAGGAAGCCAATATCTGTCACCCTTGCTGCTTTAAACCCATGATTAAATGAGCTGCATGCTGGTAATGCCACCACGACTTCTTGCAGAACAGTAAATAATGTGTAAAATTCAGAATAACAAACATTTTTATAGTCGGTTTTTTTTCACAGCACATCACTTACTTTTTAATTTTTGAGCTACTGGTTTTGGAAGCAATTACTTCTATTTTCAGCCTCAAAATTTGATTGCTGTTTATTGTAGTTGCTAGCAGTCTTCTTTTTGTTGGCGGAATAATGAACTTCTTTGGTAAATTGTCAACTAGTACGATTTTGAAATTTATTACTCAATATTTATATTTCTAAACTGAGATTTCTTCCATGGTTTTGAGTTGTCATGTCTTCTAATAATTTCAGATTAAGAATCAAAGATTAGAGTTTTCATTCCAAAAGATGTTGGTTGGTATCTAATGTTAAGTAGCTGGCAATGAAGCCATTCACTCTCTTGCACTCCAGTATTTTGATGTTATGTTGATATTTGACTAAAGGTTGAGCAGCAGAGTAGTTTTAGTTTTTTAAATGAAAAAAATCCCAAGAGTGAAATGCCACTGCTGACTTGTCTTCCTTTTGCAATCAAATGCTTCTAAAATGTCCTTTGGTTCTGGTTTTTAGGTTTCTTTTAATTTCTTTACGTAGAACAGTTTACAATCCTTACAGTTCATTCAGTATATTCCAGATATATTGATTGGTGAAATTTTGTTTTCTGTTTCTAAATTTAACAATTGGTGCCAAGATGACATCTTGTTCAGTCAAGATCTTTTTGAATTTGCTAAAAATATTTGGATGGTACGTGATACCCCTTTTATTATTTTATTATTAGCATTTTAGTGACTAAGAGACAAACATTCATCTTAAAAAAAAGCAAGAGTTTAAATTTTACATCCTTTAGAACCTTTTGAGCTCAAGTTTTAACTAACAACATACCACAGCAATGTATTTACTGATTATATAAACTTTCCAAGAAAAAAATTAAAAAATTATTACATCACATTTCAAGCAAAAGTAAATCATGACATTATTTTGATCTATTTTCTACCTGTCAAACATTTTCTATACACTTCTACTTACTCCTAAATAACATTTTATGCTGAAAAAACTTCATTTGCTAACTTGAAATAAGATTAAACTATGTTGCAAACACAAGTTGTGCTTTGTTTTCATCTTTTATGTTTTTATAGGTTATTTACTTAGTGTCAAAAACAATGGGAAAGACTATTAATATATCTGAATTAAATTCGCTTCCAGAGAGAGAGAAAGAGAGAGGTAGGGGGAGGGAGAGACAGAACGATAAAGAGAGTCATAAGTAATAAAGGAAAAGTCACCAAGAACGTCTGAAAAATGAATTCAATTTCTTAAATGCTTCTGCTCAAGTTACAGTCTTCTACAAAGTATTTCTAAGTTAGTGAATTTTCCAATCAAACATTTAAGCTACACGAGAGATGCAGAAAAAATATTGTATGTTAATTCATTTATAACAGTACTCTAGTAATGCATATAATTTAACTCACCTATATTTAATGCAATTAACTCCAAACAATTTGTCATAGGTGCTAGCATGCAAACAACAACACATAAAGATCACATTCTAACATATTAGAATATAGTCACTCCATAATTCTGCATGCCTCTCATGCTATCTGTGTCATAGGATTCGTGAGCAATTCCATTTAATTACCACTGTGTTTAATTTAAGTGCACTTGTTAATACATAAAATTATGGAATGACTGAAATATACACTTAATAGTAAAACATGCAAAGGCAATTTTATTTACAGCATATGTACAATTTGGTTTAAATATATACAGAATGCTATTTCTTTTAATTGTAAAAATGCTTATTTGAAAAATGTGGACAACATTTAAAACATATTTTTATGGAATTTAACAAAATCACCTCCTTGTCTAAAACAAAATAGGGCCTGAATACAATATATTTCTCAGGTGCACTTATTACATTAGCTACTACTAGGTCATTAAAACATGTGGTGAACTATTCTTTTATCTACTCCACTGGTAAAGGAAACGAGAGTCACTATCAGAATGGTCTGGCATAGGCACACTAAGTCCTTACTTCACAAACAAACTTACACTCGCTATTTCATTAAACAAAATGGGTCCCATTATTTTTCTAGCACTTATCACAAACATTCCAGATCAGTTTTCATAAAGAATTAACTAAATGAAATTCGCTTCAGTTTGTGAAATTCATAAACTAGTTCAATAAATTAACAAGAACATAAATATTAAAAGCAGAAGTATTATTAATAGAACATATTTGATATTGGCTTCAAAAAAATCAGATATTATATGAAATGCCTCACCATGATTTGAAAATTGGAGTATAGTAAGCAATAAGTGCTAAAAGAATAATAACAATCATTTTAGTTAATTGATGGAAATTAATCATTTCTTCATACTAACCGTATATAGGCTAAGGTTTTTGATAGAGTCAACATGAAAAATTCAATGTAAACTTGAACCACGGATCTCCTGGTTTCGTCCAGTTGTTGAGCTACCATGGCCAACTTGCCATCATGACACTAAATTCTCCATTTGTCTATCAAAAACCTTACGGCACAATTAATTTCCATCAATTAACTAAAATAATAAGAGTTAAATTGATGAAGCCTGGGACTCAAGTACTTACAATAGTAAGTCGCCACAAACGGTGTATCTCGAATGCGAGAGCCCCTAGTGGTGTACCAGGGAAATATACAAATCAAATGGAGAATTTAGTGTCATGATGGCAAGTTGACCATGGTAGCTCAATGGGTTAGAGCAATGTGAAACCAGGAGATCTGTAGCTCAAGTCCCGGCAGTGGCATTCAATTTTTCATGTTGACTCTATCAATCAAGAATCATTTTGTTTACTGAAACAATGATATGTTGTCGGTCTGTACCATTTTGCCAGAGACTCTCGGTTCTCTCCTTAATGGAGATAGCCTGCAAACATGTTACCATAAGTTATAACCATATAGTATTTCATATACCATTTGACTCTAAAGTGCAATTGACTATCAAAATATAGCTTTCCTCTCCATCTTATTTTGTACACAAAAATTCAGTTTTTGGTCTTATGCTTTAAGTATATGCATTTTATGAATTACATTATAGAGAGAATGTAATTACAGCAGCATTTAATAGAAACTGAAATTGAGTTATTTACTGCTGCTTTTTAATTGCTATGGAATATGACAGCATCTCAGTCTACAAATACTGGGCAAGAAACACTGCTCAATTTGGCTCACAGACTCTTTATCACGCTTGAGGTTCCTTTATGTGCCATAAATCTGACAAAGGATCAACAGCTTTACTTCCCTTCTGAAGAAAGTCATTCTAAGGATTTTTATGCCTAAAAATTCCCTCCACTGGGTTTGGGACCTTGGGAACCAGAAGCCAGCATATTACATCCTAACCACCGAGGAACCTTAATGGAGGCTGAATTGTAAAATACAACTAGATCACCAGCTGACTGCAACAATTAATATTAAACAGCATAAGGAAGGTAATGGACATATGAAAGGGCATATATGTCATATATTAAAACTTGAAACTTCACTCATGTGAAATTAAAAACAGAAACCTTTTCAGCCCCATCGTCAGCTGATATGTCAACTGTTAAGATAGTGGTTAGTTGCCAATCAGCTGATGAGGGGGCTGGGAAACATTCCTTTTTAATAGTTGATATGAGTGAAGTTTTTAGTTTTAATATACGACTCAATGCTTTTTATTACAAAATTAGCTTCACTTTTAACAATGCTTTTAATCATAACAATTTTAATATATTAATTCATTCAGAATCTCTGTAGGCCTGAAAAGTAACAAAGTAAGATAGAGAAAAGAAATTGCTTGATCGTCTTTAAATTTCTGGTCTTGAGGTTTAAAAATGTTCGGTTACCTGTTTGTAATACTGTATCAATTAGAACACTTCAAAATAGATTTTACCATATTGCAACAATGGTTTTTTGTCTATGACACTGCACAAGATGGTGCTTCAGTAAAGCTGCTACAAAGGATAGTATTGCAAACTTCTTTATTCATATTATTGCTTAGAGCTACAATAAAGTAGTTTTATATAAATATATGTCCAGAGAAACAGCATTCTGCATTTTAAATAAAATGTATTTCATGAACTACATCATGCAGAGAAGACAATGCAAATATCAAAGCAATGAAACAGTGAAACCAATGCACAGATTAAGTTTATTATCCAAAATGAAGATATGTTCATTCTGCTTATCCCATGCTTACAGTTGCTGTTTAATTTAATAACCATGCACCAAAAAGAAAATACCATGAATCTGAAAAAAATTTATCGTAAATATCAGCAAAAAAAATATCAAAATGTGGAAAAAGGAATTACAAAGGAAGGAATAAAGTAACTTTCAGCCACTTAGTGCTAAGAATAAATAGCATTCAAGTGAGTAGTTTTTAGAAAGGGGAGTAAAAAGTAAACATACACAGAAGTATTAAAAAATTCTTTATATGTACAGATTCTGTCATTCATTTTAGCAATTCACAAAGATAAGATCTTCAAATTGGAAATATGTTATACCTATAATACATGACTAAAGATTAGCAAATCTAGGATATTGTTTAGTGTGTCGAGATGAATTACTTATGTACAGTGGAATGCACAAAATATCAATGAGTAAAGAGGGACAAAGTTTTACACAATAAGATTAGAGAGTGAACTGCCATAAATTTTGAGAAATATTGCCACTTAAATGGTTTAAAGGATCTCCATTGCAAGAAAGAAAGAAAGAAAGAAAGAAGCTCAATAACTGTCCTCAATAGTTGTCCTTATTAACAAAGTTTCAGAATAAGTTCAACTTCAAAATGCTTTAATAGCATGTTGTGCAACGGCTTCTTTATTTCTGCAGTACAGACAAGTAATACATTAAGAACAGATTTGTTAACTACAGCAGGGTTGTTAACGATCAGATGAAAAAATCATTTAAGTTTATTCACTTCCCGATTAGATTAAATTTCATTTTGTATTTGATCCTTTTAATGTCATAGGCCAGCAAGGTCCAAAATATTTCACAGTAATTAGATCTATATAGGTGTACACAGTGTGCTTGCATTGTAAAACAGAGTCGGCAGTGGAAGGGAAACAGTGTGGAAGAAGGAATTGGTGGGATCAAGACAGACAGCTCTGGTGGCAGATGAGCTAGTGGACTAGGCTGCAGTTGATATGTTAGTGAATTACTTGGTCACAGTCCACTAATGGTAATAGGTATATTTTCATGAATTACAGTAAAGAACTTGAAATAATTTTATGAGAACTTTCCACGTTGTGAATTTCTTCACCTTCAACAAGAGGTCATCAAACTTAAGTATGTTCGGTTCTACAATTGTAGTAACCAAGTTTTCTCAGTATTAAAACTAAATAAATTAAGGTTATGACTAGGCATTATAGAAAAAATTTGAGAAGCTGTTTAAGTATATCTGTAACTGTCAATTGTGGCTGATTTTCAGGCTACTGTGGCTTCCAAAAATAGGAGAAAATAAAACAGAATTTGCATTTGCATTTTGCATATAATAAACATGTGCTAGTTTAAATTAGAGTAAACTGAAAAATTAAATGTCATGGCTGGGATTCGAACTACGGATCTCCTGGTTCCATATACAGGAGTTGCATAAAAAAATAAAAAACAAAAATAAAAAATTAATTCTGAATGGATTAATTCCTCAATATAAATTTAATATGTGTAAGTTATTCAGTTGTGTAACAGTAATCTATGAGCCAATTTCTTTCTGCATGTATATGCTATAATTAATTTTCAACATTTTACTCAAAAATACTGTTTTAAACTGTTCAAAATAAAAAGAACCATACTTTCAACATGGAAAACATCATCTTTCACAGCCCTACCTCAACTGATATTTTATTGACAATTTACAAAGCTTATATTAATAATGCAAAATAATTTTGGTTTTCTCATAATTTGTAGTGACAACAATAATTGTACTTGTCTACAAAGTTATGATCAGAGGGGAGACCTCCCATGCTCCACAAAGAGAAGGGGAAATAAGCAGAGACTGGATGGATGGCAAACTCTGTTTATGAGTCCAAATAGCACACTATGTAAACCTGTGCAACACTGCAAAAGCTTGAATGCTGCTGACAGAGGCACTTTTGTAAGAAATTTGATACATTTTCTGCTCTTAGTAGTGCCAAGAACCAAAATGTAAAAATGTTAGTGCATGCATAAAAATGGACATTTGTTTTCCTATATGAATTATTAACCATAAGCCCAGTCATGTAATACATTATTACTGTTGGCAAGAAAATGTGTACACTGAATGGTTCTGTTTATAATTAAAGTACCTTGTATAAAAATAAAAAGGATTGACTGTACTTGGAAATAGCACTTTGGCAGTTCACCCAATTTAAAGCAACCTTTATCCTCTTTCTGATCAGAACTATTGAGCATTATTTACATGAAGCCTTTACTCCACACTATAATAGGCATGTCCAATGCATTCTCATTTTCTGACAAATTTTGAAATTCCTGAGTTAAGTAACCTGTCTAAAACTAATATTTCTCTTTTGAATTAAAAATAAGTTTCTCTCCGTAAAAATTAAAAGCATATATTGATTCAGCTGCACTCTCTTGCAGAAGCCAAAAATGCAGTTCTAATTTCATTTTATTTTAAAACAATACCTGCACTACTTAACAAAAAACTTCCATCTCTATTTAGCACTTGTATGCTGTTTTATTATTATTTATTTGCAGAAAGGAGAATACTGGCATCAACACTATAATGAATATATATTTACAAACACAAAGTTTTCCCAAGCATCTTCCATGTTACTTCTGATGAAGATTTGCAATATTTCAACATGCTTTACATACATAAATTTTATTCTAGTACAATCAAAAGTCCATGATTATTTATTGCATTTTTGTAGGCAAATTAAAGAATTGTTATAATCCTGCCAGAAGTGACATTTGATATAATAGTAGTTCCTTTCTGCAGCAAAGTTGATAACAGCCAAGCAACCACAGACTACATCTGGCAAAATAACATTAATATCTTTAGCCATCTAACCTTCTGATAAATTAACATTGACTTTTTCTTTAGCTAATAAGCAACATATAAATTCCACACAAGCAGCAACATTAAATAAATTTTAAAAAATGAGGTAGGGGAACATTACTTGCAGCCATCTTCCAATATTTTTTTTTCTTTGCTTTTACAACGAACAGTCCAGGACACTCAGCACATCAAAAACATGTTTTTTGCTACGTTGATTTGCACATACTATACCTAAGATAATTTATATTCCCCTGAGGGGATGCATGTTCAAGATTCAGTTTTTCTATATTGTGGCTGTTTCTTTCTTCTTCCCCATCTATGTGTTGTTCTTCACCTTGCGACTTTTCAATGTGGTCTGAGTTTTGAATGCCCTCAATAACATTCTCACCAGCATTCCACTTGCTCTCATCATCTTCCCTTGAGGCCTCATAACTGTAGGGTGTAAATACAGGATGGGACCAAATACTTAGATAATGCAGTAACAACTCTGCATTTGTACTGGAGCCACAACTCTTAATTAGATTACATACTTGCACACAAAATAAAGGAGCATGATATACATGGACCTAGATTATGCAAATTTAGGTAGATAATGGGCTCAAGAGAAGGAAACAAATGAGGGAGATTATTTCATTTTCAAAAGTTTTATGATGTGCAAAGAAAGTAAAGAAGTAAGGTTATAAACAAAACTGAAATATATTAATACTAGACACCAATCAAATATCAAATTAATTTTAATACTTCATAATAGGAACATTGATATCAAGGCAAGTGCTATTTACACTCACACAAATAATTTAACTCTCAAAGGAATACAAAAAGAAATCTTGGATAATTTTTATTTAAGAGGAGATCATCTAGTAGTTTTTAAACTCCAACAACAAGTACGCAGGCACTCTTTAATGCTAACAATCCTGTATTTGTTATTGAGAGCATCATAAATGAAAAATACTCATATTACTGACAGCATGGCAGAACTTTTGCCTTTAACTCCAACCTCTTAAATTCTTCCATTACTCTTATGGATTCACAATTAAAATTTGACTAAAGATGCACAGCTACTTGCTGAATAATTTCCAAGGTTAACCACACCACTAGATAGATACAAACTAGCAAATGTACTTTAGGATTAGGATTTCACTACGGAGGGAATATGGTATGTAGGTCACCATGATGGCCCATTGTTTCTATGCTCCCAAGTGAGGCACCCCAGGGAGGAAGGAAGAGGCGAGAGAAGACAGAGGGCAGCCGACCCAAGGAGCCACGACAGTGCAGAGGGCAGGGTCCCCACAGTTTACTTAGATAGAGACCTCCCGCAACAGACCAGGTCAATGGACACGCTCCCCTACTGCAGGACGGCAACAAGCCCCAAAGGTCCCTGGCTACCAGTAAATGTACATTGCTTTTCTGCTAACATAATATGTCTTGAGCCAACAAAGTGGATTTTAGGAAATTGTGAAGTAAATCACAAGTACACAATAGCACCAGTTGTGTAACAAATCAATGTGGTAATGCTCTTTGGGATCCAAAAGGTAAATAAGCATTATCTTTATTATTATATCAATTATTACAATCTTAATTCATTAAATTTATTTGATCATTATTTTTGTCAATCTAAACAAAACTGAGTCCAAATTAATACAAGTTAATGAAGTTTTATAATGCTATTTTACGTGGACTTCATATACTACATACAGATTCTACAGTGACAAAGTAAGTAAAATAACACATTCTATTTATATTAGTTGAAAAATAATTTCTAAGCATGCCATTATCCATATTTTTTTAATATTTTTGTTTGCTTATGATACTGTTAATTACTAGGATCATATTGCCACTACCAATATGCCAGAATTTTGTTCCATCGCAGCTTTCACATGCTAGTGAATCTACTAACATAGGTCTTTTGCTTTTAAGCATGTATACAATCCTTCAATCTAGGCCAGGTCTGCATGTTCTATTATGCAATACCACTTAAGTGTAATGTGACACTCTTTGTGGTTCATTCCGAATTGTTTAAGCATGTTTTTCATACTGGTGTATGCATTAACAGCTCATTGTAAACTGCAGCACTGAAAAACCTTTTGATATAAGAACTTCTGAGCATTTATGGAAATTTTGATGAACTTGAAATCAATTCTACTCGAGGATGTCATAATTTACGAGGTTGTCACTGAATTTCTTTAGAAATATCTTCCACATGGTGATTCTTTTACCAGTTTAGAAAGTTAATTTCTGTGATTATCTCATGGCTTCTGACCCATAAATCTGATATACCTATATGCTTCTCAAAAATGTGTCAGAGATGTTCTTCTGGATGATTTTTTATTCTTTTTTTATTTTTTTATTTTAAGGAACTTCTTAAATTTCTGATGCTAAATCTGAGTTGTTATAATCATTAAACATGGTTCAATATTTTCACTGTTCAAGGGTGGTAAGATAGGAAATATATCCTCTCAAAAAATTACTTAAACACTTTCACTGTGGATGTCGGAACTGTTCCGACAGTGTGATTCACTGTTCTCCTTGCGGATGACGGAGCATTGCCGACACACAGCAGTTGACGTCAGTAAACAGAAATGAAGGTCACTAAATGTACCATTCTCTAAGCAGTGTTGGTCTGCCATCTATTGGGGTTGTATTAGTTCTTGTGTTAACTCTTTCTCTGATGTGTGTCGCTGTCTATCATATAAAATCTGAAGCCCTACACAGTCGATTTCTCCCAGGCATTTGCACGTGGTGCAGGCTGCTCACGTGGCTCGGTCTGGACAAAATCTTGGCTTCCTCCAGCAAGCAGTCACATGTTGTGCAGGACGTAGATTTATTAGCAGAATTTGAAGCAGTATCATCCGATTTGTCAGATTTTGAGTTTGATAATAGTGAAAGTGAAAGTCGTAATGATGATAATATTATAAATAATGAGAGTGATGACTGTGATGTAGAATCTGAACCCACGCAACATGCTAAAAGAAGACATATTGATTCTTTCTTTCAGTGGCAACAGGGTCCATTCAGGCCAGTAATTTACCCATTTGATGAGCAAAATTCAGATATGCAAGCAGATTTGAATGAAAATTTTACAGTGGCTAATATTTTCAAGTTATTCTTTCCATTGCATATTGTGTATCATATTGCAAATGAGAGCAATAAGTATTTCACGTTCTTATGTGAAAAATTGCCACCAAGCCTCCATTCTCGACTACAGACTTGGACAGATACTTCTCCTGAAGAACTATACATTTCCTTTGCCTTGACAATGCTTATGACCAGAGTAATGAAGCATACAATAGCAGAATATTGGACAAAAAATCCCCTTATTGCTACTCTGCAATTTGCAGACTACATGTGCAGGGATCAGTATCTTTTACTTCTAAGACTTTTACACTTCAATGACAAATAAAGCACAAGATAAAGGAGACAGACTGCACAAATTGAGACCTGTTATAGAACAATTTAGACTACTTTCAGCAAATTATTCCCACCATTTCAAAACCTCTGCATTGACGAAAGCCTTATGCTATTCAAAGGTCGCCTTTTGTTCAAACAGTACATCCCTTCCAAAAGACACAGGTCTGGTGTAAAAGTGTTTGTACTTTGTGATTGACAGGCTGGCTATATTCTAGACTTCATTGTGTACACAGGCAATACCACAGAAATTGTTGATAACCATGACCTTGGGGTGTCAGGGGCTGTGTTACAAACTCTCGCTACAAAGTACCTGCATAAAGGGCATAACTTATGGCTAGACAATTGGTACTCCAGTGCTCTTCTTTATAATTGGCTACATATAAATTAAACAAATGCTTGCAGCACTGTTAGAAGGAACAGGAAAGGAATGCCAAGACTCACAGCAAAATTAGAGAAGGGATAATTAGAATCTGCACATACAGACAATATGTTAGCACTAAAGTGGCTGGACAGACGAGAAGTTTGTATGCTAACTTCTTTCCACACAGACTCAATGAGACTGACAAAGTGGACAAAAAGACTAACATGCAAATAATGAAAACTGACTGTGTTATGGACTACAATAAGAATATGGGTGCTGTTGACATATCTGACATGATGATAGGCTCCCTCGAGTGTGTAAGGAAGACTTTGAAGTGGTATAGAAAATACTTCTTTCATCTGTTAGACATGACTCTTCTAAATGCACATTCACTACATAATTTCAAAACTGGTAAGAATGTTACACTTGCTGACTTTCAACTTACTTTAATTACTGAACTTTTACAAGAATTTCGTACACCAAGACTAACAAGTCAACCTGGGAGGCCTTTATCTGGTGACCAACTCACAAGACTGACAGAACAACATTTTATCTCACTGATGCCATTGACAGCAAATAAAAAAAGGGCCTGCCAAAAGATGTCATGTATGCTCAAACACTACTATTGCCAAGAAAAAGAGATAAGAGTCAAAGTATATGTGTGCCAAATGCAATGTGAGTTTATGTTTGTACCCCTGTTTTTAAATTTACCATACAAAAATCAGATTTTGAAAGTAGAGGTGGTCATTTCTACCTATACTCACAGAAAGAATACTATTACATTAAAATTTGGATACCGCTGAATTGTAAATAAATTTATGTTTATCAATATTTTCGTAAAGTGTCACTTTAAAAATTAAGACATCAAAATTCAGATTATATTGTCAGCCTGGCGTTAGACTCGCGAAGCCGATGAAAAATGATGGCCGGTGGAGATTCGGAAAATTTCGGAACCAATCGTTACCGGTAGCGACAGACAGTTGAATGTAGTTTTTGTAAAATAAACAGTTTCAGGTTAGCTAGCAAAAGGTAATGGTGAACAGTGTATTTCGAGGAGAATAAAGTGTAGTAATTGTGTTCTGTAACCTCGTTTTATTATTTCACGAACCCACAAAGTCACAAATGGTGTCAGGAGTGGGATGACATGTAGGCTGCATTGGAAAAGATTTTGGAGAAGATGACGGAAATGAAAGCAGCAAATGACAACTTCGCTGCGGAAACAGAAGCGGCGAATAAGAACCTGGCCGCGGAAATGAAGGAAATGAAGACGGCAAATAACAGCCTGGCCGCGAAGCTGGAGACTAAAAACAACAACTTGGCCACGACAATGACAGCAAAGATGGACGAACTGACCACGGAAATGAAGGAGGCGAACGAGGTCCTCGCCGCCAAATTTGAGGAACAGTTGGCCGGCGTGAGGGATAACGTGACGGAGCTGGGCAAGCCGATGGGCCAAGTGGACGAGCGCGTCGAGGACCTGGCGAACCGCTTCAATGATCTAGAGGAAAAGGCCGACAATAACGCCAAGTCCCTGAACGCCATGGTTGAAGACGTCGAAGACCTCGCGAACCGCGTAAACAACCTGGAGGGAAAGGCCGACATCAGCGTCAAGTCCCTGAACGCCATGGTGGAGGACGTCGTCGGCAGGAAGCTGAAGGACTTGAAGGCCGACGTGCCGGGACGCGACACAACATCTGCGTGCGTCAAACCTCCCAAGTATGACGGCGCGTCAATGCTTGAAGTCTTCCGCCGCCAGTTCGACACAGTGGCCAGGCACAACAGATGGTCACCGGAGGAGGAGGCCACACAGTTAATAGCCAGCCTCCAGGGACGGGCGCGGAAGTCCTAAACGCGGTGCAGACAACGGCGGCGCCCAAGGACATCTGGGAGGCCCTGGAGAATCGTTTCGGGAACCACCGCTTAGCCCCAGCGTACCGCAGCCAACTAAAGGCAAGGTCACAGCAGCCGGGGGAGACGCTGCAGGAGTTAGCCATAGCGATTGAGCAGCTAGCTAGCAAGGCCTTGGTTGACCTGCCACTGGAGTTCGTATCCCGGGAAGCCGCCTACAATTTTGTCGACGGGGTACGGGACACGGAGATTCGTCAGCGCCTAATGCTCGGCGATTATAAAACCATCCACGAGGCGCTGACAGCGGCATTAAGGATGGAGGCGGCCAAGGTAGCATCTATTCCGACGTCGAGAACGAGGAGTGTCCGCTACGCCGGAGACAGAAGACCAGCTGAGGGACGCCGGCGAACACCTAGTGGCCTGTGTTGGGGGTGTGGACAGCCCGGACACCTGCGGAGACACTGCCCACATCAGGAAGAGCAGCCAGAAAACGAGTAAGGGCCGTCGTGGAGAGGAGCACGTCGGCGCCATCACCACCATCCCCTCGAGTGACAATCCGCGCCGTCAGCCGGCGGATGGATGGCAACCTCATAGCGGACGGCTGGGTAAGAGGAAAGCCGTGCCGCGTGCTGGTGGACACCAGGGCGGCCGTGACCATCATCAGACCTGACGTGGCGAAGGGTTTACCGACGAGGAAGCAGAGCCGACCATACGATCTTGTGACAGCATCGGGCGACACCATGCCTGTGCAGAAGGAGGCCCTGCTGGAGCTGAACTTGGGACGGAGTGCGGTGCGTCTGTGGGTGTTCGTCGCGAAGGTGGCTGAGGAGGTGATTCTGGGACTGGATGCCCTCAGGAGCCACGAGGCGACGGTCGACGTCGGCAGGAAGGTCCTGAGGCTCAACGGAGAAGAGGTTATACTCCGTCAACCAGAAGAGCGCCTTGGAATTTGCAGGGTCGTCTTGAACGAAGTCGTGGTTGTCCCCGCGAGGAGCGAGGTGATAGTGACGGCGCGACTGGAAAGCCAGACAGCACGTTGGGTCCAGAGGCAGGAGTACGACTTCACCTCGGAACATCGCAGAGGGAAGAGTCACGGTAACGCGGACGCTATATCCGGAAGACCCTGTCCAGAAGAGTTGAGTCCAGAGGGTCTACTCCCATTAGCCTTGAACCCGTAGGAACAAGACCCGGGCCTCTTTCAACGAGGGAGTTATCCGAGCTGTCCCTTAAAGGGCGCCCAGCATCCTCCGTGGGGCTTTCCATTAGGGCAAGACCTAGTTTCCTAACAAGCCCCCTCATCTGGTCCTAGGGACACAAGACGGGACGGAAGTGGGTACGCCACTTACGTGCGTCAACACTCAAGGTGAAGACTACCGATATGACCTCGGTGGGGCCACCTGGTGATCTAGCACACCTTCTACTAGCTAAGCAGGCTAGTACCCGGAAACTTAATGGCTTCCCTCAACCCCGTCCGAAGACGTATCCAATCTCCCACGGGTATCGGGAACACACTGCCCCCTCGAGACCATCCCAATCCGAACAACTCCCGAAGGAGGGGCTCGGCTGTTCGGCCCGAGGTTCCTCTAGTAACGTCAGAGGTAGCACGAGTGCTAAGGGTCCGCAGCGCCCGCACTTTGGCAGCTGAAAGGGACGGATCCCTTCCCCTATGGGAATATATATATATATATATATATATATATATATTAGTTAGCATGTTGAATTTTACCCCCTAGCTTGCATTGTACTCATTTAATTTAGAGGTTAAGCCAATGCCATTGTCATAATATAGAGCACTTGGATTTAGGAACTTAAAATTCCAATCACTTACTTACCACCACTACCGAGCGTTCCCACTTTCCTCAATATTAACTCATAATATTAAGAGAAATATATCATTAATCAACACTGCTTAGTAAAGCTATTTAATAAAATAAAAAATATTGCGTTACATACTTAGTGCTCCCCTTGCATTTAGTTGGCTTAGGTTCTTAAACTGTTTCAGAATTGCCATTGGTTAGAGTTAGGAGCAAACTCTGCCATGTAATTGCAGTTGGATTGGATTCAGTGACACAAAGTATATTATTGCGAAGGAATTGTTTTTTTCCTCAGTAATTATGACAGTTTATAAAAACCAGAAGATCTCCTCAAAAATTTACCACAAGTTTCTTTTCCCGTAGCATAACTGCTTTGCTTTATGATACAAGTATTTCTTTCTTAAAATACTGAGATACAAAAGATACAAAAATAGTATTTATTTCTTATTTTGCACATTACCTTGCTCCATCACAACATTCAAGTAGACTTCTTTTGCACTATGAAATTACACAAAATTAAGACTTATGTTTAAAGATCAGTAACATCCAATGGCATCCATTGGTCAAAAGTCATTGTCATTATTAATACAGCTTTATTTCTAAAAATGTAAAAATAATGATCAAAATGAATCTACTAAGTAATCACAGAGTCAAAATCTTTAGAATATGCTGGTGAAAAATAATTGATTTTTTTTATGACAGCTGCAATATTAATCATCCAATAAAGGCCACGCCGTGGATCGGTGGTTAGACCGCTTGGCTCTCACCAAGGTGGCCCGGGTTCGATCCCAGGCGACCGCAAAGTGAGATTTGTGGTGGACAACACGGCGTTGGGGCGGGTTTTCTCCGGTTTCCCCCGCCATCTCATTCCACTGGTGCTCCATCTTCATCTCATACATCATCAGTGTCACCGCCTGCGGTGCCGTATGTAGTAAAAGCAGGCATTAAACACTACACATTTTCATCCAATAAATGTTTTAGTGCCTAATCAGACAGTGGTTTCGAGGAAGCAGACTTAACATAGTCTTTGACAAACATGACAAAGAATATATAATTATATAAAAGAAAACAGTATTTGATTCATAATTGGATTTTAATGTAAGAATTAATAATATGGATTGAAATTCATGATTCCTACAATGAAAAATAAAGGCTAGATAAATACTGATTATTTTATCGAGATTCAACTGTATTGGAACACCACAGTGAAGCGAAAAATTATTAAATTTTAGATGAGTCGCATTTTTTAACACATCTGCTTCACTGATTATTTTATTGAGCGGAACACCTTTGACTAAACTTTTGGCAAAAAATGTAATAAAACAATTAAATATTTAGGTAGATACATGATATGCAGATCCTCTAAACAGCCCTAGACTAAACAAAGGAGCATAATTTTATCTTCTGCAAGTATGCTGATGGCAGTGATAATAAGCTTTACTTAAAAACTCAACTGCTCACTCTGCCTTTTATATCATGACTACCACATAAAATGAAACTTACATGGTGCTTTATAAATTATTTCCAGCGTATCTCAAGCCAGAATACATGCTTGCTAAAGTATTTGAACAGCAGCTGCTGACCATATAGAATGTGCCTTTGAGAAAATACAGAATCGTTAATGAGTATTAGGACTGGTCAATATCCATGCATGCCATCATACTGATTATTTTAAGTGAGCCCTTCCTGTCTTTACCACAGGTACATCTGACTGTATTTGCCGAGTTTTGAATTGACAACGTTTGGCTTTGAATGGATGGCTAGTCCATTATGTATCACTTTAACGACCATGGCTATTTGAATCAATTGATTGAGACACCACAGAAAGCGATATGAAAACCTGTTTATAAAATACAGCAAGAATTGATTAAGTAGCAACATAATTCATACATTTAAGAGTTAAGGACAATGCTGGAGTAAAATATAATTGAACGATCTTTAGATATTTGACTACTCATGTTCTCATCTATATATTTGGGAAGTTTTCTTCTTTGTACATCCTTATTTTTGTTATCTTAAAGGCAGATATAGGCTTTTCTTGGCAGAATCCTATATCTAAGGAGAAGCTATCTGTGGACTGAGCTAATGCAGCTGTTGATCATTCACCGTTTCCAGACATTGCACACTCAGACATAAGCTGGTTGGAATTCAAAGTGCAGTGTATCTGTATCATCCCTAAGATCCACCACCAACTCTACTTTTACAGTGCTCTAACATTCAAACCACCACTATGCAAAGCCCACCTTGGTAGCGTAGATGGTAGCATGTCTGCCTCACGTTCAAGAGATCGTGAGTTTGAATCTTGGATAGGATGAGTTACCTGGATAAGGTTTTTCCGGGGTTTTCCCTTATCCTGATAGATGGTCAGGTAACTCTAAGCTCCATGGACCCCGGACTCATTTAAGCATCATTTCACCCATTTGATTTATCATCCGATATGACTTAATGTTGGAGGACGTAAATTACTAAAAAAAAAAAAAAAAAAAGAACAAACACCACAACCATTATGCAAACAAATGCTTTTAGAAGATTATTGAAATGTGAAGTTGGGTCTCTATACAAATGTTGGATATGAAGTTGCTGTTCAAGCCAAAACTATTTATTTTTCAG
Source organism: Mantis religiosa (assembly GCA_030765055.1). Taxonomy (NCBI): domain Eukaryota; kingdom Metazoa; phylum Arthropoda; class Insecta; order Mantodea; family Mantidae; genus Mantis; species Mantis religiosa. Next base: position 37,268,585 of record CM060955.1, read on the forward strand.
TAACTGAGAAAAGTGTTAAATGAGCATTAATATTTTTAACTAAAGCCCTGAATATTGTGATGATAATATTTTGCAGACTTATGATAGATGTAAATTTGTAAAATTTATATATTCGGAAGATAAAGGAGTAAAGCCCAGATAGGCAATTTCCTGCCAGGATATATGCAAATCATTTTCTGGAATCTCGTGTTACATCTCTTGTTACATTAACAGTTGTGCGATTCCTTAAGAATCATGCTTACTCGTCATACACATGTTGTCGGTTGACATGTGCTGACAAAAGCTTTAATCAGCCACTTACCTACTGACTAGGTATTTAATATTTAAACCACCTGGTAGTTAGTTCAGCATGAGCAGTTTTGCATGTGCTAATATGAACCTGCAACATTCATCTATTTAACAGCTGCTTCTACTATCTGTGAGGATGGAATCTAGAAAGTGGTAACCTCTGCCGGAAAGCACACAGCTGACTTTTACTGACCAATCTTTACTCTTCTGATTATGTAGATTAGTAACTTTATTTATACAGATTAAGCACTATATCTACCAGAGCTACATTTCAACCTTAAGGATACTCCTTCACCACATCCTTATCCTCCCTTAGGAAAGTAATCCTTTCAGCTACTCCTTTATTTTCCCTCTTCAGGCGGAAACACTGACATCCAATAGTGTAAGTTGTATGCCACATTGCATTGGGTGAAGGTGCCTGCTTACTTTGAAAGCTACATTGATGCAGGCGTGCCATTTTAATGGCACAATATTAAGCATATGATAATTTTCCTTCCTTGAAATGTAGGTATTTTTGTTTTGACATGATGCTTGACATCATGAAGAAATAATATGGAAGAAATTCTGCTACAAGAATACTAGCTTTGTGTAATAAATACTTCTTCATGGTCAGTTTAGTGCTCCAGATTGAACTTCAAATTATATTTACTGCTAAAAATAGATTAAGCTCACAAATAGGAAAAAAGGAAAAATGAAACAGATTATGATGCTCATATGAGCATAGCACATCTGCCTCAGGTTCAAGAGGTTCCAAGTATTAATCTCGGTTAAAATAAGTCATCTAAATAAGGTTTTCTCCAGAGCTTTCCTGTTCCTGAGAACACAAATGCCAAGCAACTTTTAAACTCTATGGATGCCAGATTGAGCGTTATTTCACTCATTTCATTCATTCATCATCATATTGATCTATAAGGTTAAAAAATGTATGTTAAAGAATGTTTAACTTAAAAACAAGAAAATATATTGTATAGTTTAAAGCATTGTAAGTTCTGCTATTTCGAAAATAGCTGTTCCTATTCTAATAATCACTATTAGTCGAAAAACAAAATGAATTCTTTTGAAGCTGTCTGGATGCCAATGAATAAGTCTTTAAACTTTGTCTTAACAGTGTAGCTTTATATAATACAAAGGAAGTACAAAAAGTTAATGCTGCAGTCTAAATTATAAAAACCCTCAGAGCTAACAGGCAAAGAAAGACAGGAAATAACAGTGGTGATTTATGTATATTTTTAAAATTAGCCAGAAAGGCATCTGTGTTTCAACTATTCATTTTCAAAGAATATTTCAGGTAAGAAAAATATTTTTGAACAATTTTCATTAAATGATTATAAAATAGGAATTACCTACTGAGAAACCATTTCTTCTTGTGCTATATAAGTGGTAAGTTTTTAAAGCAGCTATACCATTTGTGTTTTTATATTGTGCTATTGTTCCAAAAATTAATTGAATAAGATATAAATATAAATAAATAAACAAAGGTACATAACATTCAAATTAATTCACTTCAAGTAACAGTCACTTTTTGTGATAGAGATAATGAAAAACATTATCCTTATCTCAATAGGGTCTAATACATACATACATACAAAATATAAGTATAGGTAATATATAAAGGCTAGGATCCATAACAGTGTTATACAGCATCTTAAAATGTCTTAACTGGAAAAAGTAAAATATTTTCAGTGAAAAGAAAGAAGTTTTAAAAGTCAATCCCCACCACCATATCCAATGATTTTCTCCACCACCATGATACCACCAAGCAATAACCTGCTATGGTCGGGGTTGAAGGGAGGGGGAGCGACGACGGATGCGAACAGGGGTGTACCGGCCACGCACTAACCTGAGCTCAGGTCCAGTTGTCTCCTCTTCAGGCATACTCTGCGGAGATATCTGTTTGTTTTCACTTGTAGATGGTGAAGGGCAAGCAGTCTCATCCTCAGGTGAATTTGTTCTATATCCCATGTTAAGCACAAACAGACGATCACTTGCTATGTCGGTAACATAATGCAAGTGCTCCTGTGCTCCATCAATACGGAAGAACCTTTCTGCTGTGCAGGCTAAAGAGAAAGAATATTTTCACTATCATTTAAATAAAGTAATTAAAATAAGAAATATTGTAGGAGTATAGTAAAAGTGACCTAAAACTAATTGTCATATTTGAAAACATTCAGAAAAATTTAAAAAAATTAGATAGAACAATTGCAAACTAAAACTAGGAGTTTAATATGGAGAATAGATGCAATCAATAATCATCATGGGATGACAAGTGATTGATAAAAATAGCAATATAGCAGTGGCAACTATAGTTATAAACTTGGTTTCCCAACCGCAATTCTAAAATCAGTCTCCAAATCTATCAGTTAGCATATAGCTCTGTTTATGTAATGGTTTAAATGGGTATAGATACATAAGTCATAAAAACTTCTGCCTACATTGCTGTAAAATGTTATTTCATGTTATATTTATAGCTCCACATTCCTAATGCCTAACTGTTTATACATAAAATATAGTACCTTTTCATTCACTTTCTATTGTTTTGCCTTATTTATTATCATTATGTATACTTTTACATCTATTCTGATGTGTTAACATGATTAGATTAGATTAGATTGATTTGCATTCAGTAGGTTCACTTGTAGCCAGAAAAGGCTGTAAACATTGAACATGTCCAGAGGTATAAAGTTTAATTGCATATATATGTACAAAAGTTAACATAAGACACATATTATAGTATACCGGCAATATGAACAAATATATGGAAAACAAAGCAGGGATAATTATATATGATACAAAATGAAACACTTTTTAAACCAGCTTTCACTTGGCTTATGCCAGTACATCTCAACCTTTTTGCAATGGATACCATTCTTGTTATTTATTAAATACATATACATTAAAAATAAACTTTACACTTGCATCAAATATTTATTAGTAATGATTTATCATTGGAATAGTTAGATACTACTTATAGAGCTACAGAAGCATTATCAGGATAATTTGTCATTCAGATAATCTTGTACAGCATAAAAAGATTTTGAGCAAAGGTACTCTCTAACAGCTTTTTTAAAAGTACCGAAATTATCAACTTTTTCTTTAAGAACATTAGGAAGTGCGCCAAATATTTTGATAGTTTCATAATGCACACCTTTCTGGAAGCAAGAAAGTTTAGCACTGGGATAATGGATATTATACTTTTGTCTAGTGTTTATTTTGTGAATTACATTATTTGTTGCAAATACGGCACGATTGCATACAAAGAATTTTAGGATCGAGAATATATACACGCAGAAAGCGTTAATATCTTTAATCTTGTAAAAAGATCTTTACAGGAGCATCTGGTGTGGGTGTTAGTAATGATTCTTATAACCCTCTTTTGCATAAGAAATATTTTTTTTTTACTTTCTACTGAGTTTCCCCAAAATAATATTCCATAATAGAGTTAAAGTATGCATAATATACTAATTTAAGTGTGTCAATAAAACTCACATTAACCAGCTCTCGGATAGCATAACAGGCAGAGCTGAGTTTAGGTAAGATATAATTTATGTGAGCTTTCCAATCTAAACATCTGTCCACTTGAAGGCTCAGAAATTTTATGCTGTCAATTTCTTCTAATAACATATCATTAATCCCGATTTCTATTTCAGTATGTGATGTACGACAGGTTATAAATTTGACCACTTTTGTTTTGTCTAGATTCACAGATAATTTGTTCGCTTTAAACCAGCATGACATACAGCATGATTACATATCTATGTAAATAGCTTTGTCACCTTAAGTATGTAAATAACATCTGACATTCATCTTAGAAGATCTCTGAAAAACTAAACAGATTTAAGAAATGCTAGATGTTAAATTTTATTTTAAAGATAAGAGGGCTATACTTACAATCAACAAAGCACCATTCGGGAAGGCCTTTTTCAGGATTGTAATCTTCCAGCTTCTCTTCCATTAGTTTATTAATAATCTTTCTTACTTGATCTAAATCTGCCACTGGATTAACTTCTATTTCTCCAAGAGTAACAGCTAAGAAAGCAAAGAGAAAATGTCATTCATTTACAAATTTTAAAACTTACATAATACAACGAAAGTCATAATCTAGTAGCTAATACTAGAAGGAACATTTAAATTAAATATAGCTTATGCAATAAAAATACATTATCAAAATTTCTATCAATAAGCTATTTAAAGTGATATCTTTTGGATTACCCTCTCTCAGTTCTCTTGAAAGTGAAATATATAAAGTGAGAATCCCTTTTATCTTTAACATAAATATATTTGCACTTCATAAAAGAATAATTAGGCCTATAATCACAAGTAGATTAAATCATGTAGAAAAGGTTTCAAAAGTATGAGCATCTTAACATACATTTAGTACACATAACCAAAATAATCATAATATTAAAACAAATAGCATTAAACCGAATGACTAAATATACAAGGTAGCCCATTTAAGTTGAAACTGTACAATATCTTCAGAACTAAGCATTGTAGGAAGATATATCCTGAATGAAAATTGCATTATATATGACAGAAAGTAAATGCCATTAGACGTATTTTATTCAAAGGATGTTGTGATAACCATTTTAGGATCAATTTAACTTTTTAAATGGGAACATACCTTTTAAATTGTTTTCAGCTATACCAATATTTTAAGCATCTTTCTATAATTACTCCACTTCTGTAGGGTCTTCTGAGTTCCACTCTAGCTACTCCATTTGGCGTTCACTTATTCAAACCTAATATTCTTTACAGAACTGTTCCTATGTTCAACTGTTCAACATGCTTTCTTATCTTGTTAGCCCTCACACAATTCCACATCATATGTCCTTTTGATTCTACCACTGCAACAGTCTGTGGTTTATTACTGTTATCTTATAAGAGCATTTCTGTTTGCATTTGCAGTGCATGATCAATTTACCATCATGATGTTATGAGAAACAGATACATACTAGACTACAGTCTGATTTTGAAAAGAAGATACATGAAGGTGTTCTGTTTCTTCACATATGGTGCTTCAATGTTGCCCTGCAGCAGACAGGAAGTAACACAGATCCCCTATCTTTATCCTCTCAAAACTCAAAACATAAACGAGGGTTCGAGTTACCTCACCTCAACAAAATCATGCACAGTTAATCTGTATTAGTCTATCTGAATGTTAATAGTTAAGATGGCTGAAATATTAATAAATATAATTGAACATAAATATTATATTTTAGAATGTGAATTGCATATATGTGTTAGGTTCAAGAGGTCCTGAGTTCGAATCTCGGTCAGGGTGAGTTATCTGGATAATGCAACTGAGATTTAAGTACTTATAATAGTCAGTCGCCACAAATGGTGTATCTCGAATATGACAGCCCCTAGTGGTTTACCAGGAAAATATGAGTCAATTGGAGAATTTAATGTCAGGACTCACATTGGCCATGGTAGCCTAATGGGTAAGAGCGACTGGACGGAAACCAGGAGACCCGTGGTTCAAATCCCGGCCATTGCATTGGATTTTTCAGGTTGACTCTATCTAGCGTTCAGTTAGATTGTAGAAACAGACCATTTTTCCATGCGTTTTCCCCAAACTAATGTTGTTAGAACATCTCTAATATTGGGGGTACAAGGCAGCTTCTTAATGACTTAGTTTATTATTGGTTTGGCAAAAATATTAGTAGAAAACTTTAAGTGAACACAGATCAGTTCTAGTTGAGAAGAGAAAGAGGTGAAACCGAAATGGAGGTTTGCTTTATTGTGATATATACGTTCCTTCACGAAGTAAAGGAAGAGAGCAAACGATAAGTTACTTCACTTTACTTCTGGATAGGTTTTTTCTATGCTTCCAATGATGATTTGCACTGTTAATTAGAATTTGATAACACTGTTTCGTTAATAACCAAAGGAGGGAACAGAATAACAGTTATGAGTACTGTAAAAGGGATATATTTTTGGTTGAATAAAGGATTAACCACTATTTGCTTAACTTGTTGACAGCAAAATTATGTTTAAAGCAGTATGATGAAACTGGTCATTTATCTGTCATTTATCATCTATTAGATGACAGTAGTACCTGACACAATTGTTTAAAACATCTCATTCTGGTCTAGCAAGTTCATATCCTCTAAAATCTGCAAAAAATGTTATGGCACTTAATGTTATCCCAATGAGTTTCAAACAATGTGCAAAAAATATATAGTAATTTCCTGTGATTGTGCATATTTTGTTATGTACTTACCTGTTTTTTGGAGCACATCTTTGTCATAGTGATATTGCTCATAGTTTGACATGGTGATACAGTCAACATTCACTTTCATAGTTTCCAATGTTGCTTGCCTGAAAAACAAAAAGTGTGACATCAAAGAAATGAGTTCTATACATAATTATTTACTGCTGTCTCCCCAAAATTTATTCTATAAATGAATATGCATTGTAACTTATCGCCACTTATTCATCATTATAATTCATCAGAATGTACAGTATCTAAGTAATAAGTTAGATGAAATAGCTCTAATTCTGAAAGAACACAATCCAGAGGTGTTGGCAATCACAGAACATGGGTTAAATGATAACGAAATAGGTCGATGCCAATTTGATGGTTACAGAAACTTAACTTCATATTGTCAAAAACATTTTAAAGGTGGAGGGACATCACTACTAGTAAATAAAAATATAAAAAATGTTAAACCACTTACATGGTTAAAAGAGAAAAGTATAGAAAAGGTATGCGAACTGGCAGGAATTGAAGTACAAAATTGTCAAGGGAAAATCATAGTCGTTGTATGATACCGATCTCCATGCAGCAGTACTAAGGTATTTTGTCAAAACATAACTAAAATACTAGATATAATTGAAGGGGAAAATGTGATATTGTTAGGAGACATAAACATAAAGGACATTACTACATTAAAAAAACTAGAAAACCCAAACACCAGATATGACAAATTTACATTTCATCCAAAATACTTCAAAAAATTTGGAAAGATATTTAAGATATAGAATAAAAAGAAGTATTTCAGAAAGTGGAGTGCCATTGTTACTAAAATTAAGAGCTTCAACATAAAATTAGCCCCTTAGAACAAACACAACATCTGCAACTTATTAAATGACCCTCTAAAAAATAGCACACCAAAAACTCAATTATCAGGCATTTACCAAATGAGCTGCCAGGATTGTGATACGATATACATTGGCAAGACCAAAAGAAATCTAGGAACAAGAATGAAAGAACACTTCAGAAATATTAAATTCAAACACAGGGATAAGTCGGCCGTAGCATATCACTTTTGGTCTGAGAATCACAACATAAAACAAGAAATAGAACTGATCAACCAGGCAAAGAAACATCTAGAACTACAGATTTGGGAAAACATATTTATTACGAAGAAACAGGACCTCTTGATGAATTTTGAAATTCCCGCCGTAGATGATGTCATCAAACTTACCAGAACATTAGATGGCAGCAGGACACCAAGCCAGATGCAGACACTGGATGCATCATCAGTCAACCACAGAACTGAGGATAGGGAAGAAGTTCCCAGAAACTAGTCTTCATTAAAAAACTTGTAAGTGGAGAAAAGTATATACAAGATTGACTCATTTGCCTAATTTTAGTAAGCTATTACAAGTTTTCATTTTTGACACTATTTCTACTATTCTATGGATTTATACCATATGGAATCCGGCATATATGGAATTTTTCCACAATGACTCTGGAATTTAGAAGAAAGAGGCATGGTGAAGAGATAGGAGAAATCTGTGCAGTTAGTTGCTGACCAATCAATAGTACCAATGGTACTTATACAAAGACTGGTATGCTCCATTGAAAAATGGCAGATAAGCCACATATCAATAAATATGAGTGTGAAATGTAAAAGTTAGCAGAAAACCATTTTTGTAAAATATACATTTCCTCTTCTCATTCTTAAATTAATTTTTATCTTATCTGCATTATGTGGCAGACAATTAAAAGTTTACTTCTGCTAGGAATACTATGAAGACGCCTGAGTGTGCAAGCACTATAATGTGATCTGACAAATAAAGTAAATGTTATTTTTAGCAGACAAGGTAAACATGGAAAGATCTGCTCCTGATGTTCACATAAATACATAACAAAAAATAGATGCACATAAAAATTAAATGGACATTGCACAAAAAAATAAATGGTTCTGTGGATGTGAAGTCAAAAATGATTTATTTTGTTTTTTGTGCATTTTGTATAGTGGCAATAACCACTAGTCAGAAAAAGGTCTGGTGGATTTAATTCATGCATGTGGAGTAGAGTACCTTATATGACATGTTGCTCGGTAAGTTATCTATAAATTTTATGACTTATACTTTATTTTATACTTATGATAGGCTTATCTTTTCAGTCAACTCATTTACAGGGTAATGATGGGGACATCTGGAGGTATTCATGGCCAAATACGGTGGGTTACTACTTTTATCAGTTGTTCTAAGGTTTCTCACCAAGGAAGCTGTAAAGCTGTTCAACAATTTGAGAAGATTCCAGAAACAGTTCAGGAAAGAAGTTCTTCTGAAGACCCAAAGCTCTAAGTGGAACAAAAGATTCAGTGGGATGGAGCCTATGATGACACTGAAAATACTGTTCCTGACTTGAGGGCTGGAAAGATGCTTGTATCTATTCATTAGAAAATTAAGGGAATTTTGATGGGAACCTTCATGAAAGAATAATAAATACTGCCCACTGTCAGACTTAGGATTGCTGGTTATCATTGCAAATAATGCAACCCATCCAAAATTTCATTCTTTTGCATGACAACATGAGATTATATATGGTTACATTATAATGTGAAAGAATAATTTCTATCTACAAATTAATCCTAGTAAAAGCCAGCTGACTTTTGATTCAAATGCAAGACACTTATAGAACAGTTTCTAATGTCATATGGATACAGTGTTAGATATATATATATATATAAAAAGAAGTAACATAGTAACATATATATATATATATATAAAAGAAGTAACATTTCAATCAGCATAAAACTATAAAAACTATAATATTCAATTTAGTTTAAAGCAAGTAACATACATAAAAATAGTTATTTTATATATTTCTTTACATTTAAACCATTTCAGCTCTTTATGTTCTTAGAATGATACTGTCTTTATTGATTGAAACAAAGATGTAGATGTACATATAATTGCAAAATATTACAGTTGCACTATACAGTGCATACGTTAAAAGTAATGAAAAGACTACTTACTGCACGTTGGCCTTTCCACCTTTTCTCTTTGCTAACATAGGTGCTTTGTTGAGAAGGCTCATGGTGATGATGGAAGGCATCAGTTTACAAGCTTCACCATCAACTTGCATAGGTATGGTTTTGGTTGTAACAATACGCGCTGTCTTACACTGAGTGATACATGTTCCATGTCCACCTGCCTGCAGTAGGGGCTGTCAAAAAATCACAAATGAAAACACTAGCGATTACACTGTAACTCTAATGGCAAAATTTACAAAGTGCTTATTTTCTTAATAGCTTATACTTCAATATTTTCTAAGTTGGTATCCCCGACAATACTAGGATGAAAAGGTGATTTTGTAATGAATACATCCACATTCTGTTTACTGTGCAACATTTATTTGCTATGTAATTTCTAATGAAGTATTAAAATATAAAATGAGTAATCAGAAAAACTATTTGTAGTCATTAATTTTTAGATGAGTCGTATTTATTACACATCTGCTTCACTTTTGTACCTATTTTGAGGACATGTTTTGCAAATCATCGTTTGCATCTTCGGCTCTTATGCGACCATACATGACCAAACATGAAGGTGCAAACGATGATTTGCGAAACATGTCCTCAAAATAGGTACGAAAGTGAAGCAGATGTGTAATAAATACGACTCATCTAAAAATTAATAATTATTTCGCTTCACTGTGTTGTTCCAATACAGTTAAATCTCGATATTGGTAGTCAGTTTACTGACATTTCGTCACTTATGTTTTTATATTATCGAGGGACTAGCTTCAAACTTTTTAGTTTTTCCAACTTTTTAGTTGTACAGAGGTTGAAAATGGAGGCAAAAGGCTTCCAAAACTAGTCCCTTGATAATATAAAAACATAAGTTATGAGTGTCAATAAATCGACTACAAATAGCTTTTACGATTAATTTTGACGTCACTGTTAATCAATTTCTCCAATCACACATAACTAGGAAAACTTATTTACTCACTTCACTCAAACACACAATACCCGGACATATTTCAAGAGTCTACTGCTCTCATCATAAGCTGCTCACCTAAGGATTGGGGTTTGTTTGGTTGTTCTGTGTCTGTCTATTGTTTGTCAGTGGTGAGATCTGGTGAGCATAAGATGTCAAAATTCATAGATTCATAGCAATATCCTTATTTTTCAAAATGCACATTCTCTTTGCTGTGGTCAGTTCTACAGGTTTGTAGACTTCTAATAATAGCTTGAGCTCTGTGTGTATTTCCATGGGTATTCTAACAATTTATCTTCCAATTTTGATTTCTTGATATATTCAATAAATCAACTGCAAACTTTTGTTGATTTATTAAATAATTCAGTTAAAAAAAATACAGTTTGTTTCAAAACAGCTTTACATTATCTCAATCTCAAAATCAAAGGTTGTAAGAAAAAAAAATTCAGGCTTTGTTTAAGAAAAATAGTAGCTATCACACCTTCCTCACAAATGGCTCAAATTTTGGAAGGCAAACACATAAGTGAACTTGAAAATGAGACTTGGTGATATTCCTCTTTTCAATCCAGAGGTTAAATTAATAAAGTATTTAAAGGTCCAATAGATTTAATTGATTGGGAAAAAATATTTATTTTAAAAAATATAAATTGTATAATGAATTTTGAAATACCGCCAACTGATTCTGTATTTAACTTTGCTTCATTTTCAGAGTTTGGTAATACATACAAAAATATTACATCTAGTGACCATAATGGTGACAATGAAGGAAGTAACTGAAGCTGCAAACAATCGTTTACGAAACTAGTCTCAATTGATTCTGTAAAATTTTCATCAATTTTCTTAAAAGGTAAGTGAAGTTTGTTGCAAATAATTATATTTTATGTAATACATGTTGCTTCACTGCTGCTAGCTTCTATTTTTTATGTATTAATGTTTATTTGCCCAATTTAAGGTATTACTCAAAGATAATAATCTAGCTGCAAATTGTTAAGTTGATCCCACAGTATAAACTTGAAAGAAGCGCAGGGACAGTGAAGCACAAATTAGCACTAAAGTGAATCGAGAAGATATTGACACATTGTTTCACTCACACTGTTTATTCACAGGACATGTTTCAAGAGCTTTTGCTCTTATCATCAGCTGGTACTCGATTTCAGCTGATAAGAGCAAAAGCTCTTGAAACATGTCCTGTGAATAAACGGTGTGAGTGAGGCAATGTGTCAACATCTTCTCGATTCACTTTTGTGCTGTTGAGTTGATGTTCATTGTTCTATGAGCAAGATGCTTTCTTGTGTTTTGCTCTAATTTTATTTTGACTTTTTTTTTTTTCAGTTTTAGGACACATTTTTAGAATCAGTAGCACATAAAAAGTATGTTAAAGCTTTTTAGTACATAAAAATTTGGATCATACCTATAAGAGTTACTTACAAGCTGATAAGTAGTGAGGCCAACAACCTCTATAAGGCCATCATCTGTTGCAGGCTCCACAGTTCCTCCTGCTCTGTTCCAGGGATGGGTACCACCCCCATAACTGTAATGCAAGATGAGACTATTGAATTAGCATGCTGGTAATAACTTTGAATACCTGTTTAAAATACTAATTTAATAAGTTTTGTTTGCAAATAGTTTTTATGGCTTAAAACTACTTTTTACTACTCATAATTTGTGTATTAATAAAGAGTTCAACTTATAGATGTTGAAATGAGAACTTCCTAACAAGCAAGATATATTCTCAAGGTCCTTTCCTTTATTGCCCTTACAGTTCAGCATGAAAACTGAGCACATATGCCAAATCTTTTCTGCCTGTTTGTTACTTCTTGCAGGTTAAGCCTCAACATTTCCTTCAGAACTGCTATAAGAGTGCACCCAGGATTTTCTTTCAATTAGCGAATAAAATGAGTTGCATGAAGCTGAATCTGGATTGAAGCCAGTATAAATAGCCTACTAACATATGATTCCTCCAAAAACAACTGTATGTATAGCAGTGTGCATATAAGCTTTCCCATGTGAATAAGCAGACTGTAGACCTGACTTTGAATGCATTTTGCTACAAACCGTCATATCCAGTAATATGTAGAAGTTTTGGGCTTGAAATTTGTAATTTGTAGAAGTTTCAAGTCCAGCAAGGCCAAGCGCATATCCAGACGTACTGAAGAAGCCTTATTACGTGAACGAATTCGGACGAACGTCAAGAGTTGGCACTCAACAACAAAGAACTATTGCTTATACACTTGGAACTTAGCTAAAAACTCACTAATGAACATTGGAGTTATATAGATAGCATGACCTACAACATGGCAGAAAATCTGCTGGTCTCCGTCACAAATAGGCAAAATAAGAAATACAAGAAATGCCAACGAAAACTACCGAAACCTCAACTGGACATGAAGTGCACAGTGATTAATCTAAGTGGGAAGCCGCTTTCCACACCTGAAACCTCGGTTTTAGCCAAAGGCGGCAACTATGCGATAATCCCTCTGCAGGTACCCAAGGAAGACATTATAGCCAATCTTGAAGCTGCAATCTAGGTTCTCCCTCGTATGTAAGCGGAAGAAGTGCATTCTGAAGCTGTACATATATTACGCCAAGCTAAACCTCCAAAATAGAACCTGACACAGGAAGAAAGGCTCGCCATTAGATCCTTATACAGGGACACTTTCATTGTCATTTTAGACTCCGACAAGGGCAATGCCACAGGTGTGATGAATACGGAAGATTACACACAGAAGATAGAGCAGTTACTACAATCACACACCTATCTGAAGCTGCATACGGATCCAACCAAAAGAATTCTGCATAGGACCAACCAGTTAATAAACAAATCCACCTTCACACAGAAAATAAAGAAGAGCTTAGCTAACAGTGAAGCTGTGGCTTCTCGTTTACATGGTCTGCCCAAGATCCACAAAGAATCCACGCCACTACGCGCCATAGTGAGCGCCTTAGGATCTCCAATGTACTCCCTTTCTAAATACCTAGCGAAACTTCTACATCCATATATCAGCAACATGGGAACACACATAAAGAACTCTGTGCATTTCATCGAAAAACTAGGAGAAATCAAGCTCAACCCACAGGATCAACTTTTAAGTTTTGATGCAGTTTCACTCTCCACGAAGGTTCCATTAGAGGACACCTTGAGGCTTGTTTCCAAGATGTTTCCAGAGATATCACCATTTTGTTTTGCCACTGCCTTACCACTAGCTATTTCCAGTGGAATGGCAACTTTTATGAACAAAAAGGTGTTGCGATGGGCAGTCCACTTAGCCCCACGATTGCCAACTTATACATGGAGAAATTTGAAGAGATAGTTCTTGAGTCAGCCATGTATAAAGCCAAAGTTGATGACACTTTTGTGATTTTGCAGCATGGTGATAAGGAACTGGAAAGTTTCTTAGGCCATCTCAACAGCATCAATGACAGTATTAAATTTTCCATGGAAAAGGATCACTGCATTGTCTTCCTGGATGTTTTGGTGTCCAAAAAACCGACATGACATTAAGACACACAGTTTATAGGAAACCCACACACACAGACCGCTATCTACAGAAAACTTCTAACCACCACCCATGTTTAAACAACGGAATTTAACTGAGGATGAATGCAATATGCCTTCGAAATCGATTTTACAAAGAAGAAAGAAGTATTAACATCAACTTCTTAAGATAAATGGATAGTAATTAACAAATATTTTTATTTCACGACCTAAGATAATTATTTATATCTATGACACCACAAATCATAATTTTAATTTAAACTACTGTGTAATATTTATTACTCCACTGTAATTAGCTTCATTTTCTGTGTAATGTATGACCATATATGAAGAAAGAAGTTAAAAGCAATGAACTGGTTACATCAGATTTTTTTTCAAAAAGATTCAAAATGCTAAACTGCATATCAGATGATACAGGAGTGTAGAAAGAACAGTGAAAAGAATTGTTAAAGAGCGCAAACAAAATGAAAATTGGAGCACATCTTTTGAACTCCAGGTAGAAGACACAGCATTATAGAACTAGATGACTTCAACAAATGTCTTGTTAGAACAACAATTCAAAATTGTTATGTTCAGGAAAAAAGTGCTGTTACAATAGCTAAATTACTTATTACTTTAAGAGAAAACAGTAATATTCAGGACAGTAAGTCATTTTTAAACAATAGTGAGAAAACTGGGTTTTAAATGAAATAAGACTAAAACAAACAAAAAATACATATAGAAAAGCACATTTGTTCTAAACATACCCACTGAAGAAGATTATCTGGTGTTGAACAACTTGTATAAATTTATTTACAATACCTGCAATATGCTTGCATTTAACACAAATGGATTTGCACAACTAATTCAGCCAGGAAATTGAGTGGACACTTTTCTGCAAGGATTGTACCGCTTTACTAACCTGAGTAGCATATGAAGCTGACAACAATTTGCTTGATTCTGCGGTCACATGGTATGGTAAATAAACTTGCTCACAAGCTTTATCTCTGCTTTCTGCAGGGCCAAGAATTGCAAATCCAGCTTTAATTTATATTCTGTGCCCATACAGCATTTAATAAATTTATGATAAATGAGGAACTTAAAACAATAGCTGCTTTACCTTGGAATGTTAAGGAACACAATAGCATGGACCTTATGGTCCTTGAGCTTTGGTGTTTGATCCTCTCCATCACATTCTAGCGTCACAAATTCAGCAAGGCCCTTCCATTTCCGCTTCACCAGATCTTTTCCTCCTGCTTGCCCATAAAACATTTTGTTCCGCAGTCGAGAATTAAAACGTTCAGGATGAGCCTCTATTTAACAGAAAAATAATGATGTTAATATATTGAAAATATCAGCAAATTATTGAAAACTGTTTCCTTAACTTCTATCATTTCTAGACTACATGTAAATACTATTTCAGAAGCACATCAATTAGAAATTAAATATACTGATTCAGATCACCAGAAAATACAAAATTCAGATACACACACTTAACCAATAACCTTGCTTATTATGCACTAGCACAACAGTTAACACACCTACTTATCAATGAATATAACAGGTTTGAACCCCTACACCAGCACTAAGTTTTAATCATATGTTTCGAGAGTGTCACAGATTGAGGACAATTCTAGAATCTTCAATAGGTACATGCAGAAGGTTCCATATATCTGTACTAATTTTTGAATGCATATTCTTAGCGGTTTGCAATCAGTGCAGAACTTATTAAAATATTTCTTTTGAAGCGCTAGTATTATATATGTTCTCGCTTTGCTGAATGAGTTGAACTGGCTGTGTAATGTAGAAAAAAAATTGTATTTTCAAATGCATGTTTGCTGTTAATAAGGAACATACTTTTTAGCATACTGATAAAAATATTCGTAATCTAGAATTATTACTGTTGCTTCAAAACAAACTTGATACTGACAGCAAGTATTATTTCTAGGTCATACTAAACATACTTTTATTTAATATTTAAGATAATGAAGTAAAAATAACATACAGACTATCATTATTAAATTTTAGATGAGTCGCATTTTTTACACATCTGCTTCACTTTCGTACCTATTTTGAGGACATGTTTCGCAAATCTTCGTTTGCATCTACGGCTCTTGTGCGACTGACGCTAGATCCAGCGGTGTGGGTAATTCTGGGGTTGTTGCTGCCATCTGTTGATTTAGTGATGAACTGAAATGTGGGATTCTCTTCTAGCGGGATTTCAAAGTTCATTAGTTGGTTTTTATGTTTTTCTATGTATATCCTCTCCCATATGACGAGTTCACTATGTTTTTGTACATATTTTAGTAATTCTGTGCTATCTTCAATTTCATGATTTTCAGACCAGAAATGAGCTGCTATTGCGGACTTATCAATATTTTTGTATCTTAAGTGCCTGAAGTGTTCTTTCTTTCTAGTGCCTATGTTCCTTTTTGTCCTTCCTATGTAAATTTTTTCACAGTCTTTACACTTAATTTTGTAAATGCCTGACTTTTCCTCTGGTTTTATCTTATCAGTATTATTACTGTGAAGTAGGTTTTTAATGTTGTAATTGTTTTTTGGTGCCAATGTTATATTGTATTTCTTGAATATTTTTTGGAACTTTTTTGTGGCCCAGGGATGGTAAGTAAATTTAGCAAATCTAGTTTCTTGTTTTATTGGTGTGAGAGCTGTGATCTGTTTTAATTTCTTTTGAAGTTTGAATAATTTTAGTTTTTTATCTACAAGGTTTTTTCCATATCCATTTTTAATTGCAGTTTTTAAGATTTGATGGTATTCGTTTTGATATTCTTGCTGGCTGAGAGGTAGATTTACTAATCTGTGTGTCAGACTGTTGATGGTTGCATGTTTGTGTGGAATTGGGTTGAAACTATTTGCTTTGATGTAATTATCTGTGTGTGTTGCTTTTCTATGAATGCCAAATTCTAGTTTTTCATTGCCTTTTTTGATTTTAAGGTCTAAAATAGTGCCCTACAAACTAATAGATGATGCTTTGAAACTACTCAACCTGCAAGAACCCAGCATACAATTCACAGTAGAAACTGAAGAGGACTGTACTCTACCTTTTTTAGACCTTAAAATCAAAAAAGGCAATGAAAAACTAGAATTTGGCATTCATAGAAAAGCAACACACACAGATAATTACATCAAAGCAAATAGTTTCAACCCAATTCCACACAAACATGCAACCATCAACAGTCTGACACACAGATTAGTAAATCTACCTCTCAGCCAGCAAGAATATCAAAACGAATACCATCAAATCTTAAAAACTGCAATTAAAAATGGATATGGAAAAAACCTTGTAGATAAAAAACTAAAATTATTCAAACTTCAAAAGAAATTAAAACAGATCACAGCTCTCACACCAATAAAACAAGAAACTAGATTTGCTAAATTTACTTACCATCCCTGGGCCACAAAAAAGTTCCAAAAAATATTCAAGAAATACAATATAACATTGGCACCAAAAAACAATTACAACATTAAAAACCTACTTCACAGTAATAATACTGATAAGATAAAACCAGAGGAAAAGTCAGGCATTTACAAAATTAAGTGTAAAGACTGTGAAAAAATTTACATAGGAAGGACAAAAAGGAACATAGGCACTAGAAAGAAAGAACACTTCAGGCACTTAAGATACAAAAATATTGATAAGTCCGCAATAGCAGCTCATTTCTGGTCTGAAAATCATGAAATTGAAGATAGCACAGAATTACTAAAATACGTACAAAAACATAGTGAACTCGTCATATGGGAGAGGATATACATAGAAAAACATAAAAACCAACTAATGAACTTTGAAATCCCGCTAGAAGAGAATCCCACATTTCAGTTCATCACTAAATCAACAGATGGCAGCAACAACCCCAGAATTACCCACACCGCTGGATCTAGCGTCAGTCGCACAAGAGCCGTAGATGCAAACGAAGATTTGCGAAACATGTCCTCAAAATAGGTACGAAAGTGAAGCAGATGTGTAAAAAATGCGACTCATCTAAATTTAATAATTTTTCGCTTCACTGTGGTGTTCCAATACAGTTGAATCTCGATATACAGACTATCCTTGCTTTACAACTGATATCAAATAAGGGGTGGAAGTAGATCCAAGTAAGCTGCTGTTAAATAAAGTTTAATATGTAAATTAATATTGTTAATCACATTGCAGAACATAATAAACATAGTTCCGTAATTTTAATTTTTATGGCAAATTTTTAACATAATGATACGAAAAAATTAACTCTTTTCAAACTCTTAAGAATTAAATGATGAAGCCTGGGACTCAAGTACTTACGATAGTAAGTCGCCACAAATGGTGTATCTCAAATGCAAGAGCCCCAAGTGGTTTAACGGGGAAATATACGAGTCAAATGGAGAATTTAATGTCATGATGGCACGTTGGCCATGGTAGCTCAATGGGTTAGAGCAACTGAATGGAAACCAGGAGATCCATGGTTCAAATCCTGGCCATGGCATTGAATATTTCATGTTGACTATGTATAAATTAATGTTATTTTGAGTTCATGGACTAATATTTTCAATAAAAATAAAGAGTATTGTTGTGGATCTGACTTGTGTTCTGTGAGATGTGTATTTGACTTGGGTATTGCATCACATTGACTATTTAAGGAGAGGGAAGTTTTCTCCTCTGCCTATTGTGTGTCAGTAGAGCAACACGTGAGCATGAGGAGACACCGGATCTCCTGGTACTACAAGGTATGTGACCCCTTTGGGGCCATGTTTGTAACTCCTTAATTTTCTAAGTAAATTCTGCTACCTCTCAAAGTGCATAACTATTAGCTATGTTCCCCATATAAGTCTGTTCTGTTCATGGTTGTCAGGGTAGGAATTCTTAATCCATGGGCATCCAGGGCAGAGTCATTACTAGTCAGTGATTAACAGTGAAAATGATTATACTGAAAGTACTTAGAGGATAGTATTAGATCAATTAATTAGATCTGGTAATTGTCTCTTATCAGAACTTCTAGTGGTTTATCAGGAAAAATGCAAGTCAGTAGAAGAATTTAATGTCATGCTGGCAAGCTGCCATGGTAGCGTTATGGTTAGAGTAAACAGATGTAGATCGAAAGATCCATGGTTCAAATTGGATTGAATCTTTCAGCCTGACTCTACCTACCCAAACCTTGACTTACACATCGCTAGTGTGAAAGAACAATTAAGTTCCACCAAAATTACTATTAATGTGCCAGAGAAACCAAAAATACTTATCTTAAAGGGTAGGAAACATAGATCTCTGTATTCCATTGCCCAAAATCTTGGTTTAAAAGTGTTGATGCTAAAATCTAGATTAAGTATTACATTGTATTCAAAGAAAACTATAACAGATCTGTAACATACATATACCTCTTGCTTCGTGAAATTCCAATGCAATGTGAGCATCAACTCCAAGGGAGAAATAGTTATTAACAACATTGAGGGGAAGATTTTCTTTCCCTTCTTCATTTGCTTCAACTTCAGGATTCTTCTCTACTTTGAGCTCCCATCTATCCAGTAGAACTACATCACTTTCTCCAATATTCATTAGAATTTTGGAAATAGGTTCATCTGTGTAGCCCTAAAATATGAAACAAAATTATATTACTAAACTGATCCTTTAAAAAAAATGTAATGCTAAATGAAAAGAATTAAACAAATATACTTCTTAATTAATGTGCAGTACAACATAGTAGTCAGAAGAACTATAAGGTAGCACACAGTCTATTTATTGGATAAAAATAGAATTTCAAAGCTTACAAAATGCATTCCTATAAATTATATAAGGCAAAGTGATTGAATTGTGTGTTACTTAACCAGAATTATCTTCACTTATAGTTTCACTAGACTTTTTATCTGAATATCAAATTTCTACTAATATTAATTGTGCATATACGTAGCAAAGGCAATGATAAAAATCAAACAAATATGCACACAGGAACAGCACACTCAGTGTATCTTTGTTCTACAGTCTCAAAACTTATTTCATACAATTGAAAATAATAAATAAAGTGGAGCTCCATTAATGTACTTTTGTGCTTCATTGTATCATAGTCCTTACTCATTACGAATGAAGCTCCATTTCCCAGACTATATGTTTACTAGATACACTAGGAGAAATTAACATGATAATTATACTACCCAGCATTTTGAAACTTTTCGCTTATGGCAAGGGATATGACATGTGATCTTACCTAATTTTGGGTCACAGAACATAAATCCATTATTCATTTCTGCATATATCAGGGTTTCTTGCAATAACCACTTCAAAATAAGAGATACAGGAATAAAAAGTACTAAACAAATTAAGATAAACAGAATCAAACTGAAAAATTCAATGCCATGGCCGGCATTTGAACCACGGATCACTTGGTTTCCATCCAATCACTGTTACCCATTGAGCTACCATGGCCAACATGCCATCATGACATTAAATTCTGCAATTGACTCATATATTTACCTGGTAAACCACTAGGGAGTCTTGTATTCAAGCATGGTATCTCAATGGGAAAGAGTGATTGGACGGAAACCAGGAGATACATGGTTCAAATCTCGGCTATGGCATTGAATTTTTCAGTTTGACTCTAGCTATCCAAAACTTTAGCCTATACACAGCTAGTATGAAAGAACAATCAATTTCCATCAATTAACTTATAATAATAAGAGTTTAATGATGAAGCCTGGGACTTAAATACTTATGATAGTAAGTCGCCACAGATGGCATATCTCGAATACAAGAGCTCCAAGTGATTTACCAGGATAATATACGAGTCGATTGGAGAATTTAATGTCATGGTGGCAAGTTGGCCATGGTAGCTCAATGGGTAAGAGCGATTGGATGGAAACCAGGAGCTCCGTGATTCAAATTCCGGCCATGGCACTGAATTTTTCAGTTTGACTATCTAGCCAAAACTTAAGCCTATACACAGCTAGTGTGAAGGAACAATTAATTTCCATCAATTTATGATAGACTTACTTGGAAGTCAAGTTTGGAAATATCATAGAGAAAATATAGTGATATTTTGTAAACAGACCACAACATGTCTAATAACATGTCTATTGTGAGGGGGCCAAATAAACACAACTTTCATCTATAAAAGTGCCAATACCTAGGGCTGAACCAGAATCTCTTGGTTCACGTATTGCTTAAATGCACAAGTTCGTGATTTCTGCGCTCTAGAAATTAAATGAGCCCAATTAATCCACGAAGAATCCAAATATATATATATATAAAGCAACACCAGAAGATATTACAGGAAAAAATCGCAGTCCCCTTTACTGTGAACATCCTAGATGTTCCCTTGAATGATGGCTTGGCTGCCCAGTGTCTGGCTGCTGAATGTTTGCCATCTCTTTTCAAACAACAGTAGTTGCCCATCACTGGTACATCCCACCTCCCCTGGTAGCTTCTTTGTGCCTCTTTGATGTCTTGATAAAACTTCCCTCCCATTTCTTCACTAATAGCCACAAGGTTTTCAGGAAAGTGATCCAGATGAGAATGAAGGAAGTGCAGTTTCAGGTTCATTCTACACACCAACTCCTTCATGTGATCCAATATCATTTTCACTATTGTTTCGTATGGTTTACTCTTTACATTTCCTAGAAATTTGTCATGACATCTCTCATTGAAATTCATGCAGCAACTTCCACAGCATTCACTGCCTGTCCAAATATTGTCTTTCAGAAGCTTTCTAATTTGAGACTCATCAAAAATGCCTTCCTTCACTTTTGAATCTGATAAATGTGGAAGCTTGCTTGCAGGGCTGTTTCTCTCCAGGGCCTTAAAAAACTCCTTCATGAATCCCTGTTTGATGTGTAGGGGTGACAAAATAGCTTTTATGGGTCAACTGAGGCAGCATTTGTAACAGTTTACCCACGGTATCAACACTTGTCTCCTGGACCAGGTAGGTGTAGACCAGTGCTTGTCCCTAGCTCTGCTATCCCATTCACACAAATGACAAGGGAATTTAGTGTAGCGTGCCATAGTCCTAATATAATACTACACACCTTCAATTCATTGCACTGTGCTCAAAATATCTGATCTTGTCAAAAAGAATTTGCATTGTGAGATAATTTTCCTTCACTGAAACAGAAGGTCCTACAGTATCAAAGCTGGAATGTTTCCATCATGAAGTAATACAGCTTTCAAGCTCCTTTTAGAGGAATCCACAAACAGTCTCCAATCGTCTGATTGGTGATCACTTCCCAGCTAATGTATCAGTCCTGGAATGTCATAACAGTAAGTCAGATGATCATCCTTCTTAAAATTCTTACCGGACTCCTTATCTCTATGTCTGTACCAAGAAAAGGTAGTTTGAGAGGTAAGAAGATTTTTTCTTTCAGTCGTAAACCTAGCAACTCACTTTTCCTTTGTGAGACCAAGGTTTCTTTATCAGCTTACTCAACTCTGAATGGTTAAAAAATTGTGGGATTGCTGTTTCTGTTACTGGTGAAAAGTCATATCAACTTGCTCTTCAGCAGAATCTGAGGAAGCTCCAAAATCAAATAAACTGCTGGGAGGTGAAGTATTGGAATTTCTGGTTCATGTGGAATGGATCTCAACACAGACTTAAAATTTGGGTACACAATACTGTCCTAGCTTTTCTTATTAAATCCAGCTACATTACACATGCAAAAATAGTAGTCACTGCAACGTACTGAGATTCACACCAAACTATCTCTATGCCGAATAGAAGGCCCTTACATTTCCCTTGGCTCCACTGTTGTAGAATTCAAGACATGGTTTACAAATTACATGAGAAGACCATACCTTGTCCTAGTCTCCCAGTTTCACTTTAAAATATGCATAATATAAATATTTCACTTTTGCAGCTATTTACCGGGATTACGCTTGATCTTAGAAACCAAGGTCGTCATGCTGCCCACTAGCATCTACATTATATCTACATGCATCTCTACCAACATGACATGCATCTCCAAGGAAAGTTGTCCATTTGGGTATTCAGCTGTTGCTCCCATCATAAGCTGAATCTCGACTAGTGCCGATGTTGGAAGTAACAGCTCTTGAAACATGTTCTGTGAAAAACAGTGTAATTGAAGCAATGTGTCAATATCTTCTTGATTCACTTTTATTTTAACTTCTGCTTCACTGTCTCTATGCTTATTTCAATTTTTATACTTCGTATGTAATTATTGTTACCATTTCACCCGTAAGTCCCTTCAAGACATTGGGAGTATCTTGTACTTAACATTAATAATTAAAGTTTAGTGCAATTAGGTTCTCCCTCATCCTTTTAGCCACATCCCTAGTTATAAATAACATTGTAACATTATGGTGTAGTTGCCCAAGTTACACTTTACTCACTGTAACAATTACTTTGATTAATGTTCAATATGATTTGTGAGTACACACATTAGTTTCAGTTTGCATTAGATTTGAAAGATATGTAAATATTGCACATTTGATTTTAAAAAACGAAGGAAATACTTTAGAAGTATTTGTAAAATTAAAACAGAAAATTTAAGACAGTAAAATTATTTTGTAGTAAAACAATGTGGCAATGAGTGTTGATTCAAAATAAAGAAAACGAAGTTGAAATATACCCATTCCCCTACTCTACACACTAGAGACATTCCCTTTCTTAAGCATTATTAATAAATTTAATTGGAATATCTGTTTTTGGCTTCACAACACTGTCCAAAAGAATGAAGTCATAACCTGAAACCTAATTAAGCTAAATTTCCAACATCTAAATCATCAACAGTATGGAGACTTAAAACGGATCACAATATTAAATAACCTATGTGACAAAATTTACATAGGGAGGACAAAAAGAAACATAGGCACTAGAAAGAAAGAACACTTCAGGCACTTAAGATACAAAAATATTGATAAGTCCGCAATAGCAGCTCATTTCTGGTCTGAAAATCATGAAATTGAAGATAGCACAGAATTACTAAAATACGTACAGAAACATAGTGAACTCGTCATATGGGAGAGAATATACATAGAAAAACATAAAAACCAACTAATGAACTTTGAAATCCCACCAGAAGAGAATCCCACATTTAAGTTCATCACTAAATCAACAGATGGCAGCAGCAACTCCAGAATTACCCACACTACTGGATCAAGCTTTAGTTGCATAAGAGCCGAAGATGCAAACGATGATTTGCGAAACATGTCCTCAAAATAGGTACGAAAGTGAAGCAGATGTGTAATTAATACGAATCATCTAAAAATTAATAATTAAATAACCTATTCAGCTGTACTTACCCCTCCCCAACCCAGGGCTCTTGCCAGATCATTGCCTGTTCCAAGAGGTAATACTCCCACAGCTGGTGCCGGTGAAATTCCAATCTGGTCCAAGATCGAGAGAACCCAGCCTACAGTACCATCTCCACCACAGGCCAGAACTCTCAAGTTAGGCACTTTGCGAAACATTTCCAAGCTGCAAAAAATCAGTTTATTAGTCTTAAGACTTCCATTTACATGAAAATTCAAGTATACTTCTCTTATACTCTTTCTTTTTTCTTATTTTTTCTCTTAACTAAACATGAAATTAATGTTTTGCTTTTATGTCTATTTTTATCTGCACAGGTTTAGAACAGATTCCATTTATCACTACTTGGAGAAAGATAACATTAAGATCCAACATCTTAAAAAAAAAAAACAGTTAATCTAAAATAAGCTCTTTATTGAATTACAGTAAAACTGATTAACTCTACACCCTCCATTATAAAGTTAACAGTTAACAAACAAACAAACAAAAATTATGGATAATCCGTATTAACAAACAGTATGTTTAATAAGAAATTACACAAAAGCTCACTAAGCACACAATTCCTATGTTACATTTCTTGTATATTTAGAAATATGGCAATAAAAGTGACTTTTTAGGAGAAAAGGTTACAGATTTCTATAAAAGCAGTACAAGTATATACTATATAATTGCACTGTTTTTTTCGGGGGGGGGGGGGGGGCAATTTTGTAGGTATACTGCAAAACAACAACTAACTTGTCTGTTTGCTTTGACTACTTTAAAATCTAAAACTCAGATCTCAGTAGTACATAACTGAAGGCATCCGAACACCTCCCTTAACTCATTTACAAGTTCATTATCTGTTCAATTTATAAACTGTTGCAGTATTTGCAGAGAAAGTAATGTAACAGACCTTTGTTCCATTATTTTTAAGGTGCACTTTGCTTAAGAATTTTAGGACTATGTACCCATCTGTTCATTCAAAACATGCTCAAACTACACATCACAGATATTTGTTTCAATCATAAACCAGCTCTTGCAAAATATTAAAATAACTTCTGTCATGTATGCTTACATGAATTTCCTTACTCACTCTTGCACTCTTGAAACAGTTATATTCCAACTACTTCATGTTAATACAAAAGTGAATCGAGAATATATTGACACATTGCTTCACTCACACTGTTTATTCACAGGACATGTTTCAAGAGCTCTTGCTCCTATCCTCAGCTGATACTCGATTAGTGCAAGTTGTAGTGGTTTCTTCTTTCTCCGTACAACTTCTTTCTCCACTACAACTTGCACTAATCGAGTATCAGCTGAGGATAGGAGCAAGAGCTCTTGAAACATGTCCTGTGAATAAACAGTGTGAGTGAAGCAATGTGTCAATATCTTCTCGATTCACTTTTGTATTAATTTGTGCTTCACTGTCCCTACGCTTCTTTCAAGTTTATACTTCATGTTAATTAATATAGAAATGTTTATATAAATGCTTTTATCACATATTCTCTTGTAAGTACAAAGTGACCAAAGAATACAGTAGGCTTAAGCCATTGTCATATCTTATAAGAGCCGGTCGCTATGCAGTGTACTTAAATTTGTTACTGTAGGCTGACTTCCTGAAACCTATACCTAATTCCCCTAAATTATTAATTAAACACACTTGACCAGGCTTCCTTGAAAACCCAAAAAAGCATCAAGTGTCAACAAACACTTATGAAGAATACAGCTTCATTTATTTTATGTGTTTTTATTTAAAGAACTGCTTTTATGCAAAGGGTAGACATTTTGGGTAATGCACTGGAGTCTGCGGTTTAGAGCTCATTGGTGGCAGAGGTGACTGCACAGAACTGGGAGATCTGTGGTTCAAATCCCAGCCATCACATTGAATTTTTCAGATTAACTCTATCTATCCAAAACCTTAGTCTATACACAGCTAGTATGGAAGAACAATCACTTAACTTTGATCACTTAACTTAATAATAATGGTTTAATGATGAGGCCTGGGAATCAATAATTACAGATGTATCTTTTAGACGTAACACATGACATTGCTTGGAGGTACGCAAGTGATGTCATGCAAATCAATGGTAGGGGTAAGATCTGTTTCACCAGCAAACTGCTGATAAAGCTAGTGGGTAAGATAGCAGATGAATAACCTGACACACTGGAAAGTAATGAGTCGGTAATTCAACCGACTCATTACTTTCAAATGTTAAATACATCACTGTTTCTTCCAAATAAACAAATACTCGACCATAAACTACTGCGCAACATCGACATATGTCACGTCTAAAAAATACATCTATATAATAGTAAGCCACCGCAAATGAGTGTATCTCGAATACGAGGACCATTAACAGTTTACCCAGAAAACATATGAGTCAATTGGAGAATTTAATGTCATGAGGGTATGCTGGCCATGTTAGCTCAAAGGTTAAGAGTGACCGGACGGAAACTGGGAGATCCATGAATCAAATACTCGCCATGAGATTGAATTTTTAAGGTTGATTCTATCTATCCAAAATCTTAGCCTATACACGGCTAGTAAGGAGGAACAATTACTTTTCATTAACTAAATTATCAGACACCTCTGTCTGAAAAACAGAACTGATGTAAAACCTAAATATGCACCAGTACTTTTACACATTCATATCATTATTGTGCAACATCATTTAAATTATATAAGTTTATATTATGTTTATATTATATTATTTTTGCCTCTTTAGTTCCTGTACCACATTCTTAGTGACTGGATAAAATATAACATTACTCGTAAGAACTATTTGCAGTTGGTTTATTGACACTCATCACTTACTTTTTTATATATTATTGAGGGACTAGTTTCAAAGGACATTGCCTCCATTTTCAACCTCTCTCCAACTAGCATCTGTTGTCATCCGCTCTCCTCTATCTGGTGGTAGAACTATGAACTACTTTGTCAAATTATCTACTGGGGGGATTTCGAAGTTCATAATTATCTTTCCATATATATATGTTCTCCCATGTCAGTTTATTTTGGTTTATCACTCCTTTTAATAATTTTGGATTTGGATCAATGCCATGATTTTCATTCCAAAAATAAAATGCTATGGCTGACTTATCTTCTTGTTTTAATCTGATGTTCCTAAAGTGCTCTTTGACTCTGGTTTTTAGATTTCTTTAAATTCGACCTATGTAGCATTTTTCACAATGTTTACAACTTATTTGGTATATCCCGGATCTGTTAACTGATGGGATTTCATCTTTTATTTTTGAATTTAGAATTTTAAAATTGAATGTCCATTAGTAGGTGCCAAGATTATATTTTGTTCCTTACAGATCTTTTTAAATTTATTAAATGTTTTTGGGTGATATGAGAATGAACTGAATATGCTGTTGCTTTCTTTTTCTTTTGTAAATGTGGTTGCTTCGTTAATGATTTTCTTTAGTTTAGCTTTTCTAATTTTCTTAAACACCACACTTTTGTTGTATCCATTTCCTTCTGCTATGTGCATAATAGGTTTTTGTTCTTTGAAGTATTCTTCTTTATCCATGAGTATGTTGACTAGTCTGTGTGTAAGACTGTTTATTATGCATGTTCATGTATAATTGAGTTGTAGCTATGATTTTGTTATGTAATTTTCTGAATGTGTTGGTTTCCTGTAAATTCCAAATTTTATTTTTGTGCTATTCCTGATGATATTTAGGTCCAAGAAAGAGAGTTGTCCATTAATTTCCTTTTCTATTGTGAATTTGATAGTTCTTTCTTGCAGAATGAGTAATTTTAATGCATCATCTAAATGTCATTTGATACTATTGCGAAGATGTCAACGTATCTATACCAAACTTTGAAGATCCATGGGAAAGCCTTTTTAATTTGTGTTTCAAATGCACTCATAAATAAGTTTGCCCAAAAAGGTGAAAGTGGGTTGCCCATTGATAACCCTGAGTTCTGCTGTAGTTTTTTCCATTACAGCTGAAGAAGTTTTGTTCAATGCATATTTTTGTTAGTGAAATGTATTCTTCCACTTCTATTACTTCCATTTCTATTGTAGTTAGCTAATGTTTTAATAAAGTCTGTAATTTTTCTGTTGGTATGCTTGGAAATAAAGATGTGACATCAAATGAAACCAGTCTGTTGGTGTTCCAGCTGACCTCTCCGGAGAACTGTTATCACTTGGAACACCAAAGCTCTAGCCAGTCAACAATTATTTGATAATGCCAAGTGAAGGCGAAATGTGTTGAAAGAAAATTTGTGGTATGTGAAGTATGGAGTGTCTCAGTTGACTCAGAGTACAATTTTAATGTGGATCTTGTTAAAGCATACAATTTATGTCAAATACACTTTTTATGGAGTTAGTAATTTTTTAAAATTTCTTCATTAGTGGTTTCAATTTTAAAGTGTCTTACTTTTCTGAAATTGAAAGTCACTACATTTTGCTTTTCCTGTTGGAATTCCAAAGTCCTCATGTAGCAACCAGCTCTTCAAGAGGATTTGACTAATATTTAAGTTTATTATATTACCCAGTTCCAATTTTATTTTATTTTTCCTTTCCTACTTCATAGCTTGGACATTTCAATCCATTTCAGCTCCAATTTGGTCTGCCCATCTTTTCTTCGGTCTTCCCTGGTTCCTTGTACCTTGATTTCATAGTTTGCGATTATTTTAAGTGCTCTGTTATTATTCAATCTTTGAAAGTGCTTTTTCCATTAGTTTCTGTTGTTAGTATAATCATAATATTATTTATTTCTTCTACTTTTAATTCTTTCCTGATAACTTGACTGTGTTTTTTGTCTTTTTTAGTACAGCCAGGTCTTGCTCTTACAAATGTCATTTCTGATGACCGTGTTCTAATTCTATTTGTTTTTGTTAATGTCCATGTTTCTGATTCGTATATCAGAATTGGTACTGCCTTGATTTGTACAATTTTACTATGAGTCTTTATGGGCCTTATTTTTTAATGTTCTTTTTAATGTGCCTCTTATATAGTTACATTGTTCATTTTCTCTATTGCATTAGTTTCCCCCTGTATGAGACTTTACACCCTAAATACTTGAAATGTGATATATGATGTATTATTATATTGTCTAACACTATTTTTGATCTAACCAGGTTAATTCCTCTAAAAGCCATAGTTATGTATTTATTTGCTAATATTTTCATTCCATATTCAATATCAATTTTATTTAAACAGTTTAGCATTTTCTGCAGGTCATCATTTTTAGCCATTAGTATCATCTGCATAAAACATAGTTTATTTGACCAAATTTTTACTATTTCGTCAATATACAAAATAAAAAGTGCAGTTGATGGACAACCTTGTCTTACACCATTAACTATCACTGATTACCTTTTATTTAATTTTATTTTTGTACCAGTATACATACTTTTTATAACATCAATTAGTTATAGTGGTACTCCTAGAGATTCCAGACGTCCCAGTTTTACTGGGACAGTCCCAGATTTTAGCCCTTTTTGTTCAATTATCCCAGTGTCCTGAAAATTTTTACCTGGGATGCTAAATGTCCCGGTTTTTCAGATGTTTATTAGTACTGAATATTTTTGTACATCAATCACAAGAAAGGTGTCCAAGAATATTATATGACTTTTTCAATAATTGGAATCTTTCCTGTTGTTGTTTTTGCAGTCATAGATGCCAATTTTTTCTCAGTGCATTCAAGGAATTGAGCACGAAGAGGCAACAGTTCTTGAAGTGAAAACAGAAACTGACCTTCTACTTATAAAATTTGATATTCGCCAGAGTGAAATGTTCCTGAACAATGATGAGAAAGAGGAACTTCATAATCTTTGTAGTGAGGGTTGTAAGTAGAAGATACTTTCAGAAGCTGTGTCTCAGAGTTCTATACTACTGCAATTAAGTACATTAAGGAATGGACCCATCAATCATTCAAACATTTTTCCCTGAATTCACCTCCTATTTGGAGAAAAATAGAATGTATGAGATAAATTGAATTGATATTGGGAAACTTGGTTATCAATGAAGAACTGTTTGATGAACATGTGCATATTAAACTGTATGTTACAGAACAGAAGCTAGCTGATTGGAACAGTACAAAGTATAAAATTGTGCAAAGATGGAGAGAATTATTTTCAGATTTCAAGAAGGAAAACATAACCTACAGTGAAATGGAGTAAAAGTCAATTTTTGCCTTACATTACCTGGAACTAATACTCCTGTAGAGCGTGTCTTTGCCCTCATGAATTCACTGTGGACAGATGAAAGAAACTGGCTCCAATTAAACTCAATCAATTCCGTTCTTGTGGTGAAGACATATTTTAAGGATGTGACTTGTCCCGAGTTTTATGAAATGGTACTGAAGGACGTAAAACTTTTGCATCAGATCCATTCAAACGGAAAATATCAGAGTACCAATAGTCAGCTGGTCCAGTCTTCATCAACTACCATCATATAATAGGAGGGAAGAGATGTAAGTGGGCATAGGAATAAGGTAAAGAGTTCAGCTAATGGCACTGTGCTAATATCTGTATTAATTATTTACCCTATTTGGATATGTAACAGGTCTTTTGGGTTTCCGATAACATAATGTCAAAGTGTCCCGGTTTTTTTCATTTCAGAATCTGGGATCCCTAGGTATGCCTCTACTTTTTAAAATCTTCCACAGTATTGTTCATGATAATTTCTCAAAAGTTTTGTGATGGTCAATAAATAGTAAGTGCATCTCTAAATTTTGTCCAATTTTATCTACAAGGAAATAATGTGCAATAAAAGCATTTCTACAAATATTTACCTCAATTAATGTGAGGTAGATAAAAGAACATACTTTTATGACAACAGTTTGTTGAAGATTTGGTGGAGAAAGTCCTGAGAGTGTAATAATCCAATTTTTTAGCAAATTTCACTTGTGCATTGCCTTAGGTATCAAATTCAATAAAACTTTACTATCTGTTCATGTACTTACCCCATCTTTGGTCCCCCTTGAGTAAGATCAAACACCTGTCTAGGATTGAGCAGCCACTGGAACTTTTGTAACAACTTTACTCCCTGGTTGCCACCTGACTTTGGATTAATGAAGACTATGACAGGTTTTACACTAGCTGATGGGATTGGCTTTATCACAAATGTTCTTTGATCCTTCTCACACTGAAATTAATAAGTGCAATATTTAAAAGTGAGTTTATTTAATACAATATCAGAAGCCAACAATTAGCACTAGTTATTCTGAAAAGCATTGAAATATGGAATGGCTTTATGCAACATAAAGGAAATAAATGGTATCATAAAACATTTAACATACACTCTTTTGGAAGGAGGGTTTGAGGAACTCTGTGGAGACCCCTGCATTTCAGATCTTTTATGTATTAAAGATATAAACTTATTTCAATTTATAACAGATATTTAGCTAATTGTAAGTATCTAAGTTTATAATATTCTTTTGGTATTCAATTAAATATATTAAAATATTGTATTAATAATTCATAAAATTATGTAACTGTTAGCATGCATTGTTCAGATTGTTCTTTTTTAGCATTGTTTAAGCTACAACATGCTAATTATTATGTGTTTCAAATGGGAAGAGTTCTCTCCTGTAGCGAATCAGATGCGTTAGAGCTTTCACTGTTGCCTCCTCGTTATCCCCATTCTTTTTATATTTCCCTCTCTCTCGCACACTTGCAAGTATTCGTGGTACCTGATGTAAGTGAACGCAAACTGAATTTTCCAAAGTTTTATAATAATGCGGTTGTTGAAATCACAATTGCAACATGAATATTCGTATATTACGCAAATGTTTTAAATATTTAAAGTTAATTAAAGTTTATGAATTACTTATTTTTATAATCCAACGAAAATACCAGTGGTGCATCTGTATAGCTGTGAATGTTACATTAAGAGATAATTTGTCATTCTCTTTGTCTTCAACGTCTGAGTACTGCAAATTTATGATGATAGGTTCCAAAATCTCATTATGTGCGGTTTCTTTCCAAAAGTTGTCTTCTTGTAATTTATCTGATGTCTCACGCAGTTTTCCCAGTCCTATTGTGATCCTTGTCAATTTCTTTCTGAATAAGTCGTTCAACATCAGTCAGTTTAAAAATGCAACAGAATTTGAGCCCACATTAACTCTATTGGATTGTTCTAGCAGTAGTAAGGGGAGGAAGGTGGATTGCATCTCACTGATCCAGCTGATACACTTTTTCATGGAAGAGTAACTGAATAATGGTGCTTTGAACTCTAGAGTAAATAGAGATTACGAACCATTCATAAACAAAGATATAATGTGACCAGACACGTTCTGCCAGACTAGCAAGAAGTGTATTGTTTCCTCTCATCGAATTTAACAAACACCTTGGCTTATTCAAAGTACATATTTCTTTCACCACGTCATATCAAATGTTTACGTTTCAGTTCTGAGTAATTTCAAATACACATTCACACATACATGCCAACCAATAATGATATTCATTACAGTGCTTACGTCGCAATGCATTGTTATAATATAATGGTATTTACTTTATTTATTTGTATTAGGAAAACTATATGAGCTACAAATATGGAACTTTAATGGTTATGTTAAATACATTATTTTCTCCTTCCTCATGAATCAGTTTTTGCTAAAATCTGAATTTCTGTCTTAGTACAAATAATACTTATTAGAGTTTGATTAGTTTGCCACTCATCACACACCACTTAAGGGGAATGCAATATGACAACACCGCAGTACTCCGATTGGTTGCTAGCCTAGTAGTGCTCAAGGACCTTCCCATTTGAAACACATATGTCTTTTCTGCATTGAACATTATGACAAGTTTAAGCTTCTAATTTTTAAAAAGTTTCTTGTTTAAGTGCATATCTTTCAACTCTTAACCTTAAAAAACTTTCAATCTTAAACTACTGTAATTTAAAAAGTATATATGTGATTTAATAAACTATACAGGAAAGAAAAGAAAAATTCTCTTTAGGTGCAAGTAAAAATCACAAATTAAAGACAACTTGGAACTTTTGTAAATTACTATATTTATTTTCAAAGTAATAAGCATGGAATGCACCAATGCAATGCTGATCAAAAACAGCTAGATATTCATAAATTATTAAACCTTACACTGTTTGAAAAACTACAAATGTCCAAAAAACAAAGTAAAACTGTTTCTTCATCTACCTATTTTTGTATTAAGATAAAAATTACTACTATGTTAGGATTTATAAGCACTTTTATATCAATATTCAGTTGATTTTAATTTCACATCTAATTTATATGGCGGATGAAGACACTTAACGGAACTTAACTGTTACTACTATTTCAGAATTGTACTTCTTATTCTTGTCTTAATACTTATCATTATTAACACTATAAGCTGTATGTTGTTAACATTTAATAATGCCTTTAAATGTATGTATTTATGCTTGCATACCTTTTCTTTACTCTTCTTTTTACTGGCTGTTTTCTTTTTCGGCGATTTTCGCAAGCTAGATTTGAAACTCCCTCTTCGCGGAAGTTTCACAATCCATGATGGAGGCACTATGATACCATTATGACAACCTGAATGAAATATAAAATTATATTTATATAACTTGAAAGAAATTATATAGCATTTGAAAGAAAGGAATCTGACTAATAAATATGTTAAGAACTTGGTCAATCTTTAGATCACTTTTTGCTCCACTTACTCTAACTTATTGAAAGAACATGTTTCAAGCAGATTTCCCTCATATCATTTATTTGCTTAAAAAGGTTCATCAAGTTTTTAACTTGAATGAGGTATATATTACATCTAAAATAACTGAAAAGCACAGTTATTTTCATTTGGAGTTAGAATAAAAATCATATTCACTACATTTATTACTATTATATGCACATAATAGTTCATTTTATACTATGGAAAAAAATTACACTCAACAGTGTGCAACAAATGTTGACCTTGGAAGGAAAAAGAGCATAGGCCCCATTAATCAAAGCTTTTGCACTAACTTTTATTAAAACACCTATGTATCACTGTTGAAACCATCTGTTAATATTATAAATAGTATTAATTGTAGTATATGTTACAGTGAATAAGCAGACATAGATTTGTAAACAACTGAAAGATAAGTATAAAAGAATTCAGGCCCGCCTCGGTAGTGTGGTGGTAGCATGCCTCACCTTCAAGAGGTCCCGAGTTCGAATGTTGGTCAGGGTGAGTTACCTGGATAAGGTTTTTCCGGGGTTTTACCCTTATCCTGAAATACGAATGTCGGGTAACTCTAAGCTCTATGGACCCTGGGTTAATTTGAGCATCATTTCACTCATTCCATTCATCATCCGATATGACTTAACATTGGAGGATGTAAATTAAAAAAAAAAAAAGTGCAAAAATGTGCTATACAGGGTGAGTCACCTAAAACTTGCACCGTAAATATTTCTGAAATGGTATGTGCTATTGATATGCGGTTTTCACGGAATTGAACTATAGGCAGGGGCTCGCATTTTCAAATGATACACAGATTTTTATAATTTTTAGAAAGTGTATTTATGTACAAAAGTTACATTTTTTTAAATGGACAATGCGTATTGACATTAAGAAAATAAATGTAGAATAAATTAGAATGTCAAAGGTGTTTTTTGCACGATTCTAATGTAAGTAGTTTACGAGAAATCGTCATTTGTACAAAACGGGACAATGGCTAGGACAAACTAAAGAAAAACAAGTGAATGAAGAACAATGAGGATTCTGACAAGTAAACAAAACTGTACCCTCAAAGCCTGTGTTCAAAATGAGCACCACCAGCTTCAATACAAGCTTCCAGTCTAGTATGTAAAGATTGCTGTACACGTTCTAGCATTTCAGTGGAAATTTCAGCGCAGGCAGCAGTAATACGCCGTTTCATATCTTCTGGTGTAGTTGGTATGTCCTTGTAGACAGTGTCTTTCAGCTTCCCCCACAGAAAAAAATCTAAAGGAGTCAAATCTGGTGAACGGGCCGGCCAAGGTACAGGTCCCCTTCGTCCAATCCACCGATTTTGAAACAATCCTTGAAGATAAGCTGTAGTAATTCGTGCACTATGGGCCGGACAGCCATCATGTTGATACCACAGATTCCTCCTAGTCTGAAGGGGAACGTCTTCTAACATCTGTGGAAGATCGTCTGTTAGGAGGTTGAGATACTTCTGTGAATTCAGTGTTCCTTCTATGAAAAAAGGGCCAATGATGTGATGGTTCACTATTCCACACCACACGTTCACACTCCATGGATGCTGACGTTCTACCTGACGCAGCCAACGAGGATTGTCAACAGACCAATAGTGCATATTTTTTAGATTTACTTGGCCATGATTAGTAAATGTTGCTTCATCAGTGAACAAGATACATGACAAATTTGGAGTATCATGTCTCAATGCCCATGTACAAAAGTTCACACGATTCTCAAAATCATTGCCATGCAGCACTTGATGGAGAGAGATGTGATACGGATGGAACTTATGACGATGGAGGATGCGGATTACACTTCTTTGACTGATGCCGCTTCCTCGTGCGATTGCACGAGAACTAATGTGGGGATCTACTGCAACAGCAGCTAGAACATTAATTTCTCCTTGCTCTCCAGTTGTTCGTTTGTTTCTGGTGCGTTTTCTAGACGTTATACTACCACTTTCACGTAATTGGTTGAAGAGGTTCACAAATAATTGACGAGATGGTTGACGTCTATTCGGATATGTTTCCAAGTACACTGTACAAGAAAGAACTGCATTCTTTCTACATTCACCATAAACTATGAGCATATCTGTTTTATCTGCATTGGTAAATACCATCTTCCAAGCACGTCCTACTGCTTCAACTATCACAAAATAACTGCCAGTGTAGACAAAACACATTGTAAACAAACATAACAACATCCTAGCCTAGCAACTAAGCAATTGAATGGAACAAACAACTGCCGGTGCGTTCAATTTTCAAATGACGATTTCTCGTAAACTACTTACATTAGAATCGTGCAAAAAACACCATTGACATTCTAATTTATTCTACTTTTATTTTCTTAATGTCAATACGCATTGTTCCATTTAAAAAATGTAACTTTTGTACATAAATACACTTTCTAAAAATTATAAAAATCTGTGTATCATTTGAAAATGCGAGCCCCTGCCTATAGTTCAATTCCGTGAAAACTGCATATCAATAGCACATACCATTTCAGAAATATTTACGGTGCAAGTTTTAGGTGACTCACCCTGTATACTTCAAACTCTTTAAAAAGCAAACATATTAACTTTTCTGCTTCTGAGATGATGTTAGTATTTACAGAATACTGTGTGTTCTTTAATGTTAATCTTATTATTCGGAGTTAAGAAAGTAAAACTAATATAAATGGACTTTTGTTTTTAAGCTCTTCCTAATTAACTTGCTACATAACTGATATGATTTGATTTATTAAAACTTCATTAGGATTATAATTATTTTACTTCATCTATATGATATTGGTGCTCTTTTAATCTTGTTTTAAAAGCCTCCAAAATATTCTGAATTTCCAAAATATTAAAATCTTTTAAGAGCTATTCACAATATGAGGACAGAAATTTTGTTGTCTTTACCAGAGATAAAACAAACATGATTTCATCTTTGTGAAAAGCTTAAGTACTTGAAAATTCAAAGAGATAATAAGGAATTTCTCCACCCAAAAAAAGAAGAACAAAAAAACAGACAAACTGTGTGCATTATCAACATCTACATTTTTGTGCAGAGATATTTTGACTATTTCTTACGATTTATCACCAGCAAAAGTTATTCATAATGAAGAAGACCTCAGAGCTCCTTTTCATGTAAACTGAAGATACAAATTTCATTTCTGATAAAAATATCTTGAACATGTGGTATTTTAAACAAAATCATTAGAAATGTTTTTTTTCTTTTTTTTTCTTCAAAATAAAACTTTTAGAATGTTTTGAGCAAAATTAATGAATATTGTTAATTACAATGGTCATATCAGCACTACCAAAGTGCCTGCCTCGGTAGCATAGATGGTAGCATGTCTGCCTCAAGTTCAAGAGGTCCCCAGTTCGAATCTTGGTCAGGGTGAGTTATCTGGATAAGGTTTTTTGGGTTTTTTTTTCCTTATCTTGAGAGACAAATGCCGGGTAACTCTAAGCTCTATGGAACCTGGGCTCATTTGAGCATCATTTCACCCATTTCATTCATTGTCCGATATGAGATAATGTTGGAGGACGTAAATTAAAAAAAAGAAAAAAAAATAGAAGAATAATTGCTAGAGTGACAATTTCCTCCAACAGGAGTTCCTTTATATGTCAGTGAAACTACCGACACATGGCTGGCGCTTTTGAATACACTTAAAAAACATCAGCCTGGGTTAGGTTTGAACCTATGACCTTGGATCAGCAGGCCAGCACCTTCCAATTAAACCATCCTGAACAATACTTTTTCCATGTAAAGGGTAGTTTGAGGTAGGGGATTTCTTTTTAAATATGTCACATCCTTGGAAGATCAAAATTTAAATACCAGCTTTGGTAAGCTTCACCAACTTTTTGTTCTGGAGTTATATTGTTCATAGACATACAAGCGACTGGACGGAAACCAGGAGATCCGTGGTTCAAATCCCGGCCATGACATTGAATTTTTCATGTTGACTCTATCCATCAAATATCTTAGCCTATATACGGCTAGTGTGGAGAAATGATTAATTTCCATCAATTAACTAAAATAATAAGAGTTAAATGATGAAGCCTGGGACTTAAGTACTTACAATACTAAGTCACCACAAACGGTGTATCTCGGATGCGAGAGCCCCTAGTGGTCTACCGGGGAAATATATGAGTCAACTGGAGAATTTAATGTCAGGACGGTGCGTTGGCCATGGTAGCTCAAAGGTTAAGAGCGACTGGACGGAAACCAGGAGATCCGTGGTTCAAAAATCCCGGCCATGACATTGAATTTGTTATGTTGACTCTATCCATATACGGCTAGTGTGGAGAAATGATTAATTTCCATCAATTAACTAAAATACATGTATGCATTCATACACAACATACAGTTTTATCAGGGTAGCCTTAAAATTTATATTTTAGCATTTAGTAGTATTCAGTTCAACCTAAACTTAATTTAAATTTACACAGTTTCATGGAATGATTATTCATATTATTAAGTATACTTTATCTAGCTTTCTAGCATTTTGAGTTGTATTTAGAGCTTTTTTTTTTTTTAAATTTACGTCTTCCAACGTTAAGTCATATTGG
The DNA here is from genome assembly GCA_030765055.1 of Mantis religiosa. NCBI lineage: Eukaryota > Metazoa > Arthropoda > Insecta > Mantodea > Mantidae > Mantis > Mantis religiosa. The sequence goes on from CM060955.1 coordinate 37,306,930, forward strand.
ACGGTGAATGAATTGGGTGAAATGATGCTCAAAGGAATCCAGGCTCCATGGAGCTTAGAGCTACCTAACATTCGTCTTGAAGGATAAGGGAAAACTCCGGAAAAAACCTTATCCAGGTAACTCACCCTGACGGAGATTCGAACTCGGGACCTCTTGAACATGAGGCAGACACGCTACCATCTATGCTACCAAGATGGGCATATTTAGAGTTAAGAGTGTATATTCTGCAGATAAACTAAAAATGCAATTTTAGCAACATTAGTGTCATGATACATATTTGTTTTTCCCATGCTATTTATGGCTAAACACAATAAGAAACACCAGCTTAGTTACATGTGCAATCCATAAAATGTTCATAATACATTAATATTCATGTTGTGTTAATAATATCAAATAGGTGCAAAGCTTATTAAGATAACAAGAGACAGTTTCCTTAATAATATATTTGTACATGATCATACATATATCATGTTTATTAATAATTACTATAGTCACTTTTAATATAGGTTTTGTAATAACAATTATTACATAAAATTGTAAGCAAAAATTAACCTAAGTTTTGTTCCAGAAACAAAATAGTTCAATTTGAAATATATTATAAAGCAATGCATGTCTATTTCTAAAATTAGGCAATCATGAAGTTTTTGAAACATCTGAATACCTACAGTGTCATATATTTTATACACATGAATTTGAATGTTTTTGATTTTAAAGTACATAAAGTGACAAAATATACTTGGTCAACTTCATATGAAAACTTCTGGAAGCGTTCAAACTCTGATTTTCATAAGAAGTTTTATCACTTCATTTGCATAAAAATGTATAGAAATTTCGAGATGAAAGTAATGTAAGAGATGTAAGACTTGAAGCTTTCACAGCAATGTTATTAATCAAGGCTTCACAGGAGTTCAGCCATGTCAGGTTTATAAAGGTTGAGTTTTCAGCCATTCCATACTTTACATGGCGTTCATCAGATCCTGACATGACTTACCACCCATGAAGCCTTAATAAATAACATAAGAGATGTTAACTTCAAAGATGGAAAGAAAATTTTACAAATTTATTTTGTGTAAAGGTACATTAACTTAGCTATTAAAAAGTAAGTGCTATATTTGTTAAGAGAGCATAACAGTTATAAGCATTTTAACAGTGTTTACAATCTACAAATACACTCCTGGAAATTGAAATAAGAACACCGTGAATTCATTGTCCCAGGAAGGAGAAACTTTATTGACACATTCCTGGGGTCAGATACATCACATGATCACACTGACAGAACCATAGGCACATAGACACAGGCACAGAGCATGCACAATGTCGGCACTAGTACCGTGTATGTCCACCTTTCGCAGCAATGCAGGCTGCTATTCTCCCATGGAGACGATCGTAGAGATGCTGGATGTAGTCCTGTGGAACGGCTTGCCATGCCATTTCCAGCTGGCGCCTCAGTTGGACCAGCGCTCATGCTGGACGTGCAGACCGCGTCCAGTCCCAAACATGCTCAATGGGGGACAGATCCAGAGATCTTGCTGGCCAGGGTAGTTGACTTACACCTTCTGGAGCACGTTGGGTGTCACGGGATACATGCGGACGTGCATTGTCCTGTTGGAACAGCAAGTTCCCTTGCCGGTCTAGGAATAGTAGAACGATGGGTTCGATGTTGGTTTGGATGTACCGTGCACTATTCAGTGTCCCATCGATGATCACCAGAGGTGTATGGCCAGTGTAGGAGATCGCTCCCCACACCATGATGCCGGGTGTTGGCCCTGTGTGCCTCGGTCGTATGCAGTCCTGATTGTGGCGCTCACCTGCACGGCGCCAAACAAGCATACGAACATCATTGGCACCAAGGCAGAAGCGACTCTCATCGCTGAAGACGACACGTCTCCATTCGTCCCTCCATTCACGCCTGTCGCGACACCACTGGAGGGGGACTGCATGGTGTTGGGGCGTGAGCGGAAGACGGCCTAACGGTGCGCGGGACCGTAGCCCAGCTTCATGGAGACGGTTGCGAATGGTCCTCGCCGATACCCCAGGAGCAACAGTGTCCCTAATTTGCTGGGAAGTGGCGGTGCGGTCCCCTACGGCACTGCGTTAGAATCCGACGGTCTTGGCGTGCATCCGTGCGTCGCTGCGATCCGGTTCCAGGTCGACGGGCACGTGCACCTTCCGCCGACCACTGGCGACAACATCGATGTACTGTGGAGACCTCACGTCCCACGTGTTGAGCAATTCGACGGTACGTCCACCCGGCCTCCCGCATGCCCACTATACGCCCTCGCTCAAAGTCCGTCAACTGCACATACGGTTCACTCCACGCTGTTGCGGCATCCTACCAGTGTTAAAGACTGCGATGGAGTTCCATATGCCACGGCAAACTGGCTGACACTGACGGCGGCGGTGCCCAAACGCTGCGCAGCTAGCGCCATTCGACGGCCAACACCGAGGTTCCTGGTGTGTCCGCTGTGCCGTGCGTGTGATCATTGATTGTACAGCCCTCTCGCAGTGTCCGGAGCAAGTATGGTGGGTCTGACACACCGGCGTCAATGTGTTCTTATTTCCATTTCCAGGAGTGTATATTCAAGGATGTTCTATGCATTAAATCAATTAAGGCTAATATGACCAACTGCAGATACAATGAAATAGAAAAACTTTGAAGCAGAAAGCAACTGAAAGAATTAATAATTCACTCACCAAGATTACAATCTTCCCCTATCTTTTGCAGGTTAAAACAGGATTCCTTATTGTGGTAAGCAGTCTTACACCAGGAGCAGCTAAGAGCAACAATCTCCTTGGAGCTGAACGAAAGCTTCGACTGGAATGACTAGAAAAGGAAAATAATATATTTAATGCAAGGATAAGTAGGTTTAATTAATATTGATACTGTATATACTCAGAGCACCTTAAATTCTAAGAGTACAATCCGAAATACATTGCTGTTGTGTAGATCTGATATAAATAAGTGATAATGATTTTTTATATTTATTCAAATAAATGTAAAGACGAAGAATAGAAATTCAGTAGTTTAAATTACAAAAATTTGAAGGAAAAGCTAAAGTTAACAAAATACAGGAGTTGAGAAAGTTAAATATGGAAAATGCCATGCATCTTTGATTTTCCTAAACAGGTTTCAAGAGCACATTCCATATCATTAAAAGTAGGAAATGTGTTCATATTTAATTATCTGGTTTAATCTAAAATTAAACAAATATAGTTTCCATCATCAACGATATATTTGTGCCTTTTAATGGAATATTGCTAAATAAACTATCCTAAATTTTATTTTAATACATGAAACGGACATTTAATTCAATGCTTTCAACTACTAATGGGAGATTATTTATAAATGTTATTCTTTTGCTAATGTAATACCCAGGCTTTTTACGGATTTAGGGATTTTCAGCAAATATAATGAAAACTGTCATGCAGGCACCTGAACAAGAGTAGTATTACTTTCGTAAGTGCATTCACTTGCATTCACAGTCATAAAACATACTCCATTGTAGAACTGATAAAGTATATGAATGAATGCAATTTTTATTACAGTATTTTCCAGCAAGCTATATGCTGGATACTGCATAGCCTCTAAGTCGATTTGAAGCATGAAAAGGGAAGCATAGTGAGGGAGAGGAAGTCCAAAGCTTAGCATCCATCTTGCTAACTATGGAAATCCATAATTATAACAGCTGGCCCCAGGAATCAAACCAGAACCTACAAAATGCGAGCACTGCACGGTAAAAGGAGAATATACTCCATTTTAATTGAAACCGTTAGAGCCAATTTTGAGAAAAATCAACATTTTCGGAAAATTCCACTTAAAGGGTGGTTTAGTGTAGCGATTTTTTTAAACATCTTTGCATCTCATCTTTGAGACAAACTGACTTTAAATACCACGTTTAATGTTTAACACATTTGGATTTTTTAAGTTGTGCTGTTCACAGACTCGCGGAGAAACTAGGTAAAAGGTTGGACATTTTTCTAAAATGCCATTTTTTAATTCAGGAGCTTCTAAACATATGGCCACGGCAGCAGGGAATGCATTCCGCAAAAGGAATTAAATTCGAGTCACCTCATTCTACTGTTTTTGTCTAGAGAAGAGAATACGGTACATTCAAGGGCAACCGCTGATGTCATGAGCGTTGTAATTCCAGACCGTTCGACTTCGGTAGATCTGGAAGATTCGACTTTGGCAATGTTCCATTCCTTCTTTTAGATATTTAAGTTTCCTGAATGTTTTACTGTGAGCGGCAGGAGAGCAAAAGACAGTCTGGAGTTCAGTTCAGCGCATCTGCTAATTATGAGTTGACTACTGAGCATCGGAGTTGTAGGTCAGGTATGCATATTACAGTCAGCAAGCAGAGCAGCGTAAAAATGAACGAGCAGAGAACGTCGAGAAACGTCTAGAGTAAGCACTGACGTGCTTACTCTGTGTATCTGTAAAAAGTGAAAGTGATTGTAAGCTAGCATTGGGCTAAGGATAAGAGTGCCAAAGCAAGTTTGGTGCAACTTCGTGATGTCATTTTTGTCACTATATACATTTCCGGTGAAATATGAGTATCAGTTTTTCGTAATACAATACCTAGTAAGCATTTCACATAAATTTGACCGAAAGGATATGTTATTAAGAAAATAATCAGATCTTCTTTAATAAACTCACTTACTGGATAAACGTAAAGGTTTTATTTGATAATCTTGCATAGTTTGAGCTAATAGATCATGAAAGTATACTATTTATCATTGGCAGAATGTATTGTCTTTATATTGCGAAATGTTCTTATTTCTTCTTTCCATTTCTTAAGACAAGATGTTGGGTGGGCTATAAGGCATTTCGAAATTAGAAATAATATTACAACAGACACCGGTGGACCCTAGTAGCAGAAACTTTCAGAAAAAGCATCAGAAGAAAGACTAATGGTCCCTTCCAATACCATTAACGAAAGTTTTTGAACTCGAGCTCTGACAGTTCATCAGTGGTAACCACGAAATTGCTGATATTAGCAGATGAACTTTCAGAAATGGAGCTCATTTTCTCTATTTTGGAAAGGCACCTGATGAACCAATATGGACACATTTTCCATTTCCCAATTAACTTTATTAGGTCGAGAGAGATTTGATGCCACTACACCCACAGAGCTTGTTAGGATTTCGTTACCATAGCTACTCCCCCCCCCCCCCCCCCTCGCAGGCCTACGCCGCAAGATCGCCATGCATCAACCGAGTTTTCAAAACTAAACTCAATAGACTGAGTATTTGACGTTTATTCAAGGAGATGGGTCGGAGTCACGTTCCCTGGCAACAGGAAAGGTAAACCTTTCATCGACCTTAGTTATCAAGTTTTACTTCATATAAAAGATTTTAAAAAATTAACATCCTTCACTGAAGCCATGTCGGACCATGAATGAAACCGGTTAAATCATATTCAAATAAGCCCACGGTAATAGAGCTTAGAGTTACCTAATATTCATTTTTCATTATAAGGAAAACACCGGGAATAAACTTATCCAGATAGCTCATCCTGACCGAGATTCGAACTCCGGACCCCTTTAACGTGAGGTAGATGTGCTACCACCTACGCTACAGAGGCGGGCAAAAGCCTTGTTAATCGTGACTAAAGTAGTTGCTAGAGGCTGTACCTACTAAGGTGCATAGGAGGAAATCAAACCAAAGGTTAGTTCTTGTATTACATTCACGTAACTTTCTCCACCATCTATGTATGTAGTGGCTTCTTACGAAAGCTTATAGTTGCCGGCCCTCGTAGCCATGGTCATTAGAGCATATGTCTCAAGCGTTCGTCGCGTAGAGGGTCGCGGGTTCGAGTCCCGTCTTAGGCATGGGTGTATTGTGTATGTGTCGTGTAGAGAAAACATATCCCTTCGATGGATGGCCAAATGAGTTCTTCCTCAAAGAACACAAAAAAGTTTATTGTTTTCTGTACTACTTGAAGAGATGGGTAAGTATTGCAGTCCACTCAAAAATTCGACACCTAGATTTCATTGGAAAATACCTTTTGAGATCTCCTGTATAAACGGAAGCATTTTATAAATAAGGTCTTTATACGTATACATGTACCCATACACATACTATACATATGTGTGTGTGTGTGTGAGAGAGAGAGAGAGAGAGAGAGAGAGAGAGAGAGAGAGAGAGAGAGAGAGAGAGAGAGAGAGAGAGAGAGAGAGAGAGAGAACAGCATATCTCTAAAACGATAAGTCGGTTAAACACCAAATTTGGTATTCAATTTCAGCATCTTCAAAGCAGGTGACACGAAGACGATCATGAATCCCTTTTTATAGAGCATTTTTGGAAACGTTTTATTTTCTCGATTTTGACTAAAACAGCGTGCGTTTAAGTTACTTTCATGACAAATGAAATATGTATGTTGAATTTATTTCCTGGAAATGTCCTAGGAGATCCTCTTCATTCTGCACGACTTTTGTATAAGTGGTAAAGGACATGATTTGTATTTTTGTGGGATAAGCCATTTCCAAGATATTTCTCGTTATTTGTCTGAATTTCCCAATAGTTTTACTCTTCTCATAAGGGAAGACGTTATTCACCTTTACTACTTAGGCCGCGTAAAGGGAGTGAAGTTTCAAACAGCTTTAAAACATTTGACTATCGCTTAAAGCCTACTGCATTCCTTAATGTGTCTGACAAGGTGTAAGACAATTGTCTGATGACTGAGGAAACAACTTAAGATAGTTCCTCAAGTAACATAGATAAAATTCAGCTTTTATACTGTAACGTAAGTATAATTATAATTCAATATAATTTAAGGGTGTCTGACAGGGGCTGCAACTAAGTGTTTGACCATGGACGATGAGACTTCTGATATTATTTCAATAAAATATATAAAAACGTAACTTTATACTTTTACAAATTTGAGGTGCAATTTTTTTACACCTTTGCTACCTGTTATCTTTCAAAGCCACCGTGGTTCAAAGTTCATAGTCGGGGATCGATTTTACCTGTATTAGGGACATAACACAGAGAGCGTTACAGATTTTATAAAATAATGAAGTGCTGATCATCGCGGGCTCTTGGACTATAAGGTAAAAGAGTGACAGGAAATTTGGGTATTTAATTATCCTTTCTGGAATTTGCCTAGGGACCCGAGTAAACTATATACAAATATTATACAAAATTCGTTTAGAATGAGAAAAGGCTCCACAAACTATTTCCAGAAAGTTCAATATATCATTTTATTTGTGATTAAATGCCTAATATGTTATATTTTAATCAAAATCGTTAAAGCAACTTTTGATAAAATAAAAAGTTCCTAACTTTTCTACGTAAAGGCTGGATTGGGATGACGGATTTTCGTGAAAGCCTCAGTTTATAATGATATAATTGCTTATTTCTAGCATCACTTCTCAATGAAAAAAGCATACAATAATCGTATAATAAAGCATACAAATAATCGTATAACATAAGAAAAGGAAAGAAAGAAAAATGTGAAGACTTTAGAAGGTATATTTGTGGAAATTCGAATCCTTTCCTCGGCTAGTCTCCACAATGGAATCTCGGGAGGCATTAATTTAGGTCACCTTTGACACCGAGTACAGTCACTGATTGTGCGCTGACGGCCTAGTGGTTTATAACCGGGTACGACGTTAGGAGGCTTTCGAGCTATAGTTTTTTTCTTCTTCTTAAGACTCATTTGAATTACTGAGCCTTATTCAATTTCAAGTCATTTATGCTCCCGCATCAAAACAGAGATATTCCCCTTTTTGTTTTCAAACTAAATATAAAATAACACAAAACAAATTGCTAATACGTAACAGTCCTAGTGGACCAAAGCCTACCAACCCGACTGCCGGCCTCTCGTCCACATATACAAAGCAGAGGTGGGCGATTATTAGAGGTAGAACTTCTAGGACTCGGCTTGTGTGTGCATACTGTGAATATAGGAAGAGGGGCGTGGTTTAACTACAGTAGTAAACAAGGTCGGCCGCATTGTACTAACAGTTTTAATAAAACAACATGTAAATTATGTCACAGTTTTCAGAATCATTCATTATAAGTAGATGTATAACAAAACACATTTTGAATAATAAAGTAAAATAAATTACTTCTGCAATACAAAATAAATGCCTACCCTTCAACTGTTCAACTTATTACAGTGTATAACATACATTTTAAACTTTTCGAAGGTGAATCACCTCCTTCTGTCACTCAAGCAATATTTATAGTTTGAAAATGTTCTCTCTACATCAGATGATGTTACAGGTGCAAACATAAAATACTGCAGATGCATTGTCTTGTAAGCGCTTGCAAATTATTTTTAATGTTTACCATTTTAAAATAATATGGGTTTTTCTCAAGTATGGTTTTCATTTTTTTTATTTTATCTGTAGCTGCTGAGTCTATGTGTTCAGCCAGGTCCTCTATGAGCCCTATGGCATGAGGCATTTTATTGCCTCTCTTTTCTAGCTGAACAATGGCTTTGGACAGATCTGAAAAGCTGTTTCTGATGAAGAGCAAATCTTCGTGTAATTTGCTTGAAATGAGGGACTGAGGGGCTCGTACTGCAGAACTATGCCGTTATCTAACACACTAAGAATTTCAGTAACTACGTCGTAATGATTCGCATAACACATAGCGGCATTTAGCCAGGTATGCCCCCGTGAGCTGTTACCGGACGAAGAGGTAAAGGGATATTAGGCGCCATTTCTTTAAATTTACGTTTCCTGCTTGGAATTTTCAAAAATATATTTTTGACGTTTGCAATAAAACTGTCTACATCACTAACTTTTGCAAATTTCCTCGACTACACGATGGAACCCGTGCGCCAGACAGGTCAAATGCAGCATAGATTTGGATACATGTTCTGAAGCTCCTTGCCTGCTTTTTCATATAACTTGCACCGTCGGTGATGAAAAGGAGTACATTATCTACATTTATTCCTTCTGGATACCACAGCGTCATGCTTATTTTAAATATGTCTGCAATTGTTACATGCTTCACCTTTGCACTAATTTCTGAAGTTAATAAAAATGTTTCTCCTGGTTTGTCTGGCAATAGCGTTCCCACGACGACATTTGTAACACGCCTGTCAACAGCATCTTCCGTTTCATCAATAGAAATCCACTTATTTTTGCCCGCTCTTTTTCGTATTTTCGATATGACATCATTATACTATTGTGGTAATTCTCGTTTAACTAAAGTTTCTTAAGAAGGAGGATCTCGTTTAGTATACTTTCGTATTAAGTGCCTAAAATGTGTGTTTTCTAATGTGTGCATCGGTATATTTGCACACACCATCATCTTACACAAGTCCAGAAAGAATTCGGACTCAGACGGTGAAGTTACACTTGGCCCAGATTGTTCCTCGACCTCTGTTCTTGCTAAAATCCTTGCTTGATGGTTCTTAGTGCTACAGTGCTGTCTTAGCCATTTGGGTTTAGTGCCCTTAATTATTACATAGCATACCGTGCATTGGATATTTTCTCCCTTCTGTGTGAAAACATAACCTCGTCCATCGTGTGTTTACGTGCTTCTGACATTTATGTTATTCATTGTCAGCAAATTATAAAGTAATGGCTGTGCCTGCTTTTCTTTTTGGTTCTGAAACATGGACATTAACAAAAGCAGACAAAAACAAGATACAGGCTGCCGAAATGAGATTTTTAAGAGCAGTAAAGGGATGTACTCTTTCAGATAAAATCCCAAATGAAAAAATGAGAGAAGATTTAGAAATAAGTTCTTTAGAAGAAAAAATAATAAATTATAGAAATGAATGGAGAGAGCATATTGAGAGAACGCCGAGAGGTAGGATCCCAAGAAGAGTTATAAACTATAAACCTAGAGGAAAGAGACATCCGGGAAGACTACGAAAACGATGGTCAGATATGTTTTAAGCCGGAACAGGCAGCATTGCCTAGCCCTTGGAGTGAAGAAGAAGAAGAAGAAGAAGAAGAAGAAGAAGAAGAAGAAGAAGAAGAAGAAGAAGATTGTCAGCGAACAAATCACTGCCTTCAAATACCGCCACTCTGCCACTAATGGCAGCGCGTGCCCTGTTTGTAGGGAACTGGGCGTTTTGACGCATGACGCAGTGCACTATAACACAGCAAAGAAAGTCTCTGGGGCCTGAGACGCAGGGGGTTTAGAGAAGGTTCCCGCACCTGCCTGGATAGGTTTATGGCACATACCAGTTCAGTTACAGACCATTCAAAAACATTCTGACATCTTCCATTTTTGTTAATAAATCTCGGTTTTAGTGTACAGGGTGAACAGGGCACATGCCTTTTTTTTAACGATTCTACTCCTTGTGTATAGCATGCGTTCTCCATCACACATATTCGCTGTCCTTATCCCACTATGTAAGGGTGGCAGTGGGCGGCACATTCCTTTCAGGGACTTACTTTGCGTTGGTGGACAATAGGTTGTATTACGCCGCGTAGCAGTTAACTCTGTTCTCCCGCGGGGGTCCTAAAGGTCCTAACTCTGGCGATCATCCAACCGATACGGAGTGCAGATATTGTCAGAATTTCGGCACCCTCAGGCGGAAAGTTGGCCTCTAGACCAGGGTTTGCTACCTAGCGTAGTTTCTCAATTTCCTCATGTTGCTGAGTGAACACCGGTCCTATAGCTGGGACTTAAAATCCGCACCCACCTGGGCTGTGATAGATCCCGGACGCATTCCGTGGCAGGGAACGAAAGCACAATCACGTAGCACACTACGCCATGAAAATGAAAATAAAATAGAAATTAACTAAATATAAGCTGCGTAAATCTTGGAACGATTACTGGTCTCATTCTGCAGGACATGGTTGATGTTAAACACCTAGTTAAATTTTTACAAGTGGATACTTCATTCCAAGCATCCTGAATTTGATTTCACAAAACGTCTTTTGTCTTTCAAGCCAATTTAACTCCAAAACTTTCTTCACCTCATCCCACACGGGATTGAAGTCTGGTGAGCAAGGAAGTCAATCAATCACTGTGGTATCTTGCGAGAAACTGTTTGAAACCCGTCGACGTGTGAACGGGCTGGTTAACCTGCTGAAATTCAATGATTCCATCGGAATATCTAGTCCTTACAGAGAGAACGTGATCTTTCGAGGATGTCGTTATACTGACGGCTATTTAATGTGCCGTCAAGCTGCCACAACACATCAAGACCATCTCGTGACATCCACCCGAACACGACAGAGACGTTAAACCTGAGTGATTAATTTGTACTATATACTTTTCTTCGTAAACTTCTCCTCTAGAGCAGTAGACAACATTTCCCATCATTCGCAGATGAAAATACCACCTCTTTTATCAAGATGACGTTAATTTTACTTACTCTCTTTTTTGCAAATGCAGGACAAAACAATATGTGATTGTAAGACTGCTTCTTAGTTATTTATCAGTAAAGAGTTCTACTATAATCAAAAGTCTAAAGGCTGTGCGGCTTGTCACAGGGACATTAGAATTACTTCTAATAGTAGACGCTTGCTGAAAGAGAGTGCTGTTTGATTTAGAAGAACAGTGTCCTACTAAGCAGTGACTCTAATCAAGTCAAGAAATAACAATCCCTTATTAGATAACCGCACCAACTCGTCGAAATAAAGAGACTTCTAGTGATATAGTAATCAGAGGTACAAAGTATCCAGAAACGTTCACTAATGTAAGGAGAGGTCCATTTGTAGCTTCGTCTTTGTATGTGCGCTAAGCCATAGCAAAAGTCAATATAATTGTTAATAAATTAGACAAATTTCGTGGCTATGGTGTACTCAAAACACGATCACCACAGCTTCATAACTGAAGAATGAGACAGATTTCCTTTGATTTGTCGTTCGTCAACGTAGGTCATATCGAACGATGAATGAAATGAGCCCAGGGATTGAGATTGGGATTTCATTATGGAGGGGATTCAGTACGTAGGCCACTATGCTGGGCCCATTCTTCCTATGACCACAATGGGGGCACCCCCGGGAGGAAGGATGAGGTGAAGGAGACAGAGGGCGGCCGACCCAAGGAGCCACGACAGTACAGAGGGCAGGGTCCCTACAGTTTACTTGGATAGAGACCTCCCCCGACAGGCCAGGACAATGAAACCGCTTCCCTACAGCGGAACGGCAACAAGCCCAGCAGCCGAACCCTAATGGTACCAGGCAAGCGATCCGAGCCCCAAAGGTCCCTGGCTGGCAGTCATGAAATGGTGCCAGCAGAGGAGCGGAGCCCGGCAACCGACCTACCGTAGGAGGCAGTAGTTTTCCTCAGAGAGTATGATCCTGCCACGCACCGCCGAGACACCTGTCGACACTTCTACCCTGAAAGAGACCACCGGATGAGAGATGATATGAAATGATAATGGAGATGAAATAGAGGAACAGGAAATCCGGGGGATGTAATTAACCTACCCAGCATTCGCCTAGAGACCCGGGAAAACCTCCGAAAACACCCACGGTAATCGAATCCGGGCATCCCGAATACGGGCCAGAAATGAGCCCAGGGTCCACAGAGGTTGGTCATCCAACATTCAGGGTAGGGGAAAATTTCAGAAAACCTCTTATCCAGATAATTCACTCCGCCCCAAATTCGTACTTGGGACTCTAGAATGTGAGGTAGAATGAATGTAGTGTTTAACGCCCGCTTTTACTACATGCGGCACCGCAGGCGGTGACACTGATACATGAAATGAAGATAGAGCACCGCTAAAATTAGATGGGGGAACCGCAGATCCCGGATAATACCCGCTCCAGCACCGTGTTATCCACAAATCTCACACACTGTCACCTGGGATCGAAATAGGGCTGTCTTGGTGAGAGCCAAGCGGTCTAGCCGCTTAGCCAGGGTGCAACCAAATGTGAGGCAGAGACACCACCGAGGCGGGTGAATGGGACGAGAATATGCACATCCGATATTAAGACAATTAAATATCTGGTTTAATTTTTCACTTTAGAATTCTTACTAATATGGCAGTTATTTTGAAAACAGGAGTAATTGTGTTTTTATGCATGAATGCCTTAAAATTAATAGATGTCATAAGAACAGAAAACACGTGGCATTACATATATTTAATACACAAAAATTTAAAGTCTGATGCTTCTGTCATACAAGGGCTAGGCATTTCACAAAATTTAAAGCAAATGTGATGATAGTTAATTTATCCACGAGCTAGGTAACACGTTTTATTTATGCTTTAAAGGATAAAATATTTCTGGAGACATAATGCTCCAATGTTGACATTTTTAAATGTCAAAACTGAAACTAATGCAAAAATTGTGTTAAATGTTAAGTTTTCTATGATCCTTGATATAGAAGACTAGAGTACAGCTACCAGCAAAAAGAATGGAGCACGAAAGATCTCGTGTTGCACGCATATCACTTTTTCTGTTCTCTCTTTATACAAACTTTATTTTATAAATGTTTATTCCTCTATATATATATATATATATATATATATATATATATCGTGTTAATCCAGATAAACGTTTCTAGAAATTGTTTTTGCACACTTCACTGCAGTTACAATAGGAATTGAGGAATGCAATGGATCTAAGTGATAGTCAAATGTTTTAAAAGTTATCGATAATGTAATGAATGACCTTTAAATTAAGTTCACTTTGCATGACCAAGACATTAAACCACAAAAACGACTTCTTATTTGAGGAAATTATTTGAAAATTGAAACCACTAACCACTAACAAGGAATATATCGTAAATGGTTAACTTCTAACTTCGTGTGCATTATCGAGATTCATATCTTTTGCATAGTAACATGTTATCCATTTGTTAAGGTTTACCAGTTATGCAACAATCATTTAGAATGTAGAGGATTTTAGAACCTGTTCTAAGAAAATTCAATATGAGTTTCATATTCGTATGTCATAAGAATATCATCAATATATGGTAACATCAAAATTGTTAGACCAGTATCTTGGACAAAGTTTCTATAAAAAGAGTATTTTGAAGTGAGGGATTCCTTAAAAATCTTTTAGTTGCATCTTTGGGAGAAGCTGAACTTTAACATCAAGTGTGACATGCGTGCATACACGCAGACATACCTTTGTCTAAAACTATCCTTTTTGAAAATCGCAAACATCCGTATTTTTAAGGAGAGATTTAATAAATAGCGATTTGATAAAATAACGTTCAGTTAATCGATGGAAATTAATCATTTCTTCACACTAGCCGTATGTATATAGGCTAAGGTTTTTGATAGATAGTCAACCTGAAAAATCCAATTCCATGGCCGGGATTTGAACCACGTATCTCCTGGATTCCGTCCAGTCACTCTTACCCATTGAGCTACCATGACCAAAGTGCCGTCCTGACATTAAATTCTCCAATTGACTCATATTTTCCCCGTAAACCAGACTGGACGGAAACCAGGAGATCCGTGGTTCAAATCCCGGCCCTGGCATTGGATTTTTCAGGTTGACTATCTATAAAAATCTGAGCCTATATACGGCTAGTGAGAAGAAATGATTAATTTTCATCAATTAACTTAAATAATAAGAGTTTAATGATGAAATCTGGGATTTAAGTACTTACAATAGTCAGTCGCCACAAACGATGTATCTCGAATACGAGACCCTCCTATTGCTTTACCGGGAAAATATGAGTAAAGGAGAATTTAATGTCAGAACGGCACTTTGGCCATGGTAGCTTAATGGGTAAGAGCGACTGGACGGAAACCAGGAGATCCGTGGTTCAAATCCCGGCCATTGCATTGGATTTTTCAGGTTGACTCTATCTAGCGTTCAGTTAGTTTGTAGAAACAGACCATTTTTCCATGCGTTTTACCCAAACTAATGTTGTTAGAACGTCTCTAACATTGGGGGTACAAGGCAGCTTCTTAGTAGACTAGCCTATTATTGGTTTGGAGAAAATATTAGCAGAAAAACTTTAAGTGAACAAAGATCAACTCTAGTTGAGAAGAGAAAGAGGTGGGTCCGAAATGGGGGTTTTCTCTATTGTGATATATACGTTCCTTCACGAAGTAAAGGAGGAGAGCAAACGATAAGTTACTTCACTTACCGCAAAAGGTTACGGCCCTGCAAGGTCTGCTGAGTTTAATGGTGTACCCACCGTTGAGCGAGTAAATTACCTGTACGTACAGGTAAATTACGTACGTAGTTTAGAAAATGTTTCTTACATGACGTAAATATTTAGCACTTAACAATCAGCTTTACTTTCTCTAAAATGTACGAGTATATTTCAGGTACATAAGATACTGCACTGCACCTAAACATTCGATGTAAATGCACATTGAGTTTCTTTGAGTAAAAAATTATTTTATGGGAAATACCCTGTGTGTATGTGTGTGTCTTTAAATAGCAACACTCGAAAACGAAAAGTCGGTTAAATACTTGGATTTCAGCATCTTCCAAGATTGCCACATATCTGGAAAATACCGCCCCCCCAACACACACACACACACACACACACACACACACACACACACACGCACACACACACACACACACAACACACACACACACAACACACACACACACACACACACCAAAGTACCTTTTAATAGAACAACGTTCAAAGAGTTTGGTTTTCTTATAAACGGCCCTAGTAATCTTAATTAAAATACGATATTTAAATATTTTCACGAAATATGAAATATAGTGATTCGGAAATTCATTTGATACCAGTAGTTGTCGCAGATTTTCGGTTGTCATCAGTCTGACGCTATATTAAGTCATATCAAGGTTGTATATATATATATATATATATATATATATATATATATATATATATATTACCAGGAACGTATTTAAGGGGGGTCCAGGGGGTCCATATATATATTACCAGGAACGTATTTAAGGGGGGTCCAGGGGGTCCGGACCCCCCAAATGAATTATCATTTCAAACATTTAGTAAATAGTTGAAATGAGACTTAGTTTAAAATAAATCGAAAAAGTTTATTCAAGCTTCTCATCTTAAGATCTCTATTCACTGTCAGGCAAACTTGAAGTTATTTAAGATATAAACCAAACGTTACTGCACAGCAGCTGTAGAACTCGTTAAAATACACAAATAATGTCAATTACAATAATGTATTTCAAAGTTAACCAATTCCGATATATTATAATTTGTTGACTAGGATTCCCAGATACTTAAAGGTATTTAATTTGCAACTTCTAAGTTCGTGTTACCATTTTCATTCAAGGAGAACTAATACTTCAAACGCATCAATCAGTGGTTCGCTTTTTAGATATCTGATTACTGCTTATATCACTTTATCCCAGGTATAAGAACAAAAAATGTGCAATGTGCAAGGCCTTTCTACAGACTTTAACCAAAGAAACAAAACAAAAACAAACTTTTCTAAGGACAATTTGTAGAAGCTTGGGTGGAGAAATTCATGTGAATATAATATATTACATGTGTTTTTATTTGTTACTAACATGATAAAAACACATCCCTGGTTAATTATTTATTAAAAGCAAATAATTCAACGTAGATTTTTGACCCCCCCCCCCCCCCCGGAAACTGACATCTGAGTACGTGCCTGTATATTACAGACATATTATATATTGATAATTGTAAAATGGGAGAAAGAAATAACGAGAATAGTGCGAATGACCAAAGATATTTAAAGTAATAAAGAACAATTAAACGCTAACAAACTAAATATTGTTTTGAAACAAGTAGTAGGCTAACGTTCATTTTTATATAGCATCAGACGCTTTTTTGTCGTGTCTTTAAACTTACTGAACGTCGAGATCAGATAGCAATATTTTGTGTTGTAAAAAAAAACAGATATCATGTATTGCTTGTGAGCTAAATGTTATAAAGCGAGATAAATTTATCTACGATAAACTTGGGAATTTATCAAAGTATTATTTTTATGTGAGTAAAATAAGAGTGTAAAATAGTAATTGGCAACTCTCCGATAACGACAATGGAACTTTAAGTATTAAAACCCATTGAAATACAAAGTTGTGTGTTATTCTTTGATCTTTGACATCGCACTCTCACCCAATGGTAAAGTCGCATTAGCTCTTTCTAGCAGTTGTGGACAACATAGGAATGCAGGTGAGATCGTCTGGATTCTACAAGACGCCTACAATACATCATACTGTCGACACAACGCGAGGCTCCCATAACCTATTAATCAAACTTCATTTATAGATAAATCTTGAATTTTCTGGTAATAGCCTCTTAATCCTGGATGACTTTTGCGTAACTGGTAAATCGTGAGAAATAGACAAAATCTTACTACAGAAAACATATCAATTGAACTCGCTAGAGCACACAATTTGTGGAGAAATGTTTCTTGTTACTGGTTTGAATTTTCAAATATTTACAAAAGAAATGTTTTGCTACTTAAACACACTGTCAATTGCCAGAAATATATCAGAGTAGCAGGTGTGGCGGGATTTCATCCGCGCGAGTTTTAAAGCTAGTAAATACATTCACATGGGTCACTTTTAAACACTTAAAAACCATCAATCTGGGCCAGATTTGACCCCGCAACGTTGGGATCAGCAGGCCAGCGCCTAACCAACTGAGAAACCCGGAACTACTCAAATATTTGCAGTTTTCTCAAACAGGAAGTCGTTTTTAATTATAAATGTCATTTGTTACAAATGTTCTTAGTACGAGTTAGAAATAACTCTGGCACTAAACTAGACTATGCAGATTTTATTTAAGAGAACTAAGTCTCATGATTAAGCTTATGTTGCTATCTAAAACTCTCATAATAGCCAGTAAGATGTAGAGGTTTCCAGGCTCACTGGCAGTGGTTTAGGAAGAAAAAATGAAGTTCCTGATGTTTCGCTCGTACGTGCGTCCAGCATCCCAAGAGGACTCATGGAAAACTGGAGTCAATTACGTTCTCATAATAGCATCAGCTCCACTCGAGAAGGATCTCTATAGGACAATAACACGCAGATATTCAATTTTTTTCGAACTTCAAGTCTGCTTGGTGTAACCAACACAGCTAACAGCAACGCTACGTAATTTCATTAAAAGCTACAAGTACTCGTAAATTGTAACTGACACGTCCGCTAACGCCGAGAAATGACGTTTGTTATGTAGAGGTTGGAGCATTTTAATATAACTATCGTGTGGCAACTACCTCGTATAGTTAAAAGTATTGCTTTGTGGTGCCATTTACAGGTGGATGTATATTTATTCCACCAATATGGCTGCTGGCTGGTATCACAGGAATACAGGCGAGTTCTCACAAATGCCAACCAAACGAATTTCATATGTTGAAGCGAAATGGCTTGAAAGAGAGCCAAAGGTTACACGTTTTTAAAACATAAACCGCTCTGTAGACAAAACGCCTACATGCGACTTTGGTCATATTCGTGACCTACTACACGATGCTTTTAAGTGTGGCCTTACACGATTCAAGGTTTGCTTTCGGCCCAATAATTTGAAACATTCATTTCGAAATGTGAGAAACATGTGGACACAGCTAAACGCACATCTTATTACATTGATGGTAGTTTACAAAATGCAATGTCTGACCTCCGTACTACACAGGTATGTCCGGTAACGATCTTAAGTCTAGAAAGCGTATTCTTAGGTAAATAATTTTCTTCTGCGAATATATAAAAGCCTACAAAAATGGGGAAACTCTGAATAAATTGTCACGTGCGCAATTTTATTTTACATAAAAATGCATGTATAGAACAAAAAATTATGTAAATGCATATTTTCATTGAAACGTTCATAAATATTGATGCGTCCTCTAGAAGGTCCCTTGTTACTTAGGGCTTCGAAGCGACGATATGTTAACTTTCGTGGTACTCGTCGATGTTGTGGCTTAGGAGGCGCTAGGATCTCAGGGCCCACCTCAACGAGTTGCAGCGGTGGTTGGAGAGGGAATTTTTTTCCACTCCGGGTTCTTCATAAAATAACGTCTTATAACTCTTTGGTATCGGTTTTCCTAGTTACACGGATGCCTGCAGGTTTTCATCAAATAAAGAACCACTCGCGGAATGTAAATGAAAAGTAAACAAGTTGGTGATTCAGAGTGTGTAAATGTTAGTCATATCCCTTTGTTTAAATATGCACGTCTTACATCCAGTGATGTGAGAAGATCATTTTCACAATCTAAGGCACTATTTAGAGACAACCGACAGGCACTCGTGATGGGCAATTTTGTTGTTCATTGCAATTTTAGGGGAACACACCAGCAGTTGCTATCGACCTACGAGTACTGATAACTTATTAAAATAATAAATTAACAATTTTCTCTCATTTCTGTGAATGTTTGTAGAACATTGTAAATTTTTACCAAAAATTGTAATATTTTTACTATATATTTTCTTCTTTCTTAGGATTTAAAAAATAAATAGTTAATTTCTTTTACCGCTTAAAAATACGCTCCCTACAGGCAACTTTGGAGTGGAAATATTATCATGATTACCAACATACATCTATTTTATGTACTCGAATTCATACATGAATGTTTTATGAAATGGTAAAACTTTCTCTGACAATATTACATATGAAACACTTATTTAATTTGTAATATTTTCTGTAAAACACACATTAGTTAATTTCCTCCTACGAAAATTTGCTATATTTCTAGTATAGGAGCATTTCGCATAACACAGCGAATAACACAAAATTTTATACAGATTAAAATATACTTAAAGAGTGAATTTTTTCAAGATAATTCACAGCTACATATATTTTGATTAAAGAGAATTCCTTACCAGACTGGTTGAATGGAAGCGCTAAAAAGTAAAAGCTAAAATTGTCTCAAAATAATGAGCCACGTAGTATGCTTATTACTCTTAATTTTAAAGCGTATTTGCAATATTAATATCTGATTCTAACACATCAGCATTAATAGGATGCAGAAATGTCTTGAAAATCTGTCATGTTACGATTACACGACATTCTCTTGTACAACTATTCATATATTTACTTCGTGCAAACTGTGGTGTGTAGAAACTGTCTTACTTTCTTTGTATGTAAAAAAAGCAACTTTCTTTAATTTCTGTGTAAGTAAAACAGGATTTAAAAAATACAGTAGGCTTTATAGATAGTAAAATTTATAACAGCAGATCGCTATGTAATGACTTTGAAATTAAATATACCAATATTGACATAAATGTTTCACTTCACGAGATCTAAATTTTTTCTATAGTAATATTTTGTCTATTTATTCATTTATTAAAGTAAATTTGGTACTGAACTGACATTTCGGTTTCGAGTTAAGCTGTTCACAGATATCCCCTTCTACAACTCTTTTTTATTCAGAAAGTTTCAAAACATGTGCATATTTTCGATAAAGTATCTAATTGTTGTATGGAATATAATACTTGTACTTTCTTGTATTCTAAATAGAAACGTAGTATAGAAAGTAAAAGTAAAAATGGTTCAAAATTACAAATGGCACTTTTGGAGGCCCAATTATGAAGAGAATAGCGAAGCAGGATAGCACTATCAGTGGAAGCACATAAAAGCGGTTAAGTTTGAATAGAATTAAAATCCCCAATATGTGCATTCTGTCCTCAGGTAAAAATGAAACCAAAGGTCATCACAACATCCAAAGAAAATAACATCTAAGAAAAAGACCAATTAATAAATGTGTAACTCTTTGATATTTATTTCCTTTCTGAAGTCTTTGAGGAGCTTCTTCTGATGCTTCAAGAGACAGTGAGGAAATATCTCTGTGAGTAACATTAGGAAAATGCGAAAATGAATACAACTTTTGAGCATTAAAGAGATGCGAAAACTGTACTTAGGTTAGGAGGGAGATGGGTCTAATTCCAATCCATTTTCCATTTCGAAGGCAGGAAAGGGACAAAGATAGAAAACACAGACCGCGTGCTGGAAGAGAAAATGGTATGCAGACAAATGAAAATGAGTTTAATGTGCCTGTACGTTATTCCAGAGAAAGAGAAGGGGGAGGAGAAGGAATTAAGTCAATGAAAATAAAATTTTATTGCTCCATCAAGAACATTTAAAAGCACTTCAGGATACAGCAATAAATGTAGTAAATTTAAAAAGAGCAAAAAAGGCCCCTTGCAGGACAATTGGTTGTACATAAAACGACTTACTTTCTCTTACTCTTATCTACCCCTTAATGAATAAGATCAAATGTTTCGATATCTTAGAATATACATTACTTACAGAATTTCGATAAAATACAACAGTTAAGGCTAACATTAGTATTTTAGCTTTAGTATATTAGTTTTCTTTTTTTTTTCCGCTTACTTCATCGTAGGATTTGTGCCTCATTCATGGCATCCTATACCTTGTGTCACAGAAGCTTGCCCCGTATCTCTAAACGGTCACGTGACCTTATCACCTCACATTGGCTGATGTTCTAGTATAGACTGTTGTGCGGTAAAAATTAGTTCGTTATTTAACATGGTGATATATCTTTATATGTTGGAAGAGAATTGTCAAATTTATATTTTCGTAACTGTTTGAATTAAACATATTACGCAACAGAGTTGATTTATCTGAAATGCATGTTAATTCTTAAACGAAGTAAAGAGGAGGTTCCTTTGCTCTCAAGCACAAGGCATGCACGTGATTTAGCGGTAGTGATGACATATTTGTTTATATGACTTTTATCACTGACCTTGTTTTGAACTGGATTAGTCATATCACCATTCAAAGGTGTGTTGTGCCGAGTGCAAGAGCTAAATTACTTTATTGATCGTTTATTGCGCGTGTACTTATTATATGTATAATGGCCGTGTCTACCACCAGTTTTTCGCTGAAGCATCGCAAGGGCTTTACAAAGCTGCGAAAAAAGAATTGTGTTGCATGTGTTTAATGCACTCACAGAGAAGAATCCGTCTTTGTCAATAAGAGAAGTCGAACAGCTGTGCTCTGAACTTACAGGTGTGTTAGATGCGTAGGAACATCGCGACATGAAATTGAGACAACAGGAAAACTTATCACTCCAGGGGCGATATTGCTGCGTGGCGAAGACGTTATTTAAGGACAATCAGACAACAATGATTCTGGGGTTTCCTTCAAAACAGGTCTACTTCACTAAATTTGAAATGCCGAAATCAGTTTTTTTTAATCACTTCACTAAATTTGAAGTGCCGTAATCAGTTTTTTTTAATCAGTTATATAAAATTCAAAGAGATAAATAAATAAATGTGTAACTATAATATTGTATAATGGATATAAATATGCATCAGTTCCAGCAACCCATTCAGTTTACCTCAAGGAAAAATATCATAACTTAAAATTAATTCTAGAACAAGTAAAATACGCAGCACGTAAGTGGCAGGTATGTGGAGATTTAAAAGTTATTGGCATGCTACTAGGCCAGCAATCAGGCTACACTAAAATGCCATGTTTTATTCGTGAATGGGATAGTAGAGCCCGATTGGATCACAAGACTAGAAAAAATTGGAAGCAGAGAGACAGTCTCGAGCCAGGAATGAAGAATATAATGCATTAGTGTCTTGTGGACCCCAAAAATGTTCTTTTACCACCTTTGGAAATAAAATTGGGCTTCATTAAGCAATATATGAAGCATTTGAATAAGGATGGCAACTGCCACAACTATATCTGCAAGAAGTTCCCTGGAATATATGATGCTAATATCAAAGAGGGAGTTGGTCCACAATTAGGAAGTTTATTTCTGATCCCTTATTTGAAGAAACAGGCATGGATTGGTTTTAAGAGTGTCATCAAAAATTTTCTGGGAAATTACAAGGGTACAAATTACAAAAATATTGTAGAAAATATGCTTGAGAACTTTCGAAATCCGGGCTGCAATATGGGTGTGAAAGTACATTTCTTGCACTTTCATTTGGACTTTTTTACAGAAAATCTCGGCGGAGTCAGTGAATAGCAGGTTGTATAATTTCACCAGGACATAAAGGAAGTGAAAAGAGGCTACCAGGGAAAGTGGAATGTGAATATGATAGCCGATTATTGCTGGTAGCTGAAAAGAGATGTATCTAATTCTTTCCATAGTAGGAACTCTACAAAATGTTCATTTGATTTCAAGGCAGTATGTAAAAAACTGGTTAAATGTTTGAATTTAAGTGATGATGTGAAACATTAATTAATTATGAAGAGTATTGTGTTCAGTTATGGATTTAATAACTTATATTTAATACTATAACATAAATTCGATACAGGCTAGTATGAAATGCATATTTTACTATCTCCTATATTGTGAAACATTGGTATGTGGTGAAGCAAAACTAAGTTCATATTCTGATTCAGCACACTCAAATTAGGGATTATGACATTAAAATAAAATGTCTGGACAAAAAGTTAAATTTTGCATATCAGTGCTATTTATGGAAATGGAATTGTGTATAAAACGTTGTTTTCAAAGGTATGCTAGTTTAGTCAAATTCGTTACCTATAATGAACAATTTTACCTTTATACGCCTGAAAGGCTGTTCAAAAGGGATTTGCATAGCTGCACGATATACTTGCATCGTAAATTTTGGATGTATTTCAAAGTTTTGTTTTTATTTAATATTCAGTAAAAATGATTAGGATTTCAAAGGTTATTCGTTATTCAAGACTAGCGTTTTATTTAGCATTCCGAAAGGATAGGATAAATTAGGAGATTCACGGAGGGTATTTGACATTTCGACTAGACTGGACTTTTGCCCAAAGTGGGCACCCGCAGAAGGAAGGATGAGGCGAGAGGAGACATGGCAGCCGACCCCAAGAAGCTATGACAGAGCAGAGGGCAAGGTCTCTTATCATTTAGCACTTGGAAACTCCCGGAAGTCCAGTAGAACCGGCATCCCACTTGCCGTGTTCCAGCCAATGATATTACACATAATGCAAATTTATTTGTATGATTCTTCACATGTAGTGCGGTAGTGACTTCCAGGAGTTTCTTTGTTTAATGAATGCCCTCACATAATCTCTTTATTAAGACTAGAATTAAGGATTGGTTTCTACGTACAACATAAGAGTTAGGAAAATGCAGACAACGCCGGCTCGGAGACCGTCCTGCTGGATGATGGGGTGTTTACCAGGAGCATATCATCCTGCCATGCAGCACCGATACTTTTCCTGGCACTTTCTGCACCGAAAGATACCACCAGATAAGAAAGGATTTGAAATGAGAATGCAAGGAGGGACAGGTAATTCGAGGCATTTGCTTGGCGACCTGGAGAAACCCCAGGAAAAAGTCCATGGGTCTGGTAGCCCGGCCACGAGAAACGAACCAGGACCTCCCGAGTGTGGCCCACAGACGAAACCGCTTGTCATCCCCACTCGGTGTCATTCTGACATATCAAAGATATGCAATTAGCTTTTAGACATTCAAGGGATTCCCTCAAACCTAGGGCAGATTTTCCGCATATATTCGCCACTAACACTATCCGACTGCGTACGGAAATGAGTATTTATTCGACTTGGAGATATGCTGTTACAGACAGATTTCATCTACCAACAAGCGCACGTGCAAAGCTGATGCACAGAATCGCTGAATCACTCGATATATTAATCAAATGCCTATACTCCCTTAACGAATCATTTTTCCATCACAATTGAGTTATTGTTCACACGTCAATTTAAATAATACAAAAGGCAAGAATAAAAATAATAATTCAACATCACAGTGGCTAATGCTAAACCCGGTTAAGCCAAGCATTTCAATTTACATTTAAAACCATATGAATTGTTTAATTTACGTAAATCCTGCGGGCACTGCCGCACGTTTCATTTGGTACACTAATTTATGGAAATGTTTATTGAGGTTAAATTTAATACACCATGAACGATGCAAAAATGTACTTCCATGCCATTTCGTTTAACAGCTTTCGGTTAGCGGAAAATGTCCAGGAAATGATTTAACTGAGGAGCGTCTTCGGACATTGCTATCACTGATACCTTAACAGTGAGAGTAGAGGTTCAAAGAAATGCTTATAACGTAAGTCGTAAATTTAAGGCGTAATTACGAAGGGAAGAAAGTATTATTCTAAAATGTATATTTTTGGGGCCACATCACAGAAGCTTTAAGCTATTTTCAATTATTTAATTTTACCAAGATGTGAATTTTATAATTTTTCCTCCTCTGGATTTAAACTTTTGGACTTTAAATTTACTTTTAGTGCACATATTACAAATAAATAAAGGGTGATAATACTGAATCATGATTGAATCAACATTGAACTTATCGAAACGTATACAGTTTTTTAGCATGTACCAGGTGAGTCAGCTGGCCCTATTTATTCTTATCTATGCATCCCGCAGTTTATAGTCTAAGGTGAAAACACTGACCCTTTTAGCCGTGATTGCATTCATCTATTCAATACGCTTCGCACCCAGTATACTTACGGCCCTGAATGAGCACCATGAAGTTGCGAAAAGCTTAAATAAACGAAGACTTTTCATACACGTAATACACGCAAGGTGATAAACGAATGCTTTCCCAAAGAGCAATGGAGAGTACGTGGCAGCTGGCTGAGTGAGTTAGCTTGCTGGAATGTGCTGATAGGAAGCCTAATCCGTTTCACATAAGCTTGCTCCCTATCTCTTAACGGTCACGTGACCTCACCTCTCATTGGCTGCTATTGCAGTATAGACTGTTGTGCGGTAAAAATTAGTTCGTTATTTAACATGGTGATAGATCTTTATATGTTGGAAGAGAATGGTCAAATTTATATTTTTGTAACTGCTTTAATTAAATATATTAAGCAACAGAGTTGATTTTTCGAAACGCATGTTAATTCTTAAACGAAGTAAAGAGGAGGTTCTTTTGCTCTCAAGCACATGACACGATAGCACGTGATTTAGCGGTAGTGATGACATATTTGTTTATATGACTTTTATCACTGACCTTGTTTTGATCTGGATTAGTCATATCGCCATTCGAAAGTGTGTTGTGCCGAGTGGTAGAGCTAAATTATTTTATTGATCGTTTATTGCGCGTGTACTTATTAGATGTATAATGGCAGTGTCTACCGCCAGTTATTGCTGAAGCATCTCAAGGGAAAACCTTTACAAAGCGGCGAAAAAAGAATTGTGCTGCATGTGTTTAATGCACTCGCAGAGGAATCCGTCTTTGTCAGTGAGAGAAGTCGAACAGCTGTGCTCCGAACTTACAGGTGCGAGTGTTATGTTCGTAGGAACTTCACGACATGAAATTGAGACAACAGGAAAACTTACCATTCCAGGGGTGGTATTGCTGTGTGGCGAATACGTTATTTAAGGACAATCAGATTGTACCGGGATACAAATCGCAAAATATACTACCTTGACAAGACTTGGGTGAATGAAGAACACACGACTTTTAAGACTGAAAGACAAGCATTTTGCAATGTATATGTGCTGGTTTAAAAAATCCCAGTGCAAAAGGCCGAAGGCCTTTCATTATAAACTTGTTTCAGTTTATTTCTCATTCATTCAGTTTCAACTTGCTCAGTTTCATTATAAACTTCATTATTTTGGCATGGCTTCATATTCTTATTTGTATGGTTTTATCTATCTTCCTGGCAATTATTATGACGTTTACTGCAGTTTTAAATGTGACGAGAAGGCACCGCCTATGGACTATGGCGCGAAAGCATTAGCCAATTAGGATGAGGGGGAAGGTAGTTGCACGAGGAGTGATACATGTCAGCGGGGCATGGTTATATGAAACAGAGATTAGACGAAACGACGTCACATTTTTTTTTCTTTCTCCCAATCTTTATTGTCTGTATTTTAGTTACTAATTTGTTTATTGTTGCTGCTATTGGTTCATTTGTGAGGCAAAGACACAAGAATTCCAATCCGATAATTAGGGATTTACAGGGATTTGCTTACTATGCAAGTTACGCTGAGCTCACCCTAACGGCAGGTAGTTGAGGTCCTTGCCCTTTAAAGGGTAACTTTATCTTTTATTAGGGATCACTTTTAACTTTGTGACCCTTATAATCTGTGCCGTCTCTGGTGTTGTAAACCATGTTACGTAGTTGACTTTCATTGATTACGAGAATTTCGACGACATTAAATCTAATAGTTTTAGTTCCATGCCTAGATCTTGTGTTTCACTATGCATTTGTGAAAAGTTTGAAACTTGGTTGAATGGGTCAAGCACAATGCCGACCATAACTAAGAACTGTACATTTATAACTATCTGCCAGTGAAAAACATGACTATTGTTGTATTTTGTGAACACCTATAATGTTATGAAATGTTATTTGTATTATAACATCGAATTATAGGCCCCAAGAGATAAAACAAAGGGTAATACAATTTTAGAGTTAACCACAAAGGATTTGAACTGAACTTGCAGAGGCAGAGTGGTGAAATAACCTGTATATCATTTAGCCAAAGTTACCTTATGAGGGAAGGTTCCTATCGCAGACCTCATCACCCACCTCGAATCTTTACACGCCTTTTACAGCTTCATACAGTACTTTGAGCTCCTTTTGGTAGTTTTAGCATAAATAAAAACACTGCATCCGCAATTAAAATTACTGTATGAGTTAAAAACTGCCATAATTTGTGACAGAAGCGAAAACTATCTGCCTAATTCTTAGCATTTTTGGGCATGGCTGTACAACGAAAACATGCGTTGGCTGAAGATTTAAATCCAGTTGGTCCCACTGTGTAGATCTGCCATTTTGTATTCTAATGTTGCTGTCAACTGATGCATCTTATAGGTTGTTCCTTCAGGGGCGTGTTTAAAGGTGTGTGCGAAAGTAAAGCTAATGAAAAAAAAAGTTTTGTAAATACGATTAAAACTATTACTGCCGCTCTCTGTATCTGGCTAAGATATTTTTGGAATCGACATACATGATGATTGCTTTCAGTCCCATACAACACTTATGCATAAAATGTTTTGGAAATAATCCATTAGAAGGCATTCAAGAAAGGCATAAGTCACACATGTCGCTTAGCACGTTGAATAAATTCAAAAATAAATAGGGACAGGTGACTCACACCTGGTACAGATGAAAATTTAACACAAGAGACAGGTTATATACGTGCAATATGGAAAACAAGGCAGGGATAATTATACCTATCACTCTGCTTTGCCAGTACGTCTCAGACATCAAAGATTTGTTGACAATGATTTATCATTGGAGCAGTTAACTTAGAGCTATATAAGCATTATCAGGATAACTTGTCATTCAGATAATATTGTACAGAATAAAATGAGTTTGAGCATAGGAACTCTCTAGCAGCATTTTTAAAAGCACTGAAATGATCAATTTTTTTTAAGATCATTAGGAAGAGCGTCAAATATTTTGATGGTTTTATAACTCACACCTTTCTAGAAACAAGAAAGTTTAGCGCTGGAATATTGGATATTATACTTTTGTCTAGTGTTTATTCTATAAATTTCATTACTATATTGTTATAAATGAGACCCGATTGCATACAAAGAATTTTAGGATCGAGAATATGTACATGCAAGGAAGGGTTAACATCTTCACTGTTCTAAAAAGATCTTTGAGTTAGTAATGATTCTTATAACTTTCTTTTGTATACAAAATATTTTTTTTTTTTTTTTTACTTTGTACTTAGTGCCCCAAAATAATATTCCATATTTCATGATAGAGTAAAGTATGCATAACACATTAATTTAAGTTTATTAGTAGAACTCGCATTAACCAGCTCTCGGATAACATAACAGGCAGAGCTGAGTTTAGGTAAGGTATACTTTATGTGAGCTTCCCCACCTAAACATATTCGTATGTCAACTTGAAGGCCCAGACATTTTATGCTATTTCTTCTAATAACATATCATTAATCCCAATTTATATTTGAGTATGGGGCATATGGCACGTTATAAATTAATCATGTGGATGAAACAAACTAATTAGGAAGTTAAACCAAAAGATCCTACGACAGGCGAATGCGGAACCCGGTGGGAAGCTGTGAATAGAAAACTGGGCCTAGAGAAGATGGTGGAAGAACTGTGCTGGCGACGGATCGCTGTGTGTAGTGGATGGCCGAATCTTCTGAATAATTCAAAATTATGTTGCTGCAGTCTGCATCACTCAGGGTAAGCGTGCATCTGTAGAGGGGGTAGGAAAAGGAACATGTCACTGGGTAGAGACGATTTGTGATTAATTAATGTATCGAGTCGTCAAAGACGATAATACAGCAAACAAAGTCTGCTGTTGACGCTAGTCTTGCAGGTGAGCCGACGGTCAAGAGCACCCCTAAATATTTTACTGTGTCGTCATTACGTTTTCATATAATTTGTCTTAAAGTAGGCAAAGCAAACACTTTTATATGAGCAGTATCACTCTTGTATGTGACAGGTAGAGGAAATGACGCGAGTGTGCTGCAAGAATGCTCCTCAAAAGAATGCACTTTCTCCTGCCAGGAATATGTACTACATTAACACCCTAGTGTGACGAGAAATGTTCAGGAAAGGAGCATTTCTCTGCGGGAGACTTAAGGCACACAACACAGTAAAGTTACTTAGCAGCGTTAAACGAAATACGAGAGAAATATACCAACTTTCTCAACAAGACAGCGCGACAAAATAAACACAATTTAAGCTAAAGGCGTGGAGCCAAGCCGAGCAGACGGAACCGGAAAACCTGTCGTAAAGTTAAAACCATATTATATCATCACATAGCGGCACTAGCTAGCTGTCTTACTAAAGATTAACACAACGAGCATGCAGAAAACCACTCAATGGAGTGGTAATTCTTATATCTTTGAAATCCCCTGCTCTTCCAGCTGGTCACAGGTTATATCAAGCTTCCAATTACGACACCTCCAGGTCAGGGGTTCCTTTTTAATATTAATGTCATACATTTTTAATCCCATTTTGTTGAGTATGAATAACAGAGGCATACCTTGGCATTATACTGCAAATATAACAAAATTTTAATAGGCTAAATAAACCGCTTCGATACTTGAATTATATTTGTATATCATTATTTTCCTTATAGTTCACTGAAATAGTATCAAGCAATTATTTTTGACTTGATTTTGACAATCGGGTGTGTTTTGGATTCTGAGAACTCATAGAAAGCTTTTGTTATACCCAATTCTCTAACTAACAAATTAAGTTAATTGATGGAAATTAATCGCTCCTTCACACTAGCCGTGTATAACGTATTCTAATTACCAACAGTGGATATAATAAGAGTTAAATAATAAAGAGTTTAACGATGAAGACTGGGAGTCAAGTACTTACAATAGTAAGTCGCCACAAACTGTGTATCTCGAATACGATAGCCCCTAGTGGTTTACCGGCAAAACATATGAGTCAATTGCAGAACTTAATGTCATGACTGCAAGTTGGTTATGGTAGCTCGATGAGTATGAACGAATGGACGGAAACCAGGAGATCCGTGGTTCAAATGCCGGCTATGATATTTAATTTTTCAGTTTTACTCTACCTGTCTTAAAAATTAATATTTCTTGGCTTATGTAGAGTAAGATTTGGACGATTATACTAGTGACCTTCTTTTTATGTGCGTGTAGGCTTCTAGTAAGGGCCACCCGTTGTTTTAAAAACAATCAATACTGTAGGAGCAAAGTTACCTTACACTTTTGAAAGCTAACCCCACCATATTTTTCAACCCCTTAAGCAGAAATATTTAGAGCTTAAACGATATGGTCAAAACACTGCACAATATACATATTGAAAAATTCGTACATTACAGCTTAAAAAATACACCTTCTCCTTACTTTGAGTAATATTGAACATTTTTAAAAGCTGACCTTACTTTATTTACAACTCCGTAAAGGTAAAAGTACACTTGATTAACCAGTGCAGAAATATAAGCACAAACTATAGAATGGGAGAAACTTATACAAGACAACTTCAAACAGCTACCCATACTCACAATCGTCAACCCCTTACGTGCATATTGACCTGTTTTCCCAATGTGGACAACCCTCGGACACTTAGGCTTTAGGTCAAACAGCCACCCTTATATTTTATTCAATCCCATAACTATCCTTACCAAATAACACTTATAGGAAAAGTGAAAAAAACTCAATATTTACGATTTTGCGTTCCTTAAACCCAGTACAGTTGAGGGAATATGAGTTATTATTCAAGTACATTTGAGGGAAGCCGAATTTATGAAATGTATATCTGAAATGGGTATAGCAGTGTTCCACCACTGAATTAGAAGAATCTTGTGTTGCAAATAGTATACTAGAAAGGGAGAATGCAGGTTGGACAGTAGGGTTGTTAATTATTTTGTTTGTTAACGACGTTGTGAATGGCCAGTCGCTGGGGTGCCGGAATTTCGTCTCGCAGGAGCTCCTTTACACTTCAGTAAATCAACTGATATGGAGCTCACGCTTTTATGAACACTTAAAAACTATTTGTCTGGGTCGGATTTGAACCAATGCCATTGACATTAGTACACCAGCTCCTAAACAAATGGGCCACCGAGGGCGACACATGAGGTTAGATGCCCAGTCCTGTGCTATGCATTAGCCACTCATTTATAACGAGAAGTCTACTCAAACACTTCACACTTCTCACATTTCAGAACTGGTTCGTTTTGACTGCCGTTCACTCTCTTAAGTCCTTCTGCATACCTCATGCCTCTTCTCTTTGAATTTTTATCACTTTAGATGTAAACCGGCGAAGAAGAAAATATATTTTACTGATCATTCATTATACACTATAGTGAAAATAAGCCAAAATATATTTTTCCTGGAAATGATAGCAATGGCTCGATTAGTATTTTCGTTTTCAAATCTAAGGAACCATTTTTCCCAACAAAACTGAAATCGAAAACCTAAAAAATCAATAATTGAAGTGGATATACTATTACGAGATCCAGCTTTGGCCATTGCTATTATGAGTGTAAAGGTTTGGAAATTAAAAGTAAATTCGATTAATTATGCCATTATAACTAGTATTACTATTACTACCATTATTATTATTAATTATTATTATTAATTATTATTATAATTATTATTATTATTATTATTATTATTATTATTATTATTATTATTATTATTATTATTATTATTATTATTATTATTATTATTATTATTATTATTATTATTAAAATAATAAATTAACAATTTTCTCTCATTTCTGTGAATGTTTGTAGAACATTGTAAATTTTTACCAAAAATTGTAATATTTTTACTATATATTTTCTTCTTTCTTAGGATTTAAAAAATAAATAGTTAATTTCTTTTACCGCTTAAAAATACGCTCCCTACAGGCAACTTTGGAGTGGAAATATTATCATGATTACCAACATACATCTATTTTATGTACTCGAATTCATACATGAATGTTTTATGAAATGGTAAAACTTTCTCTGACAATATTACATATGAAACACTTATTTAATTTGTAATATTTTCTGTAAAACACACATTAGTTAATTTCCTCCTACGAAAATTTGCTATATTTCTAGTATAGGAGCATTTCGCATAACACAGCGAATAACACAAAATTTTATACAGATTAAAATATACTTAAAGAGTGAATTTTTTCAAGATAATTCACAGCTACATATATTTTGATTAAAGAGAATTCCTTACCAGACTGGTTGAATGGAAGCGCTAAAAAGTAAAAGCTAAAATTGTCTCAAAATAATGAGCCACGTAGTATGCTTATTACTCTTAATTTTAAAGCGTATTTGCAATATTAATATCTGATTCTAACACATCAGCATTAATAGGATGCAGAAATGTCTTGAAAATCTGTCATGTTACGATTACACGACATTCTCTTGTACAACTATTCATATATTTACTTCGTGCAAACTGTGGTGTGTAGAAACTGTCTTACTTTCTTTGTATGTAAAAAAAGCAACTTTCTTTAATTTCTGTGTAAGTAAAACAGGATTTAAAAAATACAGTAGGCTTTATAGATAGTAAAATTTATAACAGCAGATCGCTATGTAATGACTTTGAAATTAAATATACCAATATTGACATAAATGTTTCACTTCACGAGATCTAAATTTTTTCTATAGTAATATTTTGTCTATTTATTCATTTATTAAAGTAAATTTGGTACTGAACTGACATTTCGGTTTCGAGTTAAGCTGTTCACAGATATCCCCTTCTACAACTCTTTTTTATTCAGAAAGTTTCAAAACATGTGCATATTTTCGATAAAGTATCTAATTGTTGTATGGAATATAATACTTGTACTTTCTTGTATTCTAAATAGAAACGTAGTATAGAAAGTAAAAGTAAAAATGGTTCAAAATTACAAATGGCACTTTTGGAGGCCCAATTATGAAGAGAATAGCGAAGCAGGATAGCACTATCAGTGGAAGCACATAAAAGCGGTTAAGTTTGAATAGAATTAAAATCCCCAATATGTGCATTCTGTCCTCAGGTAAAAATGAAACCAAAGGTCATCACAACATCCAAAGAAAATAACATCTAAGAAAAAGACCAATTAATAAATGTGTAACTCTTTGATATTTATTTCCTTTCTGAAGTCTTTGAGGAGCTTCTTCTGATGCTTCAAGAGACAGTGAGGAAATATCTCTGTGAGTAACATTAGGAAAATGCGAAAATGAATACAACTTTTGAGCATTAAAGAGATGCGAAAACTGTACTTAGGTTAGGAGGGAGATGGGTCTAATTCCAATCCATTTTCCATTTCGAAGGCAGGAAAGGGACAAAGATAGAAAACACAGACCGCGTGCTGGAAGAGAAAATGGTATGCAGACAAATGAAAATGAGTTTAATGTGCCTGTACGTTATTCCAGAGAAAGAGAAGGGGGAGGAGAAGGAATTAAGTCAATGAAAATAAAATTTTATTGCTCCATCAAGAACATTTAAAAGCACTTCAGGATACAGCAATAAATGTAGTAAATTTAAAAAGAGCAAAAAAGGCCCCTTGCAGGACAATTGGTTGTACATAAAACGACTTACTTTCTCTTACTCTTATCTACCCCTTAATGAATAAGATCAAATGTTTCGATATCTTAGAATATACATTACTTACAGAATTTCGATAAAATACAACAGTTAAGGCTAACATTAGTATTTTAGCTTTAGTATATTAGTTTTCTTTTTTTTTTCCGCTTACTTCATCGTAGGATTTGTGCCTCATTCATGGCATCCTATACCTTGTGTCACAGAAGCTTGCCCCGTATCTCTAAACGGTCACGTGACCTTATCACCTCACATTGGCTGATGTTCTAGTATAGACTGTTGTGCGGTAAAAATTAGTTCGTTATTTAACATGGTGATATATCTTTATATGTTGGAAGAGAATTGTCAAATTTATATTTTCGTAACTGTTTGAATTAAACATATTACGCAACAGAGTTGATTTATCTGAAATGCATGTTAATTCTTAAACGAAGTAAAGAGGAGGTTCCTTTGCTCTCAAGCACAAGGCATGCACGTGATTTAGCGGTAGTGATGACATATTTGTTTATATGACTTTTATCACTGACCTTGTTTTGAACTGGATTAGTCATATCACCATTCAAAGGTGTGTTGTGCCGAGTGCAAGAGCTAAATTACTTTATTGATCGTTTATTGCGCGTGTACTTATTATATGTATAATGGCCGTGTCTACCACCAGTTTTTCGCTGAAGCATCGCAAGGGCTTTACAAAGCTGCGAAAAAAGAATTGTGTTGCATGTGTTTAATGCACTCACAGAGAAGAATCCGTCTTTGTCAATAAGAGAAGTCGAACAGCTGTGCTCTGAACTTACAGGTGTGTTAGATGCGTAGGAACATCGCGACATGAAATTGAGACAACAGGAAAACTTATCACTCCAGGGGCGATATTGCTGCGTGGCGAAGACGTTATTTAAGGACAATCAGACAACAATGATTCTGGGGTTTCCTTCAAAACAGGTCTACTTCACTAAATTTGAAATGCCGAAATCAGTTTTTTTTAATCACTTCACTAAATTTGAAGTGCCGTAATCAGTTTTTTTTAATCAGTTATATAAAATTCAAAGAGATAAATAAATGTGTAACTATAATATTGTATAATGGATATAAATATGCATCAGTTCCAGCAACCCATTCAGTTTACCTCAAGGAAAAATATCATAACTTAAAATTAATTCTAGAACAAGTAAAATACGCAGCACGTAAGTGGCAGGTATGTGGAGATTTAAAAGTTATTGGCATGCTACTAGGCCAGCAATCAGGCTACACTAAAATGCCATGTTTTATTCGTGAATGGGATAGTAGAGCCCGATTGGATCACAAGACTAGAAAAAATTGGAAGCAGAGAGACAGTCTCGAGCCAGGAATGAAGAATATAATGCATTAGTGTCTTGTGGACCCCAAAAATGTTCTTTTACCACCTTTGGAAATAAAATTGGGCTTCATTAAGCAATATATGAAGCATTTGAATAAGGATGGCAACTGCCACAACTATATCTGCAAGAAGTTCCCTGGAATATATGATGCTAATATCAAAGAGGGAGTTGGTCCACAATTAGGAAGTTTATTTCTGATCCCTTATTTGAAGAAACAGGCATGGATTGGTTTTAAGAGTGTCATCAAAAATTTTCTGGGAAATTACAAGGGTACAAATTACAAAAATATTGTAGAAAATATGCTTGAGAACTTTCGAAATCCGGGCTGCAATATGGGTGTGAAAGTACATTTCTTGCACTTTCATTTGGACTTTTTTACAGAAAATCTCGGCGGAGTCAGTGAATAGCAGGTTGTATAATTTCACCAGGACATAAAGGAAGTGAAAAGAGGCTACCAGGGAAAGTGGAATGTGAATATGATAGCCGATTATTGCTGGTAGCTGAAAAGAGATGTATCTAATTCTTTCCATAGTAGGAACTCTACAAAATGTTCATTTGATTTCAAGGCAGTATGTAAAAAACTGGTTAAATGTTTGAATTTAAGTGATGATGTGAAACATTAATTAATTATGAAGAGTATTGTGTTCAGTTATGGATTTAATAACTTATATTTAATACTATAACATAAATTCGATACAGGCTAGTATGAAATGCATATTTTACTATCTCCTATATTGTGAAACATTGGTATGTGGTGAAGCAAAACTAAGTTCATATTCTGATTCAGCACACTCAAATTAGGGATTATGACATTAAAATAAAATGTCTGGACAAAAAGTTAAATTTTGCATATCAGTGCTATTTATGGAAATGGAATTGTGTATAAAACGTTGTTTTCAAAGGTATGCTAGTTTAGTCAAATTCGTTACCTATAATGAACAATTTTACCTTTATACGCCTGAAAGGCTGTTCAAAAGGGATTTGCATAGCTGCACGATATACTTGCATCGTAAATTTTGGATGTATTTCAAAGTTTTGTTTTTATTTAATATTCAGTAAAAATGATTAGGATTTCAAAGGTTATTCGTTATTCAAGACTAGCGTTTTATTTAGCATTCCGAAAGGATAGGATAAATTAGGAGATTCACGGAGGGTATTTGACATTTCGACTAGACTGGACTTTTGCCCAAAGTGGGCACCCGCAGAAGGAAGGATGAGGCGAGAGGAGACATGGCAGCCGACCCCAAGAAGCTATGACAGAGCAGAGGGCAAGGTCTCTTATCATTTAGCACTTGGAAACTCCCGGAAGTCCAGTAGAACCGGCATCCCACTTGCCGTGTTCCAGCCAATGATATTACACATAATGCAAATTTATTTGTATGATTCTTCACATGTAGTGCGGTAGTGACTTCCAGGAGTTTCTTTGTTTAATGAATGCCCTCACATAATCTCTTTATTAAGACTAGAATTAAGGATTGGTTTCTACGTACAACATAAGAGTTAGGAAAATGCAGACAACGCCGGCTCGGAGACCGTCCTGCTGGATGATGGGGTGTTTACCAGGAGCATATCATCCTGCCATGCAGCACCGATACTTTTCCTGGCACTTTCTGCACCGAAAGATACCACCAGATAAGAAAGGATTTGAAATGAGAATGCAAGGAGGGACAGGTAATTCGAGGCATTTGCTTGGCGACCTGGAGAAACCCCAGGAAAAAGTCCATGGGTCTGGTAGCCCGGCCACGAGAAACGAACCAGGACCTCCCGAGTGTGGCCCACAGACGAAACCGCTTGTCATCCCCACTCGGTGTCATTCTGACATATCAAAGATATGCAATTAGCTTTTAGACATTCAAGGGATTCCCTCAAACCTAGGGCAGATTTTCCGCATATATTCGCCACTAACACTATCCGACTGCGTACGGAAATGAGTATTTATTCGACTTGGAGATATGCTGTTACAGACAGATTTCATCTACCAACAAGCGCACGTGCAAAGCTGATGCACAGAATCGCTGAATCACTCGATATATTAATCAAATGCCTATACTCCCTTAACGAATCATTTTTCCATCACAATTGAGTTATTGTTCACACGTCAATTTAAATAATACAAAAGGCAAGAATAAAAATAATAATTCAACATCACAGTGGCTAATGCTAAACCCGGTTAAGCCAAGCATTTCAATTTACATTTAAAACCATATGAATTGTTTAATTTACGTAAATCCTGCGGGCACTGCCGCACGTTTCATTTGGTACACTAATTTATGGAAATGTTTATTGAGGTTAAATTTAATACACCATGAACGATGCAAAAATGTACTTCCATGCCATTTCGTTTAACAGCTTTCGGTTAGCGGAAAATGTCCAGGAAATGATTTAACTGAGGAGCGTCTTCGGACATTGCTATCACTGATACCTTAACAGTGAGAGTAGAGGTTCAAAGAAATGCTTATAACGTAAGTCGTAAATTTAAGGCGTAATTACGAAGGGAAGAAAGTATTATTCTAAAATGTATATTTTTGGGGCCACATCACAGAAGCTTTAAGCTATTTTCAATTATTTAATTTTACCAAGATGTGAATTTTATAATTTTTCCTCCTCTGGATTTAAACTTTTGGACTTTAAATTTACTTTTAGTGCACATATTACAAATAAATAAAGGGTGATAATACTGAATCATGATTGAATCAACATTGAACTTATCGAAACGTATACAGTTTTTTAGCATGTACCAGGTGAGTCAGCTGGCCCTATTTATTCTTATCTATGCATCCCGCAGTTTATAGTCTAAGGTGAAAACACTGACCCTTTTAGCCGTGATTGCATTCATCTATTCAATACGCTTCGCACCCAGTATACTTACGGCCCTGAATGAGCACCATGAAGTTGCGAAAAGCTTAAATAAACGAAGACTTTTCATACACGTAATACACGCAAGGTGATAAACGAATGCTTTCCCAAAGAGCAATGGAGAGTACGTGGCAGCTGGCTGAGTGAGTTAGCTTGCTGGAATGTGCTGATAGGAAGCCTAATCCGTTTCACATAAGCTTGCTCCCTATCTCTTAACGGTCACGTGACCTCACCTCTCATTGGCTGCTATTGCAGTATAGACTGTTGTGCGGTAAAAATTAGTTCGTTATTTAACATGGTGATAGATCTTTATATGTTGGAAGAGAATGGTCAAATTTATATTTTTGTAACTGCTTTAATTAAATATATTAAGCAACAGAGTTGATTTTTCGAAACGCATGTTAATTCTTAAACGAAGTAAAGAGGAGGTTCTTTTGCTCTCAAGCACATGACACGATAGCACGTGATTTAGCGGTAGTGATGACATATTTGTTTATATGACTTTTATCACTGACCTTGTTTTGATCTGGATTAGTCATATCGCCATTCGAAAGTGTGTTGTGCCGAGTGGTAGAGCTAAATTATTTTATTGATCGTTTATTGCGCGTGTACTTATTAGATGTATAATGGCAGTGTCTACCGCCAGTTATTGCTGAAGCATCTCAAGGGAAAACCTTTACAAAGCGGCGAAAAAAGAATTGTGCTGCATGTGTTTAATGCACTCGCAGAGGAATCCGTCTTTGTCAGTGAGAGAAGTCGAACAGCTGTGCTCCGAACTTACAGGTGCGAGTGTTATGTTCGTAGGAACTTCACGACATGAAATTGAGACAACAGGAAAACTTACCATTCCAGGGGTGGTATTGCTGTGTGGCGAATACGTTATTTAAGGACAATCAGATTGTACCGGGATACAAATCGCAAAATATACTACCTTGACAAGACTTGGGTGAATGAAGAACACACGACTTTTAAGACTGAAAGACAAGCATTTTGCAATGTATATGTGCTGGTTTAAAAAATCCCAGTGCAAAAGGCCGAAGGCCTTTCATTATAAACTTGTTTCAGTTTATTTCTCATTCATTCAGTTTCAACTTGCTCAGTTTCATTATAAACTTCATTATTTTGGCATGGCTTCATATTCTTATTTGTATGGTTTTATCTATCTTCCTGGCAATTATTATGACGTTTACTGCAGTTTTAAATGTGACGAGAAGGCACCGCCTATGGACTATGGCGCGAAAGCATTAGCCAATTAGGATGAGGGGGAAGGTAGTTGCACGAGGAGTGATACATGTCAGCGGGGCATGGTTATATGAAACAGAGATTAGACGAAACGACGTCACATTTTTTTTTCTTTCTCCCAATCTTTATTGTCTGTATTTTAGTTACTAATTTGTTTATTGTTGCTGCTATTGGTTCATTTGTGAGGCAAAGACACAAGAATTCCAATCCGATAATTAGGGATTTACAGGGATTTGCTTACTATGCAAGTTACGCTGAGCTCACCCTAACGGCAGGTAGTTGAGGTCCTTGCCCTTTAAAGGGTAACTTTATCTTTTATTAGGGATCACTTTTAACTTTGTGACCCTTATAATCTGTGCCGTCTCTGGTGTTGTAAACCATGTTACGTAGTTGACTTTCATTGATTACGAGAATTTCGACGACATTAAATCTAATAGTTTTAGTTCCATGCCTAGATCTTGTGTTTCACTATGCATTTGTGAAAAGTTTGAAACTTGGTTGAATGGGTCAAGCACAATGCCGACCATAACTAAGAACTGTACATTTATAACTATCTGCCAGTGAAAAACATGACTATTGTTGTATTTTGTGAACACCTATAATGTTATGAAATGTTATTTGTATTATAACATCGAATTATAGGCCCCAAGAGATAAAACAAAGGGTAATACAATTTTAGAGTTAACCACAAAGGATTTGAACTGAACTTGCAGAGGCAGAGTGGTGAAATAACCTGTATATCATTTAGCCAAAGTTACCTTATGAGGGAAGGTTCCTATCGCAGACCTCATCA
This sequence comes from Mantis religiosa, assembly GCA_030765055.1. NCBI lineage: Eukaryota > Metazoa > Arthropoda > Insecta > Mantodea > Mantidae > Mantis > Mantis religiosa. The sequence continues at coordinate 37,346,881 of CM060955.1, forward strand.
CCCACCTCGAATCTTTACACGCCTTTTACAGCTTCATACAGTACTTTGAGCTCCTTTTGGTAGTTTTAGCATAAATAAAAACACTGCATCCGCAATTAAAATTACTGTATGAGTTAAAAACTGCCATAATTTGTGACAGAAGCGAAAACTATCTGCCTAATTCTTAGCATTTTTGGGCATGGCTGTACAACGAAAACATGCGTTGGCTGAAGATTTAAATCCAGTTGGTCCCACTGTGTAGATCTGCCATTTTGTATTCTAATGTTGCTGTCAACTGATGCATCTTATAGGTTGTTCCTTCAGGGGCGTGTTTAAAGGTGTGTGCGAAAGTAAAGCTAATGAAAAAAAAAGTTTTGTAAATACGATTAAAACTATTACTGCCGCTCTCTGTATCTGGCTAAGATATTTTTGGAATCGACATACATGATGATTGCTTTCAGTCCCATACAACACTTATGCATAAAATGTTTTGGAAATAATCCATTAGAAGGCATTCAAGAAAGGCATAAGTCACACATGTCGCTTAGCACGTTGAATAAATTCAAAAATAAATAGGGACAGGTGACTCACACCTGGTACAGATGAAAATTTAACACAAGAGACAGGTTATATACGTGCAATATGGAAAACAAGGCAGGGATAATTATACCTATCACTCTGCTTTGCCAGTACGTCTCAGACATCAAAGATTTGTTGACAATGATTTATCATTGGAGCAGTTAACTTAGAGCTATATAAGCATTATCAGGATAACTTGTCATTCAGATAATATTGTACAGAATAAAATGAGTTTGAGCATAGGAACTCTCTAGCAGCATTTTTAAAAGCACTGAAATGATCAATTTTTTTTAAGATCATTAGGAAGAGCGTCAAATATTTTGATGGTTTTATAACTCACACCTTTCTAGAAACAAGAAAGTTTAGCGCTGGAATATTGGATATTATACTTTTGTCTAGTGTTTATTCTATAAATTTCATTACTATATTGTTATAAATGAGACCCGATTGCATACAAAGAATTTTAGGATCGAGAATATGTACATGCAAGGAAGGGTTAACATCTTCACTGTTCTAAAAAGATCTTTGAGTTAGTAATGATTCTTATAACTTTCTTTTGTATACAAAATATTTTTTTTTTTTTTTTTTACTTTGTACTTAGTGCCCCAAAATAATATTCCATATTTCATGATAGAGTAAAGTATGCATAACACATTAATTTAAGTTTATTAGTAGAACTCGCATTAACCAGCTCTCGGATAACATAACAGGCAGAGCTGAGTTTAGGTAAGGTATACTTTATGTGAGCTTCCCCACCTAAACATATTCGTATGTCAACTTGAAGGCCCAGACATTTTATGCTATTTCTTCTAATAACATATCATTAATCCCAATTTATATTTGAGTATGGGGCATATGGCACGTTATAAATTAATCATGTGGATGAAACAAACTAATTAGGAAGTTAAACCAAAAGATCCTACGACAGGCGAATGCGGAACCCGGTGGGAAGCTGTGAATAGAAAACTGGGCCTAGAGAAGATGGTGGAAGAACTGTGCTGGCGACGGATCGCTGTGTGTAGTGGATGGCCGAATCTTCTGAATAATTCAAAATTATGTTGCTGCAGTCTGCATCACTCAGGGTAAGCGTGCATCTGTAGAGGGGGTAGGAAAAGGAACATGTCACTGGGTAGAGACGATTTGTGATTAATTAATGTATCGAGTCGTCAAAGACGATAATACAGCAAACAAAGTCTGCTGTTGACGCTAGTCTTGCAGGTGAGCCGACGGTCAAGAGCACCCCTAAATATTTTACTGTGTCGTCATTACGTTTTCATATAATTTGTCTTAAAGTAGGCAAAGCAAACACTTTTATATGAGCAGTATCACTCTTGTATGTGACAGGTAGAGGAAATGACGCGAGTGTGCTGCAAGAATGCTCCTCAAAAGAATGCACTTTCTCCTGCCAGGAATATGTACTACATTAACACCCTAGTGTGACGAGAAATGTTCAGGAAAGGAGCATTTCTCTGCGGGAGACTTAAGGCACACAACACAGTAAAGTTACTTAGCAGCGTTAAACGAAATACGAGAGAAATATACCAACTTTCTCAACAAGACAGCGCGACAAAATAAACACAATTTAAGCTAAAGGCGTGGAGCCAAGCCGAGCAGACGGAACCGGAAAACCTGTCGTAAAGTTAAAACCATATTATATCATCACATAGCGGCACTAGCTAGCTGTCTTACTAAAGATTAACACAACGAGCATGCAGAAAACCACTCAATGGAGTGGTAATTCTTATATCTTTGAAATCCCCTGCTCTTCCAGCTGGTCACAGGTTATATCAAGCTTCCAATTACGACACCTCCAGGTCAGGGGTTCCTTTTTAATATTAATGTCATACATTTTTAATCCCATTTTGTTGAGTATGAATAACAGAGGCATACCTTGGCATTATACTGCAAATATAACAAAATTTTAATAGGCTAAATAAACCGCTTCGATACTTGAATTATATTTGTATATCATTATTTTCCTTATAGTTCACTGAAATAGTATCAAGCAATTATTTTTGACTTGATTTTGACAATCGGGTGTGTTTTGGATTCTGAGAACTCATAGAAAGCTTTTGTTATACCCAATTCTCTAACTAACAAATTAAGTTAATTGATGGAAATTAATCGCTCCTTCACACTAGCCGTGTATAACGTATTCTAATTACCAACAGTGGATATAATAAGAGTTAAATAATAAAGAGTTTAACGATGAAGACTGGGAGTCAAGTACTTACAATAGTAAGTCGCCACAAACTGTGTATCTCGAATACGATAGCCCCTAGTGGTTTACCGGCAAAACATATGAGTCAATTGCAGAACTTAATGTCATGACTGCAAGTTGGTTATGGTAGCTCGATGAGTATGAACGAATGGACGGAAACCAGGAGATCCGTGGTTCAAATGCCGGCTATGATATTTAATTTTTCAGTTTTACTCTACCTGTCTTAAAAATTAATATTTCTTGGCTTATGTAGAGTAAGATTTGGACGATTATACTAGTGACCTTCTTTTTATGTGCGTGTAGGCTTCTAGTAAGGGCCACCCGTTGTTTTAAAAACAATCAATACTGTAGGAGCAAAGTTACCTTACACTTTTGAAAGCTAACCCCACCATATTTTTCAACCCCTTAAGCAGAAATATTTAGAGCTTAAACGATATGGTCAAAACACTGCACAATATACATATTGAAAAATTCGTACATTACAGCTTAAAAAATACACCTTCTCCTTACTTTGAGTAATATTGAACATTTTTAAAAGCTGACCTTACTTTATTTACAACTCCGTAAAGGTAAAAGTACACTTGATTAACCAGTGCAGAAATATAAGCACAAACTATAGAATGGGAGAAACTTATACAAGACAACTTCAAACAGCTACCCATACTCACAATCGTCAACCCCTTACGTGCATATTGACCTGTTTTCCCAATGTGGACAACCCTCGGACACTTAGGCTTTAGGTCAAACAGCCACCCTTATATTTTATTCAATCCCATAACTATCCTTACCAAATAACACTTATAGGAAAAGTGAAAAAAACTCAATATTTACGATTTTGCGTTCCTTAAACCCAGTACAGTTGAGGGAATATGAGTTATTATTCAAGTACATTTGAGGGAAGCCGAATTTATGAAATGTATATCTGAAATGGGTATAGCAGTGTTCCACCACTGAATTAGAAGAATCTTGTGTTGCAAATAGTATACTAGAAAGGGAGAATGCAGGTTGGACAGTAGGGTTGTTAATTATTTTGTTTGTTAACGACGTTGTGAATGGCCAGTCGCTGGGGTGCCGGAATTTCGTCTCGCAGGAGCTCCTTTACACTTCAGTAAATCAACTGATATGGAGCTCACGCTTTTATGAACACTTAAAAACTATTTGTCTGGGTCGGATTTGAACCAATGCCATTGACATTAGTACACCAGCTCCTAAACAAATGGGCCACCGAGGGCGACACATGAGGTTAGATGCCCAGTCCTGTGCTATGCATTAGCCACTCATTTATAACGAGAAGTCTACTCAAACACTTCACACTTCTCACATTTCAGAACTGGTTCGTTTTGACTGCCGTTCACTCTCTTAAGTCCTTCTGCATACCTCATGCCTCTTCTCTTTGAATTTTTATCACTTTAGATGTAAACCGGCGAAGAAGAAAATATATTTTACTGATCATTCATTATACACTATAGTGAAAATAAGCCAAAATATATTTTTCCTGGAAATGATAGCAATGGCTCGATTAGTATTTTCGTTTTCAAATCTAAGGAACCATTTTTCCCAACAAAACTGAAATCGAAAACCTAAAAAATCAATAATTGAAGTGGATATACTATTACGAGATCCAGCTTTGGCCATTGCTATTATGAGTGTAAAGGTTTGGAAATTAAAAGTAAATTCGATTAATTATGCCATTATAACTAGTATTACTATTACTACCATTATTATTATTAATTATTATTATTAATTATTATTATTATAATTATTATAATTATTTATTATTATTATTATTACTATTATTATTATTATTACTATTATTATTATTACTATTATTACTATTATTATTACTATTATTATTATTATTATTACTATTATTATTATTATTATTACTATTATTATTACTATTATTATTATTACTATTATTATTATTATTACTATTATTATTATTATTACTATTATTATTATTATTACTATTATTATTATTATTACTATTATTATTATTACTATTATTATTATTACTATTATTATTATTACTATTATTATTACTATTATTATTATTACTATTATTATTATTACTATTATTATTATTACTATTATTATTATTACTATTATTATTATTATTACTATTATTATTATTACTATTATTATTATTATTACTATTATTATTACTATTATTATTATTACTATTATTATTATTACTATTATTATTATTACTATTATTATTACTATTATTATTACTATTATTACTATTATTGTTATTATTACTATTATTACTATTATTGTTATTATTACTACTATTACTATTATTGTTATTATTACTACTATTACTATTATTGTTATTATTACTACTATTACTATTATTGTTATTATTACTACTATTACTATTATTATTACTACTACTATTACTATTATTATTACTATTATTATTACTATTATTATTATTACTATTATTATTATTATTACTATTATTACTATTATTATTATTACTATTATTATTATTACTATTATTATTACTATTATTATTATTACTATTATTATTATTACTACTATTACTATTATTGTTATTATTACTACTATTACTATTATTGTTATTATTACTACTATTACTATTATTATTATTACTACTACTATTACTATTATTATTACTACTACTACTATTACTATTATTATTACTACTACTATTACTATTACTATTATTATTATTATTATTATTATTATTATTATTATTATTATTATTATTATTATTATTATTATTATTAACTTCCTGCAAAGATAAGATAGATTCCAGAGAGACTTTCGTCGCATGGTCTAAAGAGAAGAGGAACCAAAGAAAATTATCGCGGATGTCCGCGATAGAATCTAACTACAGGTGAAAATAGATTAGAAAAAGCATCAATATTTAGCTGACAGTGGTCTCCCTACCCTTACGTGGTAAGTACTATGATAGAATTATTTTATATCTTAATGTTACAGTGATAAACAGGAAATCGAACATCCTGTTGGAATTCCATTTTTTAGAGTTTCTGATATTTAGTGATAATTCTACACTCGTGTCGGTAGTTCAGGGAGAGTGAAAATGCCTTTCTATTCCGAGTCATCACATATAGAACTAGTTGCTACAACACTCATCAATATATGAAAGACAACTGGATAGTCAGCAATGTCTGTTCTGCGTGTCACAGGTCTCAAGATTGGCATTGTCATCACCCTTAATACACCCAGTAATCTTTGTCCTTATATCCACGCATGCCTCATCTCTTCTGATTGTGGTCCCAATATTCACCTAGTGTTGCACAAAATTGCATACTATACATTAAGCATAAATGTGTCAACATCAATAATATTACGATGGATTGAACCTTATCTGAGGGAGCCGTTGTTGCGAGTGGTGCGGCCGGCGCGCACAAAGGGACAGATAGTGCAGCGCGAAGATGAAAACTTGCCAAAACAGATAAAGATAGAACTGGAAGGTTCGCTGTCTTGAGTGTTACAGAAAATTCCAATAATTTCTAGATCAATGAGTGTAGGTATAAAAAGAAGCCGCGACTTGCCAGTTGGGAGGCGTAATTGAACTTGATAATCGTGTGCGTGCAACTGTGATTTGAAAGTGAACTCTTGTTTGTGGTCGTGTGGCAGACGACCTTGAAGATTGTATTTGTATATTTTACGTAATTCTGTTTCTGCAAAGGAGTGTACAAACATGTTACTACGGAAATAAAGAGCAGTTTGAATTTCTGCAAACTGTACTTTTTAATCTTACTAACCCACAAAGTCACAATATATATAACATTTATATATAAATAAACGAAATCACTTCTGAGTAACAAACAGCAGCAGCTTTGGTCTATTGCGTAATCACATCCAAGAAGCAGTCGCTTTAAGTTGCTGCAGTTATAGGTTATCTTTATCACTTAATATATCATCATCATCATCATCATCATCATCATCATCATCATCATACAGAAAAGGTTAAAACATGAGTGAACTGTTCCAACTCCAAACTAAAATTGTTCTATCCATCTCCTATTAGGTCTTCCTATATTTCGTTGTCCTCTTGGCCTGCAACTTAATGCTCTTTGGGAAATCCTATTACGTTCCACTCTGCAGACTTGGTTTACCATTCTTTCTCTATACTCTGTTTTAAGTTTACGTCTCCAACGCTAAGTCATATCGGACGATGAATGAAATGGTTGAAATGATGCTCAGCCAGGTCCATGGAGCTTAGAGTTACCTGACAATCGTCTTTCAGGATAACGGAAAACCCCGGGAAAAACCTTATCCAGGTAACTCACCCTAACCGAGATTCGAACTCGGGGCCTTTGAACGTCAGGCAGTCACGCTACCATCTACGTTACCGAGGTGCACACTCTTATTTTTGTCTGTTACTTTAAATACTCCCAACTATTCTCGAATATCTGTATTCTTCATTAAAGTATAACCTGCAACAAACCTCAGGAATTTCATTTCAGCAACTTCTAACCGTCTTAAAGTATCTTTGTTTAGTGTCCAGCACTCAGACTCGTATAATAGAACTGGAACTGCTAACATTTTATAAAATTTCAATAGCTTTTCTCTGCAAACTTTCTTTGATAAAGTCCTTTTGTTTTATCGTTGTCAACGCCCGATATGACTTAACGATGGAGGACGTAAATTACAAAAATCGTTTTCAATGAAAACTCCTAAATACTTAATGATAATGTTCCCTTAGAACAAGTTATGGATTTTAACTATTTTAGCTCTGATAGGGTTTTTTCCATAAAATGCCATTATTTTTTCAGCTGAAGTTTTCAAATAATGTTCAGTAGTCACTATACTTAAATTATAAATAGCGCTTTGCAGATTGTCTTCCGTGGATGCTAAACTGCTCACTTTATACAATACATCTATTTGCAGTTGTAAACGAATTTGCATTTTAACTATCTGGATTAAGAGAAGCATCCAATTGAATATCTACAATGTCATAAAGATAATAAACAATTCTAAAATTACTTGGTTAATTTACAAAACTTATGCACACTGTGTGCCGTTTAACAGTAATGTAACCAATATTTGCTCCAGCCAAACAGAAGGAAGTGTTTATTTACGTTTATCACAGAGTTGATGACTATTTCCCTGAACGTTTATCTACTAAAACCTGCAATATCAATATAACGTTTTGCTCCGTTCCATTTACTACATTATTTTTATTCCTTTATTTATTGGTATGGGATTGTTCAACAGCAATGCCTCAGTACAAAATATTCATAAATGAGATACAAGTTCCTTAGGTCGCAACTTGAAAACTATATTGCAAATTTTAATGTGGGTATTCTTAATGAAATTTTAACTTTATGCTTTGCCTTTACAATGGTAGTGAAGCACAGAGCCAGACTTTCGATGAATTACGTATTTATTTGACTTGTATGTTCAGTCATGGACAGCAATGTGCTTACCTTCAATAGAGTCGAGGTCCGCAAATGATTTGAGAATTGCCATTTTTCCTCTTTTGTGTAAAGAGATCGAGGCATTTTCACATATAATACAGTTTATGGCGATATTTTAAAATTAAACTGTACTTAATAAAGTTATGTGTAGTAGCTATTGCAGGAAAAAAACAGCCTGATATGTAGCCCTTATATCATGTTTCCTATTCTTGCACAAAATGTTACAAACGCTTATTCTTATATCTATCTTTTCATTGAGATAAACGTTTTCAGAATTTATCTGACTCATCATTTTCTTGTAAGTAAAAGGGGAATATGGAAACACAGCAGGTTTTGAACGACAAAAAATCGTGGAAGCGTAGAGTCAGACTGAAAAATTCAATGTCATAGCCGGGGTTTGAACCACGGATCCTCTGGTTTCCGTCCAGCCGTTCTAACCATTGAACTACTATGGCCGATATGACATTAAATTCTCCAACTAACTCGCATTTTTCCCGGTAAACCACTTAGGAGTTCTCATAAACACATGAGACAACTACCTTAATGGCGACTTACAACATGTAAGTACTTTAAAACCCGGGCTTTATAGTTAACCACTATTAGGTCAATTAATGGACCTGAACTACTATTAAGGTAGTTGTCTCATGTGTTTATGAGAACTCCTAAGTGGTTTACCGGGAAAAATGCAAGTTAGTTGGAGAATTTAATGTCATATCGGCACGTTGGCCATAGTAGCTCAATGGTTAGAGCGGCTGGACGGAGACCAAAAGATCCGTGGTCCAAATCCCGACTATGGCATTGAATATTTCAGTCTGACTCTACGTTTCCACTATTTAGCCTACACACGGCCAGTGTGAAAGAACAATTAATTTCCGATAGTAAAATCCTTAGGAAAGTGTAATGATTTTGCGATTCTGTTCTTTTTGCATGACCAACAAAATGATGATGATAATAATTTAATAATATTTAATAATAATAATCATAATATTCATGCAGGAGAGGACCGCAAACGGTGGATCACCTAATATTCGAGTGCAGTGTGGTGAATAGTGCAAGAGAAACTCTAAAACATAGTGTTCTTAGAACTGATAACTGGCCAACACACAAGTCAATACTAATTAAAAGACATTTAAAATCATTTACAAAATTTGTAAACTCTATAGACTTCCAAGTACTAAAAGGAACTAATGTGTAATACAAGCGAAATACTAACAGGTTCACATCAAAACTGAAAAAAGAAAGCAAAATAAGTGTTTTGAGAATGTAACAAAGAAAACTACACAACCAATGTATACAAAAATCACAAAAAGAGTGAAAAGCATGTAGTACTACTTAAGCAGTGGAGCATGTAGAGATCAGAAATTAAAAAAAGAAAATAATAATAATAATAATAATAATAATAATAATAATAATAATAATAATAATAATAATAATAATAATAATAATAATAATAATAATAATAATAATAATAATAATAATAATAATAATAATAATAATAATAATAATAATAATAATAATAATAATAATAATAATAATAATAATAATAATAATAATAATAATAATAATAATAATAATAATAATAATAATAATAATAATAATAATAATAATAATAATAATAATAATAATAATAATAATAATAATAATAACAATAATAATACCATTTGAGAAAAATATAAAGCAAGTATGGAAAATTCAGATAAAAAACAAGGAAAATCTAAGGAATGGTTTACAAATAAGTGACAAATTGTATTTTAACTAGATCCATATTTTTGGACAGTAAGATTTCGTCTATCTCGTTCAGCTCACCCGTTATAGAAAAGTCGTCCAGAATTAAGAGGACTTCTGAGGATAATCCCATAAAATTGAACCTATACATTTCATTTTATCATGAAAGTATCTTTATTTTTTTTAATTACAATCGTTAGAGCCATTCTGGAGAAAATAAAATTTCGAAAAATATCAAGTTAGTCTGAGAGGGATTTTATCAAGAAGATGCGGAACTCTAATACAAATACATTTTGTTTTTAGAATATGCTGTTCACACACACGCGGGCACACTCGGGCTCATTGTCTAAAAGGTATCGAATTTCTGGGTGGAATGCAATTCCTCTATCTGCTATATACTGCCTACCGGATAATTGACAGAAAAACAGATCGAATGTATTAGCTAATGTACTTTTTATATTAATATAATAGTAGTGAGTGGACATTTATTAGCAATAGTTTATTTATTGTTTAGATACTGTCCAATCAGGTTTATTACCACTCCTGGTATGTACATCTTATCCCTTCAACGACTGTAATCTTTATATTCGCAGCTAAACCTACGATAGGCTAAGAGTATGACATGTACATGCAAGAGTCCCGACATGTTAGGGGTAATGCTTCTCTTGTTAGGATTTGCTTTGATCTTTACCCAATCCACTTGTCTAGGACCATGATTAAAAAGGTCACCACCGCCACCCAATTAACGCCTTCCTTCTATTACGATTACATGTCGGCTAACAATCAAAAGCCGTTCAAAATGAAATCGATGCAAATGAATCCAGAGTCATTACATATTCAAATCTTCTGTATTTCTTATATTAGAGCAAAGAACAAAATAGAAAAAAAAAAAACCTAACAAAAGCTATCTGTACCGCTAATAATTAATAACCGGATCACGGCTGACGACAGTTCGATGTGCCAACGCACGAGTAAACCACCTGCAGTCGAAACGACTCTGAATTAGAATGTCAATAAATCAATAATGCTTGCACCTGCAGAAAAGCTGAGATACATTGACTTCTCCCAACACTGAGTTGTATTTTAACAATGGAACAAAATTTGACTAGGAATATTCACTACAACATTGATGGAGAAGGACTGCTGCAAATGACATGTAACTGTTGAGGAGCAACCATTTCTACCTCCTTAACTTTACTAATTACATCAGTCCCACTGTAACCTCGTCCTATTCAATTCAGCAGCAAACATACTGGGTTGATCATCTGCAAGTTACGGGCTGTGGGTTCTGTAAGGTTGTGTGAGGGTTCAGGATTTTGAAGTTTTTCGACCCTTCTCTTCTGTTCTGTCACACCGTGGTCATGTCCTGGTTTAAATACAGGGTACACTTTAAGTAAACACTTGTCGACTCTTTATGGTGCTCAAGTTCACTTGCCTGCCCGCCTCGGTAGCGTGATGGTAGCATATCTGCCTGACGTTCAAGAGGTCCCGAGTTCGAATCTCGGTCGGGGTGAGTTACCTGGATAAGGTTTTTCCGGGGTTTTCCCATATCCTGAAAGACGAATGCCGGTAACTAAGCTCTATGGACCCCGGGCTCATTTGAGCATCATTTCACCCATTCCATTCATCGTCCGATATGACTTAACGTTGGAGGACGTAAATTACAAAGAAAGTTCACTTGCCACTGGAGCGTACTTCACCATTCGTAATTTGTTTCTAGCCTGTGTATGATGTACGCATGTTAACCATGTTTTGTACTTTTTCGGCTCTTCCACTTTATCACAGTCGACACGTGTAACCCGCAGGTGTTGTTTTCTGGAGTGATCTGTAAAACTCACATTTCTATCACTGGTGCTTAATTATAACCCTCTTGTTGCCAATGTCGATTAAATCGACAGTGCTCGTTCGGTGTTTAAATGCTAACCTCATGTGTCAAGGGTGAAAAGTGCCAGCCTGCTACGTATGGTAGTTTTAGCTTTTAGAAAACAATAACAAATGTAATTTAAAAACAAAATTAAAACTGTACTTTGAACTGAACTTTTCCAATTACTTTCTATTGAATACTCTATTAACTAACACGATCATCAGATAGCAAATACTACATATCCAGCGCCTGTTAAATTACAAGGAGTATTAATTCTGTTATTGTAACTTGAAATTAAATATTACGTATTTCTTTTGAAATAACGCGACTGATACTTAGCACTATAAAAACGCAATCAATTATAAATAAAATAATTATGAACACATTTTAATAATTGTGTTGTTACACCATAAATACGCAAGATTGAACTCACCAGTATGGATGATCATTTTAGGGTGAAAAATTTGTTGTGAAGAAGTCGATAATGACTCGGACAGTTTCAAGACATTTTGCTATGATTTTAATTCTAAAGTAATTTCAACCAGTTACTGTAAAATCAGCAGCTTCCTTTACAGTTACAAATGCTTCATTTAACACAGTGAAATAAAATGCTTGTCTCATTGCATGAGGCATTTAGTTTTGGTTAACTTTATCTACAATTCTTTGATATTGTTCTCTGTTCCTTTTATCATTTAATGTTTCCATCCTCAATCTCACTAACATTAACTTCCCTCTAAAAGGTTTAAGTTGGATATGTCCACCAGTTTATTTGTTGTCATGGACTGTTATAACGGAATGTTGGAACACGTTAAAGACACATATACAAATAACTAAGGAACAGCTTCTTTATTGTAGTTTCATAATCAACAGAAATTTTAATAGCAGCAAGCTACCGTGGTGTATGTCGATATGTTTACCAACTACTACAAGAGGCGGCACGGTGTGTCACCTACCTGCGATTCCTTCGACAGCGTGAGGCACGCAGCGTTGTTCCTGTCACTGCCTAATCCACAGTCATTCTAGGGCGTCTTTTATGCGGCTATATTGGTGGTTAAAACTATATGTATGTGTCACACAGAACCTGAGCAACTACTTCCATATATTCGTTCAGTGTCGTTTGGAAACATCCTGTATATTATATATATATATATATATATATATATATCGTATATACTCTTCACCTTTCGTGACTGTTTTCCAGTAATGGAAATTAATTGTTCTTTCCACTGGCCGTGTGTACGCTAAAGTATGAAAAGATTGAGTCAGACTGAAAAATTCAATACCATAGCTGGGATCTGAACCACGGATCTTCTGGTCGCCATCCAGCCGCTCTAGCCCTTGAGTTACTATGGCCAACAGCCGACATGACATTTAATTCTCCGGTAAAAATACGAGTCAGTTGGAGAATTTAATGTCATGTCGGGACGTTTGCCATAGTAGCTCAATGGTTAGAGCGACTGGACGGCGACCGAGAGATCTGGGTTCAAATCCCGGCTATGGCATTGAATTGTTCAGTCTGACTCAATGTTTTCCAGTACTAGTTATAACATTATACCGCGAATCTAAGGAATGAAATGTGTAGTGTTTAACGCCCGCTTTTACTACATACTGCACCGCAGGCGATGACACATGATACATGAGATGAAGATGGAGCCCCGGTGGAATGAGATGGCGGGGGAAACCGGAGATCTCGAAGAAAACCCGCCCCAGCGCCGTGTTGTCCACCACAATTCTCACTTTGCGGTCCCCTGGGATCGAACCCGGGCCACCTTGGTGAGAGCCAAGTGGTCTAAACACTGATCCACGGAGCGGCAAGCGAATCAAAGAACTCTCTGTTTACATATATAAACATAAAACAGTTATAATAGAAATGTATGGGTTCCGAAATTAAAGTATAAAATATTAATTAAAAAGTTTAACCTTACTTCGCGAAGTTATGCATTTATAGCAACTTTCCTCACTGTCAGAGTATTTGTATCGCTATCAAACTCGTCCTAATATGAAATGACTCATCTCTCCCTGGCACAAAACATCAGGAGAATAACTGAGTTATTCAAGTTATAAACGGAACTGAGCAGGATATGGTCACCCTATATTGGTGAGGATTGGAAATACCGTCCTTCAAATAAGATCCCTTTTAATGACCAGGAAATACACCGTTAGAAAGAAGAAGGTTTGCTCTTCCCATTGCCATATGTGGCATCCCTATAAGATGATTCAAAAATAGGTTTACAGCCTCACAAACATTGTGTCGTTTAGATCGACGATGGCAGTACTCGCTCGGTATAGCATAGTGGGTTATATCGACGTCGGAGATTCAGGAGAGAAATTCTCTTAAGTGACGCGACAGCAAGAGAGTTAAGCTGGACGAGACAATTTGCTTGATTATTATTCGTGGTTTACTCCTCTCTTCATTGTCTGGATAGTATAAATTTCTCTGTGTATGCACCTGCAGTTACCTTACACTTGGTTATCTATTATATTACTCGTATTTCATATGAGAGTAATATTTTTAATGTAGGTATTTGATTATGTATATGTTTAACGTGAATTTTAGGGCTGTTTCACCTACCTCCATATTAGGCTTTCAATGTCTCAAATCCAGATAGATAACTTAAGAATGTGCTAACATATAATCTAAATTATTCAAAACTAGACGACTTATCAGCGATTCTGAAGAGAGGCATACTCAAACTCACAACACTGACATATACCCTATTACTTAATAAAGAATTTTAGTCTTACCTTGCCACATTGCTTGCACTTTCCCTTCTGAGAACGGCGATGGACCCAGTGGTGATGGATACTGGTTTGCTCCCTGTACTGCCGGACTCCAACATCTCTAAAGGTAGGCTTGCACGTAAATTTGGTCTTATCTATCAGCACGTTGATGCAGTTGGTGTGGCAGATGATCTTGCACGCCGAGCACTTCATTCGCGGACCATGCTTCTGTAATAGCACAATCACACAGCTCATTACAACCTGATTTATTAACTCAATTTAGATACATTGTCAGAAATACATAAACGTTAGTGACAGTATATTTATTTGCTGATTGAGCTTTCAAGGTGTATGCAACGAATTGAGTCTCCGAGTATGTTGCTTCCAAGAGAGTTAATATAATTTGCATCAGTTGAAAACAATTTTTTTTTTCAGCTGCGAACTGGTCAGATTTTGAAAGTCAATGAAGGCTGTCTCTTTGCCGAGCGCGTTGCTGACGAGACAAACATCCATCATCTCGTTAGCTACGGCCGAACGCCAAACTATATGCTGACCTAAAATGGCTACAATGAAGGGAAGAGAGAGAGAGAGAGAGAGAGAGAGAGAGAGAGAGAGAGAGAGAGAGAGAGAGAGAGAGAGAGAGAGAGAGAGAGAGAGAGAGAGAGAGATGGGAGAGAGTGGGAAAAGGGGACAGAGAGAGGACGAAACGAAAAGGAAAAGTGGCAGATCGATGATAACAGCAAGCCCTTGCATTGTTACGTTTTTGGCGTGGTATTTTGCAGATAGTGTCTCTGACTCAATAGGTTTGACAACAGAACCAACCAAATCAATACAATAATATTTTATACAGTCCACACGGAAATATTTAAAGAGAATAGGTGGGTCTACACGAGTAGCAAGAATCGCAAAAGCTGTAATTAGATGTCTGATAAAACAGGCAGCATTAATGTTTCTGATTTTACTGTGACTTTTCACACTGTAGAAAGTTCGCTGTTTTTGTAAGCATATTTTAATTCGCTACCATAAATGTGTATGTGCGCGTGTAATTTACGTCCTCCAACGGTAAGTCATATCGGACGATGAATGAAATTGGTGAAATGATGCTCAAATGAGTCCGAGGCCCATGGAGCTTAGAGTTGCCCGACATTCTTCTTCCAGGATAGGGGAAAACTCCGGAAAAAACCTTATTCAGGTAACTCACCCTGACCGAGATTCGAATTCGGGACCTCTTGAACGTGAGGCAGACACGTTACCATGTACGCTACCGAGGCGGGCATAATAACCGCTCATTAATATTGATCACCGATACTTTCCAACTATTCCAAGGCTCTTATATCACTGCAGATTACTAAAATCATAAGAGTGTGCATTGTTTTCCCTATTGCTTATAAGTAATGCATATTAGCACCAACTACAGGTAGACCGCAAACAAACTGCGGTCGGTGTGCGCATGCGCCAGGAGAGCCTACTCCCCTTCCCGCCATCCACGCATCACGTGACTCCCACTCCTCCTTTCCTGCATGCCACAGAGCACAAACCACACGAAACGAGCGTATTTTATTACTGTTTTGATTTTCAAAGTTAACATAAAATAATTTACTTCAGACATGACCTCACAATCGATCAACAAAAAGATAGAATCGTAGTTTCTTTAAACCCTGAGGAACAATGCAGTGATTCCGCAGACAATGCAAAGAGTGAAAGTAACAGTGAATGAAACATTACCAGTGCAGCCCGCGCGATGTAGGAGAGGCAATCTAAAATGACGGTAGAGGGGGAAAGCTAGAGGACTCCAGTGTTGGTAAGCCACGCCTCCAACAGCATTTTGTTCGCGGTCTAGTTATAGCTTTATCACAGATGTACCCTAACAAAGCATGCAGTTGTTCTTATCCCAGAGGCGTCTTGGTTTAGGTTGGGAATAAGCCAGTCTAAAGAGAATTAAAAACTATCGGTAGAGCTTTGTAGGTCAAAACGAAGAATTCTGATTAAGCTCAGCAGATAGAGCTTTGATTTAGGGAAGAGAATTCTTATTTTAATACACAGGATAATTGTTGAATTAGGACTTTGTGTTTTGTAGGCGTGATGATCTGTAAGTGGATTGATGGTTTTAGCTTTGAATGCTGTAGTTTACCTCACCCCCTAAACTGCCACGACTAATCTGTAGTACTGCAGTAACACTGCTGCCCGAGGTTCAAAGGCACTGGGTCCTCTTCATACCTAGTATATGAGGATGTTTTTACCCTCTGGAAGATTTGATATGAGATGAACTCAGCCTTGCGAGGTTTTTCAGGGATCAACTGAAGAGCTACTTGACGGAAAAGCAGTGGTAAATCGCATCCAATTGGCCCAGTGTCAATTAATGGACGTAACTTTTGCTAATGAGTGCTGACCGCTCTTAAAACTCAGATTGTATCACACTGTAGAAACCAGGAATGGCATATCCCTCTTGGCTGAACGGAGCGCAACATTGGAATTGGAAAGGGTGTAGAAACTGAACTTACTAGTTTATACCACTAAACGCTTATTTTTTCAGACTTCATGTAAATATTTCATTTTGTTGCTGTAGAAGTTTTGGGTAAAACCGTTTTATAACTATGGATTGCATGTTATTACAACAATGTTTATCAACATATCCTCAAAAGTTTTGTCTATTGAAAAAGTAGTTTTATTGAAAGCCAATCTACATTCGTATTAATATACGAGTGCAATTAAAGCACTATCTGGTGTTTATGTATTACTAGCTGACATACCTGACATAACAGGGTTAGCTTTTCTAAAGTGAGAAGAAGAGTGACTTTTCTCTTTAGTCTGCGTAGCGGTCTTCTTTTGGCACGTTCTTAAGAACGTAATTCAGCAATGAGGTCTTTTGGTCAGGCCACATCCGAGTATATGAGTGAAAACTGGAGGTTATATTGAAATATAGAAGTGCGAAGATCATTGTGAAGTGTAGCTGGTCCAGGAGCGTCTGCTATGATCCAAAGAACCAGTTATTGGAAAGTCTGTATTCTTCTGACTCGTAAATTTGAAGCTGATTTAATTGGAATAAAAGCCTTTTGAGTTGCAGTGGTAAACGTGAACAGTCGTTTATTGGATATTAAGTTTATGAGCTCCATTCCTCAATTTTGATACTAGAGAGCAAATGTGTGCATTAAAAAAGTGTTGTGTCTAATGTTAATTTGACAGATTCGCCTGGATGGGTGATTTTAATATTTTATTACGTGTTTTTGCAGGTAAATGTGACTAAAGTGAACTTTTTTATTCAACTTTAGTCCCATTTTTGTACCATTATTCCTACTATGAACGCGTATTCTTGAAAACTAAATGATAAACTAATTTCATTGACTTATGACGTTAATTCTACAATGATATCTAGAAAATGTTTATGATTAATTCTTCCCTTTAACACGTATTGTAATTTTATACCACTCCAACCATTCCTAATAAGGGATTAAAAACCCTAATATTCACTGACAAATAGGTTGAACGTCTGACTTCCTTAACCGCCACGCGAGTCTTTTATGACCTGAAAATGCTTACTCTATACCAGGGACGGCTCGCCCTTACGTGCTGCAACACGCTCTTTTCTGTTTGATAAATCACATTGTAGAGATTTTAAAAGACCACGTAAATAACAATGCATTATTGTAAGTGTAAGAAATCGAGTATGACCAATAATGAACTCTTAATGCCTGGAAAACACCTGCGTAACCAATGGAACGCATCCTTGACTTCAACGTGCTGAGAGCCAGCAAGCTCGGTAATCAGTATTGCGCATGCGTACAACCTTCCCCTCTTGCCTCCCTGATGTCCTAAGTTCCCTAGATTTTCGCACAAATGCGTACTGCAGCTGGGTGTAGCGCGGTGATCATTCACTACATGGTGAAGCAGGGCCGCCAACACTCATAGTTACAGCTATAGAACCTGAATATGCATTGAAAAGTTTATATAGTAATCCATCACTGCTTTATACTTTAGTTCTAGAAACCAATTCCATCCTTCTTACGTAAACAGATCCAATACCTCATGGTTATTAAATCGCACGGCAGATTGCTTGTGATGCATCTATCATGTTGGCACCATACTGTATTCCCGCGACCATAACGAGAGTCCCTCATAAGAAGTGCATATAGTTCGCATGCTCGCATTGTATCCAAGTACGACATTCCTTTCCGTAACGTTATTTAGTGGCTGATATCAGTTTCTTTATCTTGTGTGAGAGTGTGAAACATGTTATAAATTCACTTTATTCGGTGTGTGAGTAATTTAATATTACGAAAACTTTAACCAATAAATAATGAACAAGGTTAACTAACTTCTGAAGACTCCCTCTTCAAGGCGAGCATTAGAAGAGCGGTAGGTACAATTTACCATCAGAGGAGTCGTTTGCGCCCGAACGAAGTGGGGGTTAGCAATGTTGAGTCCGAGGATGGTTCATTCTACCTACCTCTCCAATTGCATATAAGATTTTTTCCACTCATGTTTATCATGTACCTATTGGAAATCCTCTACAATTGCTGAAAGCTATGTTGATGATAGCTTACAGAAAAAGAAAGAGATGGCCTCAAAAGTTTCTTTACGAATGTGGAAGTTCTAGTACTAATTAGGTAATAGTTGCTAATATTAACATGATTAAAATTCAAGAAAGTGTTGAAGTTAAGAAAGAAATACAGTTAGTTCCTGTAATTGGTCAAATATAACCTCCTGCAATAATTGCAATATTACAATAAATTTTAGATAATTTATATGATATAAAATGTAAATGAATATAGAATTTAATAATTATAATGTGCTTCTATAAACTCTCTATTTCAATTCGCCATTTATGCAACTCAGGAAGTAATCGCTCACATTTGCTATTGTTTTCCAAGTTACATTTGTTTCATTCGTATTTATCTTTGTTTCTATTATTGGGTATTTTCCCTTGGGTAGGAATAAATAGATATGAGTATTTTATAAATTGCATAGAAATTTTGTAAATGATTTCATGTCCTACAGCAAATTCAGTCCTTCATAGCAGGGAGGTAAGTAGGGGGATAAGTTGACTTACTTCTCTTGAGAGGTAATCTCTAATTACTCATAAAGATAAAATATACACAATACTATGCTTACCACAATATGAGTGGGAAAACTTCTTTACCTAATGCAGAATCTATTCACAAATACGACCAAATACAGGTGAAGCACTCTCTGGTCACCAAGTTACCCTCTTTGGAAAACAGTCTGTGATCACTGATAAAAAAGGGTATCTGTTGTGTTACAAGACACTTGACCTTTTCTACCTTGTATTACTTTGTTTAATGTTTATGTAAGCTATTCTTTTGGAAGCTTATTTCGCTGTTTAATTTTGATAAACACAAACATTTGCACAACAATATAAATTTTGTTATACAGAGATACCAAGTAAATAACAAATAGCGCCAAGTTACCGGTTGGAGAGCTGGACGTTCTACGTTAGCCTTAAAATTCCATACACTTTCCAGACAACTGCACAACAGAATTGAAAATCGACAACATTTGGGAACTGGGCGACTTCTACCTCAAGTTCATATCACAGAAAAGTAAATAATAAGTAATTGAAACATAACTTCAGAAGTTAGCGTTTAAAGGGACGTTTGTCAACAAATCCGTCCAGCTACTATCGGTGCTGGTCAGTTAAGCGTTTTATCCGAAAATGTACAAACATTTTGCCAACGTTTCGGTTCAAGGTTTTTATATTACCTTCTTTGGATACACCTTTCTTGAATTGATAAATTCACTCACAGTTAACTGGATCATTATTGTCACATGGGTTGCAGCAATATAGAAAATGAAGAGCAGATCATTTGATCAAAGAAGCTGTAGATAGCTAAAAACTATTAGAGGAATACAGTGAAGTGCCTAAAACTACAGTTAGTAGACAACCTAAGAATTCAGTAAACAAATAATGAGAAGCCTAATGACAGGCAACCAAGAACAGAGGAACCACAAAACAATATTTTAGAACAGTAATGAAAGGCCGAAAGCAAAACTAACTATAAGGGTAATTTATGGAAATAAGCAGATTATTTGTACAAATTCAAGATTACGGAAGATCCTTCATGTGTGGTTAGAAAACAAAAACCTGTACTGGAGGAGTGTGCGAAACTAAAAACACAGAGAGAGGGGGGGAGGGATGGAGGGAGGTCTCAGGAAAAGAGCAGTAAGAACAAGTGGGAATGGCCTAGAGATAAGAGTGAACTCTTTAAAATACATAAAAATCAGCTTAATTAGTAAACATATGGTATGTAAGTGGATACTTAAGTACAATGCATGCAGTATTGCATACAACTGATGTAATGGAATCTGTGGTAAATACATTTATTAAAATACACAGATATTTAGATGGAATACAAGATTCCCTCTACCTACTTTACACTACAACTAAACAAAGGCTCCCCTATACAACTACTTTTATACCTCCGTTTTCATAAGCGTCGAGTTTAAAGACTGATGACTTTCTACGAGGTCCTGCAATCGTTATTCGCGTAGCACAAGTAGTAATTAACAGTGAGAATTGAACTGCATGACCAGGTTCTAGCCCGGGGCAAAGCGCTGATCTAGGTAATATTAATTAGGAAACTTCCCTGTCTTGAGAGAAAAGAGTTGAGGGATAAGTATTTGCAAAGTTGCTTGCTTATAACAAGTTCTACCACTTTGCCTGCAGTTAAGTTGAAACACGCACACCGTCTATAAACGATATTGCAACTATCAGAAGGAACATAGAACACTGAATATTGCATCCTAAATCATATCCTGGCAATAAAAGCAACAGAGAAGGTGCAACATTTACAAGAAGTACACAGTTACAATTTACTTATTGAATTTGTTCTTAAAATTTCAATCTTATTCCCTTAACATGCAAGAAACTGCTTTTTCTCCTCCACTTTCTACAAATACATTCAAGGCTTTAACTGAAGTAATGTGTTTTACGACAAAACATTATCCATAATCCAATATCGTAGTATTATCCATTTCGGAAATATTCACCGCTGTATCTTCGAATTAGAATGAATTCCGCTTTGGTGGACCATTTATGCTCCTTTTCTTTCCCATGAGCTAACGAGATGCAAAACCAAAACAGTTACGTTTTGTTTGTCTATCCTACATATCAGAATAAATTGAATGTGACGAACAATTATTTTCACGTCTCCGGCTTCTGACACCACTTCTTGAGATCAAACTGCCGCTCTTGGAAGTAGATGGAAGGTGAAGACGTAAGTGCCACCGCATTTCTCTTCGCCACCAACGAGCAGGAAGAGCAACTGCTCTCTAATTCGCTCCCTTATGTTCATTGGTCGTGTGTGCTGCCGTTACTTTGAAATGAGGTGTAATTTGTGTTAAGGTTAAGGTTAGTAACGTTAAAGGAACTGCTAAAGTTGAAAGTATATGAGCAGTGGCAAACGCTGGCACGCTATTGTCAAGCGTACCGGCGGTATTTCTCTTAAGAACACATTAAATATCTTTAAAACATTTCACTCTTGCCTTGATGGTGTTCATCTATGACACCTGCTGGACAGTAGAAAATTTTTAAACAAAATTGAATACATTAAATGCAATGTTTCGGGCCTGAGCTTAAAACACTTCATGTTTATTAATCGAAAAATCTCTTCTCATAGTTTTGATACACATATCAATACACAAGCATCACGAATCTAACGAAAAAATAAAATCAATTTTATTTGAATATTATATTTATACGAAACATTGATAATATTTCAGCTCTAATTTAAAACACGGCTTTTCCTGACTGCTCCTTGACGAACCTCTAAACCCAGGTACTCATCTTAAGTGCTGAGAGGTGTAAGAATAACCTGACTCACTGGCTGACTGAGTGAGAATTTATCAAATTCAATAATTCAATATGCTAATAATCATATTTGACTACTGACTATTTATTATTCTAATTGGTTGGACTGGACATACAAGGAACTCTAGAAATGTAAATACCTACATGACATTTTTGTTGGCAGATGGTAAATACAAAAAGTAGGGCAACGGTATCTTGAGCACCATTTATATTGCACTTAGTTAAATTACAAGATACGCATACATAGTGAACTTTGTTACTTCTTGTTAATTTTTGGTCTAAGCAGTTAGTGTCGGATGAGAGAAGAATGAACACTATCTCTTTTAATTCCTAAAACATGAATTTGTACCTTCCCCTTCTTCGAAACAAGTTTGATGACTTGACAAACAACTCTTCGACTGTAGCTTTTTTTTGTTGTTGTTATATTTTTCATTTTTAACATGAGATACAAACACGCACGCACACATAATAGTTCAAAGTTGTACAGAGTGTAGAGAAGGATTCCAATCAAAGAAATTTCCCCCACCCCAGCCAGGAATCGAAGTAAAGGTTCCCCACCTCTAGACTGAACAGCCAGAACACTGGCAAAGGCAGTCAGCATTATCTGAATACTGTATACAAAATACCTGTGAATGGATACAGACAATTTTAACTACACACTGATGTTTTTATACCTCCATTCTTTCCAACTGGGTGTATGTTTCGACTATAGTTGACGACTTTGAGGATTTTTTCAGTAGGTATAAATGCAGGTTCCAAAATAAAGAGAAGAATATCTGGTGCTAAAAGGTCATACTGAATACAAACTCTGTATGAACAAAAATGTTCATTTATGATGTTTGCAGGCATCTTGTGACGCGTGAGACAATGACGACTCAATTAGCGAATGAAGGTTTATGACACATTTACGCGGGATCAACTTCCTCTGGGGAAGTTGTGGCCAGGAGCAGGAAATGGCCTTTTTGATAGTAAACAGGATCTAGTTTATTTTGTCTGTGAACTCTACCGGACTTATGTTCAGATATCTTTAAGAAACAGATTAATGTGTTTATTTTTGGAAGGAAACAATTTCCACTGTCTTTCAATCAAAACATACAAGAAATGCATTCAAGAGCGACAGATTTTGATGGTCCACCCCGATCTTTGCTACGTTTAGCATCAACCAATCCTGTGTAAGAATGGATAGTACTTCAAGCGTTTATGGTCAACTATCGCACTCCACTATCACTACCCTAATTGTTTTTAAGAAGACTTCAACTGTGTGTCGCAGTAAACAAACTAAAATGAAGGAAAGGCGATATTTAGATATGCAAGTATAAAATGGGCGAGCATAATCAACAATGACACTGTTTTAACACACTTATATATCAAACTAGTGTATTTTTTTTTAAATATTTCTACAGCTGCAATTCTGAATTGTAAATTGTGCAATTGCAGTTTTTGTCAAATGTTAAATAAGGAGAAGAATCAGAAAAATGCAACTGAAAGAGGGGAGAAATACGTGTATAAATTTTATGTAAAGCTCAAAGAAATAACACATTTTCATTCATATAAACGGAAGTGGCAAAAATACCGGCTCGTAATCAAGCCATATGTTTACTTTCTTTGCGAATAAGTGAATTTGTTTCCTCAGCTTTTGCTTTAAATACATTTTTTCTGTAAATGCCATTGGTATAAATCAACAGATGTTTTCTGAAAATGTACTGATGTTTAGTAAATTAAATTTTAGGTAGAATATTAAACTCTATATTTGACCAGTAATCAATCATGGCTGCTTATCCGAAATTTTTAAGCATCTCTCTAGCATTTGTCTGTTCTCATATCTCCTAAGCCTCTCTTCATTTGTTTTAATGCATGGTTATTCAAAGTTCGCCTCATCAAAACAGGATACCAAACATCGCAGAAGCATAAACAGCATATAAGACACAGCTCGGTCAACAGATTTAGTAAGTTAATTGATTTTTATTGCTCTTATTTGTTCTCATATTTACATATTTTCTTTTAATCCTGCTATACTCAAAATCCCGCTTGAGTACCTCGAACTCTTTGAAGCACAAATTCTGTGAAGTTCCTGTGATATTACTACGAATAAATATGAAAAGCCCGTCTAGGTAGCGTAGATGGTTGCATGTCTGCCTCACGTTCAAGAGGTCCCGAGTTCGAATCTCGGTCAAGGTGTTACCTGGATAAGGTTTTTTCGGGGTTTTCCCTTATCCTGAAAGATGAATATCAGGTACCTCTAACTTGGGCTGATTTGAGCAGCATTTCACCCATTCCATTCATCGTCCGATATGACTTAAAAAGTCAAAGGGCGTAAATTAAAAAAAAGGCATAAAATACGTTCTAGATATTGAAAGAAGTGATTGTGAACTGTTGGTGCAACTATATTTACAATTTCTTTATCATCAATCCCCTTTACATTGAAAATTATAACTTTTCCGATTATTTATTTAATGGGCTTACACAACTTTTTTTATTACGAATTAACTTTTTGATTTGGTATTAGAGGTTTTGGTGTTAATCATCTTGTCTGCGTTGACTCTTTTTAATCAGACACATTCGCTTACGAACAAGCCAGGAATCGTCACTGAGCAATACCGAACCTTGACTTGGTCAATACAAGGAGTACAGTACAAAACAGTGCAGGAGCAGGATTTTTTAGCTAATATCCTTGTTTACATGACTTTCTTGAAATCCAAACTGACGGTTGTAACGGTTAGTTTCTCATTGGGTACAAGCAATACTTATCTCAGACAGTACGCACGCATTTCCTTGGTGAATTTTATTTCATTTGGATTGGGAGATGCTTTCAGCCTTCTAATCTCATCTTATAGCTGCCTTTCCATTCTACATTATTCTGAGCATTTGCTTTTCCGCAATCTGTGTACAACTTTTGTGTGTGAAACATCCGCATTTATCTTAAAAGTGTTTTCTGTGAAGAAAATCAACAAATAAGAAATCGCAAGCGTCTTCTTCCGTAACCCAAGGCTAACATGGTAGTTTATGGTTCCTGATTAAAACATGAATGGATTTTCTGCGGAATAAAAATCCCTGGCATGCTTTCCTTTGGAAGGGAAGTGAAGCCTGTGTTGTAGATTTACGGTACATAAAAGAACTTCAAGCCAGTTAAAGCGGTCTTTGAACAAAATTACCATTTCTTTTTTCCATGCACGATACAGACTGGGTCGCTGAGAACGATACTAGTTGAACAGCGTCCACAAATAAAACTAAATGACAATTTACACACTCTTTCTCTTTGCTTATCATCTTAGTAAAAATAATGAAATAAATCAAAAGTAAAGTACTGGTAAACACAACTACTACTTGCGAGTGCTGTTTAGGTAACAATGCCACATTATTTCTTCAATAATTTTGTAGATTGTGTTTAGCGACGCAAATACCTTCTTTTCCCTGTCCCTAACAAACAACATGCAAGACAATTTTTCGATTATACCATTCTTTTGCTTCCTAAGTTTAATCGAATTCGAGAGAACGTTAACGTCTTGGTTAACGACAGCTTATTGAAAATGTAACTTGATAGAGGACAGATAATGAAAGCGATCAGTAGGTGGGATAGAAACAAAGCCCAAACAATACAGTGGGCACATGCTGTGCAACCTGTAGAGGTGCGAAATAGCCAAGCCTTTTGTCGTCAAAGTGCTTTGTTAATGCAAAACCTTTGATGCATAGCACTGACAGTTCGTAACAGCGTTTAAATTCAGGTTTGCAGATTCGACGTAGCAAACTGTATTTACCTTCAGAGCGAAAACAGTAAATAGAACGAGGGGATGTGATATTGCACATCTGCACAGCCAATCAGATTTTACCATCATCACATAGATTGAAACCATCATCTATCTTTGGATATTAAAGCTCGCGACTAACCTCATTCCAGAGAAGCTGTAGATTTATCGGTATTCAATTCTCCTTGTAGTTCATAATTAAAAAAGCACCTTTGGAAATTTATAATTGGCAAAAAAATATATCTTGTTTTGCATTATTTTTTATGTCT
The DNA here is from genome assembly GCA_030765055.1 of Mantis religiosa. Classification (NCBI taxonomy): domain Eukaryota; kingdom Metazoa; phylum Arthropoda; class Insecta; order Mantodea; family Mantidae; genus Mantis; species Mantis religiosa. The sequence continues at coordinate 37,373,227 of CM060955.1, forward strand.
GTTCAGTGGTGGCAGAAGCAAGAGTGCAGTAGTAATGGCGATGTTTTTAATCAAGTCCTTTAACCGAGCAAGTCACATTGAAATGAACGAAGTGATGATCAAATGATGATCAAATACATCCACCACAGTTCTCGAGCAGTAAAATAAGCTTTATAGATTAGAAAACAAGAAACATAAAAAGTAATTTACTTGCTTATCTTAATGTTTTCTCAAACTAAATTGATCATACCTCGTTCTGACCAGTGGTAATTGCATGGAAAGCAGAATAAAAGTTTTTGACTTCATATTAACAGATGCACTTGTTTTTGTGGTAAATGACTTATTTGCACTTTTTTTTGTACATTTATGTGCACATCAAAAGTCGATTCTCCCATCTATAGATGTATTTTGTAGACGTGGCGCAAGACTTTGCTCGGATTTGCGTGAGTGACGTCATGCGAATCAATGGTAGGGGTAAGAACTCTGCTTTCATCAGCAGATAGCTGATAAAGTTAGCGGGATAGATGACAGATGACTAACCTGACACCCAAATAAACAAGTGGACTTGACCATAAATTACTGCGCAACATTACGTCCTACGCTACGTCTAAAATATACATCTGTACTTGACTTTCGTCGTTTTCTAGCGATAATATAGAAAATATATTACTTTATTTGCGTTGCTTAAATAAAAAAGTAACACAGCATACACCTGAAAACTCGTATACTCAGCTTTTAAGCCTTTTAAGACTTCTGATTTAATTCGCGTCTACGACTGCTGCAAAACAACTAACATTATTGAAAACAATTATTAATTTAAGTTTAATTATAAAGAATGTAAAATGAAAGGGGAATGTGGTTTTTCACCAACCATTACATTGCAAAGTAGTCTCTGCCTCTTATTCATCAGTTGTCAATATAGTGAGTCATAGTCAATAAGGCAAACATTCAATTTGGTCTATGAATTAGTCTAATTTTTAAAAGAAAATGTGTGACAGCTATCAAGCAAGGAATGTGAAGGGTGAGAGGGAAGGTCGTTGCTATGGAAACGTAAACAATGGTTGCCACATTGGTGCATTGGTTAATCACCTTCTCCTCAGGTCCGTTATCGCTAGGTTTGTGCGGGAAACAAAGTTTGCTGAACGTTCAGTTACATTGTGAGTAGTTATATTGCTTTGTAAAATCACTATTAAAATATGACGTTATGGGAGCAAGACTTAGTGGCAGTAGGATTAGAGGTAGACCGAGGATTCGTGGTCCAAGACAAAAATCAGCCTACGGTCGGGTTGTAAGAGTGCAGAGCCAAGTACATTTTGTAGAGAATTTGTCTTTTCCCCTAGGGAATACTTTGAACAAGAAGACAAGAATTTGCTTCACAATGAATCACTTATTTCTTTCAAACAAGTGAGAAAACGGACTGCCTGTGCCCTTAAAATAAGTGAGGTGACTATTTCTAGAATCTATAAAGAGAAACAGCTCCAGCCAAGTTCATCACAATTTTTAATTCCTGGGAAACCAAGGCCAAAATCATCTCTATGGTTTTCAATGGGATGCCATAAGAAGGCAGAAAATCTATGACCACTGAACCCGAAATGAGCATCCTACTATACATAAGCTTGTTTCTCCTCTTAAAGAAGCAGAGCTATTTGAAGGAAGACTTAGCTTTTTGAACAAAATCCTCCACGATTTGGGATTTGAGTTCAAAAAATAAACAATAGAAACCTAATACTCAAAAGTTCAGATATTTTAGCGCAAAGGGATTTGTTTTTTAAGAGAAATACTGACTAAGAACTTGCGTGAAATACTGTGGTTGGATAAAACTTATATAGGGATCAAATTCAACATCAGTAAAATCTGAATATTCAGAACTTCAATATCATTGATGTCCAATAGGTTTTAATGTTAAAGTAAACCTGGCAATATTGTGTCAAAGCGCTGGACTGGACGACACACTTGGAAGTACCACAAAAGGATCTATAGAAACAGGTGGCCGCTTTATTATTGGTTATGCCGGTACATCGCATGGTTTTGTTGATGACGTCCTCCTGCTCTTCAGATCGAAAAACCTGGGGACTCACGAAGACATGGACTATGACGAACTCCTGCAGGTCAAAATTTCGGAACAGTGGCGGCGCTAATATGAACATCTTAATTGACGAGAGTTGTTAATAAACTATTAAAAAATACCCATGCCAGAGAAGACGCAAAGCAGTGAATGTAAGTGTATTTAGAAGAGTTTATTTTTGTTCTTAAAGTAAGCTAATGCAGATTATCTTCGCAAAAGGTAAAGACATATGGAGCGAATTCTAAGTTTGTGCCTCCTACCAGCGCTACCGAATGTGGTACACGCATCTCATGCGCCTGAACTGAAAGCATTATCTTTATTGATTACGCTCGGATAAATATCTGAAAATGACAGATGCAAATCTTACAATAGGAAAGAATTTTATTTTCTGATCATGACCGTACAAAAATCTATCTTAACGATACTTAAAACGCGTGGGATGCACGTTTTATCTTCATATGGTTATGATTACCCAACATCCATCCATTCAGCACAGATAAGCCTGAAAAACAATAGCATTCCTTCCTCACACAATTTCCGCAAGCCAAATAAACAGAATTTGCAGTAAAGCAGCTTCAGCCTTAGAAAAAGAAAGCGTGTCTGTATTTCAATCTCCGCAAACCACAAGCGAGTTACTGGTTTGAAATCCGTGCTGGCTTTTCCACTGCTGTGACGTGTGTCAAGGTAAGATTTTAATGTTCTAGGAATATTTCATGTATTGTGTAATTAGAGGAAAAAATTGGCAGAGCCTTTGTTGGCGTGTAAAATGTGCTCTTATGTACAGAACCCCTGCCAGTATACAAACTACGCCCGCCTCGGTAGCGTAGATGGTAGCATGTCTGCCTCACGTTCAACAGGTCCCGAGTTCAAATATCGGTTAGGTTGAGTTACGTGGATAAGGTTTTTACGGGTTTTTCCCTTATCCTTAAAGACGAATGTCAGATAGCTCTAAGCTCCATGGACTCCGGATTCATTCCAGCATCATTTCACCAATTTTATTCATCGTCCGATATGACTTAACGTTGGAGGACGTAAATTAAAAAAAAAAAAAAAAAAAAAAAAAAAGCTCCGCTTGAGCATTGGGAAGCGTTCACATGCCTTTAACTTTTGCGAGCGGTATAAATGTGCTATTTTCGCTGAAGTGGGATATGCGTAACTCGCTATCTGTTTCTCTGCAACATTGCAGTTTCACCCCCCCCCACACCCACGAGAAAAAAAACAGATGACCTTCACGTATCTTATTTTAAAAATCAGACGTAGTTCGTAGTTTTCGCTCGTATGTGTTAGCCGTGACAGGTAAAGTCTGTCTATCCAACGCAAGTGCAGGGCGGCCGCTTTCTTTGACAACCCCTCATAATCGTTTTACAACATGGACCCTCCTCCTGACGGTCCTTTCTACAATGTTGCAACATTTTAACATCACCGTCTTGCACCTAATGAAACAGAACAACTGGAAGTTGGAAATTTGGCAACTGAGACTCCACGCGGAGTAGACATGCAACTGTCATTTTCAACAAATGGGGGTGGCTATTGGTCCCCAACGTCAGTGTTCCATTTCTGAAGTGTGGAGATAGATTTATGACGGTCATTAGTGGAGGGGAGGGTCCCGTCTTTTGAGGTCCCTTTGACTGGGAACTGCACACGCATTGGGTAAACAGACTTTACTAAGTGTCGCGGATATAGTCTATCCCCGTCCTCTTGCAATTTCCACTACGGTCTATAATGAGCGTCCTGTTCTGTCGAGAAGTACCACGCATCCAGTTACATAATAATGTTGCAAATTTGCAAGTTTTAGTCCCTTCCTTTAGCCATGGCTTTCTATGTCACACGAGACATGTCATTGATCCTTGAACAAAGCATGGCTGCTTTCTTTATGTATTGGTGGGGTATAAAACCATGGTATGGGGTCATACCTAAATTTAGTTCCTTTCTAGAGCCTTCATTCGTACGATGATCTAAAAAGATATAATCAAATGAACCTGAGGAACCTATCTCTGTAATCTCTATATCTTTATTGTCACTTAATCTTAACGTAAACAACTTTGTAATATTCCTTCTCTAACTCAGAAACCAATCCTCAGAAGGTAATACACGAGCTAAACCAAATTTTAAAGGAGTGTAGCATGACTATCTTCAAATAAAAGTAAAGTGATGGCTTTTAAGGGCAAAGAGAGTATTATATCCAAAATTGTGATACAAAATAATAATATAGAACAGGTAGACGAGTTCAAATACTTGGATTATTACATGACATATAAGAAAGAAACAGATATAATTAAAAAGTCATAAATATTCAACTATATAAATGTAACAATAAATAGAAGTCTAAAAAAATAAAGCAAGTAAAGATACCATTATAAAATTTTACAAAGTGATTAATGCCAGTACCTAAAATACTATATGGTAGCGAAGTATGGATCATAACTGAAAAAATAAAAGAAAACTTCAGGAAGATTAAATTAAATTTCTAGACAGCATTGCGGGATATAGAAAAATCGACCACAAACGAAATGAAGATATACGTGAATAGCTAGAGGTATTTGACCTGAATGACAGAGTACAAGAATATAGAAGTGGGTAACCCATGAACAAAATCTGGAGAAAGAAAGATTACCACGCTATTTTATGAACTATAGACCAGTATGAAAGAGGAGCATGGGAAGACCAAGAAACCGGTGGAACCAATAAAATAAATTATTGTAGGCTGCAACAGCCAGTAATGCCTAAAGCATGTAGGAAGATGATGATGATGTACTGCCACGTATATTCATTGTCATTTGGTATTTTACATTTATTATTAAAATGTAATATTACTTAAAATAATTTTCGTTTCTGAAACCAAACTTTATGACATAGCTGCAGTAGAAGGATTTGGCGAGGGAATGGATGACGATAGACGACCATACGAAAATCTCTTATGTGTGAGGTTATAGATCATTGTAGCCTGGAACCTATACTGAACTATTGTGGCTAACCATCCGCCCCCTCCGCGCAACAGCGGAGGCTAAGATACGCTCAGATAGGCTACATAAACGCGCGGAGCTGCTGGAGTGAGCAGATATACGACCCATCGACCAAGCAGCCCTCTAGTATCCTCTGAGAATACTCTTCAAGCAAGCATCTGCGCCATCTATGGCACAGCTATGGAAATGCTGTAAAGGAAATCGTACTAGAGGAGAAACCATCGCAGCATTCGCCTGTCGATCAGAGCAAACCACGAAAAGAGCTAGGGTCAAGGAGCGGTTGATGAAAATTGAATCCAACATCTTCCGAATACTAGCGTCATGTGTTAATAGGGAGACAACTTACTTGTTAGATTTTGGTACATAAATACCTCTTTTTGTTATTTAATTTACGAGATTTCAGAACGCTATTTTACTCAGACATATTTAAGAGCCTTGATTCATCCGATCTAAATGTAAACAAATAAACTAGGAGAATAAGGAAAGAAAAATATTCCTATCGTATCTTTTATTGTTTGGTGTTTGCAGGATGATTAAAATATCCTTGTCCTAAAGCTCCTCAAAGCACCCCAGGCAGCTTTTTCTCAATACAAAGGAAACCAGAGGGAAACCACATACACATACACACAGCCCGGCATTTACATCTGTTGGAAGGAAATCTCGTACCACAGAAATATATAGAGGAAAAGAAAGACGGCAGGTAAATAAAAGGAGCGACAAGAAGGAATAAAATTGAAATGAAACGCTCCCCAAAGAGGAATGATGGAAGAAAACAAAATGTGAAAAGGATTAAGGAACGAAGAATGGAAAAATTGAGATCGAAAAAGTACCAAAGACATAAAAATGAGAGAAAAAGAAAATCCTGGCTGTGTTTTGGACTTATACACAGACCTCCACTGTAAGGGGGAGAAGAAATAAGTTGAATTGCAAAAGGAAGAGAGGGAAATAGAGAGAGAAGGAAATTACTACTGAAAGATATATACAATTCCTTTCTCTTTTTCAGCAGTTCGAAATCTTTCAACACAAAACCTTCTTCATTCTCTCTTCCCTAAGTAAGTTCAGATTATATGCCTTTATATTAATCATCTCGACAATTTGAATTTCTTTCTTTCTTTTTTGGGTTTCTTTATTGGATACTACGGCAGATAGAAAATGACAGAAGAAAAATTAAAGTATAATTCTTTTTTAATATACTGCAAAAACTGGTTTAACTACTCTTTGAATGCAGAATGTAACTAGAATATTGTGATTTCTGGAACTTTGATGTACAAGAAAGCAAACAAAATCTTTTGTTTAAAGATTGAATTTTGGACTGATTAAGAAGTTGTACTCTCAATCATTAGTTTATTCTGATTCTTGTAGATTGATGTCATTTAGATAAATACACCATCAGAGAACTGCAAACAAGAGACTCAACCGGTTACGACCCTCGACCTTTTTCGGTGGTCACTCACACTCGTGTTTTCTTTCCGCTCACCCTACATTGCCCTCTGGGTCGCTCCCAGGTCACGCCCGAGTGCTCGTGTTCTGTTTTAGCGAAAAGGGCAACAAGGAGTGAGTGATAGCGTATACAGCTTGGAATTCGTAGTATAAAAGTCTATATCAAGAACAGCAACGTACTGCAGTGATTAACATTTCTGCTTGTCATACCAGAAACAAGAGTCCGATCTCCTGTTTGCTTTTGTAATGCAAATCTGTATGGCGTCTGTGTATCATATACATATATTTGTAACGAAATATACCTTTACTGCTTAAATAAATTAGCACATTGCGGAAACATTTTAAGATCATGGAAATTAATTGTTCTTTCACACTGGACGTGTGTAGATTAAAGTATGGAAAGGTACAGTCAGACTGAAAAATTCAATGCCATAGCCGGGAGTTGAACCACGGATCTTCTGCTTGCCATCGTTACACGTTATAAGTCACCATTAAGGTAGTTGTCTCATGTGTTTATGAGAACTCCTAAGTGTTTTGCCGGGAAAAACACGAGTCAGTTGGAAAAGTTGTCATATCGGCACGTTGGCCATAGTAGCTCAATGGTTAGAGCGGCTGGACGGCAACCAGAAGATCAGTGGTTCAAATCCCGGCTATGGCATTGAATTTTCCAGTCTGACCCTATCTTTCCATTTTAAGACATAACTTATTTCTCCCTATACAGACGTCTCCCACCCCCCAAAAGTCTTCAGTTACACCATTCTTCCGAAAGTATAATCAAAGAAGATTCTGTAGAAATTTGATGAGCCATAATAAGTAACCAATCAATGTCTACCGAGTGGGATATGGTTTTAGCATAATTTATTATTATTATTATTATTATTATTATTATTATTATTATTATTATTATTATTATTATTATTATTATTATTATTATTACTATTATTATTATTACTATTATTATTATTACTATTACTATTATTACTATTACTATTATTACTATTACTATTATTACTATTACTATTATTACTATTACTATTATTACTATTACTATTATTACTATTACTATTATTACTATTACTATTATTACTATTACTATTATTACTATTACTATTATTACTATTACTATTATTACTATTACTATTATTACTATTACTATTATTACTATTACTATTATTACTATTACTATTATTACTATTACTATTATTACTATTACTATTATTACTATTACTATTATTACTATTACTATTATTACTATTACTATTATTACTATTACTATTATTACTATTACTATTATTACTATTACTATTATTATTACTATTACTATTACTATTACTATTATTATTATTATTATTATTATTATTATTATTATTATTATTATTATTATTATTATTATTATTATTATTATTACTATTATTATTATTATTATTACTATTATTATTATTATTACTATTATTATTATTATTATTATTATTATTATTATTATTATTATTATTATTATTATTATTATTATTATTATTATTATTACTCTCTACTTCGTTTCACACAAAAGGTTAACAAAAAGTACAAAAATGCAGAGATTCCTTAAAGTGGAGAATTTGCGAGTACTAAAAACTTTGGTAACTTTAACTACTTTCCAGATATTTTTTTTATTTTTTTTTACTAGCTTGAATTTTCAAATACGTTTACTTCAGCTATTGTGTATAGGTACATAGTCGAGATTTCATCGAAAATTCCTGTTTTGAAGTGCTATAAGCAAATGAAAAATTTCTTAAAAGTATTATCTCGATTATGTGCGAGACTGAACAGTCAGATTTTTTTTTTTTTTTTTTTTTTTTTTTTTTTTTTTTTTTGGTAATTTTACGTCCTCCAACGTTAAGTCATGTCGGAGGATGAATGGAATGGGCGAAATGATGCTCAAATGAGCCCAGGGTCCATAGAGCTTAGAGTTACCCAACATTCGTCTTTCAGGATAAGGGAAAACCCCGAAGAAACCTTATCCAGGTAACTCACCCTGACCGAGATTCGAACACGGGACCTCTTGAACGTGAGGAAGACATGCTACCACCACGCTACCGAGGCGGGCAACAGTCCGATAATGGCTACTAAATTTTGTATTTAATGTGGTATCTTTATAACGATACTTAAGCCATCTTAAAACACGAAGATCTTCGAAAATAAGACGCCCCTTCAAATTACCATCGATATAAAATACTCTTTAAGTTATATTTTAAACAACTGACAAAAATTTTTAATAAATACTAGTGTTTATGATATTTTTTTATAAAAATAAATATCTAAAATGTTCTGTTAACAGTCTGTGAAGCGCTCTACGTTATAATGTTTTTGCACAATCCTTACATCGTAAGAAATATTAGTATATAAAGATGTAGACCTCATTAAAACATTCAGTTTGTCCACTTTTGTACGTTAACTATATCCATTGTTATTATTTGGATGTCTAAACTTGTACAGAAAAACGTAACCCATGGCGTAAGAGCCCAAAATGGGCCTAAGCCTGCCTATCCAACTGTCGGCCCCTCGCGCTCATAAAAATGGTAGAAGTAAACGATCATCCAACCGCTACGGGGAGATGTGATCAATATCTCGGCACCCCCAACTGGAAAGTTTATTTTTTAGTTTTTTTTATTTATTTAATGGTCGATCAGCATTACATGCTTTACAGGTCCTTGTTAAATAATTTAATCTTTATGAAATATATAAGGACATGTAAGAAAAATGAAGCTGGCTCCTATTATCTACCAAACACTGAGAAACGTGGATGACACCTGAGAGAGAGAGAGAGAGAGAGAGAGAGAGAGAGAGAGAGAGACAGAGAGAGAGAGAGAGAGAGAGAGAGAGAGAGAGAGAGAGAGAGAGAGAAAACTGAAAAAAACGAGTAATTAAGGAGATAACAAGAACAATATTTATAGTAGAACAATATTCATAGTTCAACTGGAAAGTTGGCTTTCTACACCAGGGTTCAGTACCTGGCGTAGCTCCACAATTTCCTCATGATGCTGAGTGGGCAGTGGTCCTATACCCGGGACTTAAAATCAGCATCCCCAGGGGTGGGATCGATCCCGGGTGCATTCCGGCTGCAGGACTAAGTCTGTACAGAGTAAGTCCCCGCAGAGCAGGGAATCCGTCGCTTGCAGCTGCCGTGGTGCGGGCGCTGCGGACCCCTAGCACTCGTGGTACCTCTGACGTCACTAGAGGAACCTCGGGCCGAACATTCAAGCCCCTCCCAGATTGGGAGTTGTTCGGATTAGGTTGGACTCGAGGGGCAGTGGTTCCTGACACCCGTGGGAGATCTGGTACGTCTCCGGACGGGGTTGAGGGAAGCCATTAATATTCCCGCGTACTAGCCTGCAGAGCTAGTAGAAGTTGTGCTAGATCACCAGGCGGCCCCACCGAGGTCATATCGGTAGCTTTCCCAGTTTGGAGTTGGCGGGCCTAAGTGGCGTATCCACTTCCATCCCGTCTTGAGTCCACAGGACCAGATGGGGAGGGAGCTTGTTAGTCTCTAGGTCTTGCCCTATGGAAAGCCCCACGGAGGTGCCCTTTCGGGACAGCTCGGTAACTCCCTGGTAGGAGGCCCGGGTCCTACGGGTCCAGGACTAATGGGAGTAGAACCTCTGGCGTTAACGTGTACAGGGTAAGTATAAATGAAGGGAACTATCTTACTTATTTATTATGAAAACACTATTTACGACAGAAAAAAACTAACTTTAATGTGTGACAGCATTGGATAGAGAAGCTCTCTAAGTTTACTGATGTTGAAAGGGTTGACAAACATAAGGAAACTGCGTGTCACATGGCGTATGTACGGGCGATAGTCTAGTTCAAGATAGTGAAGCAAGCACTCAGTCTAATATGTTCACATCCTATATTTATTCGATGGCAGTAACAATACGACGACGTAGTTGTAACAGATTTCATGGCAGTGAGAGAGTGCCCGGTTCGTATGATGCCACAGAAAAAAAGTAACACGTATTAACCTGTGTGGCCAAATGCGAAATGTTAGGTCATCAGAAGCATCATGGTCAATAAGGCAGATTTCCATTCAAATATCACCATACTTCATTGCGATCATGCTTCTTGTTGGGACTGTAAGAGAAAGTCAATAAACTGGGGGTTTAGGAATATTCTGTAGCATGTCAAGGTAATACCAGCTTCAGTCCATTTAATGAAGAAACATGGGCCATAGGTGTTTTAGTTGTAAATCCCAGACTTATTCAGTCATAGCTTGAGGGTCCTTAAGTACCATATTAGAAGTTTTTGTAATCAACCTTTTTTTTAATGAAATTTAGCTTAATCAGAGAAAGCTAGCCGACCATAATATCGTTAACCTCACGTCCACTTGCATTCCCACAATGAACTGATCTACGGTCTTGTCGTTTTGGTTTTAAGGTTTGCATCAACTTTTTCTCAATAGTTTCCTGGACAGCTGCCTACCCATGTAGCTTTTAGGGGTCGATACGTGGACTTATGTGGTTCTGTAAACATTCGCATCTGATACACGACACCGTTTTGTGCTTTTCCTTTTATCACAGAACCAACATCTTCAAACTGATGGTACCAATGTAGTGATGTTCCCCTGTGCAGTGGTCTGTCAAAACTTAAGGAAAAGCTGTTGTAATTGTATTTGATTTTACTAATACCAAAACAACAAACTTGCTAATTGCTAAGCATTTTGTTTTTGCAACAATAGAACTCAAATACACAAAAAATGCAGTAATGTTAAGTTTGAGAGCATTTCTATCCCATGTTGCCTCATATGTTTTTCTATCATAGTGCCTTCGTAATACATAAACTAGTTTGTCATTTGTACTTGTCCTATACTTATAAGTCGCTACTCATTCTTTTTCTGTGGTTGTGCAAAGAGAGGAATTTCATTGCCATTATATAGCAAGCACCTACAACGAAATATACGAAAGTTTAATGAAAATTCTTTATAAACAGAAGCTTTCGTACAGTGGTGAGGCGTGACTTTCAAAGCGAAGGAAGCTCATTAAAATAAGAGAGAATAATGACTCGAAGAACTACGGTTACTCTTCAGTACGCTTTGTACTCTTCAGTCACACGTATATCTTTTTTGGCATTGCATAACTGGTTACATTACACGCAGACATTTCTGCTTCCCCTCTCCACCCAGAGGTTCCAATTCTTCCTAGAGTTGGCGTACACCGCATGAATTGGTAATATACCATGGAGAAAGCATGCAATTCACACACTTCTACTAATAGCTTAAAACTTCACAAGAATTTCCCGTTTGTCACCGTAAATTACTATTGCTAATGCTATTGGAATGTACTTAGTTGTATCTTTTTATGTGGCGCTTTTAAACTTTTCTTTAAACACAATTGAGGCTTAAAGTCAAAATCTGTCAAGCGCTTCCTAACTACCAAAGAGTAGCAATTGCTTCCAGAAACCTACGAAACGTGGTATTCAAGGTTACGAATGTGTGAATACAGAAATATTCAGTATTGAATGGGCTGGCCGAACCAGTCATTCCAGCTGTCAATTGTCCGCAGATACGTGGATGTTTGCGAATAATTTCGAAAATGTATCCAAAGCAAACAAATATTGTTTACATTGAATTTTTGTTAGTTATTTTTCTTATTTTTCTCCCGAATTTCTCAAGGAAGCGGCGCTCCCAGAGCTTGCAACAGGATTTTTGTTGCGGAGGTGAATTTTTATCTCACTATCATGTTGGGGAAGCCACTTGAAATCGTTTGAAGTTTTCTGTCCAAAATATCTGTATAAAACAAATGCCTAATCAATTCTTATTGCCCCGGCAGCTAATATGGAGTTTCTTCTCAGACTTTTGCTCCCGGATGGATGTCGTAACTCGAAAGATTTTCCAGGATTGGATATTCGAAATAAAAAGAGAGAGAATATAATTTAAATTCTTTTGATAACTGTATTGATTTCCAAAATTAACAACTTGATATAGTTTTAAAATAAGAACAGTAGTAGAATTAAAAATTAAACTTATACAATAACTTTTTAATAAGTTGTTTTCCGAATGATTTAACGTTCTTTCACTTCTCTTTTCAGAGATCTAAGTCCAAGTCCTAGCGTCCTAGCGTCTAATAAAATCTCATCCACTCTAATCCTTGTTTCACATAAGCTTGCCCCGTAACTCTTAACGGTCACGTGACCTTATCACATCTCATTGGCTGCTGTTGTGGCATAGACTGTTGTGCGGTAAAAATTAGTTCGTTATTTAACATGGTGATATATCTTTATATGTTGTAAGAGAATTGTCAAATTTATATTCTCGTAACTGTTCTAATTATATTACGCAACAGAGTTGATTTATCTGAAATGCATGTTAATTCTTAAACGAAGTAAAGAGGAGGCTCCTTTGCTCTCAAGCACATGGCACGATAGCACGTGATTTAGCGGTAGTGATGACATATTTGTTTATATGACTTTTATCACTGACCTTATTTTGAACTGGATTAGTCATATATCGCCATTCGACGGTGTGCTATGCCGAGTGCGAGAGTTAAATTATTTTATTGATCGTTTATTGCCCGTATACTTATTATATGTATAATGGCAGAGTCTACCGCCAGTTTTTCACTGAAGCATCGCAAGGGAAAATCTTTACACTTGTGGTGCATGTGTTTAATGCACTCACAGAGAAGAATCCGTCTTTGTCAATGAGAGAAATTGAACAGCTATGCTCTGAACTTACAGGTGTGAGTGTTAGATGCGTAGGAACATCGCGACATGAAATTGAGACAACAGGAAAACTTACCACTCCAGGGGCGATATTGCTCTGTGGGGAAGACGTTATTTAAGGACAATCAGATTGCACCGGGATATAAGTCGAGACTTGGGTGAATGAAGGACACACGACAAGTATGGCGTGACAGGACTTTTAAGATCGATAGACAAGCATTTTTGCAAGGTATGTGTGCTGGTTTAAAAAAAATCCCAGTGGAAGAGGTCGAAGGTCTTTCATTATAAACTTGTTTCACTTTCATTGCTCATTCATTCAGATTCAACTTGCTCAGTTTCAATATAAACTTTATTATTTTTACATGTCTTCATATTCGTATTTATATGATTTTATCTATATTCCTGGCAATTATTATGACGTTTACGCAGGTTTAATTGTGACGGAAAGGCACCGCCTATGGCCTATGACGCGAAAGCATTAGCCAATTAGAATTAGGGGGAAGATAGTTGCACGAGGAGTGATACATGTCAACGGGGCAAGGTTATATGAAACAGAGATTAGGGACTATTGATTTTTCTCACCATTGCCCTTAACTATTTCATTGCACTATAGTCTGCAATGCATACTATACATGTATTTTTTCATACACTGTTTAAATATTCTCACTGATTTATCACACCAATTTTTAACACTTGCAATTTGATTATAATGTTCAATAAACAAGTAACAAAAAATCTTACAAAATTAATCCTTATTCTTTCTGCGGCTTAAATTTATTACAAATAATTGCTTTTAAAATATCGTATCTGGCTTAATTGCACGCTTCGCCACTGCTTCTGTATAGAGCGAGTAAGGAAAAGTATATAAGTGCAGCATATAAGCTCTTTTTCCTTCTTATTTGTAACGACATCTCCACCCCTTCCACCTATGTTGCTTCTGTCGGCATATTCTTTTATGATACATATAAAAACCAGTTACTTGCATGCTAGCTTTTTATTTTCCATGTCGCCGCCGCCGACTTCGTCCTGGGAATTTAAGTAGACAGAAACCGCTGGCAAACTTGTCATAGCAGTGCAGCATCCCCAGGTTTAATTAAGGGGGGCTCATTATGGGGAAGTATCGGGTAGCTTAAGTGACAATCTTCCTGCTCTCAAAGAGGGATGCCTGGAAATATCACGCCGCAATTTCTGTCCCTGATCGACCTGTTCTCAGCTGTGAGGCTCATATAACACAGGTTGCTGCTGCTCTTGCACCACGCTTATGACAAGAATAAAATAAAACTTGGTTTCATCACGGTCACAGCCTTTATGTGTTTCAGCAAACGTTTGCTCGGCAAAACAACAAAAAGCTGACTGTGTAATATTCTGCATTCATAGCTGGAGGTGGCTACAAAAATAAAATTGCAAACTGGACGGTCATATTAAGGTCGCAGTACCACCGAAACTCATTTATGCTTTTTTTACCACTTAATTTCCACTGATTAAATATCCAGTATTAATATTTCACCAGAAATGCATGCTTTTTATATTTATGGCTACCCTACCTCACATCATAGCACTTCTAGGGAAAGGTCTTCTGCTTGTGAATAGTATAAACCCAAAACAAATCCGGTAAAGATCAAAGTTGATATATTAATTTCAGCAGCTTCCAAGGATCCTGTACAAAGATTTTCTAGAAAATCCTCCTATCCCAAATTATTCTTTGGAATGAAGAGCTTAAACTAGCTTTTTTCTTAAAATGATACAATTTCTGATTGGATTTTGATGGGCGAATTTGGGGGATTTCATATTCTTGGCTTGTTATTTTCTTTTAAAATACTTAAGCCTTTCCATTTATGTCTTGCGCTTAAGGTCCTCATGTTTACAATAAACTTATTGGATGGCGTTACATATTGCACTAATATAGACAAATTACTCTGCAATTTTGCTGAATTTTGTCATGTTTAGGATTATTTTGACAGAGGTTGGTACATCCGAATTTTAGAATCTAGAAAAATTCGATAATGTACCCTACAACATTCAAAACTTCTACTGCCCGTAATTTTTTCAATTCCACAAAATGGAAATCTACGCTGACCTATCTAGACAACGTTTAGGACACTTACTATCACCGTCAACTCTGTCATATTTTGAAATCGTTATGCAAAAAAAAAATTGCATCAATTAACCAATATGGTCAAACATTTTTAATGGTAAAAGTTATACGTTACCTAGAAATTCCGAAAGCTATCCAACCGTTATGTTCAGTTAAAAGTACCGTGAAATATGTAAAAGCTAATCGTACTCTTCATTGCCAACACATTAAAAAAAAAATTACCTATTTAGCTAATTATGGTACACACGGACTAGGCGCAATGCGCGTGATAGCTTATAATCAAATATCACAAATCTGTACAAAAATTTGGATATTATACCAATGAAACTTTTAAACTATTATGCGTTTCAAAAGGGAAGAGTTCTGGAGTCCAGCTAATCAGATGCCGTATCACACTCAGTATTGCCAGCTTGTTACCCCACTCCTTTTATATTTCCCTCTCTCTCGCATACTCATACAACATGCAGGTCTGCTTGGCGCTAGACGTAAGGGTAAGCAAATTATATTTTACAAACTTTCACAGTGATGCAGTTGCCAAAATCAAAATTGGAAAAAAGAATTTTCGCAAATTATGTATATTTTAAATATATAACTATAATTATAGTTTATGAATTACCTGTTTTTTCTAATCCAATGGAACTGCCAGTGACACATCCATATTGCTGTCAATGTTACTTCCGTTAAGAGACAATTCGTCATTGTCACTGGCTTCATCGTCTGAGTTTTGCAAATTTATGATTATAGGTTCCAAAATCTCGTCACGTGCTATTTCTTTCTTAGAATCGTCTTCATGAAGATTTTCTGCGTGCCTCACGCAGTTTTCCCAGTCATGTTGTGTTACCTTGTCAATTTCTTTGTGAACAAGTCGTTTAACGTCCGTCAGTTTAAAAGTATTATTTCTGTCTGAAACTCCCCTTTTTATTTCAGCCCACACCAACTCAGTTGGATTATATTGGCAGTGGTAAGGTGGGAGCCGTATTACCTCGTGTCCCGTTTCCATTGCAAGTTGATCCAGCTGATACACTTTTTCCGTGTTTTTAAACGGAAGTACTCTTTGCAATTACTCATTTTTAGTTTCTGTTTCCGAACAATTTTTGAAGAACGTGTACACCTTAAAAAGCACTTCGAGCCTGACTTCGCAGTACCTGCCTTTTTGACTCGCCACTAAATTCACCGCAAGAAGCCATTGCACTATTTAACTCTTACTCTACTGTTGTGTAAAGAACTGAATGATATTGATCTGAACTCTCCAGAGCAAATAAACACTTCTTATCCAGCATTCATTCATAAACATAGGCATATAGCATTCCACAGGCTAACAGGAAATGAAGTGTTTGCTCTTTCTCAAATTTAACCCCTTGACTTTGTCTTATAAAAACTATTTGAGCTAAAAAAAATATGGGGTTTTCATGGTTATGTTAGATGCATTACTCTCTACCTTCCACGTGGATCAGTTTCGGCAAAATATGAATTATTGTCTTAGCGCGAATAGTATTTCATACAGATTGCTTAGGTTGGCGCTCGTCACACACCAATTAGCGGGAATGCAATACAACATTGCAGAACTCCGATTGGTTGCTCACCTCATAGCGCTCAAGGACAAACACCTTCCCATTTGAAACATATAATAATTAGGCTTTCAAACGTACTCTTATTCTTATTTTCAAACCTTTACGTACATACTGCATCCTACATCTATAAGTCAAAAGCTGCGGAAATAAAATGTAAATTATACATTCATAAAAATAATTGTTAGTGATAAGCAACTGTGACCTGAAACGCACGTATTTTTCCTTGTTAGTATTCGGTGATTTACCTAAGCATAACAACATAAATAACACTCCGAATATAAAATAGTATAATGTTATCTTTCAAAATTATTTTCTCTACTATGTACATACTTGTGGACGTTGGTAATGTATCGCATTTCATATAAAATTTTGATGCGTAATTTCACTGAAGTATGTTTTGAGGCCTCCTGAACCCTAAAGATATGTAATAGATCGTGTATGAGCGACTGCGCATCTTCCAAGGATAGGATACAACGGTTTTGAACAAAATCATCCGCTCTAAAATATCCTTTACATGGATTTTTTTTCCAAAAATTATTTTCTCAAATTTTGCACCAAATATGTTTAATTAACATAAAAAATTTAAAATAAATGAAATGAAATGAAATGAAATGCACCTCTTCAAGTTACTGAAGTCTTCTTCAGAATGCGCTTTGCATAACTGGTAGACCGTAATTAGACAAAAAAGTTACTCCACAAACATGTAGATGACGTTAAATGACACAATTGATATCAAATACAAGTTAACCGTTTTATTGGTGTCAGTGTTAAAACCCAATTCTCTCAAACAGAAGTCGTTAATCGTTATTCCAAGTGTTCGCGCGCTTCCATGCTGGTGAGTTTAGGAAACATCGACGTTTCGGAGCGTGCACATCTCTCATCTTCAGGAGAATGTGTTTTTCTCTAGAAAAGCTCAGCTCGTTTTTTCCTCTCTATTGTCGAAGCAAAGGAAATGACCCTTAAAAGCAACCAGCTTTCATTTAAACCTGGTGTATTCCTCCCATTTTTATGGTACCCACAAAGAAGTGCGAAATACAATGTTTCTACACATGGTTTAAACAGAAAAATAAAACGCTTTTAACGGTAGTTTGTACAAGAGTAGAAAAAGTTATGCGTGCGCAACACCACGATCTCCTCCACCCTTCCGCTCATGCAAAGACAACAGAAACACATGGGCGTCAAAGAACGACAAAGTATTTGACCATGCTTAGCATATTGTATTCCTATATTTTCTTTCTACCTGCAAGTAAATATCCAATAAAATTAGTGTAAATTGTCTAAAAGGGTTAACATGAAGTAGACAGAAGAATCTTCCGTAAAAATAGTCTATGCATAATAATACACTAGGTCAAGTGAATCTAGTCATCAGATTTTACTACTAATTGAGAATTCATTAACAGTAATTCTTTCCTGATCTTCAGACATCAAAGGATTCTGTTCGTTATGAATTTGTGGCAGCGGCGTAACGTACGCAATACGGGCCCGCCTGCAAAAATTAAAATCCAGGCTTCCTAAAATATAATGTAAGTATAACCGATCAGTAACTAACTGACCTAACTTCAATTACAGCTATATTATTGGATGCCAGAGTTAAAGACACATTCACAATACGCTCAAGGACCTGTTTCTTTATGTTCTTACTTTTCTTTAGTTCTGAATTCATACCCGTGTCAACTGTGTTTTCCTTACGCCACGAATTGAAAACGACGCAAGCGTTCAAATGTGCATACAGTGTACTCTTGGTTAGACACCTCCCGAACTCCTCCTCTCCAAGTTTACAACGTTTCTGTCCAAGCAGCTAACACGGCTTACAGTAAACAGGGTCATTTTAGATGAATAAACACCCATTCTCTCCAAATTCTTTGTCCTGCCAAAGTTAACTTTTCCTAATATTTAGTGGAGGACCTGTTTTCCTGCTTAGCATCTTTGAAGAATGGGCCCGCTGGCTGACAAGGATTTAGTCTAACAAGGAACTTTCTAGTTTCATTATCTGCATCTAGTTGACAATCTGCACGATCATTTGAATAGTCTATGATAGGCCTAATTATATTTATGGCGTTTGCAATTTCATTTTCACTTTCACAATTATTATGAGTGTTCACTTCCGAAATGCACTCACGTGTGAAGCTGCAAGCTTCTGAAACTGTTTAGCTAGTACTACTAGGGGGAGGAAAAAAAATCACTTATTTTCAGTAATTTGTTTTTTACCCCTAATTCACGCTCTTCATTCTTTTTTGTGCACCACTTAGATGTTCGTACTTTAAAAGGTTTGATTTTACTGAAAAAGTACACAGTTAAATAGAAAAAGTTAAAGCTTTAACCAGTCAAGTTTTGAAAATATCACACCACCTTTTACGATGCACCCAGTTCCCGCAAAGAAAGCTCGTCTGAAACTTAATATGCTGTTAACTGACCTGCAAGTTATTCACATCTTAATGTATAATTGATATTGTTGTCGAATAAGAAGTGTGACAAAAGTTTAGAAAATAAAATGTGCATATTACAATATCAGGAACTCTACATCAATAAAGAATAACTTTCTGCCTAATGTGATATTTTGGTATTCATTTTCATTGTTGTAACTACGCGCCGCTCGTTTGTGACGACAGAGAAACATGATTGAAACCAGTGTTATCAGAGAATTCGTAGTGAAGGACAAGCATTGTTAACACACCCAGCTGTGCTAAACTCAACTAAACGTTGACCGATTCTAGAAAACCGTTTGGAATGATCTGGCCATTAACTTTCTATGCAGACTGACATTAAACTTTACTATTTATGATATACGTATTTCAGAATTTATATCTGTATACATTCAAATTGTTATATTCATTAATAAGAATAACATGCTTTTTCTCTTTTTCTGCGGGCCCCTAAAATACCGGGTCCGCCCGCATTGCAGGTCCTGCAGGCCCTAACGTCACGCCCCTGATTTGTGGGTTACTTAAAGCGCATTAACGGTTTTGTGTACTAAAACAAAACAAAATAAATGAAGGTATACAAAAATGTTTAGTAATTTATGACTAAATAATTAGAGCGTGAGATGATGTGGATATCCTCCAATGTACTGTATGCTTAGTCGTGCATGCCTATGAAAGAAGTAAACGCACTTGCACAAGCAATGAGCTTCATATGTGCGCTTCATTCTCTTTTGGCCAGCGCAGAACATACGGTACAACTCAACAGAATCCGCAGCGCTGGTCATTATGTATGAGCACACAAAGAGGGGCACTGCAGCTGAAGCAGTAGCATCAAGTATTCTTTAATAATTTACATTAGTTCACTGAAGACAGTAAATGTGTTAGTACAAAGAGTATGCTTCCTCTGTACATCAATTCTTGACCTATTATACATGCATAGCTTTCTTAACGGAACATAACAGAACTTTTTCCCCCCTTATAAGTTGAGGAAACATTAACCAAAAGGATTGCGCCCTTGTGAGTTGTCCCGACTCTACCCTATACACCAAACTGATCCCTGCAACACTTTCGAAGACATTCGCGGTTTCTCATTCTAATGTTAAGACTCTAAAAAGTTCTTCTTTTTCATTTTGAACCTTTCTATATAAACTGCATGTCTTAATTTTAAATTCTGGTCCAATTTCTTCGTTTTTAAGTCCGTTATTCGCTGTAACTATTACATTTCTACAGACTGAGTTATTCTTTATTGGTATTAGATTACATTCAAGTAAATTACAGGAAGTAAAAATAACATTTAGCACAGGTTCTTTACCAGCCATATTCATTATTATAAACACTAACATCTTAAAAATCGGATTTCAGTGTCTTCTTGATAGAAATATAATAAAATATGTACGTATTTGAACCATGTCCGATAGTGATAGCTGCATAAGTAACTTGTATTATGTGTTGGGACTTGGAACTTCTCTATTTCTATTTCTCATTGTTCAGTTTTGTTTTATTTTTCCAAAGAGTTTTACTATTCCTTTGTTTTCTCTATTTTCATCCCAATTCAACGTTTTAAAACATGTCTCCTTATACAATTCAAGTTTATATTCTGAAATCTCTTTCCTCTAATTTCTTATTACTTTTACATTTAGTTTAAACTGTGGACAATATCTACTGTTGCTCCCCGCACTCTACCGACACACCCAAAAACATCCGAACCGGTATTGCCTGCCCACGACCTCGGCGCTCGTTGCTTTATACCGCTATCATTGGAAGGCACGAATGAAATCTTGCAACATTTTTAAAACTACTTATAAGTTTTGTAATTTTAAAGCATATTTTCGAAACATGTCAGTAAGCATTCAAATGTACAATATGTTTATTAACAAGATTTTCCTTACCGAATATCCTTTATTTTTTCATAACTTCTATAAACTTCTCTTATAAATCTGGCATTTCTCTATTTTTTCTGTGCAATTCTTAACCTAGGCCTGTAATGATCTCTCAGACTAGTTTTTGGCTTTGGGAACTCTATCCGAAATTAATCGTCAATGACTCGTCCAGTTATTCTGGTATTCCTATATTTACTTGATCGGTTTTCAGAAATTTCTTTATCGCATCATTATTGTATTTGTATTTCCACTTCATAGATTGTGCTGTGCATTTCCTGGCAATGGACTTTATGATAGATCTTAAGTAAAAGTTGTTTCATCACATCACTTCGTTTGTAATCCTACTTGGTGTATAATGTGTGCTCGTCAATAACCTCATTTCATCAGCATTCTTCGTGAAATTTAAATGAGAGGTTAAATACGAGTTATTTTCTATCCTTAACGGAATACTAGGACAGAAGCAGAGAAGGCAGTCGTTTGCTGTGTACACTAATCTGTTATTTTCTGCGCTAAAGCGGTCAGTAACTGCAAAGCCAAGTACCGCACTTCCAGTGACATCAGCCCCATTTATTACACTATAAACCTCGGACACCATTACACTCACTTTAGTTAACTTTCTTCTATTCCCGACATTTCTCCGTCACCTTCTTTGCCTGTATCCTGTCATTTTCAATACTCTCGTCACTGCTTTCGATTTCATTGTCTTGAATAACAATTCCCTCACTACTTTCTTACAAAGGCCATACTTATCTCACTATTCCTCTTCTGTTTCTCTAATTTTCTGAAATATTTTCCTGGAAAGAGTCTTCAACTCCTTTTAACTTGGACGATATGATTATAGCAGCAACCCATTAGAATTAGGATTCACTAAGCAGAGGATTCGGTACGTAGGCCACCATGCTGAGCCCATTGTGCCTATGCCCCCAAGTGGGGCACCCCCGGGAGGAAGGATGAGGCGAGAGGAGACAGAGGGCAGCCGCCCAAGGAACCCCGACAGTGCAGAGGGCAGGGTCCCTAGAGTTTACTTAGACTTCCCCCGACAGGCCAGGAGAACGGACACGCTTTTCTACTGCGGGACGGCAACTAGCCCAGCAGCCGAGCCCCAAACACCCCTGGCTGGCGGTCCCGAAATGGTCCCAGCAGAGGAACGCAGACCGGCAACCGAACAAGCAAAGGAGTAAGTGGTTTATCTCAGAGCATATCAGCCCGCCTTGCACCGCCGAGACACTCGCCGACACTTCCACCCTGAAAGAGACCACCACATGAAAGATGATATGAAATGATAATGGTGATGAAATGGAGGGACAGGAAATTCGGGAGATGTAATTAACCTACCCACCATTCACCTAGCGACTCGGAAAATCCTCCGAAGAAACCAAAGAGTCAGGTAGGTCGGCCAGGGGAATCGAACCCGGCGCTCCCGATGCGGGCCACAGACGAAACCGCCTGTGCCATCCCGCTCGGTCAGCAACCCATTGCTTAAAGTCTCCCCATATTAACTCAATGGAATTCAGGTCCAGATATCGGCTAATAATTTGATCAGTCAAACATTTTTACCAGCACACGTGTTGACTAAAATTAAATTATACAATTATGTCTTCGTTTTGTGCTCATAAAATACAATGTTGAATATATAGCGAAGAGGAATATTTGGTTTTCAAAATATGAAGTTTGTGGTTTGTATAACTGTGCTTTCTGATACGTACTA
The DNA here is from genome assembly GCA_030765055.1 of Mantis religiosa. NCBI lineage: Eukaryota > Metazoa > Arthropoda > Insecta > Mantodea > Mantidae > Mantis > Mantis religiosa. The sequence goes on from CM060955.1 coordinate 37,396,041, forward strand.
TCGGACAGAGCGTTGAGACGTATTGGCCTTCAGTGACTAGCGTTGCGATCGCTTTCTTATCTGTTGATTAGAGGAGTGAAATATTAGTAAGTTGACGTACGATAAGGGACGAAATACAAATGCAGCACTTGCGAGATGCGTGTCTGAATGAAAGGCTAACCAAATATTATAAGCAACAGGGTGCATAATCATAAAAATAACCTTAATAATTATAAATACATTAAATAGGTACCCAGTAATTATTTATTGTCATATTTTTCAAATAATGAAAATGAGGCTAAACAGTCCTATCTTCTGTAATTTTCATAACGGAAAAGGGAGAGAAAACCAACTAAATTACTGATTGACTATTGCAATCATAGGAAGTATGCGCTAATATAACTAAATTTCTTGTGTGATCAGTCGTACAACGGGAATAATTTCTAAAAAGGCACTTACTCAATGCCAAACAAATCATCAGCAATGTTCCGTCATTGTTACTGTCGATAATATCAACCTGGAGCTTCTTGTTCCTGTGATGCATCATTTTACCAATAATTATCAATTCTTTTAGTCTTTTATTTACAAAAAATCCATATGGGATTAACGGCAATCTTTCCTTATTAAATAATATCTGTAATTATAGGAATTGTATGGTAATACAATTAATTTCTGAAGCGTGATCAGTTTGTATTAATAGACCTTTGTCGTAATATAATCACATGATTTAAATGCATCACAATGTTAAGCTGTACAAAATTATGTGTATATAACTTTAGATAATATTATTGCAATTACTTATCAAATACAATCTCATGTAAGTTCAATAATGATCAGTCTCAATGAAAATATAAACAAAAATAACATGTTCATAGTTTTGGTTTATATCATGTTGTATAAAACAAATCTCCTCCGGCATAGTTACCGAATATAAAACATGCTACAGAAATGAAACATAAACAACAGTTCTACTGACTGATTAATCAACGTACTTGGTGGATTAAAGTGCTCTAGGTACACTCCCAGACAATTCATCAGCAATATGTACTGAAAAATCACAAAGGTATTTCGATTCTCTCTGCTTTTTCCTTGTTACAATATTTAATCACGTTTGGAGTGCGGATTTTAAGACCCGGGTATAGAACCGGTGCCCACTCAACATCGTGAGGAAAGTGAGGAGCTTACGATAGGCCCTGGTCAAGATAGTCGACTTACCGGCTGGGGGTGCCGAGATGCTGACCACATCTCCTTCCCGTATCAGTCGGATGATCACCCACCTCTACTTTGCGTGTGTGGGCGTGAGGTCGGCAGTTGGGTTGGCAGGTCCTGGCCCTATGTGGGCTATCGCACAATGGTTATCAGGATCATTATCATCATCATCATCATCATCATCATCATCATTATTATACAATTTCTCGCACCTGCCAATGTATGACACGTTACTGTGATCGCATGTGCAGAGAGTGTACAAACACTGCACTTGCAGTGTATGTGCGATAACTTTACATAAACATTTCTGTTTGGAATACTTCCCGGTACGATTCCTCGCTTTGCCATGTCGAATTAGAACAGAGTTAGGAGGTGAATCTGGGATCAGTCACTTGACATAGTTGGCAGTGTTCATCTCTTTATTAAAGTCTCCAGTTTTCTGCTGGGATTTGTAGATATGAAGAATATCTGACACAAAGCCGAAACATACATGGAGTATAACCAGTCGCTTCGTTTTCAATACAGGTGACATGAAATTTTAGGAGCCGCCATCAGACCAAATTTTCTAACAGTGTGAGTCTATGGATGTAAGTTACATCTTCGTACGCTATTAGATGTCCTTCAGCTCTGTATTTACAGAGAGAAGTACGATAGTCGCGCGCGCGTTTGTTTGTGTGTGTGCGCGCGCGACTGCTTGCGAACCTCCCGACCAGCCACGTCTCCCAGTAAGCTACCAACTCCTTTGTCAACAGGATGCGCAATGCCGTGATGTGGTAAACTTGATGCTCGGCGGTTAGAAAACACATCCATTGGGCGCCAGCAGTTGCGTTGAGGATCGAGGTGGCCAATGTAACACACTTTCTACCTTCAAGATCAGGAATGTTGTTAAATAGGGGACGAGGGATTAGCACAAGAATGTCGACTCCCCTTAAGTTTTGCCTGCTAATACCTCTTAGCAGATGTCACACTCCAAGTTAATGAACTAACAGTACCAGCTAATAGACGGGAGAGCACAAGCAAGGGGATAGAGAGCAGCTATCGCCCTAGCTAACCGCCAATTTGGAGAACGGGAATGCTCGATACGACGGAGATGGAAAGTAATTTTAGGAACATTCCCTAGTGGAATGCGTTGGGGAATTGGTGATGGGCTTCAAGCAGTGATTTCTGGGGACGTAGTCAATGAGAGTACGCCGTAAAGGACTATCAATGGCCAAGTCGACCAGACGAAAGGGAACGGGAAAGGTGTAACGTGTGTGAGTAGGAACCATCTGTTCAAGTTATAGGAGAAAAGGAGCGGACGTTAGGATACAGGTAAGTGTCCGAGGTGCTGGGTTCTAGTACATAGATATAGCCGTAAACGTGATCAGCCCTAAGTAGAGGAGTACCTACAACCAAGGAAACCCATTCGGTCCTATCAAATAGTGATGATATGGGCGACATCTTACCCGTGGAGGAAGTCTTGTTGGAGTTGGTCTTGGGGCTCAGTGTTGTAAATCTGTAGGATTTCGTTGCGAGGGTAGCTGACAAAGTGATATTTCGACTGGAAGACATCAGGAATCACGAAGTGGTCATGCCAATAGGAGGATCCTGCTAGTCGAAGTGACGCTCTAAGGTACAAACGAACTTCTTGGAGTTTGGTGTAATTCTATGTACCGTAGATTACGATTGGATGCGCCAGAAGCAAGATGGTTACAGAGGTGCAGAGAAAAGGTCAGCTGATATGGAATCTCGTGAATCGTCTTCATGTCACGCATAAAATGGCCCATGAGCACATTCAGGTGGCGAGCGGCCGATGAAGACAAATATGATTGGCAAATCAACAGCCACGATTTGGTGCGTATGTATGTTATCCTGCCCGAACTAAGGATCGTTTCCCCAAGTTTCAACAGGGTAGGGACCATGGTTAAAAGGATGAACGTTCTCCAGTATATAGAGGCTGCCAGATAGGAATTTATTGGGGTGCACTCGGCATTCAGGTCGCCTGGTCCATTATGAAGTAGTTGGGCGTCGAGGAAGGATTACTGGCGCTCCATCACTAAGGCAGGCCGGCGATGAGGTTAGGAGAATTAGAGATCGCTGCCGCCACAAGCCGGCGAAATGGGTAATCTTTTGTTCTTCTGTCAGTCAAGCTTCAAGAACGTTTGTTTTTGCATCTCTAGAACAATACATTTTGAAAACTTTCCGAAACCATTCTACCCTGCCCCAAAAATTTACAAGGGAGCACTTAAACGAGCCAGGAGTCAGTCAGTCGAGTGAGTCATTCTGTGAGAATCGAGAAGTTACGAGGCACTTGACGTGTGCAACAGACACTTTGCACCAGTCTGTTTGCTCTAAGCATTAACAAACGTGAAATTAAGTATACGTTATCGCTGTGTTAACAGTTTAAGTAACAAGTGAAGTGAGTTGATCACAACTTGGTGTTGTCATGTCGTTGCAATAGTGAACTACTTTGTTGTAACATTTACAATCACTTTTCCTCCCTTCCTTTTTAGTCGGATCAAATACAACCTAACGAAGTTACATATAGAAAAGCATACAAGGTAGACAATATCTCAGCAGTTTGATGTTTTTACAGCCTAACGATTCAAGTCTTTCTAAGTCTGGCAACTTTAGCAGAAAAGCAGCAACGTCATAAAGAGCTAAGAACGAACCAACATTATTACTACAATATTCTACAAGGAAAACTTCTTGTAGCTTTTGCCCCCTCGTTACCTGTCTGGAGTTTTCTTTCACTAATGGTGAAGCCAAATTGGTCTCCCTGCTTGTTGCACTGTTACTCTGACGCCTTTATTATTTGTTCCTAACAGGAAAGTTAAACGAATCCTGAAAGGGTGTGTATAGTACAATGTTTCCCCTCTCAGGTGTAAAGAATTTCTACCAGATGATGCTGAAGCAACTTCTTTCCTCTACTACAAGTTGGAGCATTGGAGGGGCCTAAAAGAAAATCACTAGTTCATTAACATACAGAACTCATTTTCCGCGATTCCCTCCCGTCTTTCGTATAATAATTTAGGTATTTGTTTCACAGATACAGTTTTATTACATAATACTTTAAAAAACAGAATACAATTGTGTAACTGCATCCTAACCGCCGTGGTCCTTAAAGTTCCCACCAGTTCGGCCCGGAGAACGGAAACCCTCCTACTAAATGACGAAATGTTCAACAGGAGCGCACCATCCTGCCATGCAGCGCCGAGACACCCGCCGATACTTCTACCGTAAAAGAAGACCAGCAGATGAGAGAGGATGTGAAATTATAATGGTGATAAAATAGAAGGACGGGACATTCGGGTGATGTAAGTAACCTACCCATCATTCGCCTGGTGACCCAGGACTGCCCCCCCCCCCCAAAAAAAACATGGGTCAGCTAGGTGGGCCACAGGAAACGAACCCGCGCCTTCCGAATGCGGGCCTGGCGAAACCGCCAGAGCCGTCCCGCTCGGTTAGCCTGGATGCTTACGTGTGTGAAGGGATTTAGTAAGCCAGGTTGTCAGATTAGGTAAAGGTGTATGGGATTCTTGGAATGTCAGCTAGAATGTCTTATAAATTTATAGACGTCTCCGAGTTGAAAAGCAAGGGATAGAAAAGTGGAAGTGAAGTGGTGACATAGAATTTGAGGATAGTAGTAGGGGATTTAGTAACATTAACAAAGGGGAGGTCAGTAACATAATTTAAGATTACTAGCGTAGGTTTGGGCAGAATTTAGAAAGCACTTTCTCTGATCGTTGGTGTGTAAAAACTAAACTGGTAGCGGGAGGAGGATTTTGCATCATTCGTAACTAAACGGCAGAACTACGTGGTATTGCCTGTTAGAGAATTCAGGATATTGGTATAGCACATCGCCAAGAACAATTTGATGTAAATAATAATTGTAATTATTAAGGGAATCGGTTCCTTCTAAAACGTAAATTTACTGCGTAATTTGCACAGGTCGGCAATAACTTGGCTAAAGTGTTTAGATAGTTCATTTAAAGTTTCATAGTAAGAACTAGTGTTATTTCTTAGAATTTTGTGTATCTTGGGATACGCTGTGATAGGTTTCCCATTGCCGGAACATTATCAGTCGGAAATATTATCAGCAGAAACTTGAGGACAACATGAAGGCATTCTTGGTCATCTTAGGGCTCCATGTTGTGCTTCAAATAGGCACTTCATTATCAATGTGTCAAACTGAGGTCTCATTATGGCGCAACAAAAGGCAAGCCAGGCTTCTATGACATCACATTTTCTACCTTTTTAATTTATTATAAAGTGCTCTAAGTATTTTTAAAAACACAGATTTTTAAGATATTTTCATGCCAAATGAGATATATACCTTAAATATTCTGGCAATGGAATTCATGGAACTAAACATTTCCAAAATTATTATTCTTATTGAACTGCACGTTCACTTTACTTGACTCTAATATTAGGTCATTTTTCTATATTCACGCCATCTGCTGGCCTGGCATTCAATTTACTGAAAACATTCTTTTGTTCAGTATTGCGAATTTTGAGAGTGTTTTGTCTTTGTTTATAGTTGTGTTATATCCAGTATTTCATTTGTGCTTATAACATTTTATAAATATCCTGATGAGGGAGATACCGAAATTAACGGGTGCTATAAGTAAACCATCGTAATGGATTTCAGAGAAATTGTGTATCTTTGTTAGAAAACGTGCAAGCAGGTGCATCAGGTTGAATAGTTGTTTTAACAAAATAAACGTAAGAAACAGTGTTGATAGCAGAGTTCTTAAAGATAGCACTTGACTCTGTTTGAAAAGGTATTATTCGGACCCTTAATAATGGCATGAGCGAGGCTAATAATCACAATGGACAAAATAGTTACAAAGGGAATCTTTGTCTGAAAAGAAAGCTTCTAGAAGTGAAAGTCGAACACCTACGCGCAGCTGTGGAGGACACTCAGTGCTCGGCGTGAGGCCGATTAGGGCAGTCCTCTTCTTCTGTCTTGGTCGAAGGCAGACCAGAAGCGACGAGAGAAGATATTTGTCGGTTCATATGTACGTGAAGAACGAATTAAGTTTTATCGAGTAATAAGCATTTCACATATAGTAACTCTAAACAGTGATATTGGTAACCCTTGCTCGGCAACTTCGCGTTTAATGTAATGATAAAAAGAAGCAGTCATTAAACCAGTTTGAAACGGGCATTCCAGTGTCATTAAAACCATCCTCCTCATAGATATCCACGCATAACCTGGGAGAAACCTCATTGCTTAACCCTGAGCTACCCATATTATTCGTTACAACTGTAGCGGCAAGGTGGAATCGTGCGCCACCCATCATCTTGCTGCTTCCGAGAGATGCACACTCCCGAAACGTTGATATCTAATCATCTTTTCACCTGGCTGCCCGAGAAGAAAGTGAGCGTATTCGTCGCCAGGGAAGCTTCAGGTCTTATATTAGGTCATTTTTATTCCTATTTTCACAACTCCTTTATAATTACGTTTTACACTCAAAGAGAACGGAATTTCAAAGCTTTCACGTACCGATTTGACCAACACTTAAAGCGTACTAAATTTCCCACATAGAAAATACGCAGTAAGACAATTCTACAAATGTTTATCGTTGTTAACACAAGAGAATAATAAACTTTTATAAGGCGAGTTTGTTTGTACAAGAGTAAAACAAATCCTGTAAGTGCAACACATAATACTTTATTCCTTTGAACGTGCCTACGTGCTATTCATATTTTAGTGATAATAATGGAATAAACATATAATCTGAAAACATTCATATAGCGAAATGTTGTCTAATGATCTGACAATCCCGTGTGTTTATCTGAATTTGCAAATCAGTAGATGGAATAATAAGCTTTTGTAAGACAAAGTTGTAAAGGAGTGACACTAGAAAACCATGTTATTGGAAGATCAGCATTTTTTAAGATTTAGGTACTGTATTTGCTGTTGAGGCTAGAAGTCAGCACACTTTTGTACTGTAAAATCCTGGAGGTTTCTCTGGGAAGGAGGTTATTAAGAGGATGCGAGTTACCAAATTCCTTAAATTCATCTGTCTAGTTTTTTAGTAGCCTTAAATAACAAAATAAAAACGAAAAATATGGAATGCACAAGTGCTGAATATTTCACACACAAAATGGCAAATAATAAATTGCTGCCAACGGTCAGAAACCCAAGGGATTATGCACGACTGCTTAACTCATCAATCACTGTGCACTGCGTGGTAAGAAATTTCAATCAAACGCCACAGTGTTACCGTTTCCATCACTTTTTTCATTATATATCACCTCATAACAATGCAATGAAACTTCTTTGTAACTTATTGATTCAGTCAGTTGCACTGTTCGTGCTGGAGGATTTGAGTACTGAATAGGATAGAAACACAATAAATTGATACGAGTTTTAAATTATGACATTACCTATTATTTGACCTGTTTTATTACTTTTGTTACGTGTTCAATTGGCTAGTCACGCTCTACATTAGTTTTCTGATTATTTTTATTTTAATAGTGTTATTTCAATAGTTGAATTTATTGAGGAAAATGTGGAGCGACATTACTATGAATACCCCAGTTCAAAATTCGCTGAATATTTTTACTCTATGCTCTGTTTGTTCCAAGACTCTAGGGTAACATTGAGAGGTGGTGATGGTGGTGCTGTTGATGGTAGCGACGAGCTGGAAGTGCGATGTTGACGCTTGTGGTGGTGTAGTGGTGATGAGCTAGACAGTTATGATGGGATGATAGTGATTGTGGTGATTGTGATGGAAATGGTGCGCAGGTAGGTGGTTTCGGTGTTGGTGATAGTAGTGATGGTTGTATGCGAGTAGATTTTTGAGAGTTTATTATTTTTATATTGTCAACCACTTGGGCCTTTTAAGTATCCCTTTATCTGTCAAATGAATTTACCCTGTAGTTCCAAAATAATTTTGTTTCTCCGGATCTCTCATAACGTCTAATGGGGGTCTTCTTCTCTAGTGCCTCACGTTCAGTTTCCTCTATACAGGCTACCAAATGGGCTTCATGGAAACAACATTATGGTCTGCATGTGCTTCATGAAGTAACAATGTGCAGTAATACAATCTGCTTAGTTACAAAGGAGCTTTAATAACGGCAATTGGTTTATAACCTATAAATGTATTCATTCCTTTCTAAGTCGTTTTATCAAATGTTTCCTTTCTTTGAATTCCCAGATGTCTTGGCATCCATTTCTGAAGAAATAAGTTCCGGTGTTACTAGAGTTTGAAGAAATAATTTGGTAGTTAATATTACAAATAATTATTTCTGGGCTTTTTTGCCATGGTCTGCTGGCGTAAGAACATCCCTACGTTTCGTCCACAACTGCGGTGGACATCTTCAGTGGCGCGGTCAAAGTTCTTCGGAGAAGGTTTCGCAGCGAAACCTTCGGAGACCAGCAGACCACGGCAAAACAGCCCGGAAAAAAATTCTTTGTAATATTGACTCCAGCCGTAAAAGCTTACGTTCTTTAAATTTCGTAGTTTAAATATCAGAGATTATTGTATTTTAAACTAGACTAGATAGGTAATGTGCGGAAACATGCAATAAATTCTAGGCAAACTATACTAGGACACTTTAAGGAACAGGTGGTACAAAAGGCTGTACTGGAGAAAAGGCGATTTCTGAACCCGGACATCAGGTAAAAGTCGTGACAAATATTCTGCCGTCGCGCAGGAATATAATAAGTAGGGCCACTATGAAAGGGGAAGGATTCTCCCGAAACTCAACTTTCCTGGGACTTATTACGAGCAATATTAATACGTAAATGTCTTAGGTTGAAAATCTCTCTATTTGACAATTTATATTTCGAAAATACATGCACGTTAAATCATTTAGCTTTCTAGTAATATTTACAAATCATGCTATACAGTAACTAATTCATACTCATTCGTTAAATTCTGTGGGCTACAGTCGTCCTCAGAGGGATAATACTTCAACAGAACATGCACTTTTCCCCCATTTTTGTTTCTATGTTTTATTACTATATCGCAAATCCCTTGGGGCGTATGTTTTCTAATATGATATTCACATAAACAGTGCAATTTGTTTAATTTGTTTTTTGTAAAATTACTAAAGTGATATGTGGCTTTAATAACGTGTTTTTGAATCCATCCATTTATGTTTCAATGATTTTGCTATAGGTCAAAGTTGAAATAATGATTTAGAAACTTCTGCTCAATGAAAGAGGATATAATAGGGATTATCATTTGAAACCTGGAGTGTATGATGAAACGCCCCTTACCTCGTGACTCCGCTCTGGAGAGAGCTTACTCTGTGCTGTTTCCTGTTAACAAGTTCCATTATTCTGTACAAACGAGTATATGCTGGAAATTCAAGTACCTACGTGACGTACAAACATCAGCCCTAGGCATCCAGGTATTTAAATTATAAAGCATCTTCTAACTAAGTGGTTAGATTGAATATAGTGAGGAGGAAGAGGAGGAGGAGGAGGAGGAGGAGGAGGAGGAGGAGGAGGAGGAGGAGGAGGAGGAGGAGGAGGAGGAGGAGGAGGAGGAGGAGGAGGAGGAGGAGGAGGAGGAGGAGGAGGAGGAGGAGGAGGAGGAGGAGGAGGAGGAGGATGGCTGAATGCCATTCATGTCAAGTGGTGAGCTAATTCTGACGGACTGCAGCCCTTTGTGGGTATAGGGACAGACTCATTAAACTAATGCAGGAATATAACTGCTACGAAAATGCTCATTATTTCAAATTTTATGCTACTATTTGTTTTCCACTTCAAGAAAATTCCCAATACGAACTTTGAAATGTTATCTATAAATACACATCTACGACTACTCGATACAAGTAAAGCTAAACAAGTAAGAAGTAAACCGTAATGTTATTATGGTAATATGCATGTTCGATTCAGGCTTTTTTCCAGTGTTAATTTATGGGTCAACTGATTTTCTCACTTATATTACTTTATAGTTATGAGTTAAACCAGGAATTCCCTATCTGTACCCCAAGAAACATAAAGCAGAGTGAAAAAAATAATAAAACTGCGTTACATTCACATGACTACCTACCCATTCTTAAACAAACCATTGTTGAGAAACGTTTCTTCAATCTATTTCACGACAGTTGAAATATACGAGGGGGTACCCAAAAGAAACCGGACTCTGAGGGCGCTGCCACTCGTAGACGTAGTGCAGGGTTCTCACGCTAAATGGTGTTAGTAGAGACCTTCATGAAACAACTGTGCAGACGGCGTCAGTGTAGAGCTGAACGTGTAAGTGCGGTATTGTGTTTCTCTGACTGTTGGCGGGTTACCTCTGCGAAGTCGTTATAGCAACTTTAAAAGAACAAAGAGTGTGTGTGAAAGTTTGTTTCCTGCTTAAAAAAAACTGCAACGGAGACACGCCAAATGTTTCAGGAAGCTTTCCAGGAGGACGCTATGAGCCGCACACAGGGTTTCGAGTGGTTTGGGTGCTTTAAACGTGGTGAGATATGTGTTGAAGACCAAGCTCGTTCTGGACGCCCTTCAACATCGCGAAATGAGAACATTGAAAAGGTCCACCAAAAGATCAACGAGAATCGTCGTCAAACGATCGACCAAATTTCAGCAGCGACAGGTATCAGTTGGAGCTAATGCCAGAGGGAGGATTTGCACATAAGACGTGTTGCTGCTAAATTTGCTCCGCGCCTTCTCACACAGGAGCACAAAACCATCCGCAAGAGTGTGTGTCAGGACTTGAAAACAGAGATTGCACGTGATCCTTCTTGTGAACTTCTTGAAGAACGTCATTACAGAAGATGAGAGTTGGTGTTACGGGTATGACCCAGAAACCAAGGAAGCGTCAAGCCAGTGGAGGACTCCCAACTCTCCCAGACCAAAAGAAGCAAGGCAAGTGAGGTCAAATGTGAAGACGATGATTGTCTTTTTTTATATTCGTGGAATTGTGCATCGGGAATTTGTACCCCCTGGATAGATGTTAATCAGCACTTTTACTCGGATGTTTTAAGGCGTCTGCAAGAAGATGTGAGGAGGAAACGCCCGGAACTTTGGCGATCAGGTGAGTGCATCACGACAACGCTCCAGCACACACGGCCTTACGAGTGACCCACTATTTGGCATCTCAGAGGTGGTCTGTCGTTTCCCACGCTCCTTATTCGCCGGACCTAGCCCCGTGCGACTTTTTCCTATATCCACGAATGAAAAAAACGCTAAAAGAAGAGCGTTATGACGATGTGGAGGTGGTAGAAACAGCTTCGCAAAGGGTACTGGACTTGAAGAATTCCAAACATGCTTTCAGCAGTGGGAAAAGAGACTTGACAAGTGCATCGCATGTAAGGGAGAGTATTTTGAATGTGACTGAAGTAAATTTGTAAAAAGGTTCATCAAGAAAGTTTTTATGACAACAACCCGGTTTCTTTTGAATCCCCCCTCGTACACTTGTATAAATAGTTTTACTATCTACAAATTTCCTTGTTGATACATGGGAATAAAGGAAATCATAATGCTTAAGAAATATTCAACAGCAATAATAAAAATAATAACAAAATAATAATAACAATAACAATAAAATAATAATAGTAAATAATTTGAATGAGTAGAACCAAACTGAAAAATTCAATGCAATAGCCGGGATTTGAACCACGGATCTCCCGCTCTCCGTGCATCTGAGCTACTATGACCAACATGTCAAAGACATTAAATTCTCCAACTGACTCACATGCTGACCACTTGGGGTTCTCATAAGCTATGAGAGACGCACCTTTCGTGGCGACTTACTATGCTGTAAATACTTAAGTCCCAGGCTTCATAGTTAAACCACATAAAGTAACACTATGTTACTTTAGGTAAATTTTCAGGTAAATCAATTTTAACAAGAAATTACATTCTTTTCTGTAATAAAAGTCTGCCTATCTCTATTTACTAATTAGGTAAACGCCATTGAGCCTTCGGAGCACATTGACAGAAAATTCATATCACACTTTTATGAAAATATCATAAATATACAACAGGTTCATCACAATTATTAGTGTCATTTTATATAAAATAAGTATTTTAAAACTTTTCTATGTAAAGAGTAGTTTGAGGTGGCAGAATTTGCTTGAAAAACTGAGCGTCGGATTTTTGGACGGTTCTGATTGTTAAGTACCAGGTTTGGTATTTAGCCGATTGTTGGTCCTGGAATTGTGCTCGTCACAAAATAGAGAAATCTGGAGATTTTGAGGTTATATCTCCTGTTTTTTGTAAGGACCTGAGTACCAAACAATCGAGCACAAGCAATTGTGCTGTCACATTTTCCTGATACATTTTGGCTGCTCCCTTGTAAACCTAAAACGACAATGTACTCCGCTGATGGACTATTTAACAAGAAACTAAATGTTTTCCTCTATTGGGTAAAGGACACATTAATGTCACACATTTTGTTAATTTACATAATATATTGATAAAATTTTTATATTATAAAAACTTAATACACTAAACTGGTTTCAGTAGTTATATCTGCTAACACGTAATTATATTGGGTCACTACTTCGCTATACAATGTGAAATTGTTCACATCTTACAGCATATGTTTGAAACATGTGAACAAAAGAAAAGGGAGCAGGTGTCTTTTTCCGGTATCGATTACTGCTTCATCTAAATATGCAGCGTTACCATGGTAAAAACCCACCTCTCATTGTTTTTTCAAAGGCAAGAACTGTTTGCGCACGGTTTGAATTAAATGTTAATACAAGGCTATTTTTGAACTTGGTAAATTGCGTCGAGAATTATTTCACAACAGACAACCGTTGTATTTTTTCAAACAACAAACTTTAAATTAACCTCCATGCTTTTGTGATTGATAACGTGTAAAGAGACACTGACAAAATAGAATTCGTCTTGTTAAAGTATGTGGGTTTTCTAAACTTTTAAGAGGTAGGTCTGGCTGTGGCCGAGCGGTTAGACCCGGGTTTGATCCCAGGTGACCGCAAAGTGATTTGTGGTAGACAACACGGAGCGGCAGCGGGTTTTCTCCGGGTCCTCCGGTTTCTCCGCCAGCATTCCACCAACTGCTCCATCATCTTTCCTATCATTTCAGCTCGGCTCCCCCATTCTGTTATCCACTTCCCTCACTCTCATGCCACGCATCGGGCTGATCACCATCCTGGATTCCCTTTCACTGATCCAGGGATTTCGTTCTCAACCCGCAGAAGGGTTAAGAGGAACAACAATGCCCTGACACCACGTAGTGAAGAAAGAAAGAAAGAAAGAAAGAAAGAAAGAAAGAAAGAAAGAAAGAAAGAAAGAAAGAAAGAAAGAAAGAAAGAAAGAAAGAAAGAAAGAAAGAAAGAAAGAAAGAAAGAAAGAAAGAAAGAAAGAAAGAAAGAAAGAAAGAAAGAAAGAAAGAAAGGAGGGTGGGAGGGAGGAGAGAAAGAGATATGTTTTAGTTTCTTAGTTACGTGTGTATGAAAATAAGACGCTAATGGAATTAGTATATTTTTTCACCCATTTCATGGAGCATTTATACCAACAATCCGGAGTAGATACTTTTTTTTAATTTAGAGCAACAATAGTCATCTCTCCTGTCAGTTTTATGCTTTTGAATATATCACTTCGATATGCAATAATTTTTGGGTTGCCAACTGTGTTGTTCTCTACTCGATCTTCACTTTTCCAATTGTTAGCGTCAATTAAAACGCCGGATTCTACATTACTAGACTAAATACAATAAATGATAAATGTTTAACAAGCAGGTTGTTTTATGATCATAGAACATTTTTCATCAGCAGAAAAGACTGAAATAAATATAGTTTCTCCACTTCGACATCCGAAGCTCTCGTTATAACAATTATATTTGTCAGTGTGATGTGTAATCCTTCTGCCGATAGACCGCGAACAAAGTGCGGTCGGTGTGCGCATGCGCGAGCACAGTCGTCTCCCCTCCTCAACATCCAAGCATTACATGACTTCCTCCCCTCCATACGTTGACCAGTGCAGTGCAGCTTGCGCTATGGAGGAGAGGAGAGGCAGCCTAAAATGACGGTAGAGGGAGAAAGCTGGAGAGCTTCAGTTTTGGTAAATCACGCCTCCAGATGCATTTTCTTCGCGATTTACCTATAATATATTCGGTGCATTAAATACTTTGCATATAAGGTATTGTTGCCAAGTGACAAGGTTGTCTAAGTGATGACTCAATTTCTCTGCTCTTTGCGTGACCAAGTGTAAACTCCAGGGATGGGTCCTCGACACTTGCGATACCTCGAAAAGATATTTGCATGGTATGGACATCGAACGATCTTCAGAAAATTCACTCGTTACTTTTTCGATACTTTGTTGGTGTTGTGCAATTTATATTTTATTTTCAAATCAAAAAATATTATTGCCGCAAGCAGAATGTTTGAAAGTATTCTGGGGTATTCACGGAGTATTCTGGATGAGACGAACAAAGGAAGAATTGTCTACTTTGTATGGAGATCCAGGTGTAGTCTCACATATAAAAGTTGGAAGGCTCAGATGGGCAGGACATTGATACGAATGCCAGAATCTGACCCCGATAAACAAGTTTATAAACAGCAGGTATATGGTACGCGAAGGACTGGACGACCAACACTAAGATGGGATGAAGGTGTAGAACAAGATGCAAGAAAGCTTGGAATTAGTAATTGGCAAGGAGTAGCTCAAGATAGGATTAAATGGAGGGGAGAACTTACGAAGGCCAGGATCCAAAAAGGATTGTAGTGCAACTGAAGATGAGAATTTTTGAAAGCCCGAGAAATGTGGTACCTGCACAGTAACATTATAGGTACAAGAAAATAATCGTATATCAAGTTCAGTGCCGGTTATTATACCAGTTCGCAAGAAGAAATCGCTGCATATCTCAACGACGACTTGTCACTTCTTTTTAGTGTACTGGATTATTGGAAAACAAATTCAAAATTGCCAGAACTTATAAAAATAGCCGCCAAATATTTATGTGTTCTAACTGCAACAGTTTTCTCTGAACTGCTCTAACTGCAGCAGGACTCATTTTGACAGAGAAAGAAGTAGACTTAACCTCGGAAGAGTGAGAAAGCTAGTATTCTTAACAAAAGCCTATAAAAGTGCACTGTTTTGCTTTTAATTGTCTAATGGCGAGTTTAAAAATAAAAACACTGATGTTTTAGGTTTCACATCATTAAATATTGTAATGTTCACGCTTTGTACAAGCATCTAATTTTACCTTGAGTTCCACTTAAGCCGTGAACGCCACTAGGGGGGAAGGGAGCTCCGGAAGAATGTGTTACCTAAAAAGGTGAAGAATTTACTTATCTAAAGAGTGATATGTAGTTCTGTCATAACTAAAAGTAAATCAGCTACATGCAACAAACAAGATTGCTCAGAAAATGACAGCTGTGAGCTTTACCTTGGCGTAGGCTCCTGGCGTCAGAAGTTCGATTGTCGAAGATAACAAACGGGCCCGTTAAAGAAACAAGTGACGCAGATTCGTCTAGCATGTGCGTGAGTAAGGTCAAATTCTGGGCTTTTAAATATTAAACCTCTATCGAAACAGCAACTGAGTCAAAGCTTCGTCAGCTGACGACCTATGCATGACAGCCAAGCATGACTCGCAAGTAACGTGACAGGATGTCGGGTGTTTCGATGTTATTTCTTCATTTTCCGAATATGATTTTTACAAATTTACTCCTTTTACAAATGTACAAAATATTATCGTCACAATATGTGCACCTATATAATTTTATTGGCATCAACAGATCTCCTAACATTCTTTTTGTGTTGAAACTAGAAATAGAAATGGTGGGGTAGAAGTATCGGGTATCGTGGAAAACATCCTGCATTGGTATTGATACTGAAATTAAAGGATTGAAATAAGTAAGGAATCATGATGGATTTCAAAGGAATGTTGGTTCTTTGTTACAACACGTGCAGGGGCAGTTGAGTCGAATAGCAGTTGGGGTGAATAGTTGTTTTAACAAAAGAAACGTAAGAAACAGTGTCCTTAGCAGATTTCTAAAGGGTAGTACTTGACTTTGTTGAATGGGATATTCTTTGGACCCTTCATAATGGCATGAGAAAATAGCCCCAAAGGGAATCTTTGTATGAAAAGAGGACTTCCAGAAAGTGAAAGTCACACATACACCCACGCCCAGCTGTGTAGGACAGTCCGAGGCGTGAAACCGATTAGGGCAATTATCTGGTTCTGTCTTGGTCGAAGGCAGACCAGAAGCGATGAGAGAAGATATTTGTCGGTTCATATGTACGTGAAGAACGAATTGAGTTTTATCGAGTAATAAGCATTCCATAAACAGTAACTCTAAACAGCGATATTGGTAACCCTTGGTCGGCAACCAATAGCGAAATGTGCAAGTATTTGAAAAACACGAGAATAGATGGAAAGTGGAACAGAGTTACGCTTTCTTGGGAAAGGAAGTTTGTTTAAGCAACGTAACATTTCCTTTGTGGCACAATAGGAATTAGAAGTTCATTCCCACTCAATCGCTGGTCAGTAAATGAACTGCCGACTGACTGCTGAGCGACTGTAGGACGATTCACAGGTGCGGATTTCTTTGTCTCACTTTCTGTTCACTACAGAAGTCTGGAATTGTGATTGAAAATGTGTAGGGTGAAATGTAAATATTTTAATCTACACCACTGTGGCTAAAAACAATACAAATATCACTGGGACATTTTCATCGTGAATGAAAATACGTTCTTATGTGAAGCTTAATTTAATTTATTTTAATTATTGCTGTTTATATACATCAGAGAATCGCATAATGAAAGTCTAGAAGCAGACATCAGGAGTGATGGGAAACTTTCCTTATAAAACTTCACCTCACTAAGTTGTGAATTGTGAATATGTTCCTGGAAGCAACTGGCTCGTCTATACAAGTGGGGAATGAATGAAAGCGAGAAACCCTCAAGAATTTCAAACTTCTTTGCAGGACAGTGGGCCCTTAAGTGCAGAAGGGGAGAGAGCTTCATAACTCTGGCATATTAAACTCCAAGCTTCCATTGTTTAGCCTTCACTCCAGAACAAAAGAGAGAGGAGGTGGGAGGCCGAGAAAAAACAAATGATTTGAGGTGTAAAAGTTATCCTCTACTTTTTGCCAAGTTTAATCATGTTCAGCGTACTTTTAGCACCTTGTGATGCGAGTAAGAGATTAGCCAGAATGAGGTACGCCAACCACTTTATAAGTTTCAATGTAAAAATAAATAAAAATAAGACTTGCCAATCTTCATTTAACTTACTGATTCTCGTGCAAGAAAACATTTAATATATTACTTATTATTGAATTATATCACTGTATTATTACTACATTACTTATTATTAGTAGTTAGAACCTCTATAAAATAATTTATTACTTTTTCTCTCAGAAGGTCGCATGTAGCAGAAACGGTGAAAGAAGATCGAGAGCTTCAGCTCTGAATGAGAAATCTGTCATTTTGTTTCATAAACTAATACTTGGAAAGGTTAAAACGGCTATCAATACGTTTGAATGTATAGTTTTTACCGCCAATACAGCCGCATAAAAAGTGCTCCAGAATGAGTGCGAATTAGGCAGTGACAACAACAACGACGCGTGCCTCACGCTGTCGGAGATCACAGGTATAGGTTACACGCTGGGCCGCGTGCTCTGGCTGTTTGTAAACATACCGACATACTCCGCAGTAGCTTGCTACTATCAAGAATTTCTTTGGCTTATGAAACCGTAATAAAGAAGCTATTACTTAATTAATGTTTATGAGTGCTTAACGTGTTCCAAATTCCGTTATAGCAGTCTATGATTTCAAATATGCTAGTGGACATATGCAACTTATACCTTTTAGAGGGAAGTTAATGTTAGCAAGGAACATTAAATGAACAGAACAAAAACAACATCAAAGAATAGTAGATAAATTAACCAAAACTAAATGGCTTATACAAGGAGACGAGCATTTTATTTCACATGTTTGATAATACCAAATAAAGCATTTGTAATTGAAAAGGAAGCTGTTGATATTTACAGTAAGTGATTGAAAGTTTTGTACAATTAAGATCACAACAAAATGCTCTGAGGTTAAACAAATAAATATTATCATTCATGTAACTATTTTCACAATACATATTGTTAATGAAACTAAATTAATCGTGCGTTTGTTGAACTCTCTTGAGCTCTTCCATCCATCAAAACTATATCCGTCATTTCGGGGTTCGCATAGCGCTCCATATTGTTTTGTTTTTTTTCCTTGTAATTTACGTCCTCCAACGTTAAGTCATATCGGACGGTGACTGAATTGGGTGAAATGGTGCAAATGAGTCCAGGGTCCATGAAACTTAGAGTTACCTGATTCGTCTTGAAGGATAAGGGAAAACTCCGGAAAAATCTTTATCCAGGTAACTCACCCTGACAGAGATTCGAACTCGGGACCTCTTGAACGTGAGGTAGACACGCTACATATTGCTTGGATTTGCTGTCTAAGTATGGGCAAAATTTTCCCTGTTAGGATGGAATGTATAGTTTTACACTGAAGAGCAGCCTAGCAACTGTCCGAATTATTAGTCAACTTTTGCACAAATAACTGTCCTTTGCCCTATTAGCAGAAAGGTAGGCTAGGGTCACTGATAAAGAGCAAGGAGCAATAGTTTTGTTTTCGTGGCCGGTGCATCCCAATAAATCCTCCGAGGCTCGCATACCAACGGTTCCTGAGCTGCCTAATCACAAAAGCATGCAATATTTAATGCTGCATAAAATTATACCTAACACAATTTCGAAGCTGCGACACCGAAATTCGGACTAGTTAAGTTATAAACTACGCAACGGCTATAATCGTTCGGTGTTGTTTTTAAACAACCTGTAGAGAGCTAAATTGTATTACCTGCAGACATACAACACTGTGAATTTAAATCATGTTTCTCAGAAACTGGACAGAGTTATAGTGCACACAACTAAGATATTTCCTCTATGTCTCCGACTTATAGCCTGGGACCTACAGAGAAGCAAAGTAATTTGTTTCACATTAACAGTTTAAGACTATCTTCTGGAGCACATTGTTTTATGTTTGTTTTCAGGGATGAAAGGCACGTGGAATGCAATATAAGGTAAAGATACGGTAAAGTGGAAGATGCCAGCCATAAACCAGGCTTGTCGTAAAGAACTCTCAAGTGCCAATTATTTTGCTGCGGCAACATCAACAAGGAAACTCCGTTCTTGTCAGATGTCAGAAATAGACCTCCTTCTACTTTACAAAGGAACGAAACTGCCTTCAACCAACTGAACCTCTTCATGCTCACAAAATGTGACGAGTTCGATATTATCACCTCACTGTGACTTTTAATTTCTTATAACGTCAACTGCAAAGAACATTCTTGTTTAAATCTCGAATTCCAGTCAATTCTTAGACATTTTCTGTGCATATTTTATCATATATTGAACTTCCGAACTGTTTAAAAATATGTAGCAACTAAAGAAGAACGCAAGAGAGAGAGAGAGAGAGAGAGAGAGAGAGAGAGAGAGAGAGAGAGAGAGAGAGAGAGAGAGAGTCGGCTCTGGTATCCTGGTTTTGACTGGGTTTTCCCGCATTTAACTTCAGTTTTTTCCAGAAAGACCTT
Organism: Mantis religiosa; assembly: GCA_030765055.1. NCBI lineage: Eukaryota > Metazoa > Arthropoda > Insecta > Mantodea > Mantidae > Mantis > Mantis religiosa. The sequence goes on from CM060955.1 coordinate 37,415,723, forward strand.
TAGATTTCCTCATATTTGATGTATACAGACATTTTAGTTTCTTCCTGGTACAATTTTGTTGCATTTCCGTTCCAGAACATCACCAATAGGTCCTATTCTATTAATTCATTACCACACTTGATTCCTCATTTTCTAATTATTGTGACTTTGTGGGTTCGTAGAATTAAAAGTCCGAGTTTAGATATTCCAAATGTTGTTTATTTCCGTAGAAATACACTGTTCAATTCTCACGTAACAACATTACGTCACACACACAACACAATCTACCAAGGTCGATGATCACAACAACAGCGTTCTGATTACACCTGTTTACATCAGATCTCGTTACAACACTTCACAGCTGTTTGCTACTACTGCTGTTTGCGACTTTATGACTGACTCTTGGCGAGGCGTCGCCTTCTTAAATACCTCATTGATAAATTTGAGAGATTTCTGTAACAATCACTAGATATTTCTGGAATAAACAAGACATCGAAAGTTCTATAAAACAATCAAGACGTCGCCAGAATGATCCAATTACCTCACTTAACTGTGTCGGTAAGTCTTATCTCAGTGATACACTATCCGACTGTTATCTTTATCTGCAGGCTCTTTGTGTACACAAGCCGCGCTTATCTCTCGGCACCGAACATCTATGCTTTTCGCCGCGACATTATTTATTGCATTTTCGTAACACTTAACCTGACCAGACCTAGCCTCGTCTCGTCTCCTATCACTTACACTGACCTAACCCTACCTAATATAACGTAACCTTCTTATTTATTTGTTCTATCCTCCCATCACATAACTTGAATAATTTAAAGCACAAGGTTGCCTTTATATATAATACATTTTATTTAAAGCATAGATTTCTTAAATTTATGACATTTGTAGTAGTTTCGTCCCTTTATTCTCTCTCTCTCTCAACCTTCATATGACATTTCAGTCCATACCTTTGTGAGACATTATTTCTCGGAAAACTGCCAGGGGATGCATGAAATTCTATAAAAAACCAACATTCGTTTTCACGTTTTATAGCTGCAGGCCCAGGAGTAATGCAAGTCTTTTCTTGTTGGGAACAATTAAAAGCACGCCAGCATTTCGCTTCATGCCAAGCTCATTCATTCTTCTCATCGACTCTTGTAGCTATTTTTCCTTAACATTCTCTGCCGCAGGATAGCTACACGAGGGGAGGAGTGCGACAGGGAAATAGGACTAAAATTGAAACAGAAATAACGGATGAATTCCATTCAGGGTATAGAACTCCACCAGCCTCTTCAGAGCGCTAGAGGACGTAACAGCCAGTGAATAACGTAGGTACTTGTTTATGACATTATTAATTAAGTCTGGATAAATCCATAAATCATGCACACATGTACAGACCACCACCACAATATCTACTCACTCATACATTAGAGAATGTACTATTATTTTGGTCAAGCAGGCCAAATTTTCTAACGTAGAGACCCCTTCATAGCATGTAAATAAGTTACACAATGATGATAAATGTTCAAATCCAGCATATTTCTCATATACTTATAATTAAATATTGAACTACCCTGACCGAGATTAGAGGCAGAGATGCTGGAGTGCTTTACCTTCACACATGGCCGCCGCTCGGTATTTCGCATGACGGTCATTTCGGCTTGATCTACCGCCAAAAGTAGTACAATGTTACCGCAACCGCTTCGGTTCTTATACTTATGGTTGGGGTGATACATACTACATGGTGGAAATGTTCTTTTCTATGCACATATTTCTAGCTACTTGTCATAAAGCATGTATTCATAATCTAAATTGATTTAATCTCTCCCCTGATGTTTCAGTGGTTTTAAATATTGTCTCGTACGCATTGTTGATTCGAGGCGGCGCGGGCGACGAGTTCAAAGAGACGGGCAGTGCAGTACGGAGAAAAAAACTCGCCGAAACGGTGGGAGAAGGAGACGGCTTCTAGCGCCGTCTTGATTGTTTGAAAACACTCCACGAATTTCTGGAATAGTTAGTAGCTATAAAAGGTGCAGCCGCCTGACACTGACAGTCAGATCTAGACTCTGACAAGCTGTTCTCGGCGGTCGCAATAAGGCCGCCGAATGGGTTTTGCGCAAAGACAATCGCACTAAAAACCCGACAAAATGTAAACTAATGTAACATTTTAGCCTGTAAGCCGGGTCCCTCTGTACCGGCACCAGGCCACATTTTATTAATAAACTAAACTGGAAACTGGAACTAACAGTCAGTCGGTAATGGGACGCGTACGCGTGAACAGCTGTATAAGTGGACTCTTTTTGTGATTGATGACTTTGCAAGTTGTATGTGTTTGTGACGTAATTCTGCTACTGTAAAGGTTGAAAAAGTGTGTTTCTACAGAAATAAAGAGAAACTTTTAGTGTTTGTAACCTGCACTTTTAATTTCACGAACCCACAAAGTCACAATATGGAAATTTGCTACATAGGCCTTGTTTTTTAAGTTTTCCACCCACAGATAAAAATCACATACAACTAAAGCAAAGGATCGTAAGAAACCTTTACTAATTATCTACCCTGACGCATTATCTTTCGGGTATGTCATTTCGCTTTCTAACCTTGCTACATGAGGTATGGTACATTCAATCCTTTGTGTTATTTTTTTTTTTTTTTTTTAATTTTACGTCCTCCAACGTTAAGTCATATCGGACGATGAATGGAATGGGTGAAATGACGCTCAAAGGAGTCCAGAGTCCATAGAGCTTAGAGTTACGCGACATTCGTCTTTCAGGATAACGGAAAACCCTGGAAAAAACCTTACCCATGTAACTCAACCTGACCGAGATTCGAACTCGGGACCTCTTGAGCGTGAGGCAGACTTGCTGCTACCACCACGCTACCGAGGCGGGCTTTTTGTTTGTCTTAAATGTAATCGTTTTCAGACATTATGGTAAACTAACAATACCAATAACACTCGTAAGTGAATGTTCAAACAATGTAAATTTTCAAGCATGGAACAGGAACGAATCAGGGTAGACTTCTTTAAACCTGTTTACTCATATCATGCTTTAGCAAGCAACAAACAAGCGTACTGCATTATGTGTGGACACCGAGTGTCTCGTCTGCTTACGTTAATTCAACGTGTGATGGCTGCAAAATGAGAATAAAGCACTGTGTAATTTTATATAGTAGTTTTCAATTTCTCGTAAACAAATTAGCAATCTAAAACATATTTATAAACAATAAAACTACAAAACGCATACACAAGAAAACAAATAATCAATTTGTCATTCAATCTGTTCCATTTCCGTACGCAAAGCAAAATGTTTTCAATTGTGTCATCACGAAGTCACTAGTAACCTCTTATTTTGTTTTTCCATCGAATATTTATTGCAAGATTTTCTAAATAAAACCAATTGCATGAAATGTGATTAATTCACAAACACTAGACATATTCAAACTTGGTCTCATTTATACATCTTATACGCGTGAACAAACTGCATATGCACACAACTAAGAAGCCGAAGAACAAAGATGAGAATCTGAGACCTCTGCCAGTCAAACCCCAAAAGGTCTATGAACCTACATTATGTGTATATTACATTTTGCAAACGTATCTATCCATGTAGGGATTTTATGACTTTGGTATGCAATAGATAGCTTTGGTGAGATTCCACAGGTTTTACTTTTTTTACGGTAACATCGTGTAAGTTGTGAAGATACCTAAGGTACATTTCAGGCACTTTTAACACATTTGGGCGCATGTTATGGCAATCTTCGTTAAAGAGAATGCATTATAAATATGATCTTCAGTAATATCAGACATAGTTATTTATCTATTAAGGAGTAACAGGGAAGGGAGAGTAAATCACTATTTATGCTGTGATAGCGAAGGTCGGTTATTCTGTGATGGTCATCAAACGTAACTTTACAGTACTAAAATGACTAAGCTAGTGCAAAATAAAAGCATAACCTTATGGAGGATAGCGAAGTGGTTCCCATGGCAGATGAAACTTCATAAATTTATTTAAATTTTAATTTACTATTACTAAAAAATAAAATGTTGGATTGATAAATCTGCCACACTGCATTTGCCAACGCTTTCGATGAACGTTCATTTATGTCACTACAGAATATTTATTACAAACCCTTTGCAATACTTAAGAAATATGTTGGAGATTACATGTATATTTTTTAATAGTTCTTCATGTAAATAAAGGCCACAGTAGTGGTTTCCTTAGCGCGGTGGTAGCCCTGCTACTTACCAAGCGGGAAACCCGGCTTCGTGAGGATTGTCTTCCCTTAGGAGACCCGGTCCGAGGTGTACTCAGCCTCCTAAGACCCCTGAAGGGCCAATTAAGAGCTGTTTACTGTATCGTTGAAAGGATAGACTCAATGATTCCATGGCTGGATACGGCACCTCATAAGTTTTTCACCATAATTTTCAATCTTGTGTACATCAGAAGGATCTCGTGCCCAAAATCTGATATTCTGCCTATCGATGCTACCGTTCAAATGAACGTAGAAATCATAAACCCATGTGTTATGAATCACGGCATCATTTGCAAGAGCCGAAGTCGCAAACTGTAATCGCCGTACTTGTCATTTTCCGCCAGTTTCTCCAACATTGTCATTTTGTATGAGAGTACATTCACGTTAGCATGAAGCATTGTTTGAAGAGAACAATGTGAGATGCCCAATTCGGCCGACGTTTTTCTCGTGGACTTCCTGGGACTTTGTGTCAAAGCCACTCTTACCTCGATATTCTCTGGAGTATGGATCGTGATGACATGAAGTCGCTTTTGCTCTAAAATATGGCCGTCAGCCATATGTGTGGTTAAACTACATATATACTGTGTGTCTGAAGGGGGCCAACCTGGTACGAAAATGAACACGAGAACGTCGTCGCCTCTCTGCTACACTCTTCGTTTCCGCGTAAAGTAACAGAATTTTCACTTTCTGTTCTCGCATCAGCGGGCTTTGTCCGCCATTTTTCGAAATTGAAGACGTGGTTTTCTTTTCTTTTCTTTTTTATTTTAATTTACGTCCTCCAACGTTAAGTCATATCGGACGGTGAATGAATTGGGTGTAATAATGCTCAAATGAATCCAGAGTCAAAGGAGCTTAGAGTTACCGGACATTCGTCTTGAAAGATAAGGGAAAACCCCGGAAAATACCTTATCCAGGTAACTCACGCTGACCGAGATTCGAACTCGGGAGCTCTTGAGCGTGAAGCAGACATGCTACCATCTACGCTACCGAGGAGGGCAAATTGAAGCGGTACAGTCACGCATGCGCGATATTGACAACTTCTATCTTCTGTTGCACCGTCCACGAACTACGAACATTTCAAAGTTGCCAATCTGCTATTGACATATTTATTACACAATTTCAATGTATGACCTTTCGTGCGGCATCTTGTAGTATCACTCCATGCCTTGACATTTCGTGAACCTGCGGAGGGTAATGGATATTTTTCGGGCGCAAAAAAAAAAAAAAAAAAAATGTTAGCGTGGCTTCCTTCAGAAGGAAAGTAAGTCGGTGGTACCGAGTCGTAGATTTACAACACGTGAAAGAACCTAAAGCTTCATAAAGAGGCCTCTGAACAAAATAGTGGTCTTTCACCCAAAATGTAGAATGGGACGCTGAGAACTAAAGCACGCGTCCATAAAATCCACTTACTTTGCTCAGATGTTTACGTGCGAGAGCTCAAGAAATTTCTAGTGTTCGCAAATTAATTTATTAGGTAGATAATGGTTATCTGGACTTTTGGGCCGTGGTCTAGTGGAAAATCTTCCAGACGTTTCGTTCGAAGCTGCGTTGAACTCTAGACCATGGCCCACAAGGCCGGATAGTCATTATCTACCTAATGACTCCGGCCGTGGAAGCCTACGTACTTCAATTTATTGCTATATTTCACTGCACCAGTACCAAGTATTTAAGAAATGCCTACTCCTATCTCTTAAAATAAATATGATAGCTCAAGAATGGATAAAGGAATTGTATAGCTATTTCAACAACACTTAGGACTTACAGGAGTCTTCGAAAAACGCCACAACACCCAGTTAGAAATTTAGTTTTATCGCTTGAGTTACCCTCCCGGTAGGTAATCAGCGTGTGTACATACAATTTGGTTGCTAAGTATTCGTAGAAATACCAGTTCATCCTATGTTAATTTAATGTGCATAATCGCAACTTCATTAGTTCGACCGATGTGTCCCTCCAATAAACAACGCGAGAATATTGATGCCTGCATGCACAAGGTAAGTAGAAGCTTGTTATTTAAATGCTGTTTAAATTAAATAATTATTATGTACTTTCATTATTTAATGGTTCTGTTATTTGAAGTAAAACATGGGTGATAATATTTGCAGTGGAGTAATAACTATTTTCATTCTCTTGGAAGGTGTGCTGCGGCAGTGGTATGTGCATTTGTTCATACCAGAACTCTTTTCTTGTTCTGGATGAAGCACAGTTGGAAGTTTGCTTGCTGGGGAGGGGGAGAGATTAATACATTTTTATAAAAAGTAATGTTGCTCAGGCTGGAGTGAAAGAAAAGATCGGGAAGCGCTTTGCTATGAACACTGTATATTTTATTTTAGTCCATAGTGCAGCATCTGTACCTACCAACTTCCACATCTCTCAATCTGATTTCAACTGAATGTCGAATAGACAAGTTCTGCATTTCTGCTCATGAAAAATTACCTTTAAGTAACGCAAATGAATTTCTTAAATAATATTTACACTTAATGATAAAAGTTTATAGTTACCGTGCAGTCGCCTTCACCAACGTAGCAGAAGTCTCCGGACGCAGACGTGGGCGCCCAGAGATGTTCTCCGTTTATGGCAGTCTCACTCCAGTCGGGTGTTGAACGCAGAACCCGTTGTTCGGAGTTCTCCCCAGGAGTCACCGCCTTCCTGTCATACACATAATTTATCAAATCAGTTAAAATGTAATTAAAATGCCTAGCTTTATACTGTGTAATTTTAAACATTGATATTAAGGTTTTATCATGCAATTGATAATGAGACCTTACTCATTCACTCAGCTTAAAAGAAACGTCTCAGTTTATGCATATATTTTTCCGCCAATTATTTTTTGTTAATTTAACTTACTACTTTATATTTCAATCAATATTGCTAACATTTATTGGGTGAATATATTCAATTATTCCTATATCTCTATTTATGGTAAAAAAAAAAACCTTAGAATTTTCCTTCTATGATGTTAACATTGGTTTAATTCTTTTATTTTGGCACATAGATTCCCAAAGTCACATGTGGACGAAAATGGCCAGCTATATCGATTGGAATAAAGAGCGTTTATCTTCCACTTCAGTATAAATTACAGTCAAATGCGCTTTGCTATGTAAATGACAACAGAAAAGGCTTAGTTTGTGAAGTTTAAACTCTTGTCCAAGATATAAAAGTGCTGCCTTATAGTGCCCACTGTAGGTGTAACTCTTCTTCATAGAGATGTGCGTTTTTTAAACTCGCTTCCATAAACGCTCCTTTGTCTTAAAGTATTTAAGGCAACAACTTAGTTCAAACTATTCAGATTATTGTTTTAACGTTTTAATGTTGACAGGCAAGATCAAAAGTAAATATATGGGCTACTAGATGCAGCAGACTTGTTCAATAGTCCAAACTTTCTCGTGAAAGTAGTGTTAAGCTAAAATATACTCAAATGTTCATGAAGAGAGAGAGAGAGAGAGTGAACGAGTATGAGTGAGAGTGAGTGAGTGAGTGAGTGAGTGAGTGAGTGAGTGAGTGAGTGAGTGAGTGACTATTAAGGCTCATCGACAGCTAGGTCATTTGGGTCCGAATCCATGAATGTCCATAAAGATTATTTACAAATATCTTTGCGGAAGCCTCTGTCGGCGATGTTTTGAAAGAAAATTGGGGTAGAGCGGTAGGCCCATAATCAAGTTATATCAAGATATTTGGTACATTACATTTCAACTAATATGTTTCAATGGGGAATTGGCGTTTTTTTCTTTTTTTCCTTTTTTTTAATGTAAGTCCTTCAACGTTAAGTTATATGGGACGATAAATGGAATGATGCTCAAATCAATCCGGGGTCCATGGAGCTTAGAGTTACATGACATTCATCTTTCAGGATAAGGGAAAATCCTGGAAAACCCTTATCCACGTTTGCTTAAACTATCCTGATATCCCATGCTTACCTGTTATGGTTACCCTAACCCAGATTCGAACTCGGGACCTCTTGAACGTGAGGTAGACACGCTACCGAGGCGGGCTAAAAATTGGTGTTACATATCTGTAGTAATAGTAAGTCAATGTGACAGGTTACAATTGGGAAGCTCTTCTCTACATTATTTAATTTAGGACTTTTTGAATCCGTAAAGAAGTGTATTCCGCTCGTTTCACTCTTAGATTAATGCAGCTTGACTCGGTGCATCCAAAACTGCACCTTAAAGCTGGTAAGTTACTAAATTTAACATATATTTTTGTGCACATTATGTATTATTAAATAAAATGTAACTAAGCTACTGCGGGTATGATTCATTTGGTGGAGAATGGCATATAGGACAGTAATGAATGCGTAAACTACACACTGAGGACATTTTTGTTTTTATTACTTTTATTTAAATCCTTTTAACTGCTATATTATAAAGTGCAGATATTCCACAGTCTTATTTGGCACACGTGAATCAGGCAAATTGTTCCGATTGCATAGTGGCTTTGGTATGCGAGCAATCTGTGACATGCCACATAATTATTGTATAATGATTTCCTGTATTTCTATTTATTCGGTAGGAATGTGGAGTTCTGCATTCCTGGAAGTAAATTATCCGATCCTTTCGACGATTCAATTGAGTGGGATAGGTAATAGTTATCTTGCATTTGCTAGACAAATGGTATTTGTGCTGTAATGTCTTCTATTTAGAATTTAGAGGGTGGATGAAAATTAGCCTTTCTGCAGCATTCCTTTTGATATGTTTAGATTTGATTACGAATATATTTACAATCGACTCTTTCAAATTGAGGACGCTTATCTCGATGTACAATTAATGTTTTACTCATTATATCATCCGTTTCAACTGTTTCTTAGGTATAAACTCATTTACAGGATACCCGATGGTAAAGATAATCTCAGTCAGACATGTATGAGCATTGTGTTCAGTCACAATGACGTATACACTCCTAGTAATTTTTAAATCTATTTTTATTGAAAAAATCTTGTTTTTAAATTTATTTATTGACGGTCTCGAAATACTAATACAAATAGTTCCTCAAAGTTGCACCAAAATGAGTAGGCTGGGTATTTGTATGAAATTTAAGATCGAATATTGGGGAAATCGACATTTGTCCATTCCGTTTGACAGATTTCCTATATATCTGTTTTGTTCTCGTTTATTTCTGCTGGTGGATCGTTGCGGTACTACTGATGGCTTAGGAAAACCACGAAGGCTTGGAAAATAGGATTAGAAACCAGAAACACTCACAAATACCACAGCTTTAGCTATTTCGCTCAGTTAATCTTTTATTTTTATTTTCAGAAGCTTGCCCACAACCCCTTCTTCATAATGATGGATGAACACATTTATTCGCTCAGTCAAACTTTCATTTTTATTTTTAGAAGTTTGCCCACAATCCCTCCTTGATAATGGCGGATAAACACATGTAATTAAAGAGGATTCAGCTAGATTTGTTCTGCGAGTATTAAATGCTGTATGCTATATATGGTTGTTCCAAAATACCATTGCCATGTTCCTGTAAGCGTTTATACAGATGGCTGAAGGTAATACCTATGCTGCGAATCATTTTCCTATTACTGTCGTTGATCTTTCTATCAAGGGTTTGGGTTTGACAACCCTTTGCCTAGTTAGACGTTTCTTTTGAGCTGAGTGTACATTTGTGTATGAATACAGGCTGAATACTCCAAGTCCCTTAACATAACTCAATTTATATTGCAAATATAAATAAAATGGTTCAGTTACACAATCAGTCCGTATCAAGAAACTGATAAGCGCTGAACAGGTTAGCATGAGCTCTCCAAATCATATACTTCTCATTAAACTTAAACCATGCAACGTTTTGCTAATAGATGTGGTGAAAACCCCATTAAAGGGGAATGGAAAACATAACACAATTAACACTTAATAATGGACATTAGTGGGACAGACTGTACTTTGCATTATAAACATAAGTGCAGGCAGTAGTTCCTGGTACGTTTCCAGAAGAAGCTCTCAAAATTAAGGGCAGTTTCAAATCAGATAGAGATCTCCCTCATCGGATGACAATCGAGTTATGTGCAGTGGTGATGGGAGGTCTGCAATTTCATTTAACAAACTTATGTTGTTTGAAATTTCTATATCTGTTAACGTATTCAGCGCATCAGCAATAAGATATCTAGGAAGAGAATAAAGAGTGAATGTGCCCAAAAGATGTGCAAAATACGAAAAATGATGAATACATTTAATTACAAATAGATTCTTCCAACCGAAACTTAGGCATTATTAATTATGTGCTCAAAATTGTTGGCTATTGGTGTTCTTGTCTATTTACAAACTTCACCACTAAGGCTATTTTTCGTGTTTGCGAGAGATGTATTCTTGTACTTGCTGATAGATTTTCTATAAAACAACTCGTCATCGAGGAAGGTATAAACAGAAAAGTAGTACAAAATCCTCCAGTAACAATGCAATTGGACCGCAACCCGCGTCGCTTTTGGGTTTTTGGGCGCAAATCCAACTTATACTGACCCTTTACTTGTAGGCTTGCCTCAATCTTGTACTCTTGGTCCTAAGTTAAAAACGCCTCGAACTTAACTAACATATAGGTTTATTATATATAGGTTTCTCATACGTTTATTAGAAATGGGGGCATACTTTGAATCTCCAGCATTCTTCTACAACATCGACATCTTGAAGGGCGTCTTAAATAAAAAATGCGTCAAACGGGACAAACTTCATTACCAAAATGGCTATACATGATGCTACGAATGCATTTCAGTAGATTCTAATTTCCGTAATAGTGACCTGACCACTAATCACTCCCAGCAGCAAATAAGCGAAGCAAACCTGTGGTTTGCTTCCCGTCAGGTTTCTAATCAAATAGGCGAATTTGACCTACATTTCAGGTGCTCTGACGGGCAAACCACATACACTTCAGTGTATAAAATGCACTGAAATGTGTAGCAGTAATATCATAAGACTTGAATAGAGTAGGACCGACTTTTCACTTTGGTAACCAAAGAACCTAAGAGGTTTTATCCGTTTTTTTCCTTGAAAAGAAATGAATTAAACCAAAATTAATCAAATCAAAGGGTATGGGAAACGCTAATATATTCTGAAGTATACTTGTGTGCAATACACTGACGTGTTTGCAGTGTAACAGGTTATTTGCATAGTTAATGTCTATTTGTAAATTATGTGTAAAATAAAACGAACTGGACATGTGGATTTTGGCTTGTAAAGTCAGGACTTTTAACACCAACTAATATGTCTCTGTTGAAGGGGAGTGTTACTTTTAAGGTCTCCAATTTAATTTGCGAAACGAATTGGGAGGTTTTCGACAAGAACGGGAAAAAAGCATTACAGTCAGATTTCCACTCTTTATCATGTTCTTGTCTATCTCTGATGGCATTGGAAACCAATGAGATGATGTATGTAGCGGGAAATGTGCGTCACCAGGCTTAATTATTTCACGCACGCTTGCCTGTGATTGTTTAGGGAGAAAAAAGGCAGGTAAATGATAGATTCGATGTCGAGTTTATACATTTTGTTGTATTAAAAGTATTGTGCAGTTACTCTGTAAAGACATGGCTCAGATACTCTGCAATTTCCCTGTTAAATGAAGCTAATTACACCGCGTTAGAGTTCGCAAACTGTGACAGCAACATTTGTTCTCGGCAAGAGACTTCACTCCAAACAACCCAATCACAATATTACTCACTCAAACCCCTTTTAATCAAAACTGGGTCAAGGAAAAATAAACACATTTTTCATAAAATATATGCGATCTAAGTTTGTTCACATGTTTATAACCCATCGCAACCCTGAGAATAAGACAAACATTTCATGCCAACAGTAACCAACATGTAAGAAAACTTCCTGGATTATTTGACTTACAGAAAACCAGAATACGTGAGTGTAGCGAACAAAGATGCAATATTTATCTAATATAAAATGTCTGATAAAAAGGCATCATCGTCAACTAAGTTCTAAGGCGGTTGAAATAAATTTGTTTTGACCAGAAGTATAGAAAATGTTATTTATGAAAGAGGAGAAAGAACAATTTTATTCAATTCCTTTTTTATTTATCCCACAGAATAAACCATATTATACAACTTGTATGTTAGATTTATTTGTTATAGTTTAAAAAGGGTTAAAGTAATACCATTGACATTTTACAGTGTCCGATGAATGTGATGAATGACAGGCGCACCTGAATACGTACCTGACATCTATGAAGCTCTTAGTCTATTGACCTAGGATTGTTGGTGTATTTCCGTTACTTAGCATTTCAAATTAATAGATACCACAAAATCAAACACAATTTCCTTTTGTATTGTTTACAGGACTATTCTGCGAGCAATGTTTGGTATTTATGATAGGAGTCAGCATTTGCCTCGTGACTTGGTGTAGATCGACTTAATTTGAGATAAGGCATCACAATTATATTGCGATAACAATAACGGTTACACTTATTTTTCTCATTTATAAAAAGGCAACAAACAACTCGATCTGGGCCCCAGGACTTAGGACTCAAAACTTATTAAATTCGAAATATGTTTGAAAGTGTTCTTGGAAACCAAGTATTATTGTCGGTCTGGGATGAGCGTCGTTTGTTCGTAAACTCACTGAGGTTAGCATTGTTTCACAGTAAGACATTTCTTCAACAATGAGTTCAAGCTCTATTGGTGCCCAGCAATATTCCTGATCTTTAAGATGAATGCCGTATAGCATTATAATAACGCACATTTCGCACGTTATATAGCACACCTCCTGGGTACCACTTCCATTATTATGGACATACTTCTCCTCGAGTGAATCTATAGCATAAATCGTCTATGAATCATCAGGTCGGACAACGAACTGAAGCTCAACATAGTAAATGTAAACAGCTCAATGCTTCACAATCACATATGTTTTCAAAGTATTCAAGCAGAGGTATCAACACCAAACTAGTAATAGGACAATAAAAACTGGCAAACCCCTTAGTATTATAGATTATAGATCATAGTATAGATACTTATTAATATATATGAATATTTTACAGAAATTAAACTTTAGTTTCTTTTTAATAGGCTGCTTACCACTACAGTAAAGCAAACCGTAACAAATGTTTAATAATCCACATATATTTAAGTTTTAATTCCTTATTTGAAGGGTCCAGGGAAAAATTCAGGTAAGTCACTTTTTCCCTCTAAATGAGGTTGGTATGGCATTGGATACTCCATGGGAAGTACCATCTTTTTAAAGGTATGAAGCAGGGGAAAAAACCTGGTTAGTCATGGCGCTTTTTGACGTTTACATTTTGGCGTACAGGAAAAGAACCAGGTAGGTCAATTTTTCCCGGGAAAGAACTCGACAAGTCACTTTCCTGCCAACAGAGACAGTGCGATAGCGACGTATCCCACCATCAATTCTTCATTGCGCTTCAGAGACAGCCATTCCTACATGGAATGTGATAAGAATGTTTGTCTTTGGAATTTGAAACAAAGAATGGAAACCCCCAGAGGAGTTCATAAGCATGATTGGAAATGCAAGAACCAAACCTTCACATTTTATTGTTGTGAACGTCTGTCAGGAAATGGTGTATGACTGGGAAAAAAATGTTAAATCAGAACTGTGTGACGAAATGTCCATTTAAGACCCAGCCCATCAAGGAAATTTCCGCCTAATCCGAATACCCACGTCTGTTAAACTGAAGAACTACCTATAATGGAGGCATGGTATCCAATATTATAAGAAAGCCCGAGAAAGATGCTTAAACACAGAGGCCAGAAGAATTTGAGCTGCCTTCTTTGGCTTATTCAGGTAATTGTAGTAAAACATAAACCTATACTTAAACTTTTCTGATAAACTGCTTATAATATGCAATATACGTAACACATTTCTGCATTTTCCTCAGGCCCTCTACACATCTCGAAAGCAAAGTACCAGGATATAATGATCCTCATGAAGTTCTGTGGTGAACTAGCAGTGAACTCTTTCCAGGAATTGGAACAAGTCCAAATAATCTCTGAGATAAGTGTGATAATGATGATGATGATAAGAATGTAACAAAAATGATAGTAATACAACTATTGCAATTGCCAAACAAAATCTCTGGTGGCTGACTTTCCTGGATTTCTTTCTGTTTCAGGTCCCCCCCCCCCCTGAAAAAAGTGCTATTGGAATAAACCTTTTTGTTTGCTGCAATGTTCCTGATTTAACGGACACAAAGCACAACTTTACTTGATTCACTATATGTGACGCATTCATTTTTCACTATGTTTGAAAGAAGTGTTTTGTTCGAGAATCACCCATTGTGTTTTAAATTAAATATTTGTTTTTTGGCTTTCTTATAAAAAGTGACTTACCTGGTTCTTTCCCTGGACCCTTCATTTAAAAAAGATAAAGAAGCTGTTTTTAAACCACCGAAGCAATAGAAAAAGGTGTTAGCGATATGTTCTGGCACAATTTCACTAGTCCTAAGCCTAGAAACAACAAAGTGTAAAGGTAAATTGATTTGATTATTTCAGAGAACCTTTCTATACATTTTACATGTATATAATATGCACATGCTAGCATTATAGTTACAAATGTTTTATGTGTGCGCTATGTGACTTTTGCTAACCCATAATTTTATCTTGAACGTAAGCGCAATATACCCTTCTCTAGAAACCACCGCAAATAAAACGCATGAGTGCATGCCCCGGTGCGAAATGTCCATGAAAAAAAAGCGAGATGCCACATTAAGCACAGTGCGTAATTAAAATTCCTCAATGTAATTTAGCTTTGTTTATATGGCTCCAATGCTTCTCAGATAGTGCAATTTTTTCTTCGTGAGGAATTGTGGGATTTAAAAAAACCTTACATTTAAAGCGTTTAACTCAGCCTTAATTGACGATTGTCGTGGAACAAGATTCTGGCTTAGTTGAAAGTTGTGTGTTTCAGATCGCCCAAAAATTTTACAACCATCATATAATGGTATTTAAACTACAGAACTCGAATTTAAAGTTCGTAGTTATTCGTGGCCGAGTGTTTTCGAAGCGACTTATCACAGAACGTTTAACTACCATATAAATGAAATGGGGTTAAATATATATAACAGTGGACTTTAATTCGTTGCAAGGGGAGGTAGATCGATCAGCACTTTGTTTTTGTTGTCATTAACGGTAGAATACAATTACAATACAATCCTATGCACTACTCGTAACGGTACTCGTGTCTTATTAAAACAGTAACAAGCTTTGTTTTCAAAGTAGAATTCTTAGGATAGACAGTGCGTGGGTGTGTGTGTGTGGGGGGGGGAGTGGTTGAGTACCACCCTGCAAACCGTCCTGAACGACTAAATATTTATTGCCTGAAGAAAAAGAATTAATCCATAAATAACGGATAATTTATAAATAAAAAAAATAATTCTTAAAGTGATGTCTTCATGCAATAGTAATTCCTGAAGCTAATAATACTGTTGTATTTGGAAGTGAAACTTCAAGAACACCAAAAGGAATAATTCCTAAAGGGGATCAGTGACATAGGAAATCATACGAGTGACAATGCTACAGTTGAAGCATTAGGGAAGCTCATACATTACAAAGTATACAGCCGTAAAATGTACACACGGTTAGATATGATTGCAAAATGTAAAGTACCCATAGGTTCAGCATAACCTTATGTACTTGGACTGAGGTGCAAGTGATATTTTGTGGTTTGTTTAGATATGAATAAGGTTGTACGAATTTATCTCTGTGGGTTATCTAGTAAAACTAAAGCTTTACTGAAACCAAACTGTCATTGAAATAATACTTGAATGGGATACTACGAGTAGCTGTATAAAACATAGGAATATTATTCTCAAATATGAGCAGAGCAACCTACACTTCCAAAAGTTTTTGAGTAAATGTGACAATTTTATGTTTTTATACTTACTGACGCATTTTCTATTACTCAATTAGCTGATTATTAATCTTTAAATTATATAAGTGACAAGCTTCCTGGTTTTGTGGACATTTTCAGCCAATCCGATTGGCGTCACGCCAATCCGATTGGCGTCACGCCAATCCGTTTTCTAGACCACGCAGCAAACAATGGGAGCCTTCTTTTGGATCAAGAGTATTTTATCAATATTAGTGAAGGGGTTTTATCATCGTTCAACCCAAGGCCGTAGTGGAGGGGGAACGTGGATGTATACCGCCCCCTCCACTATTTTTCGGAGGGGGACGCAGTACCCTTACTAATAATATTATCTATACTTTTTTAATTCATTGCCTTTCTTAATTTAACATTCAAAATGATGCAAAAATATATAATATATTTGAGTATTAACGGATCTCCAGTACATATGTGGAACCCAGAGGATTACATAAAAGAATGGATAAAAAGTCATACGCATGCTGAAGATAACCAAAGCTGGAAGATGAACCTACAAAGTGCAGAATTGTGATCGGTTCAGTAGGTGTGCGTCCCCCCATTTTTTGTTAGGGATACGGCTCTGGTTCAACCCAAAACCATTGGATCGAAACCAATTTACAGCACCATTAAATGCACCCTCCATAAATGAAACTAATTACTGTACATTCTTCATTTTAGCAAGTAATGACGTTTCTTTTAAACCGAATTTGAAACTGTTTCTATGTATAGGGTAGTTAAGGGGCAGATATTCTTTAAATCTTCGAGTCACACCACTGGAAGACAAATAACAAGTTTGGTGTTTAACCGTTCTTTTAACATGTGTACACGCGCGCGGGGAGCTTTTTCTAAAATGATCCTTTTCATTACAGTAATTTTAAATCGTAAACTTCCAAAGAGATCTCGATATCGTGTTTTGGGTCAACTGCGCCAGTTTCTCTATCTACTATATAGGTATACAAAATATAATAAACTTTAGTAAGAAAAATATATGTATTCACCAATAAACGATAAACGATGAGTGGGGGGGGGGGGGCCACAGAAAGTCTAGAGCCATCATGAAATTACAAAACTGCTTCTTGTATTTCCGACATAAATAGAAAAATTCCAAGAACTTCATAGAAATTCTGTGACCGATCGTCAGTCTACATTCCTCTGTTCTGTAAGTCAGTAAGTTTATCATCTTTCTGATATACCGGGATCAAAAATTACCTCCTCATGGAAAAAGTGAATTGTATTGTGGCACAGGCTTGAAGACAATACTGTTAATCAATACCTTTGCTTTATAAATTACACAAATAAAATTTTGTTTATTTTTTATTACCACTCGTAATTGCACGAAATGGGTTCAATTAGCAAGCAATAAATAAATTAATTTTGTTATGAAAATCACAAAACAGATGAATATCTATAAATGCTTACTCCTTCAGAGCGAATGGTTAACGTGAACTTTACAGAACAATATCTGATGAATTGCGCTCAAATAATTTTCTCTATTTTCTCTTGTACAAAATCTATATATTATTATTTATACCTAATGCTAATTCAAATAGAGATTAGTAATAATTCATTATGTGCATATTAACTTGCAGGTGTATTGGCGATAGAGAATACAGTAAGCTCAAGCGAAGGCCAAATCTTAAGATCTAGTCGCTCTGTAACGGCTTTGAAATTCTGTTCTAATTTGCAGAACCAAAAGGATAAAAGATTGTAATGTATTGCACGTGCATGATTTACATATCAAGTTAAATGCATTTAATATACTTTTCGTTTTTAATTATGCTGTTTACATATAGACGCATACTTTGACATCCACCCACCCACAGACAGGAAAATAGGTAGACATTTTTCTGGAAATACTCTTTTTATGGATTCAAGGAGTCTCTAAACATCTATATTCGGTGAAATCTCGCAATCGATTTTTGGGTGAAATAATACTTCCTCTACTTCTGCTGATAGTAGCAGAGAGAGATAGAATTAGGATTAGGGTTACTACGGAGGGGACTCGGCACCAAAACCTTTCGTTTATTGTATAGTCCAGCAACGCAAAGAAGGTCCTGTAAGGAATGTCCTGTGCTACACAGTGGGACAAGGACAGCGAATTGTGTGGCAGAGAACCTCTGCTACACAAGGAGCAGAATCGTCAAAAGAAACATGCACACTATTCACTCAGTGCACAAAAACCGAGAAGGTTCATTCACAGAAGTAGAAGCCGCCAGAATGTTTTTGAATGGTCTGTAACTGTACTGACATGGGGTGTCATAAACCTGTCCAAGGATGGCGTGGGAACCTTCCCCAACCCCCCTGTGTCTCATCCGACGGAGACCTCTTCTGTGAAGGAGTGTACCTAAGCCCCAAGTGAGGCATCCCCGGGAGGAAGGATGAGGCGAGTGGCGACAGAGGGCGGCCGACCCTAAAAGTCACGACAGCGCCGACACTTCTACTCTGAAAGAGATCACCAGATGAGAGATAGTGTGAAATGATAATGGAAATGAAATGTAGGGGCAGGAAATTCGGGGAATGTAATCAGCGTATCCAGCCTTCACTTGGCGACCCAGGAAAAATCCCGAAAAAACCCATCAGAGATAGTTAAAAAATACTCTTAGTAGCCTTACAGCAACTTCACAGTTATGCGCAGCGTTAAATTTTAGCCATATTTCCTTAGTGAACGATTGGATAAATAGACTAGGATTTTTTTTTTTTTTTTTTTTTTTTTTTTTGTAATTTTACGTTCTCCAACATGTAGTCATATCGGACGATGAATGAAATGGGTGAAATGATACTCAAATGAGCACAGGGTCCATAGAGCTTAGAGTTACCCGACATTCGTCTTTCAGGATAAGGGAAAACCCCCATGTAAAAAACCTTATCCAGGTAACTCACCCTGACCGAGGTTCGAACTCGGGACATCTTGAACGTGAGGCAGACACTCTACCACCACGCTACCGAGGCGGGCAAGGATTAGTTGAAGCCCTAAAGATTTGCAAATCTAAGAAATCCCCTACTGTACATTTGATAGCGATTTTCACTAAATATGAAACACGCGGACCAATTTTCTTGCAACTTCCAAAAAAATTATGAACTCAGATAAAATTTAACTTTCACGACAAATTATTTTATTATAGCGGAAAATCGTTTACGAGTCCTGTTCCCAATTTACAGCGGTTTTTGCGTATAGAATCTTAACACTTAATTTTTTTTTTTTTTTTTAGTTCCGCTTGAATATGACACGTGGCGACAAATTTTCAGCATGTTCTTTATTTTATAAAGTAAATTATTTTAGAAATTTGAAACATACCCAACCCTCATACAAGTTTAACAACCATTAGTTTATAAGTTGTCTCTTTCGTAACACCGGTGTACTGAAGGTTCTAATGAGACCATACTGTTCATAGCGAAGCCGTGTAAAAATGTTGTCCAGACAACATGCCCATTTGAGATTCGAACTCTATTTCCCAGATTAATTAGCTACGTATCTACACACTCCCCACGCAACAAAGGGACTGCAAATTTAACTTTAGGTGTGTTGCAATAGTACAGCTACCAGAAACGTACTTCGTTGACCACTAACTTTGGAATTATTAAATCTATGAAAATTGTGCTTTATAATAAACTATGCGACTGATTCTATGGATTAGCCTCAAAAAGTATGAACCATGAAAAATGAAGATTGTTGTTTCCAACTCTCTATGCAACCCTTCGAGAGAATCTGCTCTTGCTCACTATGATTGCACTCATTTATGGGTTACCTCATAAGCTCAGCGTTCGATTTTAAGAGTGAAACTCTTGCGTATGAAGTAAAAGGTTTTGCCAGTGCCTTTTATGATATTTCACAGAGAATTATATATTCTACTGAGTATTGTGTTCTTAATTGTTCTATGCATATTTGTGATGCTTTTTAGGTCAATAAAATGGTGGGTCTAGTCGTCAACAAAAGACATTTTCAACACCTTATGATTTTTGTGCAAATACTGCTTGTCGCCGACTTGATACTCTGTTTTATTCTCCGGAAAGAACAAACAGTATATAACCATACACCATTAGAAATACACAATTTTAATACCACATAATTCTCTTTCGAAAAACGTAAAATGCATTACCAAAACATGTCCAGTCTGCACACAAAACTTTCACTTAAACAACAAATAAAAACGCAGAAGCTATGGACCAATCCTTCATTTGTTGGAGACAAATGGAACCATGCTCATGTAAGATACATCTAAAGGTCTGGAAAAGAGCACCTCGTAATCACTACACGATATCTGTGAAGGGAACTATGGTCACTCAGGATGGAAGGTATAACAGGTGGACCAACAGCTTTTACCGAATTACAAAACACGACGTATCTTGAGAATACTTGACATAAGTTGGTGGATAGAAATTACACACAATCGGCACTCCATCCACGAGAATCGAACAATGTACAACTAAAAAACGAAACAAGTGTTCTATATGGGTGTCCTTAATTGTAAACATGTGTCAATGAGAAATAAGGCATTGGTAAAATTAAATATTAAATGCGATATCAAAAGAACAAATAAGCTGAAGAAATAATATTTGTTCTGTTATTTCAGATTACACTACCAAAGAAGATAATAGAATTGGTTCCCGTTTCATGCAGACATTTAAAGTTTAGGACTATGAACGCGACAACGAAAACTCCAAGAAACACAGTAGTTATTGCTATCTGAGGAAGTTTCGGTGTTATCTTAACGAGAAGTCCCTCTCTCGGTTTATGTAAAGTGTGATTGTGGTAATTTAGCTTTCCAACAGGAAGCCTCTCCATCCCTTTCACGAGAAAGCCAGAAGTTAATACAGAAATCTGCCTCAAAATTGTGCGACTGTTTAGGCTATAAATAATACTATTATGTGCTTCACTCACATGACTTTCTCTACTCTCATGTATAAACTATTCTTACAAACACATATTCCTCTGATGTAATTGATATTATTCGAAATAAACGTTTGCAGAAATCATCTTTATTAGTTTTCTTGTCGGTGCAATAAAGAGTAAAGGTTCTAAGTGAAGGTAAACCTTTTAAGAGCAGATCAGCATATAATGAAATTCCCTTCTCTTTGTATGACTTCATATTTGAGAAAAGTATAATTTATTTCAAATTGCAATATATTCCAACAACAAAAAACATCGCGGTAAGACCAACTCCGAAAAGGCGTTTAACAAATTATATGCTTTAACGAGATATAGACGTTCTGTATAGTAAGGTTTTGTCTATCGCTTATTGCTTACCAGTTATGGCAATGTCATTGAGAATGAGAAAACCTTCATAGGCTGTTTCAGAAAATCAAGTCATGCATTTAATTCCTCATGAAAATGCATTAAATATACAGTATTTTAATTTAAATTGTTGGTTGCTGTTGAGGAAATCATAATTTTCGGGAAAACAGATATTCCACGTATAAGGTAGATGGATTAAAAAGCCATTTAATTCTTAACTCACATAGAAAACACTCTTAAGAATGCTGGCAGGCTATAAAATAAAATATAAAATGAAAGTGAAGATACCAGAAAACCATTATACATTAGCAATTTAAGTAAACGATTCAAAGAACATCAGGTATCACTACTTCCAGCATCTATTCCTACAAAGAATGGAAGACCAACACATCAGCTACTGAAGTATAGATCGACAGCAGAAGCCTTCTTGAGGATGACCAACGAAGAGACAGAAAGATCAGATCAAAATTTCAGAAAGACACAGGCCAATTGTCCTAAACCACGATAACTCGTTAACTTTCTTACAGTAATCATCTATTATACGTAGCTACAAATGCGAATGTAATATAGTTCAGTTGCGTGTCTGAGAATAGTTACTCAAGGTAAAGAATCATAACTATTGAAGTATTAAGTAAGAAAACATGAATAATTCATTCTTCGTTCACACATACTGTGTATAAACAAACGCCTGGTAAACTATACGGCTGAATAATTCAGTGTCAAAGCTGTATTTGAACCATAGATCTCCTCCTTACGTGCCGTTAGAGATAGATTATGTAACGAATGAGACACCTAACACATCGACCCATAATTGGATCTGATGTGCGTTCACCAGAAGAGAAGATATGAAGGAAAAGCAGGGACATATGGGATCAAGTATGCGGAGAGAGATGCAGTTTTACAAACTTTTACTGGCTGAACCACCGATCTGGGAGCTCCTTGGTGGTGATCCTTCGGACAGTGGCTCAGAAGTCCTGCTCCAGCGGCTTTTATAGCCGCTTTTTAGGGAGCCGAAAATTCCAACTTGCAAAAGTCAGCGGCATCTGCCCGCCATCGCCCTGGGTGATGAAATGAACGGAAATTGAAGAAAAGGGAACACTTGCCTTGCCAACCAGGAAAGAAAATCACAATAATCTCTATATTCAAAGTTGTAACGGTTGTTTTAGTTTAGGCCCCGAGAATGAAAATATTTAAATGCGTTTAATAATAATTTAAAATCGGTATGGAAAAGTTAATATGCGTAAGAAATGAAAGTGTGCAATTCAGTAGGTCATGAAAGGAATAACTGTGTAAATGATACGATGCAATGTGTTGGTATCGGTTGTTATAACTGACGTGAACCAGTGAGAACGAAACTGTTTGGTAGTTATAGCGACGAAAGGAGAAAAATCAATAATATTGGATAAGTGGATAAGTGCGTGCATTGCGGACGCACAATTCAGTGTCCAGACGTAATATTATAAAAAGACTTAAACTGATTTCCTGAAAATTGTAACAAAGTAATACAATTACTGTGTAAAGTTTTGCATGACGAATGGTATAAAGCATTTAAATTGAATTAGAAGTTTGGAGTTTTAAAACTAAACAACATTGGTTTATTTCGGAATTCACTTAAAAGGTTAATTCCTTCGCTTAAGACCACACCCGAGTTTACAGAGTTCTTATGCACCGATTGGAGCAGCGCTGGGAATCCAGCAACAAATCTGGATAAAACATTCAGATTTCAGAGAAGACCAACATTCCACCTTCTTCACCGTCGAACTTCGGCGACGTAGGATCATCCCGACCAGGAACCTGGAAAACATCTCGGCTACATATGATTTCTCTACGTGGAGCGGGATAAAATACCACAACCGCCAACTAAGGGCCCCGAAAACTTCTGCTTCATGTGGTCGCCGCAACGGGGTGCAACATCCCTCATCAACGCCCCAACCCCCGCAACATATGGCTTCCAACTAGGGCCTGAGTAAACTCTTGCTACATACAGCGACTTCGTGAGACTTTGGATGTTTGATAATACAGCAGGAACGAACCCCCACTACGAAGTGGGTGGTCACAAGAGATCGAGCCCTGGACCTTCCGAATGAACATTGCTGCGTGGTTTCTCGCTTGGTCACAATCTCCTAAGTACTCGTAAGTCCCGAGCTTCATTTCAAGTAGGCTTTAGTTTCTTAGGATACGATTAGTGCTATCAGGGTGTAGAAATTTGTTCAAATTATAAGAAGTATCTGAATTCAATTAATTTTCCCGCTTTAGGTTTTGTTTCTCATAAAAAGCATTTGCTTCAACAGGTTTCGTAAACGCCTCAAATAATGTAAAATAAGCTTATGTTTTACTTTCATATTTCTCTATCCATTCTTTTTTAAACTAATCTTACAAAAAGTTATTGTTCCATTTACTCCGCACTTTCCGATAAACATTGACAGGAATGGTGGCATTACACAGGCTCAGTGATAAAGCTTTAAAAATCAAATGTGATGGCTTTGAAATTGTACTGTTTGCGTGATTACGAGATAGAAAACAAAGGAATAAAGCGAATAGCGATGCAACATTTGAAATATCAAACCAATAGAAGAATATCTCGGAATGACTAATACATATATCCAACAAATTTATTTGTCAAAATTGTGTACTTTAACAATATTTTGTGTACATAGTGAAGTAAGTTTTTGTCAAATCGTTCTCAATAAATAAGCGCTAACAATTTTTACCAGAAAATTTAGGGTATCCATTTAGTCATTTAAATACTTTAAGCACGTGGTAATTTTCTCCAAGTCATTGAATGCGTTTTTGATAAAATAAATGTTGTTTGAAAATTAAGACATTCCTGAAGTTAAATGAGAAGTCTGCTAGGTTCCGGGAGCTGGTTTCTCATATACGAGTACCATGATTTCCTTTCAATCATTTCCCTTTCTTTTCGCTTTCATCTGGTATTACGGGTGCGATTCCGAGTTTTGTGGCGTACAATGGTGCCGGATAAATGCTGCGGATTTACTCTATGCCCCCCTCTCCCGCAAGATAATATATACGGCTGATCGAGGAGCCTAAAAAAATCTATATATTCTGTGGGACGTTATTTTCCTACCAGGTTGCTTCACGAAGCCTCGGGTCTTCCATACGTGGAGGATGAAATTAGGCACCGGACATCAAAATTATATGCCAATTTACCAACACATAGAAGCGCCCTGGTTAGATCGTTGGGAGATTATGACCCCATTAGATGCCGTTCTAGACTACATCGGGTACCCCGTATGGCTTGCAGGCACCCAAGATAACCCAGGAGCTAATCCTATCAGCAGCTAAAGCTGAGCTCCACATAATTTTCCTAAGCTGTTTGGCATCAAAATTTTTACCAGCAAATAACAAACTTCAAATAAAAACACCAGGGTGCAAAGTACAGCATCCTGCCCTCCAACCCGAAGATACATAAATTTGTAACCTCAAAATTAACTCCAACCTCAAAACCTACAACACATCCTACAAAATTCCAACTGTATAACCTTACCTACGATAAAACCCTTATTGGGTGGGCACGCAGCAAAACCTTCTGGCTTTATACAGCCAGCCAGCACCTTGGTCGGTCGGTCGGGGCCCAAAATCGCCCTCTCTGGCAGATGTTAGGAACTCCTGCGCGCCTTTATGGTCTGTTTGCCTATAGTACGGCCAGGAAGGAAGGCATTATAAGTGTGAACTTACCCTCCCTCTTGTCCCACTACTATCAAAAAATAGGTAAACATAGCCAGCTAAACCATTTGATTCTGTTTATAGTCGCATGGCAATCGTATAAGCGCAGTTTTGATATCTTACCAAAATTGGATACATAATCAGGTTCACTTTAAAGAGGCATTTCAATGCGGTTCACGCTGGAGTCTGTAAACCTTCAAAGCAACACATCATTTCAGGAGAACATGGTTTGGACTGATACACTTATTTCCTAAGCTGCACCTTTTTGCAAGCAATTTGTTGGCCCCGTTTGGTACTACTTATGAATGTCTACAAATTGACTCAACAAGAGCCTGCTAACCAGAGCGTCTTCATTTGTTCTACGTTTAAGTTCAGCAGCCGGACATTTAAACACAAATATTTAGAATGGAACCAGCAAGGATACCAAACGTTTAAATTAAGTATCATTATGACTGTTTAACATTTATATTTTAAAAAGTCTAATGCACTTTTTAGAGAGATTGTCACGATTCTTTTTAAGAATACACTATAGAAGGTATTTACAAGGGCATATCAAATATAAACGAGAATAACATTTTTAAATTTATTTTATCAACAAACAAAAATGCTCATATACAGATTACTTTTCTGCATAGTGTCCCGCCTTCGATACACATTTTCTCCATTTAATTGGTAAGTTTTTGATGTCACCCTAATAGAAGGACGCGTGCGGAGCCAGTTGCGCACGAACTTTTCTCCACTTACGTCATCATCAAAACGCTGTCCTCCTAGGTCTTGTTTGAGTGATCCAAACAAATGGTAGTCGCAGGGCGATAAATCTGGAATGTAAGGAGTGTGTTCCAGAGGTATCCAATGCATTTTCTTCACTTTTTTTCCACATTAAAGTGGCGGCATATGGCCTCGCATTTTCATGGAGAACAATGGCGTTTCGTATCGGTTGTCGGCGTCACTTGTTGCGATGTGCAGCTTTTGTTTCATCCAAAATGTGACAGAAATAGGCTGCATTAGTTGTCCTTTGTTCGTGAAGGAAATCCACCAGCAAAACGCCCGCAGATTCCCAGGTTACAAGCACCCTTCCATCAGATGGGCGTGTTCTGAACTTGACCGGACCTGCTTCGTCTCCTCGCCACCACTCCATGCTTGCTTGCTTTGACTCTGGTGTGTAATGATGTAACCACGTTTCATTACAAATCACAATGCGATTCAATAAATCTTCTTCCTCCTCCTCGTACCGTAAAGTCCTGGTTGAAGGACGAGGAACGAACCTGGCAGAGAATTTGCTGTAATGGAGTTCATCTTGGATGATTCTTTGAACACTTCCGTAACTTATCCCTAGGTAAAAGACAATTTCGGATAATTTTATGCGCCGATCTTCTTCAATAATGCCACGAATGGCAACAATGTTGTCTGCAGTAATGCTTGTCCTTTAAGGTTTATTTTCTACAGCTTCTCTTCCCGATACAAAAATTTTAGTTCACTGATACACTCCAGTCTGCAAAAGTGTTTCTTCCGCAAACTGTGCGAGGAGCTGTCTGAAATTTTCCGATGGTTTGGTGCCCCTTTTTGCAAGAAATATGACGGTGCGTTGCGCAACAGACGTGTGCACGTTTTACTCGTGGTGTATCCCAGTTCTCCGCGGTTCGTACGCGCGTAATACCCCCTCTCGAGATACCTCCACCAACATACTGACAAAGTCTCTCCACAAATTAATACTAACAGCAGCGTTATACTAAAATTCCCGTTTATATCAGATCTGCCCTTGTAAATGTCTTTAGCAGCACAATGGAAATATTTATCACTGTATAGTCACCATTGTATAAAAACCATAGCGAATAAATATGTTAATTCTACAGAACTACTTACGTCAAATTAAGGTTTGGCTAAGTTAGTCATATGAGCGATTTCTCTTATTCCAACTGTCGCTACGTACTTCTATTATATTGTTTAGTGTCATTTAACCTCTTCGTCTTTTTCTAGTTAACCTTGTGTTCAAACGTGTGCATTTGATGACGTCCAGAACCCGAATGACCACCACTGTGGCACACGTCACCTGTTTGTTTACTTTCCAGATAAAAGGAACAGGAAGGGGTGGTTTAGGTTAAAACATTTCACACTTCAGGTATTCCTCTTGCCGGTCCTGGCCTTTAGCATACAACCTCTAACTGGGCTCCGATTTTGAGTGGTCTTTGCACTTTTTAAAAATGGTTAATGTTTTATGCTCAAAGAAAAATAAGGAACATTTCATTACATGTTGCACCAATGGCGAGCAAAATGTCGCTTCAGCAGTGGTTAAATAAAATACCAGTCTCTCTCTGTGCATCTGCGGTTGCGGTAAAGGCCAACTCACTCCCTCATGCAGAAAATATCGGAAAGGCTGTGGAAAACGAGAGATGCAGTTCTGGCTTTGAAAAATACGGTTCAGCTGCCACATAAATGTACCATTTAATGTTGCTCTCCACCAGCCCATGTTAAGTGAGGATGAGAAGGCAATTTCACGCATCCAGTTCAACAGCTGAAACATCTTCCTCACTACAGAGATGGCAGCTGTTGTTTCTCTTAGAACAGTAACCGTTTGGTGCCTAACCAAATAACACTTTAATTTCGCTTATATATAATTTGAAAATGCGATTAAATATCAATTAATCTCAAGTTTTAAATGCAACAGTTTTCCTGAAGATAATGAATATTTATTAGACTGAAGAACCTTATAGTCAACATATGTCATTTGTTCTTTGTGAAACTAATCTCATATCTTCAAGGCTTTTCCATACGAAGTGTGGCGCATAAAAGGATGAGTGACACTTTAATCAAACGACCTAGATATATACCCACAATTAGAAAGAAATGAAAAATTGAATTTTCTTAACTACTCTAAGCAGTAGTGGTTATGCTTCGAAGATATGGGAAAGACCTCCTCCACCTTAGCTTCTGTGGTGAGAGCGCAGCGAACCCCTAGCAGTCGTGGTTTTTCTAAACTTAGTAGGGTACGTCGGATCGAACATTCGAGACCCTCCAAAGAGGAGTTATTTGGATGGAGTTGATCTCAGTGGGGCAGTGGTTCCCGACACCCATCGATTTTGGCTACGTCTGGCTGACAGCCACCCAGCAGAGTTGGATAGCCTGGATAGCTGGTGGACGGATCGAGTTCATCGGTAGTCCTCCCGGAAGGTTGACGCACATAAATATTGTGTTCACTTCCACCTGGAGGGGGCATGTTTAAACTTCACGTATTTCCCTATTGAAAAATCTACTGATATCTTAGATAGTTACCTAGTATTTCAGGGGAGTTTCGTACTCCGGGTAGCCTCGTTAAATGTAATATAGAACTACCACCACTAAGGACAACACAAGATGAATAACGTCATTGGGGGGTGGAACCGCTAATTGAATCGTTACAGGTAAAGGATAGCCCTGATTGAAAGACTTGGTTATGCACGAAGCAAAGACGCAGAACGGCGAGACCGTAAGATTCTAAGAATGGAGCTAAATTTAAGAGTGCAAAGAAGTGAAAACGAAAGGATTAAAATTAAACAGGAATTTACAATACATTATGCTCACATTGTATCACAATTTATAGGCCACAGTTTACTAAAACGCTATCTATATTTATGGAGAACTGACAAAGCGGCTGTTACTGATATTTTAACATATACATCGTGTCAAGCATTTCGAATAATGCATTATAAATGACAAAGAACAACTTGTAATAAGATAAGGGGATATGGAGCTGTAAAGGATGTCGCATTCTATAAAAATAAATTGAAAAATCCATGGCTTATTATCCGTGCAGTACAAGGTGTCCGTGGGCCACCCTATGATCAGTGCATACCTCCGTTTTCATTTAGCCAATTAAAAAAAGAGCGGGCAGACCTGGCCAGCATTAACAATGGACCTTATCGCATTGTAAGCTTAGGTAATGAACAATAGGATTTTAAAGGGTTACCAAAAGCGATTAGCTCTCGTACGCAGCGTTACTGGGTCAGCTAACTAGCCGGAATAAAAGCTGCCTCTTTCTGAAACCTGGACGAAGCGATACTAAATGGTCTAAAGGGTTTACTTTTAAAAATGACATCCCATACAGTGCTACATACTTTCTTTTCATTACAGACTACTTCTGTAAAAATAAAGCTTTTTTGAGCGCCTTGCTCAAGTTGCTTTTGCATTCGTCAAATAAGCTAGTTAATTTAAATTCAACCGGATGTTCTAACAGGTTGGAAATTCCTTTCTTATTTAAACTTGGTGTACATATTAACCTTTATTCTAATTCCAGGTTTACTATTCAGATGATATACGATGAAATTGTACAACTTCAAAAATCTCAAGTTGTGTCGTATTATAAGAATTAGAAGTTTGTCATCTGGTTCCATTCTAGAACTATTGACACAGAGATAAATTCACAGCTTTGGTTCTTTATAGGAGTGCGATCTGTCGAACCACTTACAAGTTTTGAATGAAATGGAAAAATTATTTCTTTATTGGGCGGTAATTAATCAAAGCTATGTACCCATACATGATCGGTTTCCTTTCTTCTTCACATACTCGGAAGTGATAAAATTCGTTTTTATTTTGGCTAATTTGTTGTTGCTCTAGTTATTTAGGACTATAACTCCCTTTACGTTGGTGTTTGTTATTCGACATTACGTTTCAAAGTAGGTTCACTGCTAGCAGGTGACGGATAATTACTGTTTCGTGAAAGCCGACATAACTGTCTGAATTCCGTCAGCCGATGAAAAGTAAACTTCACAGTTATGTTAGTAAATTTAGAATCCATGTGGTTTCAACAGATGTAATAGTTTTATTGTGTAAGGTTAGTTGAAAGACAAGTTAGTAACTGACGTACTTATCAATCAGCACGTGTTAACAAAGCACTGCTTTCGGTTCAGAGGATAATGGCAAAAAATAACACTTCCAAAGGTAAGTGTACCAGGCAAAGCTTTAATATACCAAAGCTTTAATTATATTTGTGTAAATCATTAGTTAAATCTAAAAAATAAGACCATTTAAAGGACTGGTTTGTGGTAAAATGCAACAATATAAATCTATGCAAGTTTTGTATGACT
Organism: Mantis religiosa; assembly: GCA_030765055.1. Classification (NCBI taxonomy): domain Eukaryota; kingdom Metazoa; phylum Arthropoda; class Insecta; order Mantodea; family Mantidae; genus Mantis; species Mantis religiosa. Next base: position 37,445,731 of record CM060955.1, read on the forward strand.
TTTAAACCACGAGTCGATATTAAACACATTATGATTATAACATTTTAAATCTAACTTTTAATATGCGGGCTCTAATCTTAGCCTTAGTAATAACTACAAGACTAAGTAATATAATAAATAACAACTAGGAGCAGGCCCTTCGTATAGAAAAAATTGACAAACACAGAATGCTGAAGACAGCTTGGTGATTGATGTTAAAATCTGTCCCAAACTAGAATGATCAAGTTATAAACATACAGGAGGAGAGAAAGAGAGACATACTATAACGGAACGCTCTTAGTCTGCCGATTCGCGGAATAGTCACAAATTCCAGAGACAAATTACAGCACAAAGATTTCACCCTTGATCTGCGAATCTTTCTCATCACTGCAAACCGCGAACTCTTGTGAGATGCAATCTTATAGCAGCAGACTAATAAACAGTATTGCTAAAGAACTGAGCCATGACTCCCTGTACAATTTGAAAGTTCTTTATACCATAAGTATCTTATTTTCATTGAATGTCCATGCCTAAAATTAATAGACAGCCCCATAAATTAAGCATCCGGAATCTCCCTACTCAAAATATTAACGTGAAGCCATTAGTGTGAATGACAAACAATGGTCTATAACAATGAGTTGTAGCTCATCGATCAACATGCAGCGCCCCGAGATCATAACTTACTGTTCTCTCATCGGCAGAATTGTGCTACAACTGTTAGTAATACTGAACAAAATATAGCAGCAAACTTAATACATGTATATGAATGACAATGAAGAGCTTACATAACCAAGGTAGTCTATTAATTAGTTGATTAAAACAACGTATGTTAGCATGATGAATAGAATTCGTTTCTCTTCATTGTCGTATAATTTTATACGTGATCACGATAACGTTGAATGTATGTAAGACTACTTTTTTATAGCATTAGCTGTATCATATGTACACGCTCTTGAGATATTTCCACACTAAACTTATTTGATGTATCCTGTACGTAAAATGTCTGAAACAGCAGCGTTTATTCATTTTTGGTTTAAACTCACCACTAACAATGATGTGAAAAACCATTATCGCTGCCAAGTAGATACAAGATCATATTTGGAAATTAATTATTCTTTCACACTGGCCGTGTGTAGGCTAAATTGTGGAAACATAGAGTCAGACTGAAAAATTCAATGCCATAGCCGGGATTTGAACCACGGATCTTCTGGTTTCCGTCCAGCCGCACTACCATTGTGCTACTATGGCCAACGTGCCGATATGACATTAAATTCTCCAACTGACTCGTATTTTCCCGGTAAACCACTTAGGAGTTCTCATAAACACATGAGACAACTACCTTAATGGCGACTTACTACATGTAAGTACTTTAAGGCCCGGGCTTTATAGTTAACCACTATTAGGTTAATTAATGGAAATTAATTATTCTTTCACACTGGCCGTGTGTAGGCTAAATTGTGGAAACATAGAGTCAGACTGAAAAATTCAATGCCATAGCCGGGATTTGAACCACGGATCTTCTGGTTTCCGTCCAGCCGCACTACCATTGTGCTACTATGGCCAACGTGCCGATATGACATTAAATTCTCCAACTGACTCGTATTTTCCCGGTAAACCACTTAGGAGTTCTCATAAACACATGAGACAACTACCTTAATGGCGACTTACTACATGTAAGTACTTTAAGGCCCGGGCTTTATAGTTAACCACTATTAGGTTAATTAATGGAAATTAATTATTCTTTCACACTGGCCGTGTGTAGGCTAAATTGTGGAAACGTTGAGTCAGACTGAAAAATTCAATGCCATAGCCGGGATTTGAACCACGGATCTTCTGGTTTCCGTCCAGCCGCACTACCATTGTGCTACTATGGCCAACGTGCCGATATGACATTAAATTCTCCAACTGACTCGTATTTTCCCGGTAAACCACTTAGGAGTTCTCATAAACACATGAGACAACTACCTTAATGGCGACTTACTACATGTAAGTACTTTAAGGCCCGGGCTTCATAGTTAACCACTATTAGGTTAATTAATGGAAATTAATTATTCTTTCACACTGGCCGTGTGTAGGCTAAATTGTGGAAACATAGAGTCAGACTGAAAAATTCAATGCCATAGCCGGGATTTGAACCACGGATCTTCTGGTTTCCGTCCAGCCGCACTACCATTGTGCTACTATGGCCAACGTGCCGATATGACATTAAATTCTCCAACTGACTCGTATTTTCCCGGTAAACCACTCAGCAGTTCTCATAAACACATGAGACAACTACCTTAATGGCGACTTACTACATGTAAGTACTTTAAGGCCCGGGCTTCATAGTTAACCACTATTAGGTTAATTAATGGAAATTAATTATTCTTTCACACTGGCCGTGTGTAGGCTAAATTGTGGAAACATAGAGTCAGACTGAAAAATTCAATGCCATAGCCGGGATTTGAACCACGGATCTTCTGGTTTCCGTCCAGCCGCACTACCATTGTGCTACTATGGCCAACGTGCCGATATGACATTAAATTCTCCAACTGACTCGTATTTTCCCGGTAAACCACTTAGGAGTTCTCATAAACACATGAGACAACTACCTTAATGGCGACTTACTACATGTAAGTACTTTAAGGCCCGGGCTTTATAGTTAACCACTATTAGGTTAATTAATGGAAATTAATTATTCTTTCACACTGGCCGTGTGTAGGCTAAATTGTGGAAACGTTGAGTCAGACTGAAAAATTCAATGCCATAGCCGGGATTTGAACCACGGATCTTCTGGTTTCCGTCCAGCCGCACTACCATTGTGCTACTATGGCCAACGTGCCGATATGACATTAAATTCTCCAACTGACTCGTATTTTCCCGGTAAACCACTTAGGAGTTCTCATAAACACATGAGACAACTACCTTAATGGCGACTTACTACATGTAAGTACTTTAAGGCCCGGGCTTCATAGTTAACCACTATTAGGTTAATTAATGGAAATTAATTATTCTTTCACACTGGCCGTGTGTAGGCTAAATTGTGGAAACATAGAGTCAGACTGAAAAATTCAATGCCATAGCCGGGATTTGAACCACGGATCTTCTGGTTTCCGTCCAGCCGCACTACCATTGTGCTACTATGGCCAACGTGCCGATATGACATTAAATTCTCCAACTGACTCGTATTTTCCCGGTAAACCACTCAGCAGTTCTCATAAACACATGAGACAACTACCTTAATGGCGACTTACTACATGTAAGTACTTTAAGGCCCGGGCTTCATAGTTAACCACTATTAGGTTAATTAATGGAAATTAATTATTCTTTCACACTGGCCGTGTGTAGGCTAAATTGTGGAAACATAGAGTCAGACTGAAAAATTCAATGCCATAGCCGGGATTTGAACCACGGATCTTCTGGTTTCCGTCCAGCCGCACTACCATTGTGCTACTATGGCCAACGTGCCGATATGACATTAAATTCTCCAACTGACTCGTATTTTCCCGGTAAACCACTTAGGAGTTCTCATAAACACATGAGACAACTACCTTAATGGCGACTTACTACATGTAAGTACTTTAAGGCCCGGGCTTTATAGTTAACCACTATTAGGTTAATTAATGGAAATTAATTATTCTTTCACACTGGCCGTGTGTAGGCTAAATTGTGGAAACGTTGAGTCAGACTGAAAAATTCAATGCCATAGCCGGGATTTGAACCACGGATCTTCTGGTTTCCGTCCAGCCGCACTACCATTGTGCTACTATGGCCAACGTGCCGATATGACATTAAATTCTCCAACTGACTCGTATTTTCCCGGTAAACCACTTAGGAGTTCTCATAAACACATGAGACAACTACCTTAATGGCGACTTACTACATGTAAGTACTTTAAGGCCCGGGCTTCATAGTTAACCACTATTAGGTTAATTAATGGAAATTAATTATTCTTTCACACTGGCCGTGTGTAGGCTAAATTGTGGAAACATAGAGTCAGACTGAAAAATTCAATGCCATAGCCGGGATTTGAACCACGGATCTTCTGGTTTCCGTCCAGCCGCACTACCATTGTGCTACTATGGCCAACGTGCCGATATGACATTAAATTCTCCAACTGACTCGTATTTTCCCGGTAAACCACTCAGCAGTTCTCATAAACACATGAGACAACTACCTTAATGGCGACTTACTACATGTAAGTACTTTAAGGCCCGGGCTTCATAGTTAACCACTATTAGGTTAATTAATGGAAATTAATTATTCTTTCACACTGGCCGTGTGTAGGCTAAATTGTGGAAACATAGAGTCAGACTGAAAAATTCAATGCCATAGCCGGGATTTGAACCACGGATCTTCTGGTTTCCGTCCAGCCGCACTACCATTGTGCTACTATGGCCAACGTGCCGATATGACATTAAATTCTCCAACTGACTCGTATTTTCCCGGTAAACCACTTAGGAGTTCTCATAAACACATGAGACAACTACCTTAATGGCGACTTACTACATGTAAGTACTTTAAGGCCCGGGCTTTATAGTTAACCACTATTAGGTTAATTAATGGAAATTAATTATTCTTTCACACTGGCCGTGTGTAGGCTAAATTGTGGAAACGTAGAGTCAGACTGAAAAATTCAATGCCATAGCCGGGATTTGAACCACGGATCTTCTGGTTTCCGTCCAGCCGCACTACCATTGTGCTACTATGGCCAACGTGCCGATATGACATTAAATTCTCCAACTGACTCGTATGCGGCTGGACGGAAACCAGAAGATCCGTGGTTCAAATCCCGGCTATGGCATTGAATTTTTCAGTCTGACTCTATGTTTCCACAAGATCATATTTTATATGAATGACGCAATACCAGTGAATCAAGGATTCAAGGGTATATTGTCACAATTTTTTTTCTATGAAGAACATCAAAATAAAGCTCAAAGATAAAACCAATTTTTAATATGCACTCTCTAAAACAACCGCTTATTGATTGTTAAAATAACGAAAACTTGTACTTTAGTAGTATTTTTACAATGATCATTTAAAAACAAACATAAGCTAACTTTTTTTTTATAGAAACCGTTAACAAAAGTGGAATATTTATTCCTCAACATAGAGGTGCTAGCAGCAGCACTGGTTTTATTTCTGGCTCAGATTAAAATTTATTTGGGGTTCTCATCCACACTTTTAGTGATCCTGTTTGGAAAGAAGCACTGCTATCTACATCCGTCTCCAGTATTTATTTTGTATTGCGGTCAGCGCTTCCTAGGAGCGAAGCGAAGTATTGAGGAGGCTGTGAGAATATGTCAAATCATTGACTATATCGGCCTATTGATTCCAAGACCGATGAAATTTAGCTGAAACCGATAGTTTTTAAGTGTGCTTGAAAGCAAAAGCCTCAAGTCAGTAGATGTATTAGATTAATACATGTAAATAAATGTTGATAAATGTATAGTCTCTGTGGTAAGTTCCTACAGGAAATATGTCCAGGGTGAATCACTTCCTTTATAGAGGTGGAAGAGTAAGTTCTCGAGTTGTGTTGACATTTGCGCGAACAGTATCAAGCAGAAGAAAAGTTAATACTGGAAAGTGAGATCAATGGGATTTTATTATCTGTGAGTTTGATATCACAAAATATTATGTGAGAAGTGTATGATATATTTTACTGATAGTTATATTTACTATTGAAACACTTATTTTCACTCTGAGTGACGCAGATACATATAACCTCAAAATCAGACCAGATTTGCGGTTGGGTAGTAAGGGCCAGCATCGGCTGTGCTATAAATCCGGGCCAAATGACGGCTTGCTATAACCCCAATTGTTTAAGTAATATGTACCTATACGTTCAATATTTAATGTATCAGAACCAGTTCAGCAATTACTGAAATAGATAGCAACAAATTGTGGCTTCATATCCTGTATTTCAAACTATTTACATAATTGATAATCGTAGTATTCCAGAAACTAGAAAGCAGAAATGACAGAAGCACCAACATGCTTTCAGAGCAGTTTTCAGAAATTTCTCGTCAGACCTTAAGAGCTTCCTGGAAAAAAAAAAAATGATTCAACTGAAGGAAAGTTAGGTATAAATATAGGAATTGTGGAAACACGCAGCAACAAGTCAGATCGTTTAGCAGTAGACCCATGAACTACAGATATTAAATAAGGCAATGTAGATCCTTTGAACTCATTGGAATGAAACAGTGCTGAGGTTCATGAATCTGTAGCAGTTGGGCACAAAGGAAAATCAGTAGCAATTGCGCACATGGCTCAAGCAACTAGCAAAACTGGCCACAGGAAATGTTAAGTATGAAAAGGCACATACGCTAAAATTCCTCATTGTCATGTTTATTATTTCGTTGAAAAATGTGTTAAGAGCTTTTTATGAAATACACAGAAAGATCTTTAATTAAGGGTTGGTTCTCTACCATATTTACTTCCGTCTGGAGCAAGTGCATCTACATGGAATATATTATTCTGGTGGCTCACAGTCTGAGTAAATAATCGTGAAAATCTAAGGTGCATTCTTATCCGTAGTCATCACCATATATTGCTAATGTAACAGAAACACTGCAAAGCAACGAATCGATTAATGAAGGTACCAACACCAGCAGAGTGCAATCATCCACACATATAAGAAAACGCTTTCACGAATATTCTGTATACTCCTAAGGCAGCGTCAGCACAGTAACAATCTGAAATTAGGCGATAAATTATGAACCTACCACCTTTTCAACTATCCCTAACTATCGAGAAAGAAGGTAATACCGGCAAGAGAAAGAGATCAGAAATGAAACAAGTCTATGCCCAGAAACTAATGAAGTTATCTAAAACCTTTCCCAAAAGCAGCCTAATTCAGTTATATTCCTGAAGTATTGAGGCCTAGTATAGTACTGTATGGCAACCATAAGAAGGCAAGAGAGAAAAATGTGTAACATAAATAATCACTTTTGCTCTCCGCATGACGTTTATGCTCGTCTACCGGATATGATAAGAAATATACTGTGATGTCACATAATTTACCCATGCATAATACTCACTGTAGTCACTTAAAGGAGCATTAGGTCTGGTGAGCCATGCACTCTCAGATTCATTTTGTAGTAAACAGATCTACTAACAGAGCAGATCAACAGTTCATAACCCTCTCCCTTTTCAGGGCCCGCCTGCCTTCTTGTAGTGGGCAGACAATAACGATGACTTATTGCTTCATTTGTAGGGTGTGGGACACTTACTGATGCTTGCGTTCTTATCATCCTTATACCCGTGTACAAACTGGTTTCTCACTAATTGCCTTGATTCCTACCCAAAGACAAAGTTGAACTTTCCTGTCTTTCTCCAAGTAAAGAAATAGTGTTATTCCATTAATAACAACAATTATTATTACAGTATTAATGTAGAGATTCTTAACCTACAGGAAACACAACCGATGAATAACACTTTCTTCGTTTATAAGTGACTGTATGTTTATAATCCTAATAAACGGTGGCTTACCCTTCCTAGTTTTGGTGAACTATGAACTCTACAGAGAGAACAGCGCATAAACGAACTTCAATATATCACAACTTAGGAACTAGGTTTAACTAACAAGGTCAGCTTGTGGCAACAACAAGGGATGATTTATCCTCTGGAATTGACGCTCCACCTTAAGTAATAATGGTTTTCCGCACTAAAATCCTGAGTGCAAACGCCACTAAATTGTATCGGAGTGCAACTGTCACGAAGGGCAAGTGTCACAGATTCCATTGGTACCTAAATCAGCACAACTAATGGATATGGCGAAATGTGAGTCCCTAACTGCACATTGTTGTCAGGTAACTCGATTTGGTTTGTTGGTATTGTTTAATGTACCTACACAGTTGGTTTTTCCACTTGTTTTACTTCTGCTATACCTATTTCCTATGTTCAATCTTAGCATCTAGCTATTGTTTAGGTATATGAAAATACTTGGATTGCTACGATATGGATCATATTAGTCGGTCTATTCTGAAAGTTAGGCCCAGGTGCAGATATTAATTAAATGGGCAATACCTTTTAAAGAAATACATTAAATTTTTTTTATCCCACGCTTACTTGTAAAGTTGCCCTTCAGTGATAGAAATTAACTTACTAAAGTAAAACTTTTTATATTAAGAATGGATAAAATTTTACTTTAATCCTTTATAAATAAAATATAATCACTAGGCTTACATTTCCCTCGCCAACGACTAGTCAACATTGATTGTCTTATATTAGTTATTAGCCAATGATGTTTGTGACATATCCAACCGGCCTTGGTCTAAATAGCCCTATATTCCAGAAAATAAAATTACAAATGACATTACTGTTTATTATGCTTTAATTTAAACAATATTAAGCATTTTAATAATTATGACAAGTGTTGTATAAAACATTGTATGATACTAGTGAATCAAGACTCGTATATACTCGCGGAAATTAACACGCCCCGCGTGTCAATGCTACCACTCGTTGAAAAGTGTTGATTCACTAATATAAAGTTGGGAAAAATAAATTATCTGACATAGTCATATTTCATTTATACATCACATTTTGAAATTCTTATACTAAAATGTATCTGAAGTGACCTTATTACCCGCAGGGACCTTAAAATACAATGAAACTCCGTCACACCGGCGGCGCTGATACTGATAGCTTCGTTAGCAAAGAAATTTTATTATATATTATTTAACAATACTTTTATTTATTTAGTTTAACATGATTTAGAGAGCTTAAAATGAAAAGTAAGCACTACGTACGCGAAAGTGGGGCCCAATTGACCTAGCTGCCGAAGAGCCCTTAAACCTCACTCATCCTCCCCGGACACAAAAGCTTTAGCGTAATCGCGCAGAATTTCGGACTCTGCTACATCCCCTAAAGCCTTATTTTGTGACCTGACATAAATAGCTGTTAATTTATATTTCCAGGGTATATTTGTATGCAAGCGCTGACATTTCAGGATTACATAAACCACAACCAACAGTTCCTTAATCCGCAGATAAATTCATCATCACAGGAGTTATGAGAGAACCTGCACTTAAATGACAAACTGGTGGTGCTCATGAAATATTCACCAACCCTCCCAAATAACTAATTCCCTTGCCTAATGGAGAATTGCTAATCATTTATTACAAGGCAGCAATAAGAATGGTTTGCAAATCAGGCAGATAAAGGATGGAGAAAATGGGACAAAATGCTCAAATTCATTTGAATTGCTAAGTACCTTACATCAAAAGTGCGAATGTGTGAAAGTGGAGACTAGCCAATGCTAATGCCAAGACGCATTAATGTATCCTTCTTTCAATTTAATGACGTGGTACATATTTGCCATTGTAATGTTCAGACAGCTACAGAAAAATTCAGTTTAAAGTATGGCTCGTCTGAGCTGAAAGTTTCAAGCGATTAAATCTATCTCGTTTGTATTAAAGTGATGCGTTTTGATGCAATGTTAAGTTTGGTGGAAGATAAATGCGAAGTGATTTACTTTCTCTAACAGTATCTTATACAGAACGATCCACATAAAAGTGGACATATAGATAGATATACCTTCCCTCAGAAAAGTAACAAACATTTAAAAGCGAGTTTTAGGTGTGTTCTTGGAATATATTTTATAACTGGATAAGTCATATATTCATAGTTTTGAATGGATAAAATGTTGGAAGCTATGTTCAAATGAGCCCGGGGCCCTTAGAGGTTAAAGTTACCCGACATCTGTGTTCTCAGGATAAGGAAAACAGTTTGCTGAATTGAGTACTGCCCCTTCGTTTATGACTGCAAAACTAGAGACTAAAAACTAATTACTAATAGGCAATAAGCCAACAACAGCTGGTGGAGATTACACCATCAATAACAATACTGCCCGCTTCAGTAGTGTGGGAGAGCGTGTCGGCCTCACATTCGAGAGGTCTCAAGTTCACATCTTGGTTAGAGTGAGTTACCTGGATAATGTTCTTTTCTACATATGCAAGAATTTAATAAAGAAAGCATTGATTACACTGCTCTGCAGCAAAAATGAAGTTTTCCAATGATTGAGTGCTCCTAAACGGAATGTTTGCCCTGAGTTCAACGGTGCAATCCGTTTTTTCTATCACGTTAGGTTTTTGAGAAAATATAGAATTCGTATTTCATAAAATCTCATAGTAAGGCATGGGAAGTTTCTTTTATTTAAGTACAACACCATTGTATTGTGAGTGTTTTAAGCACATATGTAGTATTTATAACAGAATGACCCTAAATGCAGGTGTTTTTACAGCCCCACAGATCAGAAAATAAATGTCTGACCTCAATTTTGAAAATAAAATGAACCAAACCGAAAAGCGTGCCTGGCAGAGCTACAAAGATGTTTTAAACAACTTCTTAGGAAACACAAGAAGTCAAGATTACAAAACTAAGGTGAACAACATGTTGCAGAACTTGAGAAAACTTAGTTGCAACATGAGTTTGAAGTTGCACTTCCTTCATGCTCACAAGAACTATTTTCCAGATTGCTGCCTTGGATATTACAGTGAAGAACACTGTGAACGTTACCACCAGGACTTGAAAGACATAGAAAGAAGGTACTATGGTGGATGGAGTGTTAACATGACGGCAAATTATTGTTGGTCTCTGAAAAGGGAACGTAATCTTCATATGCATGGAAGACGTGCAAAAAGAACATTTCCTCCTAGTTAGGTCACTGTTTTTTTTTTTTTCATCTAAAGTTGTTAATACTTTTAAAATGTGCATACATTGTGTTGAAAATTATAACTGCATACTTCTTTATATACACCATATTCTTGAGCACAAGTGATCTTGTAGATGTATATAAACATATAGCGCTAAAAGGTGAATATAAACATTTTTGTTTTCACTTTTTTGAAAAATATGGACGTTGTACAACAAAATGGATGACATATTTAGAATCAGTGCCCCAATGCCATAGGGACAAATGACATTCAGAAAAAAAAAAAAAAAAAACATCGAAGGTTTCCTTTAAATTGCAGAGGAGTGTTATTTATTGTATTATTTCTATCCCTAAACTGCATAAGTGATGGTATAAATGCTTCACTTGACGCTAGTATCACAGGCGACTGATACATGTAAAGAACCGTAAACTCGCTACGCTTGCATTATGGGCATCAGCTATCTGCCTTTACAAACTGGTGACAGCCTTTACAAATTTCAGTGTTGGAATAAGCAAATTAATGAGTATTCAGAAGAGAAGATAAAGAACTGCCATGTAAACATGACATTTTACGGTGGTATAGGCAATTTAAGGATACTGTTATACCAATCGACCAAAAGTGCCAGATGAAATAGATTGAATGAGGGAAATCAATTATCTGTGCAAGCCGGCAACTTTGACTAATGTGTGGATTTTGCCACAACGCGAACGGTTACATTTATTAAATGGATGCGTAGGTTTTCACGGCCTGTGTCTTGATAAGTATCCTTAGCTTCCGGTGAAGGCCCCGTCATTTATTATCCTACCGTCTGCAGCTCATGCAGCAATTTAAGTTAGCGCCTGCAGTTTTGTACCAAGCATTAATAGGTGAAGTGTTTGAAGCCAAGTGGATGTTCAGCGACGTAACGACATTTCAGATATGCATCACACAGAAACTAGTTTTGAATTGCAATAAAGTGACTTTTCATTTAGCTAAGTTTGCACGACAGTTTCTCATCAGTTGTGGCAAAACAGGTCTACACTTGTTTCACTTGCACTAATGGGCACTTAGCGACGGTCATGTTCCTCATAATAACAGAATATTGCATCATTTCTGTCGCTGCTACATTGTGCACGATGTAATTTTAACATTTATGATGTGTTTAGAGCAATGTCGAACGATAATAATAATTAGCCCATCTACTTTTATAGCGTTTAAAAGTTTATTTTATTATTTGTTTTTGGTTACGTACTGCCAGATATAGTAGATTAACGGAAGAGCTTATATTACAGTAAACAAAGTAATAAATGACAAATACGCTCGAGACTACAGTGCTCTTTCTAATATTGCTACGCACTGAGGAATGGCTCCAAACCAAAACCTGAGCTGACCAACTTAAGTAAAATGGACTGTCAACACACTCACTTATTTTGTAGATCCATCAATTCTTTAGGTATTTAGTATAATAAAATGACATAAAATGACTTCCATTGATATCCACTTATACCTTAGTGTGCATAGAGGGTAAACATTGGGCACTACAAGGTTTCGATATCGAGATTTTTTCTGAAATTATGTTTTGAGTCCAAAAGGATTCATTTTAGAAAAAGGATTGGGAGAGGCGGAGGGAGGAGAGAACAGCATAGATAACAAAAAACGCAGTTAAATATCAAATTTATTTAACGTCCATAAATTTTAAGGGTGCTGGAGCCACTCGCCTCTCACCAAAGCTGTTTATTCGACCCGAAGGGACCACATGTAAGGTTGGTGAAGGACGAAGCTGCGTCCGGGCGAGTTCTTTCCGAATTCTGCTGTTTTCTCCATAATCTCTCTCCCCACATCTATTACACCGAATTTCATAACATCCACTATTTCACCCTCATACCATGATAATTCTTATCTGAATGTTTTCTCAGTTCCAGTGTTTCTATGCTTATTGACAAGCGCCTGACTCTATACACGCATTCCAAGACCTCCGTATGAGCAGTTTCAAATGCAAATGGAATCTTCTAAGGGTACAACACGATTTTGAGAGAATAACCAAAAATATTATTTACTTCGACACTTTTTATTACTTTTTATTTACAAAAATCTGACACAAACCAAATAAAGATACTTAATTTAAGATTTGTATGACTAATATTTCTTTTCTGAGATTTAATGCGAAATCGCATAACTTTGCATCCCACAAAGAGTAGGCAATAAATCTACTGCCGTTATCAAGGGATCAAAGTTTTCCGAGAATTGGCTCTCACAAAGGTTCGATCCCAGGTAACCGCAAAGTGAGCTTTGTGGTGGACAACACAGCGCTGGGGCGGGTTTTCTCCGGGTCCCCCATCAGCATTCCACCAACTGCTCCATCATCACCTTTCCTATCACTCATCTCGCCCTCATACAATCATCCACTTCCTTTAAACTCACAACAGACATTGGGCTAATCCTCCCATCCTGGTTCTCTGTCAACATCCAGAGCTTCAGTTATTCAGGCCCGCCTTAAAGGGATAGAGGAACAAGAATTCCCTAACACCACGATAGTGGTTCAACTAGGGAAGATGAAGAATACATATTTGGGGAGTCATAATCACTGTTCTTTTATTTCTCGTTATGGCGAAGAGTGTGGAATTTCAACTTAAGAGTCTTAGAGCTTTGAAAGAGCTACAAGCATTCACCTGTGCCCAAAAAAGAAAAAGTGTAACGAAAATTTCTAATAATGCTAAACGCACTTAACATGAAGTAGATACTAAAATTTGGCTTGGTCTGTCTACAGTTTGCAAAAGGAAAATGAAGGTAAACGATATGGGTGAACAGACTCATATGAAAGTCGTACAAAATATTTAACGTATATTTTAACAGGGCCTGCATAGGCAATGACTGTGGCATGTAAAAACTAGTAGCACATTCGAGTATAATTTGAAAATATTAACTCTCGGAAGCTCCTGGACATTTATTTTTGAGGATGTGAATTACGAATTTTGAGGCGTAATATAAACCTTGTTTCAGTGACACGATTTCCATTGACGTGAGCGGAAAAACGTTTCCTGCCAGCCGGAAACAGATGTCCTTAATTTCTGCAAAATGCCCATTCATGTTATTTCATTAAAAGGGTTTAATAAAAGCAGTTTAACGGATATTGCACTTTGATTAAGACCTACTCATTTTATGACGAAGGTATGTATTTATTTATTATTTTGTCTATGCTTCTTCGACTTAAAGATCAAAGGGTTACAGTATAGGAACAATGGAGTGCAGAGTCATTTTTCTAGCTGACAATTAGAGCTAGCCTCTTAGTGTAGTCAGTCAGAGAAGGTCTGAGTTAAGGTGCGCTACCCGAATCTACGTCTTTAGAGTAGAATGTGTAAAAGGCTACAAGGAATTATTGTTTGCCCACCTAATGAAGGCAAATGCGGCCTGAAGAGGGAGAAGCGTTTGAACAGTTTATCTGCTCTGGTAGTGGATCTGTTTACTAGGAAATGAGTGTATGAGAGTGCATATGAGTCACCCATGCTGCCAGATCTGATGCTCGTTTCAGTAACTGCAGTGATAGGTATTATGCATGGGTGAGTTATGTGACAACACTGTATTTCACATGAACCTAACATCCATATCGTATCCGGAAGACGAGCTAAACGCAGCAAAGTAATTACGTTACACAATCCTCTGCCTTGCCTTCTTGTGGTGGGCAGACAGTGCAAACTATTTCATCAAAATCCTATAGAATGCTTATTTGATACTGGCTACACTAACTTATCTCGTTTAGCAGAGCTGAAATGGCTATAACATGATCTAGTCGTACGTGTAATATTTTCCACGTTTTTCTACGTTTTTCCATAGGAGAGAGAGAGAGAGAGAGAGAGAGAGAGAGAGAGAGAGAGAGAGAGAGAGAGAGAGAGAGAGAGAGAGAGAGAGAGAAGGTATTGTACAGACGTAGACACAAAAATGAGCCATCCTCAGATGCTATGTGTCGATCGAAGAACTTCCTGTAACTTCGTAAAGGCGTCGTTCACAAAGCACACCGAATATCCAATGGTCTGCGACTGACAGCGCAATCGTTAACTTATCCGTATACGGAAAACCAATAAGGAATAGCGTAGTGGCCGAGAGGTTAAGAAAGCAATGCTTTCACTCACAAGTTCCTTAATTCAAATTTCTACCAGCTTGTCATTTTTATTTGTGTTTTATGTTAAGTTTATGTTGCCCTATATATTATTAGAACTAGGGATTATCACACTTTGCTTTTTCAACAAAGCACCTGCCAATAATGAGCCATCCACTCCCACAAATATTGTACAAAAAGCTATTGCCACAACATTACAGTATTCTGGTTGAACGTGCTAAGAAGTCCAAGTGACATCTATCAGGTCGAGAATGATTCCAAAGCATTCGACATCTAATTACTCATTTTTCGTGGTTAACTAATTATGTTTTTCAATACTTGAAAAAAAAACTGTAAAAAGCAATAATAAATCAGAACTTCTACTTTCTGTTGAGTATTACGTCATTTTCTATTAGTACCGTAAGTACTATGCAGTTTGCTGTTGCGTCACTTCCTACTGATACCAGAAGTATGAATGACCCGCAGATTAATAGAATGACCTGTTTCAGCCTTTTTTTTAATTATTCCATTTATACCTCTCCTTTGACTGCAATAGTTTCATCCTTGACGCGTGAATTGTAAACTTTGCTTACACCAAATACGTGTTTACAATGATAAACTCAAATTTTGCAAAAATATTTAACTATTTTGAATGGTATTGAAAGTACAACAGAAAATACAGGACATCAGTACATCGGTTCTATTTGCTGCATTCCTGGTGACATAGCTTCATCTGATGGTTCAGTTACGCAACCTTTGCGCGGTCTGCTTTTATTCCTAGTGCTACCTGGCTCAGGTATTCCACCCCTCTATAGCCAACTGCTCTCCATGGAATTCCCTGAGAAGAATTAAACGAGCCGCCCTTTCTGAGTGCACTGTCACGGATTTCTAACTTTACGGTCAATATCACCTTGCTGGAAATTGGAAGCTGTTCCTAGATTGGCTCAGGTATTTTGAGCGCAGCAACAGTTACAACAAATACGGGTCATTAAACACAGTGTACGTCTGTCAATGAGTCGATTCATTCAAGATGTGCCAATGTAGCTTTTGTTTCCTTTTAAATTTCATTAGGATAACGAGACGCAATATTTTACAAAACTTTTGAGGAACTTCCAGAAGTTAATATGTAGGAAAACATTCAAAGCGACGTGCGATCAGAATAATAAAGAATCCACAAAGTTTCACCAGGATGGTAATGTTTCCACATTTACATATTCTGTGCCTCTAGTCATTGGCGAAAGCGTGAACATTTTCTGGAAAGGATCCAGGATGAAACACATGTTGGATCGATACCTCTCCTACAAGTTCAAGTTCACTGCTTCCTTATGACTTTTAAGGAGACCACAAGGAAGTAAGTATAGTATATATAAAATGCCTCACAAGAAAATGAAAAATAAAGATTGACTACACGAATTACATTAGATATTTCATTTAAAGCCCGACCATCTAAAACCACATTGCTATGTGCACCACGTGAAAAACAATAGCGTGTTAACACCTAAGTAATAGCTATTTGACAATTAAAAACAAAAACATAACATTTGGAAATGGTTAGTGTGTGCTTTAACGAGATCTACTTTGCTCACACGCACACGCACGCGCACACACACGTACACACACACACGTACACACACACACAAACACACACAACACACACACACACACACACACACACACACACACACACACAACACACACACACCTGAAGTTCATTTACTTGACCAAGTTGCACTTTTGAATTGTTAACTTACAACACTTTCTGCAATTTGAAAATATGATGAGGTTAACATTTTTAGAGCAGAGAGCCTACCTTCTACGCCACCGTAATGCTGCAGTGATGAGATTGATGGTGGTGAAGGCTCGTTCGTGAACGTCATGTGGCGGTAGAAGACTTAGTATTCCAGGCATGCTGACGAGGGTACCCAAAGCGAACATACATAGCGCACTGTTCCTGGACGATTTCATGTGACAGTCTCCGGCGATCCTTCTTTCAGATGAGCAACAGGTCAGTCTCATCGTCGCTTCACAATATACCACCTGCCTTTTGAATGTGCACCTCGCGCGACAGTTTTCGAGAGATTCGCTCATCCCAACTTGAGGCCTTTCATTCCCACGTTATGTCTCTCTGGCCACCAAACTTGTTTCTGCTGATATATAAACGCCTTTCAAAAATCATTGTTGCCTTGAAATAATTATAAATCTTTAAATACTTAGTGGTAAAGAAACCAAAGAACAACTAAGTTATCAAGGATTGGAATGAATGTCCACAAAACGACTACGCCTACTCTGTAACACTGCCATCAGCAGTTTTTGAATTTTCATTACTTTTTTGGTGGACGAGATGTTTATGCACTTCACAACTTTACACCAAACATGAATTATTTATGTGTAACAGAGATCTACAATGCATTTGTAGCGACCAAATTATTTAAATAATCTCAAAGGAATAACATGTTTTGGCTTTTTACAAGATTTTGAAGCTTGGGCTTTAGCAGCATATTTTTTATTCAAAATTACAGTGACTGCGTTACTGTTTTACAGTAATCTTACATCAATGCAGAACAATTTTTGTATAATTCCTCGATAATTAGTATTCCTATTAGTTGCAGATACATGCCTATTAGCTGCAGTTGAGCAGCCTTTCTTAGCAGCCGTATGCCTTAAGTCTTAGAATTCATTGTAACTATGATGTTTGTATGAAAAAATTAATAGCTCTGCTTTTTACAAAGTCTTTAAAATGTCTTACAATTGAAGAAATATAAAATTAAGTGAATAAAAGGTTGGGAAACGTCCATAAAACTTAAACTGTGAGATAATTTGTGGTTCATGCATAATAAAATAAGAATTTCCTTCCCATAAATTTAGCTGCTAAAACTTTGTACGTTCAGATGAGTATTTTTTCATGTTTCAAAATCAAGTTCTAAAAACGCTCTGAAATAGTATTTGTATTTAGTACAGTGGGTAATTATTAAGAGCTATGAATTTGCTGTAGAATGTGGATATATATGCAAGGAAATAAAATGGCACATAAAATGTATTTATATCAGCTACATAAAGAGAGAATATTTAATATGGAAAATGCAGTTTTTTTACGGTCTGAACATTACATAAAGAGGAGAAATACTAAAAGCTTACGTCTCTGTTGGTTCTACAAAGAAAGAAAGTGAAATCGGACATAGTTTGACAACATGTTTTGAGGATCTGGCAACATTTTTAGGGCTTCCCCGATGCTAACATAAATGTAATGTTAATCTACAACTGTGAAACAGAACAACTCCAGAAACAGTGAGTGTATGTCTCCTTTTGGCATTTATTCTAGTTAAAAGTCGGAATATTGCAGTAGCATTTTTTGTTTGTGTTGTACTTTACTAATTTGGTAGCGTAAACTTAAACGTTGTTTAAAGAAATGAAAAAAGAAAAGATCTCGTTTAATAATTTGTTGTGTGGTACACAAAGAAAGGAGAAAAAGGCTAACGTTCATTTACTTGAAATTGTATCAAAAGAGGATGAATTAATGCTGCGTTTTTTAATGTAGAAAGAAAGGGACAAAGGGGTTCATGATGCAACCTGCAATACGTTAGAATGTAATAACTAATAATATATGCAAAACGATGAGACTGACCTCTGCTGCCCTTACCGTTACACATTTTGTAGAAATATTGCGCCGGCCACTGAACTTTATTCGCACACCTAACCCCATTCTCACTGACTCGGAAACACACCCACCATAAACTTCCAGCTTCTATGTAGCAACTTCACTAGCACGTGACGCTCAGTTTGGGAAAATCCACTACACACTTTCTGCCTACTGTGTATTTACGATGGCAGCACACACACCTTGGTTTCAAATTGCTCTTACACTTCACTCGCACAAACGCAGAAACATGTCACCAAAACATTTCGTGTAAGTTCTTCATTGTTGACATTTGTAGAATTGATATCCTTGGCCCTAAAAAAAGGAACTAACACTCCGTTAAATGCTCCGAGGACAAAACCGGTTTAATGTGGTGGAGGTGCTGGCAAGAAAGAAATCTACTGGTGCAGCTGGTGGTGAAACCGTTGCACTAACTAACGGGCTTCCACACACTGATGATGACGTCATTCACGTATCCGGCGAAGGGGAACCGGAGGAGTGTACATCCTGAACCTGCAGAGGTTTATCACGGTTCGTTCTTGTCGTTGGAGGGGGAGGAGAGTAATCTATTGTTGACATGCTTCAAGCGTATCTATTTACTTTCGTCTTTCCGTGAAACGAACGTGCCGACTTCATGACAGTATCTACTGAAATGCTCCAACAAAAGACGCTACACAGGTGACATGTGCATTAATGGACTCCATAGACACTTCGGTAAAATATCAATTTTGTATCTTGTTTATGGAACGTACACGTAGTTTGCAACCCCTTCGGTATGTAGCCTAAATGTAAACTAAGCCCTTTCGGGTGAGATACGCATATTCACCAACGTATTCACCGAGTAACCCAGATTTTAAGAATATTTTCCTGTAATTAATAATAATGATTATTGACAGCTTTGATATTACAAACAACTCCTGCTGATGACAGAAGTTTTAAATTATAATGACTAGATACATTATCATATCAAATAAAATTAATATAGAGATAAACACAACGTTTAACAAAATAAAGGTTTTCATTATGAATACTCATTGTATCAGCCCTTGTTGCAAATTTACAAATATGTGAACTTGAGAATTTGGACCAAGTTTATAAATATAGGATTTTAACCATGTGGTAGTCTACCAGGACAACGAAGAGACAAGTCCATCGCCGTCTCTCTGTGGTTCCCTATGTATGACTTGTGATCTTCAAGGCAAACTTCGTTCTACTATGCGATAACTGGACTCTTTGATGTGGAACAACCCAGGGGGTGCAGTTTTTACCTCCGTTAGTGGACGAGAGGACACAGCTTTTACAGTTGACTCCAAAAATTAGGTATACTTCATACGAAGCAGTCAGAGATGGTATTAAACTCGACCTCTTCTAATCCACACACCAAACATGGGAATCGAGCCACAGACAGTTATTACGGGAGCCACTGTGCTGCGCCTAATCATATGTGCAAGCGTATCCAGAAAGTGTGTATTTATCTGAATTTATCTGAGTAGAACAGAATATAGGACTTCTGCTAATGATGGAATACAAATTGTAGGATACAAAGTTAAACTTCAAAACAAAAACATTTGAGATAATTATTATAGGACAGCAAACCACCATTTTAGGAACACATGTGGTATGACATGTCATAATCTTTTAATGTCAAGTTTGCTGTGGAGTAATAATGTTCTGGTGAATACAAAGACAAAGTATAATAAACAAAGCTAGAGATGCTACGTCCGTACCTGCCCCACATTAAAGAGGTTCCAGTTTGAATCTCCGCTAGGGCGAGTTATGTGGATAGCTTCCCCCCTCCCTCTCACTCTTGAGGTTTTCTCTTATCCTGAGAAGATAAAAGCTTGGGATATAGGGAGGTCGAGCCTCTATTTAGCTTCATTTTAACCATTTCGTTCATTCACTGCCGGATATAACCTACCCGGTTAAAGGATATTAAAATTTTAAGAAAGAGGAACAAATAACTGGATGCTATGATGTGGACGATAAATAAAAATAAAATGATGAATAATAATATTCGATTATTTAGGAAGTCAGGCAGAACAATTATAGGGATGTAGAAAGAGGTATAGAGTAAAGACACGAGAACTAATGCAGGCAACTATAAATAATTATTAGAATAGTAACAGTGAGGGGATAGGAATTAGAAGGAAAAATATGAATTAAGAAAACGCGTGGACTACTTATAGGGCTATAATATGTATGTGCATTAGATAACACTAATGGAGCAAAAAACTAATTAAAATAGAATATTATAAATTGTTATAAATAGTCTTGATAAAATATATCAGCCAATTAACTTCATCAACAACGTCATACTTTTTATTTGACTTCTATCATGTTCTAGCACTTAGTACATATGTGAATGAGTTACAACAGGAAATAAGGAAGATACCATCTAAGTAAGAAGGCTATTATAAATCAAATGCTTTATGGAATTAAATCTACTTCATTTCACATTCTATTGTTCAGCAGTAATAATGAACAAAATCACTAATTAGAAAAGATTTCCTTTGTGATGTTTTGCCCTTTCCAATAAAAGTTCGAAGTCTATTAAGGAGAACTATCTCAAAAGAAAATACATTTGTTTCGAGAGCTTTGACGTTCTAATTAGTGGTAAAATACTGAAAAGAGTTCGTGGTCTAAAGAACTTAATCTGGCCGACATTTATTATACAACTATTCATTATACATTTCAGGTATACAATATTAAGTTCTTGATAGAATTTTCTACTGAAATTTACATCTATAAGAATGACAAGTCATATGTTTCGTAAAAGGTGCTGTAAGCGGTAGTAGAAATTACGAGGGTATCATTATGTAGATTTACGCCCGTATAAGTGCAATACCAGTAAAAAATTGCCGGATGTTTTTGAAACATCTGTTCATATGCTGCCATTGACATGGTTGGTATTCTTTACTTGCTGGTTACCTACATACAGCTACCTACACTTGTAACTGTGTTTGTAATGCTATTTTAAATGTATAGATTTTGGTATTTGAAGTCGCATGTGTCTTTTACTGGTCCTAAATCTCTTCTTTGTTACCTACAATGGTTTGTATTAAATTGTTTTAAAATAAATAATTACTACAATCCATTAATTTTAAAAAAATGCGAGTAGAATTTACAGATATTCGAAAGTGTCTTCTTCTTTACTTCACAGAAATGTCTCATTTTAAATACATTAACCGCGTTTCAAAATTTCCGTTTGCTTCTAGCGAATTGCTAAACAATACTTTAAATTACACCAGCTACGAATGACTTTCAGATTTACGCAATAACAAAAGCACTCCCTTACTACAATTTTTTTCCCGATTCTGTGTAACTATACATATACGCACCGGAAAGTTTTAGGTTACATCTCTCGTTTAGTGCAGTTTGTGACGCAACATCCTTATTTATACGGTGATCTAAGCAGTATGTGGGAGGATGTAGACTTTCCTCAAACGAATTCATCGCAGTCAACAATCTCCTCACCCTAATGTGCATAATAATGGGTTATGGCCGTAAGTACAAATTGTTAAACAGAATTTTGTGTATTATAATGGCGACGATTTTTACTCAGATGATAAAATTTTACTGCTGGTTACTGCTAATCTAATGCTGTCATTACCACTAACGGAACTTAAACCATACCAAATAAAAATAATAGTAAAATAATACTGTCATAAAAGCGTTCCTTATTATTCATTATATATTTTAGGATTTCGCTGCATTCAAAAGGACCTTATTTTCAAGAACGCAAGATTAGAGCGTTCCAACAATTGCCGGTAAACTGAAGCAGTTGATAACTAACAATGAACGAACGAGCAAACACCAAAATAGTTGTTGCCGTGAACTGCGAACAGAATATTACACATGCAACAATAAAAAATAGTACAATAAGAATAGACACGCAGCGTTTTGTTACAATAAGAGATTAACAATAGAACACAATTATTCAAAATAAAGAATAATATATTCAAGCCGGTAGACTAAAGTGTTTGGCCCCTATACCCGGAGAATTCTTCCAAACCCTGCACTCCTGGAGATCTGGCAACCCTATTTAAATGAAATTTTTTACTTGTAATATAAAATGATTTGGCAAGGCACTTTATGTTTTAATATTTTGTAGAGCATACAGTTCTCTACTCAATGTTTAGATTTTTTTATATTTATATGTATATTGTTTGGTCTTTTCAGGTCAATAAAAAGTGTCAAGCCGACAGTAAAGAACATTTTCGATACTTCTACTCGAGCAGCTTTTGTGCTTTGGCACTTCGATTAATCTCAGAAGGGAAAAGCTGGCGAAAATGTTTTATGTTTTGATAAGGTCGAAGGAACACATCCTTTATTGGTTGTATTAGAGCTCGTTGCTCTCCAACTGGAATTACATGTGAGGAGCTAGTTTCGCTTTATTGCTGTGAACACCTTAGTAGCGATATCAGTCTAAATTATAAAATGAAGTATACTCTCATGTATGTGATACCGAAATTAGAGATTCAGTAAATTAGATAGGAACATGGGGTATATTTGTTAAATGTGAAACAGGATTTTGTTTAGTAATTTACGATGAGGAGGGAAAGCTATCATCGCAGGTGGTCCCAGGGTGACATTTGAATAGAAGTGACCTTCTTAGACCCTTCTTTATAAATGATAACCGTAATAAAAGGCACAAAGGTTCACATGTGACAAAAGATTGACTTGAGTAGCGGAATTTTGGTGTGAAGAGTTGCTTGAAAGCAATCTCACACAGCTGGACTGACTGTCCGTGTGGACAGACGTGATCCGAGAAGGAACGCATTTGTTTCAGCGCAACTAACGAATGAAGTGTTATCGCACAATAGGCGCTGCATTTACGGTAACTCCAGACGTAATAGGTATAAATTGGTTTCCCTTAGTCGGCAGCTTCCTGATTCATGTAGTTATGAAAAAGAGAAGCAGTCACTAAACGAGTGTTTAACTTGGATTCCAGTGTGAAATCTCATGCTCAAAACTGAGGCTAGACCGAGAATCGCTTCAGTTGGCATAAAGTTACCTTTAGTTAGAGCGGTGACATATGCTTGGTAAAATATTAGGAGTATGGATTAAGATTTTCAAAAATAAAACGAGAGCGATGGCATTTTCAGGAAAACAGCCAGCAAGAGCAAAAATAACAGTGAACGATAAAATAATCAAGCATATGTAAAATTGTAATGATCTTAGCTATGATATAAGCTATATATGCGACAGCGATTTACACAATAAAATTCGCAAGTACCAGTACAAGGAAAGAAACGCGGCTTAAATTTTATAAAGTTATGGCCATCCCAGTAATTTTATATAGGAGTGAAAGCTGTGCTAAAAGACAGAAAGGTGAAGTCATATTCAAGCCGCTGGGATGAAATGTTTGAGAGCAGTTGAGGGAGTAACAAGATGAGATAGACTAATTAAGAACTAAGAGACTTAAAGATTAGTGCCATAGGAGATACAGACGTGTGCAAATTATTAGACTCATTCATGTTTTTTTTTAATTTGCTTCAGTTTAACATTCAAAATAATGGTTATTTACCGCCGTAACCTATTTCAATTTGTCGTAATTCTTTTCCTTGCTATAATATGAAGCATATTCAATGAAATTTCTCTCTTAATAAAGCTGGGGGATTTGACTTTTACTTAGTGATATGGTGGTAGATCTGAATTAAGAGCAGCCATTTTCTTCATGTCTGTTTATCCAACTGTTTGGTGATATTGCTTTCATTTGGTGAATGTAGTAACTGAAGATTGTTAATATTTGCCTTTATTGTGTTTTATGGCTAATATATCCTCAATATTTATTATTAATTTATCTGAAGCCAAGTAATATCGTGTATCTTATCCTTAGCATTCACATTGATTCTAAAGTGAGGTTGTGGGTAAAACTTCTGACATCCCCAAGGAAAGTAGCTGTAACTGAGAGTCTTTTGACGGAAAGTCTTTCTTCACAACGTGGAATAGCTAAGAAATTGTGTATTTCACAAAAATCTGTTAGTCGCATTAATCAAGCTTTAACATTCGGTGAGTCGTTGACCTCACAAAGGAATGGAAAATGCGGGAGGAAAAGTAAGCTATCACCAAGGACGCAAAGAAAACTTATGCAGGTGGCAAAACAAAATAGAAGAGCAACCAGCATTGACCTCAGTAATCAACTAAAGCAGTACGGTACAGAAATATCAGCCTCAGTAGTTCGCAGAAGATTATGTGAAGCAGGTTTACCAGCATGCAGGCCTCGTAAAAAGGTTAAACTGACACATGCAATGGCAAAATAAAGTTTAGAATGGGCCAAAGAGATGCAGAAACATCCAGTAGAATATTACAGAAAGGTAAATAGTATGAATATTGTATATAGCATAAAATTAAAATATGTACATGGAGATTTTATGGAAATGAAATAAACAGCCTAAACTTTGTTTCTCTCATAGCTGGTTTTGTTATACTATCTTTGAGAAATTTTAAAACTGTTTAATATTAATAGAGGTTTTTATTGTTTCAGGTAATTTTCTCAGATGAATCCATGTTTGAAGTATGTGAAGAGAGCAGCCAATATGTGAGAATGACAGATAAAGAAGCATTTTCCCCTCTGTGTGTCGATCAAAGAGTAAAGCACCCAACATCGAAAATGGTCTGGAGCTGTATGTCTGTCCATGAACCTGGAAGGTTATACATAGTTGTTGGGCCTATGGAGCAGAAACAGCATAAAAGTGTATTAGAAACAAGACTATTTCCGCAAAGTAAAGAATGGTTTCCAAATGGTGATTTTGTGTTCATGCATGACAGTGCTCCCTGCCATAGAGCAAAATCTGTAACCCAGTTCCTCAAAGAAAACAATGTAAAAGTACTACCATGGCCGGGGAATAGCCCTGATTTAAATCCGATAGAGAAACTGTGGGGTATTGTTAAACATAGACTGGAAAAATTGAAAATAGCAACAAAAGTTCAGCTTATTGAGGGCCTGATAAGCATTTGGCACAGAGATGAAGAAATAAAGGAAAAGTGCTCCACCCTTGTAGAGAGCATGCCTAAACGCATCAAAATGATAATAAAGGCTAAAGGAATGAATACAAAATACTAAGAGTTGAAAACAATATTTTGTAATGTTATTTCTGTTAAATAAATATAAAATAAACGGTATGTGCTAAAAATTTCACCATTGAGTCTAATAATTTGCACACGTCTGTACCATAGAGAATAATAAACATAAATAGAAAGACCATCTCAGTAAAATGGATTCAAGCAAGCTTCGAGAAAGGTTGTTAGAATACAAACCTATAGGAAGATCGATACGGAACAGGCCAATGGCCTAATCCATGAAACGAGGAAGCAGATACCATTATCGGCTCATTCCGAGAACTCATATTCGTGATCACTGTAACAGTCTTGTGTGTTTTAAACACCCTATCATGTCATTGTTTACGTAATACTGCAGCTTAATACTCAGTAATACAACACGTAATACACAGCTGAAGCTCATAATGGGGTAAACTACCTACTCCTATAACACAGCTATCGTCATTATTTACTCTTAGCAATTCATTTAAAAATGTACACCAGCTTTTCCCGAATGTTTTACTTTCTCTGCTAAATAAAGCAGTTAGGAGAATCGTATTTAATTCAAAAATTTGATATTCCATCAGAAAAAAAGTTCTTTTATGAAAAGCTCCACATATATGAACAGAGCATATCAAAACAAAACTTGGAGGTATTTACATTCGGCATATTTCAAAGATGGGCTACATTCCAAAATTTTAAAGAACATTTTCTCAATTATGCTATTTTTGAGAAAATAAAATAAATATAAAAGTAGTTTAAAGATTTTGATTAAAATGTCATACGTTAAAGATAAAAAATAAATATACATGCAAATAAAATGGATTTCCTAAATTTTCTTAAATAGCCTGCAAAGTCCTCTTCATTCGAAAGGAATTTATTGCTAGATGAAAATTTACTCAAACGTGTAGATCTTTTTAAAACGCAAAACTTATTAAAATACTTTTTGTGACATTTATGACAATTCATACACATATACGATTCGCTTTTACCAATACTTCATAATTATTTTAATGTCCTGTTGAGTTTCAGCTGTTTTTCTTGATTCATGGAAAGAGGTCACTATATAGCTCTCGTTCTTCAAACAGTTAACTAACGTTGTTTCCTTCGTAATTACAACGAAATGTGAATATAGCTATTTCTGCAAAGATTTAACTGGATCAAATATATAAAGTTGCTAGATAATTAAGCTTTAATAAGATTAGTTTCAAACCAATCTATTAATAAATGATAACAGAGTAGAGAAAGTGATGTGAATATAACAAGATTTTCCTTCGTATTCGAATGATTGCATCGGAATGAGGTTAGAAACCGAAGAAACACATAAAGGAAGGCACTAACAAATACTGAATAAGTATGAATCTTACTTGAATAGTTTGGTCAAAATCAGCTGCCAGTCGATCCCATGGCTGTATGAAGACAGAAACATATTCAATTCAACCTGACGAGTCAGCAGAAGCAACGCAAACTGCTGACTTCCAGCGTGATTTCATTCAAAACAGTGGGTACTGTTTACATCATACTCTCGTATCCACGTGCCAACCAAGTTCTTTCTCCTTCTAATCTATGTGTACCAGACATGACATTAATGTAAGTGATTTAAAAGCTTACGTTTATGAAATGGAGGACAGTTGTTGATTCAATGTTCTGCAAATGTTAAATAGGAGTTTAGTGAAATTTTGAGATTACACAAAATCAATTGGTCAGTTGGTCAGCGCTCTAGCTTCTCAACCAAGAAGTTTCGAGTTCCATTTCCGGTTGGTGCAGGGAATGTTTCTAAATTAGAACCATTTTCCATGCTCCAGTGAGTCTGAGGCTATAAATTTGAGTATATTTCCCAAGGAAAATTATGGAAATAAAGAGCTAAAAAACTACAGTAAACAAATTACTAACACAATCAGTTATCGCACGGGATGTAGGTATACGTGTAAAGTTAGTATTCGGGAGGCCACGGGTTGGAATCCTGTCGACCGACCACTTTCATCTTGGTTTTTCGTGATTTTCCTTGAAGACAAGGGTAGTTTCCAATGCACCAGGACTTACTCATTTCTTCCTTGGCGCCTCGCAGTGTTGGGCAGATGGCGTGGATACTTGCTTCCGACACTTACCTAACAGATGCCCCACAAGTAGCTAAATGTAGCCCAGTTAATAAATATAATAGACTTCACACTCAAAATCAATTATGTATTCTTCTCTACTTATATCTGTTAATCGCAATTGAATTTTATTATGACATAAGTATAATTAATCCGTTATCTGAATAAATGTATGAAAATATATAAGCATTTCTTTTATTGTTTCATTTGCTTTTTCCTTTAGCTTCAATGGGCATTTAGGAAACTTGAATCAACTAAAGATGGCTTTACCAGTTGAACTTTGGGCTCTTCTATAACGCTTTCCCTCCAGATATTTTACTTAAATTTGCATTCATTCCTATATTAAAAATTCCGGATTCTTCAGAGGATAGGAAATGCTTTTTATTAAATAAATACTCTCCGCTCAAGCAGGGAATCAAACCCAGGACCTGAGTGGAGAAAGAAGCCACCGACGATCTGTCGGCGTTGCGTATATAGCTCCTTGTTTTAAGCACATGCTAGTTCTCAGTCTATTGTTCTAAACATTCACGCTCTGTTTCTCTCTCTCTCTCTCTCTCTCTCTCTCTCTCTCTCTCTCTCTCTCTCTCTCTCTCTCTCTCTCTCTCTCTCTCTTCCCATACCTAGGAAACCAGGTTTTAAAAAATATAAGAAGTCCATTCAATGTTTTATGCAGTGGACAGCAACATCGGTCTTGTAGTGTTAAAGAGAGGTATAGAACAAAAGAAGAATGGGTAGAAAGGAACTTTTTCTCAGGTCGCCGTGTTCCAGTGTGCATCAAAGATTCCGTTTATGTTGGCTGAATAGCATCATTTAAATGCACATTCACTGTTACTCACATATCTTACTTTTACACTACGTGAGCCTTATCTTACTTCTGTACATTTAATATCGCCATATAATCTCTGCGTTTCATCCAGCAAATTACGTAACATCGTTTAGTGCTAATAAGTGTGTAACTTTCTGAGAAATATTACAGTCATTCATCCACTTAGCTTTCATATATAAAACTGGAGCATAAACATTCACACGAGAACTGATGCGATGGAAAGATAATACCTTAATAGGTATTCACTTCAGTGTATTAGTTGTTTTCCCTCTTCGTCTGAGAGTTTTCACACAAAGTCATTACATAATTTACTAACTGACGTTTTCTTCATGGTCGTTAACTGCCCAACGAAATGATAGGGCCTGTCATTATAGTCCATCCGCTTTGCCTCCAATGTTCACACTCCAGTACCTGGCTTGCTCCTGGAGAGTCTGGGTTCATTCGCCTTGTTTCTAACAAAGTTACACAATAAGAGTAACAATTAATGTATTGCAAAAGTATAAGCATTAAATCAATTAAAAGCGTAAGCTGTAGATGACACAAATAATGAATACTTTCCTACAGAAGAACCACAAATGATTCTTTTAATTGTTATTAATTTATTTATTACTATGTAGGGCTTTTTCAAATCTGCTACTCTTCTTGACGGCACCGCAGGTACTTTGCCTGAAGAAGCCTTACATAGTAGGGCGAAAGTTGGCAACAGCAAGCAACCAAGACACGGTCTTCCCCGGAAGACATTTTTTAAATGCAATTTTACGTCCTCCAACGTCAAGTCATATCGGACGATGAATGAAATGGGTGAAATGCTGCTCAAATGAGCCCAGGGTCCTTTGAGCTTAGAGTTATCCTACATTCGCCTTTCAGGATAAGGGAAAACCCTGGAAAAACCTTATCCAGGTTACTCACCGTGACCGAGATTCAAACTCGGGACCTCTTAAACGTGAGGCAGACACTCTACCACCACGCTACCGAGGCGGGCCGGAAGACTTTGTTACTACGATGTTGAAAATACGTTATCGCAAAGTCTCCTCGTGCAGCTTCAGCCCTCTCAATCTGTCCCGTGTAGTGTTTGACGCCCGCTTTTAGGTCATACTGATGATACATGAGATGAACATGGAGCAATGAATCAGATGGCGGGGAAAACCGGAGATCCCAGAGAAAACCCTCTCCAGCGTCGTGTTGTCCACTACAAATCTCACTTTGTGGTCACCTGGCATCGAACCCGGGCCACCTTGGGCGGGTCGAGCCGTATAACCGCTCGGCCACGGCGCGGCCCTAAGCTGTCCCGTGCTCTCGGAGGTTTGTAACATATCCATTTGCAATACATTTTTCTTCTACAAAAATTTTTGTGTATACTAAAATTCTTTTGTTCCAATTTCTCTGAGTTGTTTGCCAGACGGCGACAATCTACTTGTACCTATGTTTGCACAAATAAGATAAACACCGTACTGTGCCACACGTTGCAAGCAAGTTTGCGTAAAATATCAATATATTGTTGGTATTGCAAAGATAAGGTTTCCGAAATTTATTTTTGTTAAAATAATTTCTGTAATGTTTGTTGGTAAAAAGAACCGAAATGATACAAGTGGCGTATGCGAAGAAAAGTATACCTAAATACATATATAGTTAATGAGAAATTGCAGATGACTGCTAGTACTTGACAATTCTTGTAATTGAAAGACAAATACGCGAATTTATATCTCCATAGAAAGATTGGGTGTAACTTAAGTTTATGGGTATTAGAGGATCATGCATTGATTCCTACCTATAGCATCATTTGGTTGAACATTCCTCTTAGTGCTATCGGGATGTATGTAATCCCTATGGAGTCTCCCTTGTGCAGAAGTTCCCTTTGGTCTTCCAACCCCATACCACGGAGGAGAGCAGGATGGGAGGGCAGGGGTCAGCACGGCGACTCCCTCGACCATAAGACGATTACTTGGCCTTTTCAGGCCGCTACCTTTCCATTAGGATAGCTCTCAATTCACACCCCGCAGCACTCCATAACAGACCTTCTAAAGGGAGAAATCTCACTACGATGGAGATCGATTCCCCATCGTAAGACATGGCAACAACTTAAAAATTCCATTAAAATTATATTAACCTTTGTTTATGTTGTTGCGATTTCGCTCTGGATGTATGCTCGAGTTGTTTTCTTTACTCTTTTACTACTTTATTGCGAGCAAGTTTTAAGAGAAAGTGTTGGACTGATATTTTCTGGGGAAATAAAAACATATTATACCCTTCAACCTTGGACAGCAAGTCCATCATTTTAACTGCACCTGGCATAACTTATTATTAAGCCACCCTGCCTTCCTCCCTACAGCTAAGGGCAGGTGGTTCGGAGAACAATTAAATCCGGAATAAAGAAATGCAGTTCCACATTCCCAATTTCAGATGTCTAGGACTAGGGACAGCGAAATAATACCAGAACATACTTTTAATATTTGCGTTTTATAACTTCGGTGGCTTTTAAAATTGCTTCTTTATTATTTTAAAACAAAAAGAATTAAAATTAAATACGTTAGTCACTAAGCAATAACTTACTGCTTACTGAAGTGTTACAGCTCATTTAGGAAAATAAATAATATCTTAAATACATGTCATATTTTGGTTTTTGTTTTATTCAATTAGGTATGCTTTAAGAAGCAAGACTTTATTACAATAAAATTATTCCAATGAATTAAAATTTTCTATAATCAACACAACTCGTATCGAGATTATTTATACCAGCTGATATTGTTGGATAATTTTAGAGTTACACCGCTACTGTTTTCCTTTCCGCAGTTTATCCTGTATGTCTATCGGAAATTTAAAACAGTTGGGAACTAATAGATTAATGAACTCCCTTAGGATCGAGAATATGGAGCAGTTTACGACGATTAACACCACACACAGCTGGTGCTGAAGGATGAAAAAAAGACATTTAAAACTCAGGTACCACTGTAAGGACAAATACATAAAACAATGGCAGTGTGAGCAATATGACTGCGACCGTAAAAATCAGTGTATAATCCAGTTTATAATTACACTGACATCGCAGTTAAGATGCTTGCGGCACTAAAGCGAAACCAGCTGTTATCACGCGATTTATTCCACGTGGAAAAGATATTCATGTCTCTGATTGACTAAAGTTAGACATAGTTCCATTCCTAGTGGATGGAAGCGGGGTGGGTAGCAAGAAACCTACTCCAGTCAAGGAAGGATTCAGTCGTTTGTTGCTGTGAACTCCCAAGTTGCGAGTTAGGTGTAATGATAAAATTGACTATAACTGTATGCGCTATGTCACCGTTAGAGAGAGTCATCGTGCGCTGTATCTGTAGTCGGCGTAGGAAAGGGGGCCGCCGCATCGTCAAAATCACTGTTGCTTCCCTAGTTTAGAAGAAACGCCACAATTTCTTCTTACGTTCTGAGTTTGTAAACAGAAATTTGCCAGATGACATTTCGGTCCATGGTTGTTCAGAGAGAATAGGAAGCAGGGGATGCTTTGTCAATTGTTTAGAGCGCTCCGGAAGCTAGGTCTTCAGTTTGAACCCCGTAAAATATTATAAAGAGCAACTAAGTTTGTTATATGCATGCTAATAAACACGGAAACTATGAAGTTAACTTAAATATAATACATTGAACACATCTATACAGTTACGTACTCTATCGCGACAAACATTTTCTTGAGTCATATATGGATTTCACGTGTAATCATAAATCGTTAATGCGTGTTGAACTGACAATCAGTTCGCAGTACATATCCAGACCATATATACAATTGCCTCGTTAACTGCTATACCATTGCGATAAAAATTATACATTCTAAAAGCGAAACCTCAACCCGGATATCGTGCAATAGAAGCAGTTCCTAAAACAGAAGTATGGCTCATGGTGCGGAATTTCCAACTGTTTTATCTCGACTGCTAACAACCGTCCTGGCTGCCGAATTTATGATCTGCTAGGCAAATATTTGAGTGTATTTGTAGTGCAGAAGTTCAAGCAGCAGAAGATTCGTGCCGCAGTCGTTACCTTCGAACAGCTTTCAAAGTGCGAATTTAGGAAGATAAAGCAATTCTTCTTTGTCTTCCTATATAAAGCCCATCTTTGGGTTTCATTTCACATAAAATCCGTGCATTGTGTCGTAAGCAGCCGGCACTATTAAAAACTCTGAACAGCAACACCTTCAGATGTCGGATGTAACACTGACCTTCATTACTCCTTACAAGTATTCCCTGCATGTTTTACATTTTGACGCAGCCGGTGCCCAACTATGAATCATGGGTGAAAATAGAAAGCATGAGAACCTAGACAAGGCGCTCAGTTTCCGTTAGCTTTCACATGTTTTAAATCTTTGTAACTGATGCCATTAAATACCTAGTAAATGGTGTTCATTAACAATCTCATGTGACACCATTATGTGTAGCATTTTTACATTAAGAGCAGTTCATATTCAGTGAGAAGAATGAATCGATTGCCACAATTGTGAAAATTTGCGGTTCTAATTTTGTGCCACCTATTAGCTTTGATTTCATAAATGTTATTTTTGAAAATGTGTGTCATAAATATACGTTGATGCAAGCATTGATATTACATATTATTCCTCGTGCGAAGTATTTGGAACGAGGAAATGGTATTCAAACTGCTGAAAAATCATCCATTACCTTACTCTTACATTTATATTTTAGTAGGTGTTTGGAAAACGCCTCTGTTATACAATCTTCAACATCGTTAAGATTAGAGATCTGAAGGAAATAAAATAACTGGATACTACTCCTGCAGGCCTCAGCTCACCAGTAAATGCATCTTGGAATTATTTTGATTGCACCTTCAGGCAATGGAAAGAAAAAAATTAGAATCGCAAACTTTCAAGTATGTTAGTTATACGGCATTTATGGTAAATTGTAAACAGATAACGGACTCTTTCGGAAACTGACAACGATATGAAAAAAAGTTACTATTTTTGTTCACTTCAATGAGCTGTAAACTTTCCAAGAGTTTGCTCATTTCTTAGCAGTTCTCACTTATACAAAGTTTTACAATATAAGGAGAATATGGCTGAAAATTCAAGAAATTGTAAATCTTATGCATGAAAGTATATTGGAGGTATGTTTTTAATAAAACTCATTTTCCTTCCCTTTAAAAAATACATCTAAAATAGATATTTCACGATGTAAAAGAGGATATTAACGTAAAAAATATTGAAAACCGTGCTTAGTAAATAAGCTGAATAGGCATCAAATTTTCATAGTTTTCTGTTATGCTCTCTCTCTCTCTCTCTCTCTCTCTCTCTCTCTCTCTCTCTCTCTCTCTCTCTCAAACGTCGCAGAGGAAATACCAAAATATGCATTTCCTGTGAAACGTTATTTTCGGTTCCTTTCAATGGAATGCAGTATTTTCTATCCAAGGTTGTAGAGAAAATATTTTTAACAAGTAATACTATCTAATTTTAATAAGCAAAATGTGCAAGTAAATGCATACAATAATTCTTTACTGAAAATATTAATATTTTATAACGTTAGTAAACAGGGCTATGTAAACTATGTTCTGTGAGGTTGTCGTCGAGATTCGTTAACAAGCGATAAAAAACGTTTTACCAAATATGAAAATACAGATCTCGTCAAATAAGTTTTTTGTGGTATCAACCATTTACAGATATCTCTATTGCTGGTTTCTATTTTTAAATAATTTATAACTCCTAAACTGCAAATTTATTACTTCTTTCATAATCACTTTATTTTTCTTGGCCATGAATACCTAAATGAAAAATAAATCATCGCACAGCGATGAGTGAAATTAATCAAATGATGCTCAGATGATCCCAGGGTCTTTGGAGATTATAATTAAACGACATTTATCTTTCAGGATAAGGGGGAAAATACCTTATACAGATAACCCATTCTGACTCGGGATCTCTTGAAGGAGAGGCTAGGTGGGCCGCGCAGCAATCGACTTTAAAACATTTGAAGCCAATTTTTACCTATAACAGAATCTATGACGAAAACATTTGTTCTAACGTTTATATAAATTAATATGAAGTGGATAGATGTTAGAAGAGATAAAAAGAGAAAATAACGCGCCGAGAAAATCAATATGAATGTAATATAGAAGAATTTTAGGAAATAAACATTTTAGTAACTTTGTAGTAATTTTATACGCTACCGAAGTTTTCATCTAAGAGACAAACCTCATTGAGGTAAATTCATGGGAATAACAAAACTACTTTCCTATTTATAACAAGAGAGCGTGCAACTAAATTTTAACAAACGTCGGTTAACTAGCTCGCAGTGCAGGGCGCCATACTGAGCTTACGATAAAACAAAGTACTGCTCTGAATTCTTTGTACATCACTTGGAGATATATGTATATATCTTGAAAGCGGCTTGAAAGAATTACAACAATAATTTGAATTGTTAAGAGGGAAAAAGCCGTTGCATTTATGAAGCGTGATAAATGAGCAATCGATAATAAGTTGTTAAGAACAAACGAGACATTAAAGGAAACTGTTGAAACAGACACTTTATCACTATGGGAAAACAAATTGGTACTCTTCAGTAGTTAGCGAAAAGGCCAAGCCTTTCTGGATATACGAGTAGAAATCGCGCTAATAACGACCAGGCGGTAACAAAGCGAACGGAACGCTTTGAAGTCAGACCACAAACTCGTCTCTAAAGGACTGTCGGATATTCCCGTTTCATCACTATAACCGGTCAGATTAACATTACATGCCATCTATAGCGAGCCTATTGTAATGTCATTTTGGTGCTTCAATACTGCAGTATGTTTTACAGTATTTTTATGTCCACCAGTCCACTCAAGGTCACCTTTCCCCTATTTTTCAATGGTTCCCTCACTTCTCTCATTGAATGCACAGTGAGGAGGGTCAGTGCAGTATCAGATAGGGGAACTGGAAGACACAGATATAGTAGACTGAGGTATTGTATGTACATGACTGAGTCAACTCGCTACAGTAAAACCATTGTAGCACCACTAATTATGCAAATGTGCTTCTTTTCTTTCTTATAGCTGTAACGGGATTATATTTTCGTTCATCTTCAACTAATAAGAAGCAAGCCAACTTTTTGTAAGATCCAAGTCGAGTTTTAATCTACTGAGAGTCGTGGATGCGGATTTTTGGTGAAAATAAAATTTAGATGAGTCCAATTTTGTAATATATTATTTAATTATATAATATGAACTATGATCCACTCTTATCTGTTATAAATATTGAATAACACTTTTTGAATCTTATTAATTTTCCTTTACAATTACAATCATCGTAACATCTTTCCTCGTTCTCCAGCAAGACACAAGATTCTCTCTTTTTCTAGATTATTGATTTTCTTGTCCCCATAGTAAAATCCCACTTTATTTTGTGATTGGCCGATTCACTGACACGTCATCACACCACGTCATACCACTACTACTTCGGCCAATCACACAACTACATACATTTTTATATATTTATTATTCCTTCTAACATTACTAAACAAAAATACTGTTACAAATGCCCCTCTTCGAAATATATGGAAAATAACCAAATAAAGGAATTAACAATCTGTTTCCATATATTTCGAAGAACAGCCCCAATTAACAATTTCGTTTACACCAATATTACACAACACTAATACAACATACATCAAATATAATAATATACATACATTGGATGAAATATAATAAATGAACATTTAACAACAATAAATTAACATTAATTAAAATACAACAATATATTGATGTTTAACAATGTTTTATTTTTATTATTATTTAACACACACATAGTATATATTCAATATTGTTTCAATTACTGTCAAGGCTTTTATGTGTATAGGGATCAGTATCATTCACTTTAAATGTGTGTGTGTATTTGTTACACAGTCCAGGTTTTGAACTAAAGGATTTTCTATTCTTTAATATACACAATTTCAACTGTTCTTTTCTCGCTTGGTCCAAATTGTATGTGTTTTCTAACTTTACTTGTAATATTCTCTGGAATTCTATTTCTTCCTCCACTTGGCTTCCGCCGTTCTTATCTTGTATTGTATATAATTGGCAACAATGCTTTTCAAGGTCAGTTACATTATTTTGCAATCCATCAATAATTAAATTCTTCCCACAATTTTCATTTTCATCGTATTCAATATTACCATTTTCTTGCAAAAGTATATCTTCCACAAAAAAAAAACTTTCATTATTTATATTATCCATATTCTCTTCTTTTCTTCCATCTTCTTCCAATAACTTTATTACTAATAAATCATTTTCTGTCTTAACCTTCATTTCATGCATTTCGAAATTCAATACACTTTGCCATTCATATAATAAATCATTACCCACAATTACATCTCTTGCCAAATGTGGAATTACCAACGTAATGAAATTGAAATTCCATTCACCTATTCGGCCCTTAATTAATACTTTCATTGTTGGTTAGGTTGGTGCTATCGTTTATATTCGCATCATTCTCTGTGCTTTGTGTATTTTCGACTATTTCATTTTGATTACTTCTTTCAAATCTCACACCCCTAAAATCTCTTTGATTTGCACTAAATAAACTAGTACCTCTACCCCTATTAAAATTACTTATTCGCTGATTATTTCCTCGATAAAATCTTACATGGTTTATTTGATCATTTCTTCCAATTCTCGTCGACTGATTGTTATGATAATTCCTTTGCACATTATTTTGAACTCCACTTCCTGTTCCGGGAATTACAGATTCATAAGTTCGTCTAGGATCATAACCTCTTCCTTCAAATCTTTGATTTCTCACGGGTGCCCCGCCCCAATTTAAACTCGTCCTATTATTCCTATTATTTGTAGGTTGTGATTCCTGTCGATTTCTTCCTCGCTCAATATGGACGTTATTATAGTTACCATCACAGGATGTAGTATCATTAATGAGGTTATGTGCTTCAAATTCGGATAATAATTCAATCATATCAGAGAAATCGATAGGCTTAGCCATAATTAAATGATTTCTGATATGTGGTGGATAATGACGTATTAGCATATTGACAATTTCTGTCTCAGAAATTTCGGGATTGATCAACTTACTTTTGTTTGCTAATTTTAAGAAATATTCAGTCATAGAAATCCCTTTTTTAAACTCAAACCTACCCGTTGCTAACTCAACTTTTATTCTTCTTTGTCTCTCAGGTCCCCAAAATCTATTTATAAACAGATTTCTGAAAGTACTGTATGTTTCATGTGAAGCCAAAGTTAACCTTAACCACTCAAGAGCATTTTTCTTCAAACAGCGTTTTACTATTACCATCCGAAATTCATTGGGAATTCTCTTAATACGGAAATATTCTTCCAATTCCCTAAGAAATACTTTTGGATTATCACCTGATTCCTCATCAAAACTTGGTGGACTAATATCATTTAGTGAATAATGTACACATTCATTTTGACCTAGACTGTGGAGTTGTGTGTGTGAGGACATGTTCTGTGTGTTTCTGTGATAATTAATATCATTATCTGGACTCACAAAATCACTACATTCACTTACTACATCACTAGACTTCTGATGATTGCTTAATTCACCTGGTAAGTCACAATCGTTTATATTTGTAATTCTAGACATTTCTTTCCCGTTATTTACTTTTCTAGCCTGTAATGCAATTACAACTTGTGTCAATTTTCCTAAGTTATCCTTTTCTTTTTCAAAATGTTCTTTTACCTCTTTAATTTGCAAAATTACTTCTTCTTTTGCTTTACTTATCTCATCAATTTGTAACTTTATTTCCTCTTGGTGTATCTTACTTTCATCATGCTGTAATTGCATTTCAGAACAAATTACATTGATTCTTTGTTCTACTTTATCTCCTAATTCTTCTCTTTGTTTTTGTGTTATTTCTGCCTGTTGTATCCTAAATGTTTCTAACTCTTTGTTTAATTCCAATCTTATTTCTTGTTTCACAATGTCCTGACCTAACCTAGTTTCCTGAATTATCTCTCTCAACTCATTGACTTCCTTTCTATTCTCATCCTTATTAATCTCTATGATCTGCATGAGCCTTTCCATATTATCCCTACACTCTTTTCTCCCTTCTCTAATCTCCTGTGAAATTTCAGATTTTAATTCCTGTTTTAACTTCTGTAATAAATTAATTTCTAAGTTACTCACATTTTGTGCTAGTTCCTGTCTTACTCCTACATCTAAATCATTCATTTTCTTAGTTAAATCATTTACATTTTGTTCTATTTTAGAATCTAAATTACTCATTTCTGATTTTACATCTTTCATTCTAGAATCTAAATTACTCATTTCAGATTTAACATCTCCTATTTCTGATTTTAAATCATTTGCATTTTGTTCTATTTTAGAATCTAAATTACTCATTTCAGATTTAACATCTCCTATTTCTGATTTTAAATCATTTGCATTTTTTTCTATTTTAGAATCTAAATTACTTAACATTCTTGTTATTCTTTCCAACATTGACTCATTATCTATGCTTAATCTTGCATCCTCCCTATTCATTCCTACACTATCAGTAACTTCTCCTTCCACTATTTTTTCTTTTCTACTCGCCATCTTTTTAACTATTTTCTGATTTCTTAACAACATAAATCTACTACTAACACTATTATTATTATTTTTTTTTTTTTAATTTCACTCACTTAAACCAGTTCTCGTTTTCTTCTTTCTTCTCTCTTCTTTCTTCTTTCCTTTTAAATTCCCACGGAGCTGCACGATGCTTTAATCTCCTCTTCTTTATCCTATTCGAGCCCCACACGTTGCTGCGCCATTTGTAACGGGATAATATTTTCGTTCTCCATTATGGCGGTCGGTATAATACTTTCTTTCACTCCAGAATCATGATTTTCCATCTTAATCGTTGCATGTTAACTTTTACTTCTTGGTGATTGATTTAGATTAACCATATATTGTTTAATTGCATAATGCACTTGTTTATATTGCGAATATTGAATATAACACTTTTGTATTTAATTCATATTTTAGAATTATAATCACCGTAACATCTTTCCTCGTTCTCCAGCAAGACACAAGATTCTCTCTTTTTCTAGATTATTGATTTTCTTGTCCCCATAGTAATTCCCACTATTTTGTGATTGGCCGATTCACTGACACGTCATCACACCACGTCATACCACTACTACTTCGGCCAATCACACAACTACATACATTTTTATATATTTATTATTCCTTCTAACATTACTAAACAAAAATACTGTTACATAGCTGAACGTATGTTACTTCATAGAAGTTTTTAATCGTTTGCTAAGTGTACGTTTGTTAGTTTAGGAGTGCTAGTAGTGCTTCGGTAGCTTAATATACTCTCGCGAGGAATTATGCAGTGGGCGCGGCCGGCGAACGCGAAAGTCAAATAATGCAGCGCGGAGATGAAAGCTTGCCGAAACAAAGAAAGACACAGATGTCTGAAAGTTTCGTCTTTCTCTTGCTTTCTTGATTGTTACGGAATATTCCACTAATTTCTAGAAACAGTAACTGGAGGTATAATAGTGCAACGGCTGTCAACGCAGTTGTTAATGGAGTTGTGAGAGAGAAGTAGAGAACTGACAATCGGACGTCCGTAGTGATTTGAAAGTGAATTCTTTTGTTTGTGGACGTGTGGCAGACGTCCTTGAAGGCTTCATTTGTGCGTGTTACGTAATCTTGCTGCTGCAAAGGGTTGTACAAAACTGTCTTTCTACGGAAATAAAGAGCACTTACTATTTATGTAAAATAGACTTTTAATTCTACGAACTCACAAAGCCACAATACATACACAGACCTTGGAAACGAACCAGGTTGTAAAAATTTGAGAAATATATAATTAGGCACGCAGAAATTGCTTCAAATAAACAGAAGCTGAAATGAAGTTACAGTGTTACACATTTTAAACCACAGTGCACCATTGACTCTTTATATTACGAAAACCGCTGCTGTGAAGCATATTCATTATCTCTTTAAAACTATGAGTAAAGTGTCTATCTACCAAAAGTAACAACATTTTTGCTTGTGTTGTCGTTTACATATTTCCTGCATTTTTTATACTCTGGAAATTAATTTTAGAGCATCTATGGCTACAAATTAAACAAAATAAATGAAGTTTTCACTATAGCTCCGAGAGCTACAGAGCTCAGGCATATAACTTTTATTTATTTAACCATTACGATAAATAAAGTAATAACAAAAGATCATATTGTATTTTCAACTAATTGTTACTTGTAAAGTAAATTGAATATTCGTTCAGTAATGTATACTTTATTCAAAACTTTTTTCTAAGTTTTCCTCGGATATGACAACATGCATTTACATATTTGTGGTGTAATATGAGTTTTTGGCTCTTCCTGAGCTGTGTTCTAAATTGGTAACATATCTATTTAATACGATACGCAGTTATTTACTTAATGTGTCGAAGATTGAGCTAGACAAAACTATGGCAACAACGCGCATCTGGTGCATGTGCTTTTCTCAAGATATTGATGGAGGCTTTCTTTATGGATGGTAGGGAGCTTGTACACAGGCAGCTGCCTGAGGAATGATGGCCGTGGTCCCATCTTGTCTACATTAACAGGCGTCTTAATAGTACAATTGTTTGCAACGTATTAGCTCGTGAGATAAGTGACCAGCTTGTGGTCCAGTATAATCACCTGATCATTTAGGTTTTAAAATCATAAAATTAATAAGATTAATATAGTAATTTCTGAAAAGTTACATTGATAATTTCGCCACATATATCCTTTCATGTTACTTTTATGTAACTTTTATGTAAATGAAGAATATACTTCAAGTTTAGAAACGCTTATACAACATGAAAAGCTAGCAAGTGTTTTAACTATCCAGTTAGATTTGAGTTAAATGTAAACACACAATATTTCTTGAGAACTCTGGCGTATTCTTCGCTTTGAATAAGTACCTTAAGGCTTTTCCAAGAGCTTTAATATGTACATAACTAGCCGCAGGAATTTACAAGGTAGACACATACACGAGAGAAAACAAGAGAAAAAAAAAGAGTGAGCTTTTTAAAAATCACTTACGTGTATGATGAGAAGTCGTATTTAAATCTCTTTTTCTGAAATACACTGATAAACATGTATTATTCCTCGTCGTACCAATGATATAGTGAGACTTTACTTGCCAATATGCCTTTCAGCTAGTGCACTTATGACGTCCAACATCCTGTTCGAGCTGATATCACATTTTAATGAGAGCGGAAGCACATATCACTATTGCATTGGTGTATCACTATCCTTGTCATTAGAATAGTAAACCAAAATCTGGTTTTAGTTACAAGACGTTTGCTGTGTTTACTTTCTGTACTATTTATAATAGGGAGAGGAAGTACTGATTCCACCCAACAAGTCGATAACAAAAAAGCATTTAAAACGAAGTGTGTGTGTGTGTGTGTGTGTGTGTGTGTGTGTGTGTGTGTGTGTAGTAGTAGTAGTAGTAGTAGTAGTAGTAGTAGTAGTAGTGTTTAACGCCCGCTTTTACTACATACGGCACCGCAGGCGGCGACACTGATGATACATGAAATGAAGATGGAGCACCGGTAGAATGAGATGGCGGGGGAAACCGGAGGTCCCGGAGAAAACTCGCCCCAGCGCCGTGTTCTCCACAACAAATCTTACTTTGCGGTCGCCTGGGATCGAACCCGAGCCGCCTTGGTGAGAGCCAAGCGGTGTGTGTGTGTGCGTGTGTGTGTGTGTGTGTGTGCGCGCGCGCGCGCGATAAACATGCGTTATGTGTACGTGGAGGTGCGCATATCTGTCTGGTCAGCTTAGGTAGAATTAGGATTAGTATTACTGCGGAGGGGATTTGGCACCGAAACCTGTGGTTTGTTGTACCTAAGTTCCAAGTGGGGCATACCCGGGAGGCTCTGTAGGAGAGGCGATCCGTCCCCTTCAGCTAGGCGCCTAGAAACCAGTCGGCCTTGGTTTTCTACCCAGTTACTGTGCTGTGTGCTGTGCTGTGGCTTCTTCTTGAAGTCTCGCAGGCACAATGATGTCCCTGCGCTGCAGCTAGCTCACGGCGTGAATTCTTCCTGCGAGGAACGCTGGTAGACAAGGACCAAGTCCTGAAAAGGGCTGCTTTGGCCTTGCTACGGTGCTCCCTTGTAGGTGTTGTCTCTCCGATGTCTCGAAGAGAAGTGAGCCGAAAAACACGTCCATACTCCGCTGCTGACCAGATCACTCTCCAACCTCTCAATTGAGCCAATGAGCGAGTCGAATTGACCGCTGCGGATCCTTAACACTCGTGGTACCTCTGAAGTTACGAGAGGAACCTCGGGACGAACTGCCGTGCCTCTCCCGTCGGGAAGTTGTTCGGATTGGTTTGGACTCGAGAGGGCAGTGTGTTCCCGACACCCCCTGGAGATCGGGTACTTCCGGCCAGGTTTCGGCCGCCCGGAGGGGGTAGAGGGTTGTCTCGTAATTTCCGGGTAACAGCCTGCAGAGCTAGTAGAAGGTGTGCTAAATCACCATGCGGCCCCACCCGCGTAAGTGGTGTATCCACTTCCATCACGTCTTGACGTTGTCGATTGCGGGGGGGAGGGCTTTTTAGGAAACTAGATATTGCCCTATGGAAGGAGTCCCGGAGTTTTCCATCTCTCCCGGTTAGAAGGAGGCTAGGATCTTCGGACTTTTGGGTAGATCCTCTGTGCTTAAAAATCCCCAGGAGGAAGGATGAGGCGAGAGGAGACAGATGGCGATCGACCCAATGAGTTACGATAGCGCCGAGACACCCGCAGACACTTCTACCCTGAAAGATGATGTGAAATGATAATGGAAATGAAATGGAAGGACAGGAAATTCGGCGGATGTAATTAACCTACCCAGCATTCGCCTGGCGACCCGGAAAAACCCGAAAACTCATGGGTCAGGAAGGTGGACCACGGGAATCGAACCCAAGCCTCCCGAATGCGGCCACACACGAAGCCGCCTGAGCCATTTCTCTCGGTGCAACTTAGGTAACTAACTTAAAAACCAAAAGTTCGTCTTCCAAAGATGTGGCACCAATATGCTCAAGAAAATTCTAGTTCCAAAAGTACCCCTTACATGGACAATTTTTCTAAAGCTTTAGAGACATTTTTGGGGAAATAAATGCATTCATTAAATTTTCATAGCTTTAAGATATTTTCCCGAAAATGCAAATGTATACCATGAATTTTCTGAGTATAGATTATGAAGTGCATTTGATTTTCATCAGACTTTGTATAACTGATAAGAGATGAAAGATAGTCTAGGAATACAAAAACCATAGATTCCGCTGAAGCACAGAATTTCTGCCAAATACAATTTTTGTATGGAGTTAACCACTTCCTTGATACTCCTTGTCATATTTGAATTTTCTAATACTTGACATTTCTTAAATGGGAAGTCCTCATTATTGTTATTGTATTTATTCGTTTTTACTTCTGTGTTCATTGAAATAGAGAGGAATTTACAAGCCATCGAAGAATAAAGTTAGTAACACAAGTTTATTAAAGAATGGGTAGAGAAAGTCACGAGAGTACAACACATATTTTCCCTTCCTAATCTTGCAAAGAGAAAGGAGTCCCAAAGTTATCACAAAGACTTCTTAAAAGCTGTGATTATTATCTAATTAGTATAATATTTCTGCAAAGGTTTATGTCGACAATGAGGTAAATTAAATATATAACCTCACATGCCTTTGGAACAATCGATCATCAGCAATAATGCACACTTGTTTACTATTGTTATTCTGTGAGTTTTCGTTAAAATATAAAGCTAGCACCACATCTACACTTTCAGACTTTAGAGGCCAGTGAATAATCGTGACTAAAGAGAAATTCCCGGCCTCTGCATTTGGAAGGCAACATGCTAATCAGAGACCACAGAGGTAGTCCGTTCCATTTTTGGCACCTGTGTTATTCAGAGATATATCATACCCACTTGCCACATGCTCACATTGCAAATTACACTGATTATTATACAATTGCTTTGACACACCATTACTTCGATATTGCAATTATCACACTACACTTGTCCCTCAATATACTGGTGTCCTGGATTCAAAGCTGGTGCAAATCTTTAAATCATAACAAATGTAAAGCAATGACTATTACGTTACCACTGTTTCATCTTTTACATTGAACTCCAATTAACACATGCTAACATTTTACTATGAAATAAGCTTTGTGTTCAGTGCAATGTAGTTCTACTTTATCCGACTCAAATCAGAATGACAATGTGGGGTTCTGGATCTATATGGTTCATCGTTCTATTGTTACAAAAGTTTATTATTCTATTTACTTTTAGCTAATTTAAACTGCGCCATGGCACAATGTGCTAGAGCCTGAGGCTCTAGGTCCCCACCCCGAATGTATGAGGTTCGATTCCACATATGCGAGTGCACATGTTCTTAGCACCATGAAGACAGTGAGGAGCTGCGATAGGCAGCGTCCCCAGCTACGAAAACCAACATTTCGACCGTGGAAAGCACTGACCACGTCATCCGCCGCATGAGTTAGCTGACTGTCCACTTCTGCCGTGATATGCAGTGTAAGGCAAGCAGAGCGATTGTCAACCCCAGGTACGGGATTATTTTTAGGTTGTTAATCCAGTAGGTTTCATTTCACTTTTACATATTTCGTTGTAAATAAACAATGGCAAAAGCGATTGTCCCAGTTTTAAATAGCATGTCGTTATTGTGATGGGATTGTAATTTCAT
This sequence comes from Mantis religiosa, assembly GCA_030765055.1. Taxonomy (NCBI): domain Eukaryota; kingdom Metazoa; phylum Arthropoda; class Insecta; order Mantodea; family Mantidae; genus Mantis; species Mantis religiosa. Next base: position 37,490,667 of record CM060955.1, read on the forward strand.
GATCTTTGCATCGTCATTAAGAGAGGGGGGAGGGACAAAGAGAGCGAATAGCGCTTCCTAGGCAAGAAAATTATATTTATCTGAAAACTCAAAGAAAAAAAATAAGCATTAAGTTAGAATGTTTTATTTTAGAGAAACTTTGGGAATATTCGTAAATCTCAATTTTAGTGTAAGACTTCGTCTATTACTTACAGTTTACCAATTATAGATAAAAAGTCAGAAATGAAGAGGATTTTAGAGGATATTCCAGAAAAAATTAAAGATATACATTTCATTTGACATGAAAATATATTTAACCATTTTCCATATAAGGCAGTTTGGTTGGAGACATTTTGTTTGAAAAATATTGGTATCGCATCCTTGGAAAATGATCAACTTAAATACCAAGTTTAGTATTTGATTCATTTGTCAGTTTTAAGTATTATTTGATTACACACATACCATGCGCGTTTTCTGGCCATTTCATAAAAATAGGTTTTATGATCCAGAGTACAAAAATCCCAAATAGAGTGAAATCTCAGTGTTGTGCTTTTGGGTGAATATTTCCCCTGCTAACTATACGGCACTAATCTTCTCAGAATAAGCGAAACCCCAGAATAAGAACTTATACGGGTAACTAACTCTAAACGAGTTTCGAGCTCGGTATCTCTTGAATGTGAGGTAGCACTTGCTGTACTGGGGATATAAAAAGCATGATTTAATGCTGCAGGTATGTGTAAGGTTTTGTTTCTGCTCCAGTGAGGGCACAACAAAGGCCTGTTTCGGGTCTTAGTCTAACGCTTCTCGGGTCTAACTACATCGCTCCTTCCCGTAGCCTTTTTTTCTGCATTTTTGTTTAAATTGCTTTATTTCTTTGACTGTGTTATAAACTACAACTTTCATCTTATAGTGTGCCTGTCTGTGCCTTGGCACAGTGTGCTAGAGCGCGGTAGCTATGGATCTCTGCCACGTAACGCTCCCCGGTTTGGACTTTTAAACCCGGGTGTTTTCCAGGTTCACCTTACTGGACTTCCTACATATACTACACTCCTATAATCAGATTGGGAATGTGATCTCTAAAGAGCTTGAAGAAACTTATCTGATTGGGTTCTATCTTTTTTCTTGCATACCTCTTTAAAACCAGGTTTCGGAACGATAATTATCATTGACTTTGCTAACATTTTATGTAATTTCTCAACATAGATTTTCCAAATTTCCTTTCATCAATCTACTGTTACTGTTAAATAAAATATTATAGCATTCGTGTTGAAATCTTTATGTTTGTTTTACTATTGTCAATACATTGACTGAACTCCTATTTTATCAACCTCAAATATTTAAAGAAGCGTTGCAAACGCGGCGATTTCAGCAGAAACAAGTTGTTTAATGCATATGAATGTGACTACATTTACAAGCTCTGGAGCATTCTAGATTTTGTGGACACCAGCAGCTGTATAAAACACAGTGCCTATTGTGTTTGTGAATTCATTAACCACACTCGTGAAGTTGTAAAGAGCTTTAACAAAAATATCTAGCAAAATAAATTTAAACGACCTCCTGCAACAGGAGCCTGTCATTTTGCTTTTAATGTTACGTGTTGAAGAGAACAACCAGAGCACATTTTGTAGTTCATAACCTCTGCTACGTAGTTGGCTTTCTATGTTTTATACCAGCTACTAAAATTGCTTTTTAAAACGAAGCACTGTGCACAACATATTTTCGGTAGTTCTAGACAAGCTGAAAGTGTTCAATATTAATAAACTCTCGGCACTGAAGCCTATAAACCGCAGGTATACACACTGGTGTGAGATATTTTACGTGAACGCCATTTAATTATTCAGATACTTTGGAGAGGCATAGAGGTGAGTAAGCTCGCCAAACTTACAATTTTTTAATTTTACGAAATTGTACCAAACTGCAAGATCCATATGAACATAAGCTGATAGTATTTAGTTTCACGTAGAAGCTCTTGAACATTGAGGCACCATTACAGCTCGCAGAGTAGATACAGTTAAGGACATCTTTCTCAGCATCCCGCTAATCAGCTGAACTGAGGGATTGCTTTGAAGTGTGCTAATTCTGCGCATAGTAATTCCAGTGATTACAGAAGCATACTATGACCTGACCTGCAGACCAATGTCCCGTCTTCCTTTAATAGATACACAAAACACATGTCTACGACAATTATTTTGCAATAGGATTTAGAAATATTCGCTCTGAACTGTTGAGAAAAGCTAATGTGTTGTAGTCTCTATATAACTGGGAAGTTTGTTTTGTATCTAAGTATATCTTTCAATATACTTGTATTTAAAATTGAGGATTCAAAATTATCTTTTGAATTGTATGCAAGGAATTTAACAAGCATTGCTAAAATGCAGATAAGGATAACTTTAGAACAACTGGAGTTATTTCCTCACTAATACAGTTTGATTCAAAACGACAACCAACGATTAAGGCCGTTCTGTAGTTTATGACTTAGCTAGCCCGAATTTGGGTGTCACAGCATTCAAAATTCTGTTAGGTGTAATTTGATGCATCATTAAATATTACATTATTTTGTGATTAGGCAGCGCAGGAACCACTGGTTTGCGAACCTCAAAAGTTGTTACTGGGACGCATCGGCCACTAAAACGAAAGCATTACTCCTTGCTCGTTATCACTGACCCTAGCAAGTCAGGTAACGGCGCAAAGGGCAGTTATTTGTGCAAAAGTCGACTAATAACTCGGACAGTTGCAAGGTTGCTCTTCAGTGTAAAACTACACATCCCGTCCTAACAAGGAGGATTTTGCGCGTACTTAGCAAATGCCAGCAAAATGGAGCGCTATACGAACGCCGAAATGACGGATATCGTTTTGATGGATGGAAGAGCTGAAGGGAGTTCAACGAACGCATGATTTAATTAGTTTCATTAAAAATATGAATTGTAGAAATAGTTACATCAATGATAATATTTGTTTAACTTCAGAGCATTTTGTTATGATTTCAATTGTACAATACTTTCAACCACTTACTGTAAATATCAAAAGCTTCCTTTTCAGCAACAAATGCTTTATTGAGCATTATCAAACAAGTGAAATAAAATGATCGTCTCATTGTATAAGCCTTTAGGTTTTGGTTAATGTATGTACAATTCTTTGATGTTTTCTGCTCTGTTTATCATTTAATGCTTCCATCTTCAATCTCACTAATATTTACTTCCCTCTAAAAGGTATAAGTTGCATTATGTCCACCAGCATATTTGCCATCATGGAATGATGGAACACGGAATTATGGAACACCTTAAACACTCATAAGCAATAATTAGGCAAAAGCTTCTTTATAGCGGTTGCATAAGCCAAATAAATTCTTAATAGTAGCAAGCTACTGCGGAGTATGCCGATATGTTTACAAACAGCTGTAGCACGCGACGCGGCATGTGACTTATACCTGCGAACTCCGAAAGCGTGAGGCACGCGTCGTTGTTCCTGTCACTGCCTAATCCACACTCATTATGGAGCATTCTTTTTGTACGGCCCTATTGGGGGTGAAAACTATCTATATGTGTCACATAGAAGCTGAGAAACTATTTCTATATGTTCATTCGGTGTCGTTCTGAAACACTCTGTATATGCGGTTTAAGTACGTTATAATTCGATCAGAATGTTTTCTCTTACAATTCAAATGCCATAATTATTAACGAACAATTGAGCTATTTTTTCAAATTATATGATGATTTTACCGCGTATAAGATAAAGAGAACTTAGAAGAAAAATTACAGCAGCAATGTTTATATGTATAAAGAAAAACATAGTTGTATTTTGGTTAACATATTCTAAGAATATACCTTGGCAGAGTATTTTGGAATAGAGTATGTAATGCCTAACAGATTACCATTTCTAATACGTTTCCAAAGAAAACGGAAATAGAAGAAAATTACTCACATTTAGTCCCTTTTTCTTTCACTTGCATTTGGGCAGGTATCTCTCAGTGCCCCATAGCAAATAAATAACATACTTACACATTTAGGTTATGTTCATAACCAAAATGAAAACTCGAAATCTAAAGCGTCTAAGCTACATTACCTTACTCCAAATGGACATATTTTGTCTTTTATAAGTAAAATATATAAAAAATATAAAAAAGGTAAAGTGTGTAAAAATAACATACCATAAATGGCCGCAAGCACTTTACCTGGAAATTTGTTGAAAAAACATTGAAAAACAAGTACAAACAGGAATTATAATAAAAGTTAAAATGTATTGGGAGAAAATTACAATTTAACATAAACTATGAATAAGCTAACATTCAGGCAATGTTTCAACAACAATAAAGCAAGTATCTGAGTAGAACATTACTACCCTACAGCACTATAATAATAGGATAAGCGCATGCTTTACTGGAAGACGAAAAACGTACATCAAACACGTATAAAACTATCTATTAACTAAGGCTACATCCGAAGTGAAATAATTCTCCTGAGTTAAGGCATTTTCGTTTAAAACGATTAATTATTTGAATTATGAAAATGTTTAGTTTTGAAGCTGCATTTTAAGTTCTAAAAGAAGCCGTCAGTTTTACGGAAATACTACGAGGATTAATATAACTGTGACTTTATCTCGTACAAGCTTTATCTGAGAGATTAATGAATGGCGTTGCAGAATAGTAAACAGCCATCAACAACGGACTAAACGTGGTATCAAACAACAGCGAGAGAAAATCTCCTGCTTTATTCTGTCCAGGTATATCAAGGCATGACGCAGTTAAAATGATGAAGTATTATGACCGAAAGTATTAAAGCAATCATAAAAGTTAAGCATAGTCACATCTGTATGCGATTTCCAGAGTGATGGCAGATCGATTACAAATAGCTGGCCATTATTTAAATGAAATGCATCCATTTTTGCTGTCTTTGTCAGGAACGTTGAATTTGCATGCTCAGCAGCTGAAATAACTCTACTACCAGCTTTCCAAAAAATACCCACGCGTTTGTGCCTGGTATCACGAAGCAATGGAAAATGTGACAACATTTATTTTCACATTGTAGCTTTATCAGTTTTATTGACGTTACAGTATTAAGAACATACAAGCAGACTTTAAAAGTGCCGAAAATATTTTGAAATTGGCAGAAACTTATTTCACAAAGATTTTATTTTCATGAAATTCTATTCACCTTGAAACTATTTTTCCAAATTGATATAGACTCTACTGGGACACAAGAAATCATTTTGTGCCCTTTTTAACAGTGTCAAAGGTATATCATAAAATCATGAGTTTCTTCTTTGACATAACTATCTTCTAGAAATGTACAAGATGTATCTTAACAGGATACATTCATCACCAGCTGTGTAAGATTCATCACCAGCTGTATAAGATCCGATGGAGAAAATATAGACTCGAATAACGAAGTTAGGTGAAAACGTGCAAGATATAATCGGATCATTGAGTGGGCACAATTGTATTACTTAGGTCACAGGTTCCTTCATGTGAAGAAATTCCTTGGTAGTATTTTCTATACCAGCGGTGCTCAATTGAAAGCAAGAGAGGAGAGGTAGAAATCGCCTCTTTTCACCCTCAGCGACAGAATGAACCACTTACCGGGTTATTGAGTTTCAACGACGGCACTGCGGTGTCATTTCTGAGTACAGGAAATCAAAGCCGCACATACACATTCACTTCTGATTACTAATCCTGTCTGTTGCTGCCTTGGTCATAGTTGGGGCGAAATAACATCTATAGTGGAAGCGAGGACGGGCTGCATTGTTGACCATCCCTTGTTTTATGCATTATTAGAGGTACAAGATGGTTCCAGTTATGATAAGTGTAGCCATAATGGCCTAATATTATTGGTAAGATGAGCATAATTCTATGAAAATAACATTTTTCATACCACTGTTCTACTTATTTTTTTAAACCTCATTAATAATTTAAATGTGTACGTCCTATATAAACGTAAGCTCAACGATTTGTTCACCATATTGAAAATAGTTTCGAAGTGATAAAACTTTAAGTACATTGATTAACTGACGTTTATCTTTTTCTGTTCACTGTAATCCTAATGCAATTTCTTTTTATGTTCACTCATAGATTGACCTTATGTATACTTTAATAATGTTATACACGGGATGAAACATTAAGGCCCGATAGAAAGTTCAAGACACATTCTCGACATGCAGATGAGGAAAATGTTGATGCTACACTAGATATGAGTTCGGAAACCTTTTATTTTCATATACATAATCATGGGGAAACAAAAAGGAACCGAAACAGCAAGTGAAACTCTTTCACAGATAAACATATTTAAAATATCTTCTTGGTTATCTGGTAAGTTGCAATTCTTAGGTTAATCCACATCATTTTGTATTGTATATTTCATTTTAAGGTTATAAATATTTTTACTAATTTTGAAACTCAGAGATGGTATGATGATGTTTATTAGGTTTTGCCACAATCTGGGATTCAGTTAAATCTAAATGAAGATGGTACAATTTTAATTCTGTATCTTATAATGAACATACGTTGACATGCTACTCGCTTCACTGCCTTACTACACTTAGCATTGATTGTTTAATGTCCGTAAGGAGTTTGGCAAGAACACAACTGCTGACTAATGTTAATCAAGGACTTCATTTGCAGTATGGCACAATGGAAATGTGCTCAAACGCGCAGTTGGTAGGTGCTTATTTGATGCACAAAGTCAGAGAGTCTTAGAAGTTTAACTGTGAAACAATTCAAAATTCTCCAGGGATATATCAGCACAACCGGGTTGATATGACGGTGGGTAGATGCATGTGTCAGTGCTAACGGAGGACATTTTGAACATTTCATGCAAGAAAGATTTTAATTAGTATCTTGATATGTTCTTTTGTGGTGTATATTGTTAATCTACAATGAAGTTTTGTAGAAAATGATTTGCAACATAGAAATAAAGCGCTTCCTGGCCTACTTGGTATATTTACTTTTCCATGTGTGAGGAACATGTCCTGAAAGTTTAGTCGCACTTGTTATATTCTGCATTGCTGTTATGGCTTTTTACCCGAGAGAATCCTCCTCTAGCTCTAGATTTGTATGATTGAATTTGGTAACTTTTTACAGCCATTTGACTTATCCCTTTTTGTATAATATATACAAGGAAAATCGTATACAGCATTTGCTTGACCACATAAAAGTTAAGCAGCCGCTCAAGATTTGCAAATGGGCACCTAAGAGTTCCAGGGTTTACAGAGAGGGAGCTTGCTCCGATACAATCGATTCTTCTCCGATTTAGTACACCGGCCCCAGTAGGCTCCAGGGAGAATGTCTGTAGGAACCCTGCACGCTATCTCTCCGACGAAGCTCCAACAAAAGCCTGAAAGTCCAATAAAGGAGCAAAATATTGCGGAAACGAAATTAATAAAATGAAGAGAAAATATCATAAAAAGTAAATGAAAGGCAACACAAAATTTGTCTTAGTAGCTGAAGGAAACCATGAAGACAGCCTTAATATTCAGTGCTTTAAACCGAGTGCTTGAAAGGAGCAGGAAAACGCTACCGCCTAATCTGAGTGCCAGAAGACCAGAGAAAACACAGATTTCAGATTTTATAAAGAACAAATTTAGGCATTTTTAGAAAACGTTTGCAGCATGATTTCAACCTCTTATGTACCCCAACATTTTTACACTTTTTTCTAATGTATCTGAGGGCAATAGTTTGTGTTAAGGGTTAACTTGCTAATTAGCTTCAGTTGACAGAGATGAACTATGATATAGTTTTATTAAAATTCTGCTGCAACATTGAATTTCATAATGGACGGATACGCATAAAACACAGCATTCACGTGTGCTCTGGGAAAAGGACAGGAAAATCCACTCTAATCCTAAACTTCAGTTCCACCCGCATGTGAGCGTTAGGGGCGCACTATCGCGCACTATTTCCTGTTTAATAAATGAGAAAAGTCGACCTAAATAACACATTTGGCGAAAATATAAAAATGTTTAGTTTCAATTTCTTGTGCATAGCATTGAGTTTTTCTTAAAAGAAATTTAAGATATACCTATATTGGAGTATGATTATTTCTCTTCTGCTTGAAATTTGCTGTTTAATTTGATGACAGGAAGCTTTATTATTGTTAAGTACATGTATATAGTTTAAGTATACATATGTTTAAAGATTTTACTGCAGTGTTATCTTGTATTGTGCATTCTGCACCATTTTAGAGAGTATAAATCTTAAATCCTAAGAAATTTACTTGAGGTAAATCTCAAACCATCATTTGGGGGAACATTTGCTGCATGTATGTCAAGTTTTGTGTTCAAGAATGTGGTTTCTTATTAAAAATAGAGCTTAGTTTTCCCCATATTTATTTTCAACAAGTTTTTCTGGACTGACATTTTCTGGTATAAACTACCAGTGTTCTTATAAGCTATTAAGTGTAGCTAGATTAACTTTTAGGATTATAAAGATAACTTTTGAAAGCATTTAATCAAATGATGATATAACTAAGAAGTATTCCTGTGGCCCGAAGACCAATATGCTAGAAGTCAGGCATTACACCCTAAAAAGTCTTAGTCTTATATCCTAAAAAGCTTCTAAAATAATTGATATTGATGGGATTCAGTTTTTAATTTTCCCTTAAGCAGGCTTTTCACTTTCCAATTATGAAACGATTCTACATTATTCTTGATATTACTTAAAACGGATTTTAATTATGTATTGAAGTGTGAAGGATCTATAAAAGATGGGGTCGTCTATAGAAGAAACTTTGGAAAGCCAAATGGAGTAATTAACAGGTCGATTGCACTAATTTCGCATGAATAACAATATGATCAACTTCATTATATCACTTTTCGGAGCTTATAGGCCTTTGTATACCTGTATAAGAAGGAATTAATTAAACCACCATCTACAACCTCGAGAAGTTATATAACGTTATGATAACGCGGGCCATGAAAGCCTTAGTATTTATGTGATAGTAGGAATATAACAGAACTTATCTCTGATTCAACGCATGCCTGAACAGTTACCTACGCAATCAACACAAAGAGAACTGCTTAGTCGAACATATAGCACATATTTATAAATGTTTATACATGCCTAGAAACTTCCACCGGAAAAACTGCCCACCCGAGGTAGCGTATTACTGCTACTACTAGGGGGATTTAGGGTTTATTTCACCCTTGGCTGCTTTAGGGCTTATTTCGCCTTCTTCAGCTAGTCCATGTGTTCAGCAAAAACCGCTCTAAACTGTATTAAAAGGATGAATCTTAAAAAGCAATGCACCAGCATTTAACTTTTTTGAGCATATGCAACAGAAATAAAAGGTATATAAAACATTCATGAATTAAAGAACAAGGTTTTACTACTGAATACGGTATCTATATACTATATTGTCTTCAAGGAGGTAAGAAATTTTAAACCGAAGAACTTTTACACACAGTCGGCAGTGGCACGTAGTTAACTGCTCTAAGTTTGAGTAACTCACGTTCTTAAAAGTAACAAGCCAATTAGTTTACTTATTCTTTTATTTTCAAATATAAAGTCACGAGAAAAAGGGTTGGTCTATTGTGATGATCTAACAGTGAGATATTATGTGCCGTACTCATTAATTTCCATGAAGTTTTGCACGAAACTCTTTTCTTTAGTACAATAATTACAAAACAATTTTAAATAGAGTAGCTAATGAAGAATGAGTTTATTCATTAAATTCTTTAAAAGCCACTGAAGTGTTTTCGCTAGGAATACAACAAAGGACTTCGTTGCATGCAGTATGAGACTAGGTATATTAAAACGAATTTATTTCAAAAAAGCAAAACTTCTCTTTTTAAGCATCCAATACAGATATGAAATTAAATGAATCTTATTCTGAATGATGCAGTTGAAACTTAATACGTTATTGTTTTTCCTACGTTGGGCTACTGAACGAAGCATTATTAAACGTGCATTACAGATACTTGATTTACAACAATGCAAGTTTCCTGTAACTACCATGTAGTACGAGGTGCATTCAAGTTATAAGCATCTCCTACTCTTTTCAGAACTGGGACCAGATAGGGACTTCCGGTTCTTTTTTTTTTTTTTTTTTTTAAAAATACACGCTGACTCTTTGTGAATGAGTGACAGAAACGGCAGCACTGTACAGTGCATGGAACTATAGTGGCAGCGACGAGAGTAAGGACTGTTTTTTTGGTATTTAAAATGGCGACGACTTCATTGCAAGAACAGCGTGTAATCATTCGTTTTCTCCATTTTCATGGTGTGAAATCTATTGAAATTCATCGCCAGTTGAGTGAGGCTTGTGGTGATGGTAGCATGGATGTGTCTAATGTGCGTTCCTGTGTGCGACAGTTGGATGAAGGCAGAACATCGTGTGACAACACACCAAGACATGTCACGGCCTCACATCAGCCGGTCTGATGACATGATCCAGCGACTGGAGAACGTAGTTTTGGAGGATTAAGATTTTCATGCAGGATTGTGTGCACAGATCCCACGGAAATGCCAGTTTTGGAGGGATGTCTGCAGCTGTCTTGGTTTGTTGTCACACGATGTTCTGCCTTCATTGAACTGTCGCACCCAGAAACGCACATTAGACACATCCATGGTACCATCACCATTTGCCTCACTCAACTGGCAATGCATTTCAATAGACGTCACACCATGGAAATGGAGGAATTGAATGATTACACGCTGTTCTTACAATGAAAACGTCTGAATTTTAAATAACAAAAACAGTCCTAACTCTCGTCGCCTCCACTACAGTTCTATGCACTGTACAGTGCTGCTATCTAAATCACGCATTCACAGAGTCCACGTGTATTTTTTTAAACAATAGAAATTTATATCTGCTCCCAGTCCTGAAAATATAGGTGTAATAGCTTGAACGCACCTCATATCAAATATGTAATTTAAATAAAAAGCAAATATCTGCATAAAAATAAGAAATTTGAAAAGAATGTTACAACTCTGCCTAATCATGCATAACCGAACTCATATTGTGGCTTAATTAATCTCCAAATTCGAGAAGGAAAGTAAATCATTTTAATATTCGTCTTCAAGACTGCAATAATAAATAAAATTGCTTTTATCTCCTGAAACTTAACTTGGGAATAATAATAAATGTATAATAGTTTGATTTATCTAGTATGATATTTTAAATTAAATATATATTCTTAACCAGCCATTATGAATGAATGTTTAGAAATGTATGATTTTCAGCGCGTCATGTGTGTTTTGACAACACACAGCAAATGAGAGAATGAGAGAGGGAGAAAGAGAGAGAAGAACAGAGCAAAAGATATTCGGGCTAAGCAGATCATAAACAAGGAGATATAAAGCAGGAAAAAAAATAAGGTATGAAAGATAACTTTAGAAATAAATAACACCAAATATCCAGCAGGGTATGACCACCCTTGTCCTTTACTTTCTTCTCGATATCACTAATCTCAGGCCGTTCAGAACATTTTTTGTTTTTTCAGGGGTGAGGGGGGGGGGTGTCTGAAGTAGAAACTTCTCTAATTTCTTGTTTCAGATTTCCATCTACTGGTACTGCTGAACATGCTCATAGTCATATATAGGTTTCGGGAAAGTTCTATTTAATTTTTATGACATTATACCTTATACTGTTGAAGATATTACCGATTCACTTACATAATTTGTAGGAAATATATAGAAATCTTAAAACGAAATTCAAGGAATACAAAATGTTTGAACAACTTTTGAGAATGGAGTTTACAAGTTCATGTGATATCCAAGACGGTTAGTGTAGATGATTTTGACAGTATGTATTATATCCGTGATGTCGTGTTCTACAGTTGAAGAATAACTGCTCTTGGACAGTAATGCAAACTAGCTCAACGGACTTTTCTTGAGTTTCTCAACTTGTTCCTTAATGTGATCTAAAATAATCAAAGTATCGCCACAAGGGACTTCTCATTCAATAATTATGTGGTTTCATATTTGACTCTATGTTGAAATTAAGTTAATTTTAGGAAATTCTCTATCATTTGTAGTAATTAATAAAATCACGATTTACGGAATAACTAATAAATTGGAAACTGAATTCATATATACAGTTATACAATTATATACAATGCTTAGGTAAAACATACACAACTATAAGTAACTATTAGGCATTAGACCCACTACTGCGGAAGTGGGAACACAGAGAAATGGTAACAAAAAGCACTTAGGAGAAATACTTTTACCACCAATAACATCCATATAGGATTTTATGTACAGCACCTGAAACCTATCTGCATGCAACATGTAGCTACAAGACGAAAAGAGAAGAAATGATAGAAATTCTAAACACCGTTTGTACCTATCACGACAAATATGTAACACTTATGCGTGCCTTCAATCAATCAATATATAAAAAGGTTTCAAGAGGGCTGGAGGTGTTACTGTTATGACCTTATTTAGCGTTCTTCTCAAGTATCACATTAATAATGTTATGTACTGATTGTAACAAGTGTTTAAAAATTAAGGTGAACGTAATCTATATTAGGAGAAGTTTTGTGTTCAAGCCAGTTGTTAAAGACTTAACATTTAAAGATCTGTGAGTTGTACTTTTACCTTTCCCATTAAAAACAATTGCTTCATAGCAATAAGTTCAACACTGCTTACGCAGATTAAGAGATTAAATTGTCCGTCATAATGTAGGAAAAATAAATTTGTGATTACTTTTATTCTGGGAATACTTTCCGATGTAAGCAAATAATTTACAGAACAGCGGTGAAGAGGTTGTTGCTGATCTTATAAAATATCAAATTTATTTTTAAACTGAAATTGTTAGCTGCTATCGTTGTAGTAATAATTTCCGTTGGACAGCATTAGACAAATAATGGTTTATAGTGAGTAAAGATGTCTTCCTTAAAGGGAAGTACTAGCCTTTTCGGATGGGGTAGGTAATGATCAATTATACCAACTTTACGGAAGGAATAGAGAAACCTTGCTGATGTACATATTTTAACATTATTTTCCTTCTTTTCGACTAGAAAGAGAAATACGACTCTCCACAAGTTCCAGAAACATGACTAGAAATTACGATTTGGAGAGTACAGTGTGATTTACTCAATGACAGTGTAATTTGTCAATTAATTGATTGAAAATAACATATTGAGAAAGGGGAAAAATACTGACATTTAAACACCTGCCCGCACAATACAAATTTGTCCAACTGTTAGATGCTATTTGAGTGACGATAAGTTGAAAGTAAGGTCTTTCGACGTAAGTGTAATGCTTATTACTTTGAAGGAACTAAATGTATATATGCAATGATTTTTATAGAAAGAAAAGTTGATATCCTATTTGCATTGTTTGCAAATAGGACAGACATTTCACAAACACGCAGAAATTTGGAAACGTACCGGTCCAGGTACAATACATGTAATATTTTGTGTTAGTAGTACTAGTAATGATAGTTCCAGCCCTATTTAACCTTGTGTAGTGCATATACAAAAGAAGAGAGCACCGACCACACTGATATAGTAGGAAGCAACACCTACCAGAAGGTACTGCCATCCCACGCCGACAGTAGCGAAATAACAAAGCAAGTCATCGAAGCAGTTGGTACGTACCCTTTTCCTCCCGTAGTCCTCAAAGCTGCATGCTGACGTACATAGCGAACCAGACGTACGTACCCCTTGACGCTGTGTCCAAACACTGACGAGGAGGTAGCGGTGGTGGCCATAGCGAGGGCCTTGTACCGGGCCTGTTCGTCGGTGGGGAGGACGATGTCCACGGAACGGGACCGGAGGGCCACGACCTGGGGCGCCGGAGGCTCCAGCAGCGACCCCGTCGTGTCCAGCTCCTCCGTCTTGTGGCTGGAAGACACCTTGGTGAAGCACGAGTCCACTGACGCTGCCCTGTCTCGCTTCAACTCTGGTACCTTGAGATAGATGTCGTTGACGATCAGGCCCGGTGCATCACTAACACTACCACCACCACCACACACGCTTGCTGCACTCTCGCTTCCTTCCGATGGCACGTCCGACACATTCTCCAGGGAATTACTACCAGGTTCCACCACCACGAAGGCTTCTTGACGTGAGAGCTTGGGAGAAGTGATGGATCGCCGCCTTAATGTTGGCGTCCCGGGTGTTGGGGGCGGCTGTATCATCACCATCGCAACCTCCTCACCGCCGCTCGTACCGCAATCTGCCTCGGACGGTGAACTCGGGGAATTGGGAGATAACGTTACGCGTATACTACAAGGGGAATGTAAGTTCCTTCTGACTTCGGTCTTCTCCATATCCTCCCCAGTGATGGCACTGATTTCGAAACTTTCGTCGTCGTCATCATCATCGGCATCATTTTCACCTTCCTTATCACCATCGGCATCGTCTTCCTCACCCTCAGCTTCACCCTCACCCTCGCCCTCCCATTCACCGCTGGAGGAAGTATCGTCACTATAACTAAAAGATCTCTGAGCAGCCCGCTTTTTTTCCTCCAGTTGAAGCAATTCGTCGGCTAGTTCAGCAGTTCGCAGTCTAGTGTATTCTTCTACGCATATACAGTGAAAGCACGCGGGTGGCATTTTATCACTGGATGATCGCCTTCGCTGAAATCGTCTTACAGGAACCTCTAGGAATGTAGCAGCTACTTCTTGTTCGGCCGAACCTCCAGAATCGAAACTTTTAGAACGCTGATTGGCGTACTGTGGCACTTTGAGGAAGCTACCGCCACCTCCTCCGTCCCCAGAATTGTCCGCCCCTTGTAGGAGCTGCTGGTTTCGCTTGGCCTCCAGTTGTATCTCGTCAAAGGAGGCCGAACGAACCTGCTTCGGAACTTCAAGACTTGACTGCGTCTTCATCTCGGCTCCCGTTGGGGTGCGCGAGCGCTTGAATGTAGTCCGCAGCCTTTGCATGGCTTTTACCTGGTTTCGGATGCTAACGCTGCTGTTTCCCTACCTCCCGGAGGTCTGGGAGGTGATAGTGGTGGTGGTGGCACAGATGGTGATGTCGTCGTGATTGTCTGCGCATCGATGTCAGAGAAGGCTGCTGCTTTTTCTTTCTGCTGATAGCCATCATCATCGTCTTCTTCTTCTTCTTCTTCGCCTTCTGTTCCTACTTCACTGACTGATGTTGAAGAAGATGATGGGGCTGGGTTGAGAAGCTTCATGAAATCGTCACTGAAATACAAGAATAATACACTCTCTGCAAAATTATGTCACATTTCTTCAGACCATAAGGACAGAGATGTTTCGCTTGCCTGTTATTTTCTTCGAAAACTTAAGAAATACGCGTATTAAACATTATTTCTACCTGAAAAAAACCTTAGGTTGTTGATTGTGTGTTTGTAAGTATTGATATCAATTACATTTTCATATGTAACATTCGTATGATAAGGCAATTTTTTCGATCCATATCCTTCGGAATGTTTCCATAAGTTAATAACTATTGATTATAATATAATTATGCATATTCATGCAGTATAAGGAAAGTAAGACCAAGGTAATCCATTTTCTTGCAAGACTTTGCATATAAAGCTATACAAGTATAAGTAGAAGATCACTCCCAAATAAAACAATTGTCAAAACTGTTATTTAATCCCTAACAATTACCTAACAGATGAAGAGAATTTTGTCCTACATTAATATAATATATAAAATAAATAATGTATATAAAATAATATATATATATATATATAACATTTCTTCAGAGTTCTTGAAAGAAATTGTGAGGTAATATAAAAAGGAAAATTGTGGGTATTTGAAAATAAAATTTGCCACGCATTATGAAGGGTTCTAAAGTAAAAGTTACAATAAAATCTCTTACTTTTCTACAGCAGGAAAAACGTATGCTTGAATTTTACTAAATTAGGCGGCAACTCTTTTTCACACAAAAAACTATTTATTTTCAGAATTGATCATGGATGACAGATTAGGTGAAAATCCGCCCAGTTGTTCTTCCAGAAGTAGTACGGTAATTTTAGTTTAAGAATTAATTTTAGCATTCTAGTTTCGTTTCAGATTGTAAGCACACACACACGCCAAATTACTCTAATTGTATGTTATTTGCACACTAAAATGTGTTAATCATTTCCTTAACAAACGAACAAAATATGAACATATAATTTTTGCGTGGAGCGTCAGCAACAAATTTTATTCCAACTCTGACAAATATTTAAAATCTTAAAGCTTCTGCGATATAAAGGTATTCTCTGAAGGTTGTCTGAAATACAAAAGCGTAATATATGAATTGCAAGAAGATTTGATTTTGAGCTTTACCCGTATACTGTGTTTAAGTTTGGAAGATTCCGCACTGACTGAGCCGCAGAACTAATTCAAAATTATACTATACCAGAGTTATAGATTATCTGGTTCGACTTCAACAACACGCCATAAACCCAACAACGGAGGTAAAGAGATTCATCGTTATCGGTAGGCAATACGTTGTGCCAGTTAGTAGGAATGAAAAAGCGTTCTTTAAGACTTACAGATATTGAAGCAAGCTATCTAATTTCGTTTACATTTGTGTATTGTTATTAAGTAAATAATATGCAGCAATTTCCCTTCGTGAGCATTGTCTATGAATACAATGCAGGCTTTGCACATTTCTGATGATGTCAAGTATATAGAAGCATTTCTATGCTACATAAATGACATTTCATCTTTCATGTTCAGTTACTTGCATTACTCCAAAGGCACAAATGTATGCTATATCTACATAAACAATTGTCAAGGTATTCAGTGCGTATTAATCCTATTTGTGTGCTTCTAGATAACAAATTCAACTTAAAAAGAGAGAAAAGGAGAACGAAACAGGAAAAGTAAGGAAGAAAGATTGAAACAATAGAAAGAGGCTAATTAGCAGAATTGTCATGCCGTGAGACATGTGCAGCACCCGTCAATAGCACAGTGATGTATGAAAGCTTTAGAATGGCTGCAATCTGAGAAGGGTTGCAAAATTATATCCTGCTTGGAAATTAATTGTTCTTTCACACTAGCCGTGTGTAGGACGCACTATGAAATGGTAGAGGGAGACCGAAAAATTCAGTGCCATAGCCAGGATTTGAACCACCGATCTTCTGTTTTCCGTCCAGCCGCTCTAACCATTTGAGCTACAATGGCCAACATGCCGACATGACATTAAATTCTCCAACTGACTCGTGTTTCTCCCGGTCAACCACATAGGAGTTCTCATAAACACATGAGACAAATACCTTAATGGCGACTTACTATGCTGTAAGTACTTTAAGGCCCGGGCTTTATAGTTCGGACCACTATTACGTACAATTAGAACCGTGGTTCAAATCCCGGCTATGGCATTTAATATTTTTATTGCTTTATAATTAAAGCAAAGGTTAAATGCTAAGTGTTGTTGCCTTAGTTTCAACATTTGTATACAAATATCTATTAAGTTTTGATATCTGGTTTCAAAATAACATCACACTATTACTCTTCTTATACATAATAGGTTGGCAACACCGTATTAGAAGCTACATTAAGATAAATTTGGTCCATATTATGATTATCTCCTGAACAAATATAAATAGAACGTTTAACATCAATTTCTTAAATTAAATCTCGGTTTTCGTAATTTCAAGATGCAAATTTTCCTGACAACATCGACGTGAAGGAAATTAACTTTCAAGGATTATTTTAGAATTTTTATTAGTTTCATGATGCAGCGACAAAACAAGCAGACATCCGTGTACATATTAAAGACGCGCTATTTTTGTTTTAACATAAAAGGTTGCAATGCTATCAACACGCGCACCTTTTTGTTTTTCAAGTAATGTGGTTGTTTAAATGCAAGGCACGGATGTGCTCTTTCCTTGGATGCAGTGGGAAGAAAATTTCTTATAAATATTCATACTTTTTTTTATAAAATAAAAGCATGCATTATGAGAATCTATCGAAGCAGTACAAAACCGTTTAAAAGTTACGATAAAGAACATTGAATTCGGTGTTTGCAACGAACGCTCAGCGCTAAAACATAACTTTTGTAGGATATTGGATATTTTCTGTTACCTGAGTTAACAGAATTATTGACTGGTAATATTAGTCATTTTATAAAGGAAGAACAGTGAGACAATTGCAATACTTATTTATATTGAAAACATATACGAGGCTTGTCCGTAAAATAAGGTCTACAATTTTATTTAATATAGAAAACATGTTTACTGTCAATGAATGTTACATTGATAGAAAGGTGGAACTTACAGCTATTTTTCAACGTAGTCGTCATTGTGATCGATGCACTTTTGCATGCGCTTTGGCAGTTTTTGTATACCCTTGTCATAGCACTCTCCCGCCAAGTGGCGCAGGTAGCGCTCAACATCGTTTTTCAAATCTTCGTCGGTCTGCAAATGTTCGGTCAAAATCTTGTCAATCGTAGTCTTACTGACTTCGCACAGCTCAAAAGTGTCACACGCCGATCTTTAACCATTTCTTGCTCCACTTTTGCAATTGTTTCGTCTGAAACGGAAGGCCGACCAGAACGTTGTACGTCCGTCTTTGAACCCTCTGACCCACTTTCGCAAGTTTCTGCCGCCCATACACTGTGTACCATAGACTTCGCATAACTGACGATGAATTTCAGTGGAGTAGTGCCCTTGGCACTCAAAAAACGGATCACTGCACGCAACTCGCACTTGGCGGCCAAAGTGATAGGAAGCTCCATCGTAAACGGCTGCCCAGCCAAGACTAATGGTTGCAAAGGGTTCTTTGTGGTGGGGATTTGAAGGGGCGAAATCAAGCTACACGCCAGTGTTACCGGATTTCGCGTATTAGCGTTCCTCACGGCTCCAGCACCTTGGAGACCATATTTTAGGAACACGCCTCGTATTATGTAAGAGGTCTACAGTTAATATTAGGGAAGAAGTCGTTAGAAAGAAAAGTTTTGTCTTGAGGGAAAATAAATTAGTTGTGTGAGAATAGCGAAGGCAATTAGGCATTCCGATGAACTCAGTCGACAAGTAATACATTAGTTCAAGGCTCAGGTAATTAGCACTCAATGGGTCCATAAACGACTATTGAATGCCAGTTATGAAAATTAAAAAGGGAAGAATTCTTTGATTTTGGCAAACCAAGGAAAAAACTGGGTTTGAGATACGAAATATAACCTTAACATTTGCAACATATGATGTAGAAAAGTTGGAGGGTTAGTTCTGGAGTAGGATATAAGTGTGTTGATTTTTCAGTCATGTCTTTTGTACCTTACAATTGCTTACATTACAGTCGTGCTTTATCGTGATTGGCAATTCATGGCCTAAAGACAGCATTTGGGTTGGCTAATACTTGGTGGCAGCTACAAGGGCACTGTGCGTTAAGCATTTTAGCGAACTTAGGCAACTTACACTTCTCATCCCTAAATGGTTAGCAATTCCTTGTGCTAAGATTGAGAAACAGTTTTAATTCTACCTTCTAAAATAGATAACTCGTTACGAATAGTTCATTAATTACCCTTCATTCAATTTATTAGTCAATTTAACTGGTGTTATCTATTCTACATTCACCTAGGCATTCTGTGAAAAAATCTCAATTCACCACTAGCAGAAAATTAAAAAAAAAAAAAAAAAGCGGAGACAATGAATACGTCACCAAACTGGGTAAGACTTTATCAAATATAACACCAATAATTCATATAAAATTGCTGCGTGATTTTGTTTTTAGCTTTTCGGATCATGTATCATTAAACTCAAATGCACCATTCCGTTGAAATTAGAAGATTTGAGCAAATTACTGGCGTCCTGCGCCGTGGCGTAGTGGGCTAAGGCGTCATGGTTTAGTTCGCTTCCACGGAATGCGGCCCTGTATCAAGCCCACCCCTTGAGGGGGTGCGGATATTAAGTACCTGGTATAGGACCGGTGTCTATTCAGCATCATGAAAATTAAGGAGATACGATAGAGAGCGGACTCTGGTTGCGAAAGCCAACTTTCCTGCTGGGGTTGCCGAGATGCTGACCACATCTCCTCCCCGTATCGGTTGGATTATCGCCCTCCTCTACCTTTTATTTTGTTTTGTAATTTACGTCCTCCAACGTTAAGTCATATCGGACGGTGAATGAATTGTGTGAAATGATGCTCAAATGAGTATAGGGTCCATGGAGCTTACAGTTACCAGACATTCGTCTTGAAGCATAAGGAAACCTCCCGGAAAAAACTGTATCCAGGTAACTCACCCTGACCGAGATTCGAATTCAGGACGTCTTCAACGTGAGGCAGACACGCTACCATCTACGCTACTGAGGCGGGCCTCCTCTACCTTGCGTAGTGGGCGTGAGGCCGGCAGTCGGGTTGGCAGGCCTTGACACACTAGGGCTTTTACCCCAGGGTTCTTCATAAGTAATGTTAGTTTTTTTATTAAAGTGTTTCGGAAACTATTGGATTTCTTTGGTTTGGCAATTCTATTAACAAGATGCCATGTCTAGTGTTATGGACACTGCGAGCATATATCAGTCTTCATTTGTTAATAAACCATGATAAAATGGATATAAAGTTTGAAATTAGAGTCGTTCTAAAACACTGCTGGAACCAAGATTACAAAGTCGCTGCCGCAACTCAAAGAATATGTGAAGTGGAAGGAGGTGTGGTTAGAGAGTGTGTGGTACAACGATTATTCCAGCGTTTCAACAATGGAGACGAAAACACTAAGTATTTACCCCGTTCTGGAAGACCTAAGGTATGGAATTATGAAGATACATACCAAGTTTTGCAAGAAAATCCGCAAAAAAGTACCCGTAGCTTTCAGGACTTGGTGCATCAAAAGATGCCATACGTCGCCACATTAAGACACTTGCAAAATCATACAGAAGCTGTAGAGCTGTACCTCACAGTCACCTCACCAGGCTGAACGTAGAGTGGATATCTGTCGTCAGCTAATCCGTAATCCCATGGATGATAGATTTGTCACGAGAATTGTCACTTGTAATGAAAAATGGATATAATACCGAAACTCTGATGCCTTGAAACAGTGGCTTCCACCCAGCCAACCTGCCAAAGTCATCGTTAAAGGAAAATCAGTTCGGTCCCAAAGTAATGTTGTGTTTCTGGTGGAATTTTAAGGTGTCATTCACGGGGACTTTGCTCCAAACGGGCGGGAAATTGATTCAGATCTTTATTCTGAACAACTGCTACGACTTCATGAAATTTTGAGACGGAGATACCCAACATTAGCTAATCGAAATAGGGGTCTATTGCAACATAAAAATGCAACATCCCATACTGCATAAACAACCATGGAAAAAATTCAGGAATTGGAAGCAATCGAACTGCTTCCACACCCAGCATATAGCCCTGATTTCGCACTATCGGATTATCATCTCTTTCAATCCATGGCCCATGTTGAACATTAGAGAAATTTTGACAACATTGAAGCAGTGCGAATGGGCGTCACCAAATTCTTAACAACAAAAATCAGAGACTGTACCATCGTGGAATAATAAACCTCGCTGAACGACAGCACAAGACCATAGAATCTAATGGTATATACTTGTCAGAACACATTTCAAATAAATGTTTTTCTTAAAATACAACATTACTTGTGAAGCAGTGTTGAAGCAAAATTATTGGCGAGCAACGAGTTTTGCGTTGGCGACACAGTTGGATACAACAAGGGTAGCGCAGGGTTGAGCAATGAGGTTTATCTCCGTGTATGCGTCGATATGTATGAGAAGGATAGTTTTAATGACACTGGAATGCCCGCTTCAAACTGGCTTACTGACTGCTTCTATGTATCAGAACATCAAACTTGAAGTTGCCCACCAAGGATTACCAATATCACTGTTTAAAATTACTGGAGGCGGAATACTTATTACTCGATAATATTTAATTAGTTACGTATAAACCGACAAATATCTTCTCTCATCACTTCTGGTCTGCCCTCGGCCAAGACAGAAGAAGTTGACTTTCTTAATGGCTTGCCAGCCACGAACTGCTCTAATCGGCCTGACGCCGAAGACTGACTGTCCTCCCAGCTGCGCGTGAGTCTGTATGTTTCACTTTCTCGAAGCCCCTTATACACACAAAGATTCCCTTTGTGACAATTTTGCCTATTGTCTTTATTATTAGGGGTCCGAGGAATAACCTATTCAAAGTCAAGTGCTACCCTTTAGAAATCTGCTAAGGACACTGTTTCTTACGTTTCTTTTGTCAAAACAACTTATTCAACCAAACTGCTATTCGACTCAAATGCACCTGCACGTGTTGTAACAAAGAACCAACATTCCTTTGAAATCCATCATGATTCTTTACTTATTTCAATCCTTTAATTTCGGTATCAGTGTCTATATTATATTGTGACTTCGCGGGTACGCAGAATTAAAAAGTCCAATTTACCGAAATTCTAAATGTTCTTTATTTCCGTAGAAATACACTATTCAATTCTCACGTAACAACATTACATCACATATACAACACAATCTTCCAAGGTCGATGATAATAAACAACGTTCTGATTAGAACATCACCTCTCGTTACAACACTTCACAGCTGTTTACTGCTTACGAACACTCTTGGCTAGTCGTCGCTCTCTTAAATACCTCACTGGTAATTTCTAGACTATTCTAAAATAAACCAGAAACCGAATAATCTATATCAGTCGAGAAGTCACCAGAAATTTCCATTTATCTCAGTTTGTTTCGGCAGACCTTTATCTGCGTGCTATCTTTATCTACCGGTTGTTTGTTTCCACACTGCCTGCCTATCAGTTCCTTTGTGTAAACAAGCCGCGCGATCGTAGATAACGGGTTCGCGACAATATTATGCCTATTTTAATATCCTGACTAACCTACGAGGGCGCAGAAATCACCGCCGTTTCTCCCTTATAAAGATAGATGACCTGTTTTAATTTTTCTATAAGAACAATAATATTTGAATTATAAAGGGATTGTTTTTGTTTATTACTTGATCCTTGCGCAATAATTTATCTCTGAATTTTTTTTGGTTAACTATATTAACATTGTTCTTAAATAGGCTATAGAGTGAAAGAGTAAATAGCAGATGTATATTAAATGCGTTGTAGACTTCAACGTGTCCTATGCTCTGGAAGCCAAAGCATTTGTTTTTTAACAAAACAAAGTGAAACATTCACCACTCTTGGACCGAGAAACAATATCAGTGATTATTGACGCAATAAGAATTCTAGATTCCGATGGAAATTTCGATACTAACAATACTTTTACTCTCGATTTCCTCCATCTTGAAAGAACTTCAAGAGTAATTAGAGATTTCGTTGGGTAGATATCGGCCTATTTCTTTTGTCGGAGTTCGCTAAGACGTCATTATAGAGTGAAACGTTATCTTCCAGCAAGAGAATTGTGTTTATTTTAATGGAAGCGAGAGAAATGACAAGGAAAGCGAAAGATAATGACCCCATTTTCCATTATTCGTTTTCAGCAAGCTGAAGTCTGTGAAGGTTGTTTCCACCAGTAATTCTACACTGAACCTCATTACGACAGCAAATTGACATCTTGATTCGTAGTGGCTCCAAAGCGTAGGTATATCTCAACTGAAGTTCTCACCATATCTAGGTTAACCATCATTCCAAGGAAAGTTTAGCTAAAGGTCTGCATTCCAAATTGTTAATAATAGTTTTATTTATCTTTCTATAAAGTTAAACTAACAAAGGGAGACTTCCTTCGGAAGGGAAGGAAAACCAGTTGGTCCATGCTACATTTACTGCACTTAAAATAACTCAAGTTTGATAAGGAAAATGAAATGTGTATAACGCCCGCTTTTACTACATACGGCACCGCAGGCGGTGACACTGATGATACACGAGATGAAGATGGAGCACCGGTGGAATGAGATGGCGGGTGAAACCGGAGGTCCCGGAGAAAACCCGCCCCAGCGCCGTGTTGTCCCACAATCTCACTTTGCGGTCAACTGGAATCGAACCCGGGCCGCCTTGGTGAGAGCCAAGCGGTCTAACCACAGAGCCACGGCGCGCCCTATATATGATAAGGAAAACCGAAAAAGTTCCACAAAATATCCTATTTTTACTACTTTTTTTTTTGTAATTTACGTCCTCCAACGTTAAGTCATATCGGACGATGAGTGGAATGGATGAAATGATGCTCAAATGAGCCCAGGGTCCATAGAGCTTAGAGGTATCCGAAATTCATGTTTCAGTATAAGGAAAAACCCCGGAAAAACTCATCCCGGTAACTCACACTGACCGAGATTAGAACTAGGGACCTTTTGAACGCGAGGCAGACACGCTAACATCCACGCTATCGAGGTGGGCAGTTTTCTTTCTGTAAGTTTATATACATTTAAATGAACATTTCCCATGGTTTAAACGCCCACAAGACTATGAAAATTACCGAGAATTCTGGAGATATAAAGTGAGAGGGTGTGAAATATTTAATCACGCTAAAATATATTTTTATGGCATTTACAGATTTTAGTCTTATCTGTATCAATGTCTGTTTCAAAGTAAGAAGCATTTGGTGTAGCAAGCACCTTTGTTGTCGATGAACTGTACTGTATTTATGCTACTGTAAGTGTTGTTTTAATACATAAACATTCTTGGTTACTATAATAATTAATTTTTTTATTTGCATGAATAAATATTTCATCAGATCTAAAGTAATATTGATAGTAATAGAACTTAGTACTGTTCTATTTCAGAACAGGTATGCTATTCTTAAGCTAAACTTTATTATGTTTCACACTCTTTGTATTTCCTCTTTTGTGTTAGATAAATAAAGCATTCACATTGTCACTTTGTTATTTATCTTCGCCGCAATCATTAGCTTAACTCCTAGCTTTGTTTCTTACGTTTGCAATCAAATTGACGTTACTGTGCAGAACGAAAAGAAAAGAAAAGAAAAGAAAAGAAAAGAAAAGAAAAGAAAAGAAAAGAAAAGAAAAGAAAAGAAAAGAAAAGAAAAGAAAAGAAAAGAAAAGAAAAGAAAAGAAAAGAAAAGAAAAGAAAAGAAAAGAAAAGAAAAGAAAAGAAAAGAAAAGAAAAGAAAAGAAAAGAAAAGAAAAGAAAAGAAAAGAAAAGAAAAGAAAAGAAAAGAAAAGAAAAGAAAAGAAAAGAAAAGAAAAGAAAAGAAAAGAAAAGAAAAGAAAAGAAAAGAAAAGAAAAGAAAAGAAAAGAAAAGAAAAGAAAAGAAAAGAAAAGAAAAGAAAAGAAAAGAAAAGAAAAGAAAAGAAAAGAAAAGAAAAGAAAAGAAAAAAAAACACCATGATGCAAGCCATTTGCAAGCCTTAGCGACGACGGTAGACCCTTCCGCTTTCGTTACAAACGAAAATGTTCAAAAATAGACAAATTTCTCATTGCGAAAGAAGGTAGCGGTTCCAACGCATACGTGCTACTACCGAAATCTATAGAATTGTTCAGGAATTAGCAGAACTCGGTAAACAAAATTCGAAATGAACATTTTTCATTTTACACACACACATACACACACACAGACACACACACAGACACACACAGACACACACACAGACACACACAGACACACACAGACACACACACAACCTTGTTGTCGACGGGCCCTAAAACACCACACGCTCACGCTCACACACACACAGACACACACACAGACACACACACACACACACACACACAGACACACACACAGACACACACACAGACACACACACACACACACAGACACACACAGATATATATAAATAAATAATGACACTATTAGGCCTAATTATGTTTAAATAAATGTGAAATTAAGGCACAATACCCTGGTTGCATATGCCTGTGTACTGACTACGCCTCACCCTGCAGTAATTGATCCCATTATGACATGTATGGTGTATAAAGGTGGGGGAGGTAGCGACCAGAGCTAGGCCTTGGTCCTTGGTGCACTGCGAGTAAAAGAAACCCACCAATCATATCAATGGTAAACTTGAGGAATTCTGGCTTGCATTCCTTGAAGCTAAATTTATATTTTAAAGTAAGAAGACCTCAATTTTTTAAGGGACGAGAAATCGTTGTCGGATCATGTCATGACTACGAAGAAACGTATTTAAATTTAGATTGGGTTATTCACATATACAAGCTGTATATTTGTTTACATCTTATGGACAGCATAATATTTGATTTCCCTCTGAACATCTTTGCGTGTGACACGGTGACTGGGCAATTTCAGACGCAAATATTGTTTCTCGACTCCAAGCGTCTTTCACCAGCCTGACACCCCCCACAGGTTCAGAGTAACTCGAATCCAAGTTTGACAACCGGCGACTGCAACTGTTGGCAACAGAAACAGACGCTTGGGCAACGTGGGAAAACTTTACCTTCCTGTTTAGCATCTCTGGGCTGCCGATTTAATCCTTGCCTCTTCTAGCTTTTAGATTCAGAGCCATGATTTCGCAACGCGAGAAACAAGAACATTGTACTCTTATGTCAAACTGTTAAACTGGACATTTCAGATTTTTCTGTTGAAGGTTTTCTTACCTATAAAATTCACCTAATATATATTTTCCTCTTTACCTGCAGGAATCATTTATCCGTATAATACAACTTCTATAATATAATTTCAACTTACGAACTGCTTTTACTATCTACCATTGCTTCCAGCATATTTTTCATCCAACATGGCAGAAAATTTTATTCCCTTTTCTTAATAAGTTTCATAATTGTTCTTCTTTCTACCATTTTTTACGAAGCAGCTTTAATATCCATTTCATTAACTGGAGATTAAATGCATCATCTCGTAAGGGCTAAATTTACAAACTTCATCACCTTAGAAACGATTTTCAATATCAAAACAGATTTATACACTTTGGAAATGCCTGTCTATGGTCAATGATATACTGTCACTCAATAATACCATTTATTAAGCAATAGGTATAGGATCGTCTTTCTAAATTATGCGATTTTTATTAGATTTTATACTTTTAAGCTAACCAAAAATCCAGTTAACACTACACCATTGAGGCATTGCTTTTATCTTTCTAAAGATGATCTTCCATTATATTATGTGTGTATGTGATCCTTAGAAGTTTCTTCAGGCTTCCATCGGTACATACTTTTGACAAAAGTAAAATATTGGAGCGGTATCAGAGAGAAAATTTTGAATCTCAGCACAAATTGACCTGCTTTCTGTTGCTAATATAACGATAAATGATAATCCCTTCACTTGTTTAGAGATAAAAACACTTCTTAAGGGAAGTGGGATTTAAATTTTTCAATAAGAGGCATGTTGATGTAGTTTTCACTAATAATTTGATACATAAACAGTCGTCATAAGATTAGAATGTCTCATTTAAGTATACTCTTAACGGAAGATGTGAGACAAATACAGCAGCACATGGGAATGATATTACACATTAAACCTTATAAACAGGAAAACTTAGTTTCAAACTTGCGGCAGAGAATCACACATACTTGGCACAAGCCAAGACTAACAAATGATATTTTTTCAAATACGCTCCTAGGCGAGGTGGACAAGAATCGGAAGACAAAATCCCCATTCTGTTTTTGAAGGTTAACATTAGTAGAAATTCGGAGTTGCTCTAAAAACACTATATCCAATGAGACATGTGTATTCCGTATATATAGCCCATTTTTAATTAGACTCCCTAAGATGTTCATAATAGTAAAGCGAAACCACTTACTATCATGAGGAGGATATTCTTATGTCTCTGATTGGCTAAAGGTAGATACTAACCGATGCCTAATAGATGAAGGAAGGGTAGCAATGAACTCCAAGCCTGCCGTGCCGTGGCCTAGTGGTTAGACCACTCGACTCCCACCAAAGCGGCCTGGGTTCGATTCCAGCAACTGCATATGAAATTTGTGTTGGACAAAAACGGCGTTGGGGCGGGTTTCGTCCGGGTGCTCCGGTTTCCACCATCATCTCATTTCACCGGTGCCTATCACCTTATTACTACTGTGCCGCATGTAGTAAAAGCAGGCGTTAAACAGTACACAAAATAACGTATTCTACCCCAGCCAGTGAAGGATGTTAGTCTAATTACAAAATGGATTATAAAACCCAACCATCGTTGAGACAGGGAAGTCTTACGTCGACAGTGGTAGATCAAGCTACGAAATGTAGTATCAAATAACGTCTGCTGTAAGACAAAATAATAATACCTGGTGAGAGATTAAGGAACTTGTTAAATTCCAAAATAATCTGCAAAGGCATAATTGCGGTAGTACATTGTAGAAGAGAATTAGGGGAGGTTGTCGCATATGACGTGGAAGAGAGGATTGCTTACCTTTCGGATAGCACCCTCCTCAACTAACACATTTGAGTACGTAGGCACTTCAGCCAAAGACCGGCAACATACTGCTGCAGAGGGGAGCCGAAAATGTGTACGGAAGACAAATTTTGAAGCTTATTCTGGTTCTCAGTGCTTTGTGAAATAAACTTGAAGCATTTTTGAATCATTCTTTTAGATGTGGTATTATTGTCAGAGATTAAAGACGAAGTTTAAAATATAAATGAAGATTTAATAAGGTTACATATTAGATCAGAAAAGTAATATGATATTATTAAAAAGTATAATTAAGTTTATTGATAAATGACGCTTGAATCTCACAGAGGTGAACCCGGGTTCGATCCCAGGCGCCCGCATGTGAGATTGGAGGTGGACAACAAGGGGCTGGGGCGGGTTTTCATTCAATTAATTCTTCAGTATCATCCTTTTTTTCATCCAGTTCTCCCTCGTTCCGTTCATGTACTTCTCTCACTCTCATAGCAGGCATCGGGCTGATCACCAATCCTGGATTTCTCTATCTGATCCAGAATTGCGGTTCTTCAACCCGACGCCTTATGACATAAGGGGTGGAGCTCCCAGAATCCCCTAACACCACACTAGTGGTAAAACTAGTGAACTATAAGTTAAAGAAGACAAACAATGCAAGTCAATATTTGAGCACTTCTGTGGAAGTCAAGTGAGAAATATACGTTAAACAAGTTCAAAATTTAGAAAACGGATTTGTGCAAGATCTATGTAAACTTAAGAGAAATTATGGATAAGTAAAATATTAAATGAATTAAGCAGAGACACAGGTTAAGAGGGATGATAGTTATCAACATTGTTGGTTAACAGCAGTTAGAAGTTTAAATTGGTTAAACTTAAAGGGGACTTTATGCCAACTGCTAACAATGCTAACTTCGAGTGGCGCAGTGATAAATGTTAGTGGAATTAATTTCTTATGTATATATTTGTTTTATTTTTTTAGCTTACTAGGGTAGGGATATATTATGTGTACGTAATAAAAGAACAGATGTATTACTGAATATTAAGTGACAAACAATAAGTATGAAATACCTGTTCTAGATCGGGCAGTCATACCAGGTTGATATTTTGTGTATGTGTTTTATTTTATTTTACGAATCGTGATATAACAGTAACTCTCAAAGGAAGATACAGGTAGACAAAATGATTGTGGATTTCATTTTGTTTGTAAAAGGATAATATTGAGCTTCTCCTTATATTAGGTTTGATAATGAAAAAAGCCACTCTTTATGGGAATTCGGTTCAAAAGTGCTTTATGAGATGCAATTTGGTGGAATTTCAGCCCGAAATTGGCAGAGTGAACGTGAGGTTAATAAATTAACAGATCAATATAACCACATTTTTAATTAAGTGTCACTAAATATTATAAAATTGGCAGTATACCTAACAGCTAAAGCCCCGAGTAAAGTCAGGTGTTTATTCTAGTTAATTACATTTCTGAATATATTAATACTTTCCACATCAAAGGAAGTGTCTTAGGCAGAGATGGGACTCGAAACGCCGCTCTTTCTCTTTGGAGTTGTCACATGCTACCGAGTGGTGTGTGACGAGTGCGCTTTTCCGGAAGGAAGACATTTTCCCTACCCCTGCCTTAAGCCGTAATGGGAACAATCCAAAACAAACACAAGGAAAGGGAAACTAGGTGAACAGCACACCAATAGTGCTGTAAAACAAGAGAAGTGGAAGAAGAAATGACGGGGAATGGAGTTTAGAGATGAGATAAGATTTACAGCCTGGAGGAAACACCCAGGTACAGAAGCAACTTGTAGCATTACTGTCAAACCAAAATGTTCTCACCAAACAGACTACTTCCGATACAACTGAAGTTTACGACGAAGGTGGCTCGTTTAGCGCATGTATGCTGTATACAGAGCGAATAAAACCATGTATTCAGCTGCACCAATAAGTTATTCATCGACAACGAGGAGCACGTAATCGTAAAACTGACTCAAAATAAGGATCTTACTTTTACTGTTTATCACATCAATGTGCCCTTTTTCCTCATGATGTGGTGGGCACAAATATTGTTTAGCATAAACATTTCCGACTCCTTTATCCACTAAATGTTTGGGTGTAAGCCAAGGACATAGCAAATAGATTTTAGATAAACAATACTGTTTACAAGCCCAGTGATCTCACTCAACACCTCTAAAGTACATTAATACATTAACAGAATGTCCTTAGAAGACTGGGGTTGTGTAGGAAGCTGCTATGGCTCTATATGGTGATTCATACATTTAGATGCAATTAGTTCTTTTCGTAGAGTTAAGTTCTCACAATTTATGTATATTAGAAAACTACTGATAGTATTAATAATGCATTAAATTAATATGGCTAAACAACCACTATCAGCCTGTTGGATATTTGCTGAAGATTTGTCATTTTCTGAATAATACAAAATGGCAAATTATGTATGCCATTTACAAAATGTGAGAGCGTAAATATTATTAAATTTCCTAGGACATAAATGTTTTCAGTACCTCTTGCAAAATCTATGCAGTAATATTAGAAACTCATCTGAGAAAAATTGATTCAGCAAAAGTAGGTGTTCAGATTGAATATTTACTGACAACAAAAACTTAAAAAACATAGAAAATGTGCTCTGCTAACTTTCATCCAATTTATGTATTTTGAAAAAGCTTCCTTAGAGTTGAATGGAATAAACAATTTTAGGAACAAATTGAAACAGAAGGGTGTATCTTAACATTTGATAACTGTAATACAACATAAAGAGTAATAAAGACAAATAAACGCATAAGACAGCAGCGTAGTATATTGCATCCCTTTTCAATTTAATATTAACGGTATCATAATATTGGCAGATAATGTTAGGCTCAGACTTTACAGAAGGAAATCAACTTATAGAGACAATTTTAGGGATAGCCAGGCTCGCTTAGAAGATGATTTACAGAATGCTCTATATTAAATCATATTATTAACAATTCTTTTAATATATCAATTAATAAATTCAGAGTTTTAGCATTTACAAGTTTATTATCCTTTAAGAGCCAGAATAATTATGTATAGAATGTCTACGAATAGGTAAATCGTTTTACTTACCTTAGTCTGATTTCTTATATTTTAAAAATGACATTCTTAATAAACGTAGCAAATTTAACTGCATTCTTGTAAATTTTAACTAGAACAAATAAAAGGTTATATAGCCAGTCGAAATAAGATTTTTTAGAAGTGTGGCTAGCTCTTCATCATAGAGAGAAGTAAAAGAAAATGTCGCCCTTAAGTTTCCTTAGGATTGCATTTAGTATATGGTGGACAAGAGATTCAACGAGTATATTAGAACATGACATATGTATTATGTCGAATAGGATTGATGGTCCCACTTCAAACCATTGCTATCACTACGAACTGAAAAACAGACTACTGAATTATTTGCTTTAAAGAATTTATTTTATTGCTTTGACAGACATTCATAAATTTAAATAATGAAGTCAGCTTTCTTATAATGTTAAATGTTTAACACGTATTTAATGACTGATAATCTGTCATACTAAGAAATAACAGCAGTGTTTTAGTATAAAGGTACATATTTGTCAATTTTGTTTCTTGAAATGCGCTATTTCTCTCTTACACACACGCGCGCAGACACAGGCGCACACACACGCTGTTGGAGTTGCTATATGTAACTTTGGGTGGAATATATATTTACTCTGTCTGCATAAATCGAAATTAAAATTTGTTTAAAAGAAACGTAAGACATATGTTAGAAAATTAAAACAAATAAACCTTTAAAGTGAAATGTGGTGTTTAAACAGCTGAAGAAGAAAGCACTACCTACGCCTAAAGCACTTTCTTTTCCATGTTGGTTTTTCTTTCCATAAATCGAACTGTTCTCCTGTGGACTTCCCCTTTTCGTTTTTCAAATTTCTAGTAATGATGAAAGAAAAACAGTGTGTATGTGTGTGAGGAAACATGGAAAACCGGGAATAAGGAGAAGCAGAATCCCTAGGATCACGAGAGACTTCACCAAAGCGGACACAGTATGACGCAGGTGAAGTGAAGTGTGTGTGTAAGTCTATTTTTTTATTTTTTCTTTCTCATTATTGTTTTCTTTACCTGTGAGCCAATTGAGGCCTCTGATAACGAGAGACTTTATATTCAAGAATAAAGGCTAAGCTACTCTATTCCAAATTTTATTCCGCAAATTAACTTAATGTGTGTTAGGATATAGTTAGTAAAACATACTAGCATAG
The DNA here is from genome assembly GCA_030765055.1 of Mantis religiosa. NCBI lineage: Eukaryota > Metazoa > Arthropoda > Insecta > Mantodea > Mantidae > Mantis > Mantis religiosa. The sequence continues at coordinate 37,522,977 of CM060955.1, forward strand.
CTGCCAAAAATATTACTTGGTGTTGAAAAATCAAAGGGATTGTGTCTCTTCATTTTCAAATTTCTCCCTCGTGGCATTCAAATTACTGAAATATATAGTGGTTTTAGCGAAATAAACAAAAAGGTTACTCCTGCAAGCCAAAGGCTTCAAACGGGGCTTTTCCGAACTCTTGACCCATCAAATTTTCTCTCAGAATGCTAGGACTTCATAGGCTATTCATACAAAAGTTATTCTTTCTCTCTAGTGTTAGTATGTGTGAAATATATTATTTTAATGTAAACCATTTTAATTGTTTCAGAAAAAGAATTTCTTCTATCTGAAGGATAGTTTAGATGCATTTCAAATACATCTTCGTGTCACGTCTCAAAGGATGGCAGACTTTGATATCATCTTTGGTATACATTCGAATTTTATACTGTTTACAGTTACATGGAGTTACATGGAGTTTTTAAAACTTTTCCTTTAATATTTAAAGCTTATTCTTACCATATGTGGTGTAGGTTGATTATTTTTTGGATTATGGAAACAATAGCTTGGGTTTCTCTTTCTAGTTTATGAGGAAGAACAATATATATACACAAGCAGTGTAATGTGCATAGTATGTACACTATATGTCTGGCTGTAACCTGCAATCTCGGTGTTAAACTCGACGCAGGAGGTATAAAGGTGATGACGTGCTAGCAAATGTATCCTGTCGAGAATCGAGCCCTGATTACCAGGAATACCCACATCTATCTCGTGACGTCTATCCCCCTCCCTCAGGGCGCTTAATTACGACGTAGTCCGTTTGATCACAGCATGTGCAAGGTAGCATTATAACCTAATTTATGTCTCCATGAGAATTCACAGCGTGAAATCTATTATGTATATTTCGATATCGTCTGACTGAAGTTTACCTTCTCTATTAATATTCAGAAGTATATAACCTGACAGTTGCTTTATGCACTATAATGCGTAATTTAACACATATACATGTGACAGGATTGCAATGTGTGTGTGTGTGTGTGTGTGTGTGTGTGTGTACTCTCTCTCTCTCTCTCTCTCTCTCTCTCTCTCTCTCTCTCTCTCTCTCTCTCTCTCTCTCTCTCTCTCTCTCAAAAGTAAATGTACACCTTCCACGGGCCAGCATCATTTAGGCGTTTCATTACTAGAGGGTGTGAAAACGAAATCCGTCATGTTCGTAGATGTATAATTTTTTTGTTCCATATGTACCCCGCCTTAACTCCAATGGTCATATCGGCGGCCGTTCTCCTTTGGAACATGTCGAAGGAGTTATTCGTATTCCTTGGGTTTTAACCTTTAAATAAAGCACACATTCGCACTCTGATTCATACTTCCAGACTTTGCGGTATACGAGGAATTATCTTGGTCGGAGAAAACACCCATCTCCACTGCCGGGAATCGAACCCGAGACCCAGCACGGCAGGCTGGGTCTAACATGCTCTACCGACCAAGCTACGGGGCCAGCCATATGTATAATTGTATAGTTTCGTGGTCGCCATTTTAACCTGTTACTCACTTGGAGGGTTTCTTTGATTATATTAACCCGTTATGACCTAATAAGGGGACCATCACTATGCTCACACCTGTATTCGCTTGATAGTTCGGTGGGATCATCTCTGCTCTTTGTGAGGCCTGCACGCCAAAAATATGCTAGGGGGTATAGTTGGGAGTACCCAAATATGAGTCTAGAATACTTAGGAACATATAGGCATAACAACGCAGCATTGTAAGGGAGGGATTGTTTACCCTTGACAGGCAGCGGTCTAAACTTGGCATACGTAAGGAGCGCCGGCATGAGCTCATGAGGGATGTCCAGCAGCTACTTGCAAGTGGTCGCAAGCAGCACATTTCAGGCTTCAGTTTTGGACGTTGCAGTTCTACTCTGTAGCAGATTTTTTTTTGTGCACAGGCTGCACATAGAGCAGAGATGCTGCCATCGAACTCTCAAGCGAATTCAGGTATGATTCTAGTGATAGTTCCCTTGTAAGATTATGTATCACAAAGCAAGTAGCAATTATTTTGCAGCCTAGCTATTAACTACATGGCGTCGGAGACCGTGCAAGTAAACGGAAAAGCCCTTTGAAATAGCATTTTAACATAACCAATATCTATGTTGCGTTTAAGGTACGTAATGTCAACTGCTCTCGTAGCTCAATAACAAAATGTGGGCTGTAACAAGCGGCACGAGGGTTCACAGTTCGAACCACTGCGGATGTAGCAGTTCCCATCGTATCATAGTGAAGGCGGTTTTATTTATCGACTAGCACTTGAGATGATATAATATAGACTTTTTTGGCAACTGAGATGACTAAAGATTACGGGGGGGGGGAAATTAAAAATTGGAATAAGGAGCACATAGTTTAAGGATCTATGTATAACAGTAGCGACAATGACAGCGAGTCATCTTTCTGTGACAAGATATTGCTGATGAAATGCTTTTACTTTATGCCTTCCACTTGATTAAACCACCTTTATAGTAATTATTCCAGATATACAGATTGATTGCCCTAGAAAATTAAGTTACTTTACCATGTACTTCTTATAGTTGAGGTTATGTGAAATAGCAGAAGTGCAGTGATTAATTTGTTTATTTTGTAAAATATTTCAATAAGTAAAGAAGTAGGAGTATATTTAAATACATCAACAATCATGGAGGTTATTTCCAATTATATCCCGTGCAATTATAGCTGCATATAATAATTAATCACCTAACCTTTCATATCAGATACAGGTAGCTGGTGCTTCATTTGTGTTCCATTACTTACTAATAATTTTCTGCTGTAGTAAGCATTTAACAAGCGAATGCAGCGTTATGGCGCTCTAGGTCAATATGCCTGGTTTCTTTGCCAGGTAGTTAGCTGTATAGGGATATATAGAAAGAAACAAAGTAAAAAATTATCATTCAGAATGAAGTGGATCTGACTGTCTTTTAGCACAGCACTTCAAATTAGTTTTATAAATTATGGAATGCCTTAAATTATGTATTTTAAGCAAAATGTAAGAGCCTGGAAATAAACATTTAAGCAAATGTTTTAAAGGAAACGATACGTAAAAGGGCAGATTTCCTTAAAAATCTTCAGGTGTCATTCGTGGAAGGTGCTGGAGTTACACATCTAATTTTGTGCTTTTTGAACACTTTATTACTTGTGCTGTTCGACGTACAATACATTACTTCCTATCGTAGATATGTAATAGTAAGATTGAAAATAACAAGAAATAGTAGAGACAAAAGATCAACGCTGCGAGAAGGAGAAAAGAAGCACAGAATACAAGAGTGGGTGAAAAACAAGACGTGGTGTAAACAAATGAATGAAGAACTGGAATGCTATTGCACTAGTAACAGCCACTTCTTAGCTTACGAAAAGAAAGAAAGGAAAATGTACGATGATTTGCTTTTTACAGGGTAAACATTGTGACGGTCTAGGAGCCAAAACAGATGATGGGGAAAGCGGAAAGGGAAGCCAAGTGTGAAACAGCACACTCACCGAAACCCTTTCGTATTTCATTCTCGTGACACGTAGAAAGCGGTTTCTTCTCGTACAAGAGATACTTTCTGGATTAGCTCTTTTAGGTGAATCTTTTTACGTTTTCTGCTATACAAACATAAGTGGTTTAAAACCTTCTAAATAATAGATAAAATGTATTAGAAAAAGTATGCGCACCCAAGAGTGATAATCAAAAAATGGAAGTCGCTTAAATGATTTTTTATTTTAATATAGAATTGTAGCAAGGATGTGACATGATGATTTGAAAGAAAGCTGCTCTTTGCATGAAAAGATTTCTTAGTTTTATCCATTAAAATGGCTATTAACGATTTTTTTATTTAAACATCATAATAATTAAGACATTGTATAACTAATAAATTATATGTTGATTTTATCTGTAAGTATAATACATTGTGAAGCTCTTTTGAATGAATGGAGTATATTTAAGTAACTGATAAACTTTAAGAGACAAAGAGTTGCTGTACGGAAATAGAGATGCTATTCAATGTTAATGTTTTCTTCCTTTTCGTAGCATTAAAAATTCTGAGGGGTGTGTCACTGTGGATTTCTATATTTCAGCGTTTACTTCGGTTTGTTTCTGGTAATATCACTATAGGATTTCTGAGTTTAATGTATAACGTTTCAGACTCCTATATTCCCCTTTGTACCCATTAAGGTATCGCACAATGCAACTCTTTCTGCAAAGTTTTATCTCGACTAAATAACTACGCTTTTATAAAAGCATACAATATTGGAGACAGAGTAACACATAAGATAATTTATACCTTTTCCTTTTTTAATGTATGGTTTATTTAACGCCACAAATTGTTTTTCCAGTGTATGTTGTTTGGAGAGGCAAAGTAAACCTTATTAGTCGATCAGATACTCCAACTTGATAAGGAACAAGAGATTTAATTACAACTGTTGAAGAGTCAGTGGCGTTGATATACACAGAATTCTGCTACAACGAGATACTCTCGTCAAGCATTTACGTGCTTGCCTGTCTGACTCAACAGTATCGATTTGTGGAACTCTATTGGAATTACACGACTGGCTACCAAAACCTGTCCATCTACAGGGGTGTTATCTCACCACTGAAAATCCACACGTAAAATTCCATTCCAGCTATGCTTAAAGCTCCACAAATGAAACTCCTCTTTGATTAACTAGAACTGGACAGTGAAATTGTCTTTTGGTTGTACACGTCATTTTCACAGCTCGGTGAATGGAATGCAGATAGATTGGTATCTTGTTCGCCATGCGTTTGAAAAATGTCCATCTGCTCAGCTTAGCTTTTAATCAGAGTTGTGTGTCTGCCACAGAAATAGGACATGCAATCTCCCTGGTAAGATAAATTGGAGCACTTCTTTCAGACATAAGGCTGCTTGCTACTAATCATGCTGAATTTAAATATGGTCGGATTCGATGTCGATCTTCTTACCACCTCGAATTATATTGCTTGGGCTGATTCGCCTGGAATCCCTGCTTCAAAATGTATCTGCAGCTTTCTACCCTCAAACTCTAGGTGAAGTTTTACACTAAGTTTCGGCATTTTCGACTGTACATACGAAGTATTCCTGTGCATAAACATTGCGTAGTCAAGCACAATAGAAGAGGAATCAGAAATCAGATGTAGAGGAAATGTTATATCCACCGAGTTGATTATTTCGTTTTGTCATATGTCCTAACAGAAACCTAATAATGTTTCTTCCGAATTCTTAGTAGACAAAGTCAGGGAAGTTGGATAGTAAATAAATTAAGGTTTGTGGAACCCTAGGGACTTAAAATCGCATATACTTTCAAATTTATTTTGATAAAATCTCTGGAATGAATTTGGTATTTATTCGGGTATCCATTCAATGTTTTTTTCGTTGTACTTTTAACAAAGGAGCGCATAACTTTCTATTTATCACCTTGTTAGATTCAGATTATTTCAGATAGGATTTTCCAGTAAAATTGTTTATATTAATTTAATATTTTATATCGTAGTTGCAAAGAAGGTGCAAGTTAAAACTAAATCAAATGACAATCGCAGGGTGCATTAGGACATACTCCATGTAATATTTGTGAATAATAACATCAAGCCAATAAGTTTATTTGAATATCACTCTTCACTTATTCGTAACTCAAATACACGAATAATGGACCTGAATTCTGATGCAGCAACATACCACCTTCCAAAATGCTTTCTACATTGCCGGTCCAGATTTAATCGATGTCATTGCATTTAGCTCTGACGTCACAACGAGAAAAAGTGCACTTGAACAAACATCTTGTGGTTTGCACAGAAGTATAACGGCTTTCACATGTGCGAAGCTTTTTATTTTTATCTAACAGGACACTAATTACCTTTACGGTCATTGCTCAGTTGGTGCAGTCAGCTAATGGTGTGTACTTAAGGCAGGTATTAGCGAGATGTGTATGTTTACATTGATTCAACACGGGATGGCAATCACACGTAATTCCATAGTTCTCTATAGGGAGTGTTACAGTCCCCAGTCAATTTACTGATACACTTATTGGTAAAACCTTACAGGAAGTGCCACAGTCACAAATCCCATTAGCTTCATAATTAATAAAGCATTACTCAGTTATAATAATAGTTAAAAGCGACACGATTTTACAGAGTCTAGAAAACAGTGACTAAATTACATATATTTATTTTTAAACCTCAAATTAATTTACGATAAAACAGCATGATAGAAGAAAAATACTATACTGGTATTATAAAATGATATATTTATTTAAAATAATTAAGCTCCACAAAATTTACCTCAGCGGAAACAAGTTTTCCTGACAAATGTTAGAGCATTTATTCAACTACTAAGGTAATGTGAGGCCAGCGACCCGTATTCGAAGCCCAGTTTATTTAAAATACCTAGCAGAGGCTTTAATTCAAAGCTCATGCGTATTCAGGTTGAATGCCACGCAGCTTTAGAGCTTCAAGTATGTGTAAGTGTGTGCATTACTAAAATTCCTAAATCCTACAATTTTCAACCAAAGTTATTCAAATTTATTTATGAAGCTGAATTAATAGCTTCGTATCAATATTCTGTTTTCATGTTTTTTACTAGGCATGTTGGGAACTTTTTATAATATTTCTATTGGAGGTAGATACAACTTTGTAAAATAAAAATATTAACACATTAAGATGTATTAATATTTGTGAGTGCTCTGGCTGCTCTGAAAAATATTAATATTACATTTATAACGAGCTTCTAATATTAGATGTTTAAGAATCTTAACTAATCCGCATCTACAAGCGTGTATTAATATAAATAGGTTATGAAAACAATATAACGAGTTGTTCTTTATTATTCGAAGAAAATTGAGGAATAACAACTTCGGGGGATAATTATGAATACAATAAAACGTAAAACATCTAATTCACGAATAAACATGTTTTAAAAGCTGTACCTGATAATACATTATAATGACACAAACGTATATCTAATAAGATGGCTTTTAAACTTAAAAATAGTTGCATTTATTAAAAACTTAACACTCATGAATATAAGCATTTTGAAAAACCCGGAACAGTTACTATCACAAAAAATTAGAGATAACAAAGACAGATTGATTTTTTCTGTAGCTTCCGTGATAATTTCATATCTGTAACATAAATATTTAAAAAGAGCAGGTTTTTATGTATAATGTCGATATGCGGCAGCACTCTCGTATTGGTAGGTTGGTAGTAACGCTCTATTTTGCAGATCCTACGTGCATTTCGCATACCGGACAGTGGATGTGACGCGGGAGGAGCAGTAAAGCGCAATCAAATTCTGTTTTCATTTAAACCATACCCCCCTCCCCCAAGGGCCTACTTATGTAGGTACGGGAATTGGCGATCCCGGGGTCCCGATTCAAACTGACACCCTTGATGTGGGTTCCTCTTAGTGGTGACGGGTCAGACAAAACACCCACCCACGTGCAGGCCGTGCGTGGGGACCCGAGTTGGTGGAAAGGCTTGTCCTGGTGGTTGAAGGATGCGTATCTGAGCTCGTACCAGTGTTCTTCTGAATTCGGGGAGGGTGCGCATTTCTAATACACTACTTTGGATTCTGCTTCGCCTAAACGGGAGGTTAGGGACTAATCCGCCTCTAATCAATTGGCCAGGACTAGGTGTTGTACCGAACTCCAGGGTGAGTGGGACGGCGAGCTCACTATATCCCCTGTGTAGCCCTGTCATCCCAGTGGGATGACCTCTTTTTGAGCTCCGTGAAGGGTGGAGAGCACTAGGGGATGAAACTTAGTCCATCTGTTATGGTACACCCCTCTATTAATAAAATTATTAGCAAAAGTGGAAAGGAAATAGCCGAGTATAGTGCTCCTCGCTATTTAGTTACTTATAGAGCTGAGGAAGTTCGGAAGTTTAGTACCGTGAATCCGTTTGTAATTCAGAAGGGCTTAGATAGTATTACTGGTTCAGTGAAGGCATGTACTAGATCTCGCAATGGCACACTCCTGGTCGAAGCAGTTTATTCGACACGGGCTGCTAAAATCTTGAAAGCCAATATGCTTGCGAGCTATCCGGTGCGCGTTGAATTGCATAGGACTCTGAACTCCTCGCGTGGTGTTGTAAACACCAGCGCATTGGATGGTATGTCCAATGAGAAGATTCAGGAAAACTTGGCGGAACAAGGTGTGACTAATGTATATCGAGTTCACTGCAAAGAATGAGGGGAACTAGTGCCCACTCGCACCCTGTTTCTTACCTTTGATCGGGTAGAACTCCCGAAAAGGATTCAGGCAGGGTATGAAGCTATTGAAGTGAGCCAGTATATTCCTATTCCACTGAAGTGTTATAAATGCCAGCGCTTTGGCCACACAAGTGATTCATGTAATGGAAATGTAAAGCATGACACTGCATGCACTTCACCCGCAAAGTGTGTTAACTGCAGTGGTAATCACTCAGCAGACTCCAGAGAATACCCCAGTTTTATGGAGGAGAAGGCGATCCAAGAGATCCGGGTAAGAGAGAGGGTATCGTTCGTGGAAGCCCTGAAACTCTTGCGTATTCGCCAGCCTTCTGTACCTAGGACCGTTATTTATAGTGCAGTTGCAGCTAAGCCGGTACCTAGACGTGAAATCGCAACATAAGCCTGCGAAATAAATGGGGAAGTAGAATCCGAAATATCAATTACACCAAGATCACAGCCAAAGCAACAAACACCAACACAAACAACAATGAGCGCGCCAACCAAGTCCAGTCCTAAGAAGAAGGTTTTAGCCAAGTCACCGCTGAAAGCACCTACTGCAAGAACAAGTGAACCGGTAGTACATAACGTATCGCCAAGGAAATTTAAAACCACTTATGACAGAACGGACATCTTCAAGGTAAATAGTAAGAACAGTGAAAGGAGAGCTAGCCAGCACGAAAGTCCGCGAACATCTCCGTCCACAACATCTGAGGACGCATCTGGAGAGGACACCGATCGGCGACTTTCATCTTCGCCGTCGCAGTTTCCGATTCTGCCGAGAGACTGGATTCGAAGTCACCAGTGCGTAAGCCGTCCTCTTCCATTGACGATGTGGAGCGGGTGGATCCTATGCTCACTGTCCAAACGACAGTGAGGAAAAGGCAGGAAAAACCTGCTGAAAGCCCTAGCCCTGCCCCAAAGAAAAGGAACAAATTGGTTTGACTACCACTGGACAGGTAGCTTTTGTCCTGGCAAGTTGATATTAAAAGTGTTATTTTTATGCATTTTGCTATTTATTTGGTACTTATAATTTTTAATTGTTTTTATCCATTTGAGCTTATTTATTTTGTTGTCATTTTATTTTGTTCTGTTTTTAAAATTTTGAGTAATTTATATCTGGCTATTGCCATGAATTAGTTTATTGTAAGGGCGCTGATGACCAAGCAGTTGAGCGCCCTTATGCACATATCATCATTATGGTTTAAACCATACAGCCACCAAAACTTATGAAAATCTGAATAAAGCGTACAGTAAAGATGCACTACCTCGTGGAACAGCGTTTACGTGGTTCAGGGACTTCAAAGAAGGCCGACTTGTTAGTGTTAAGCAAGGTGGGCCTGCTGTTTTGGCCTCTGCTGTGACTGAAATCATTATCAACACAGCTGCTGTGATTGTCCGAGAGGATCGGCGTACATTAGGTAACCTCAATGAAGTGTTGAGAATTTCATATAGTAGTCTGTTTACAATTATGCACGACCATCTCCATATGACTCGAGGTTGTGCTCGTTGGGTGCCACGTCTGACTCCCGAACAAAAGGCTGTGCGAGTGGAGACAAGCCGTGAGGTGCTGCGTCTCTTTGCTGATGGAGGGGATGAATTTTTAAATCAATTATCACCGGAGATGAGTCATGGCTGCATCATTATGATCCTTAGGGAAAACAAGCCAGCACAGTGTGCAAATCGCCAGTTTCTGCAACACCAAAAAAGGCAAAAGTTGTTTCATCTGCAGGGAAAGTGATGGTGATTACATTTTTTGGCTGTAAGGGAATGATTTACCAGCATGCAGTTCCCCCTCACACTACTGTTACAGCAGCATACTACACATCAGTATTGGCTACACTGAGGAAGCATATTGCAAAGAAACGACCAGAGCTTTCTCGGACTGGGTGGTAACTTCATCATGACAATGCATGGCCTCACGTCGCAAATCAAGTCAAATAGTTTCTGGCTCGATTCAACATTACCTGTGTACCACTCCACCTTATATCGATGATCTTCCAACCGCGACTTTTTTATTTCCATCACTAAAGGCGAAGCTTAGGGATATTCGACAGCACTTCTTCAAGGACTGGCAGAGACGCTATGAAAAGTGAATTGAAGTAGGGGGGGGGGGAAACTTCTTTGAAAAAGATCATGTAAACATCGTCTTTGTGGATCAGCCCTCTTATATTTCTATATATAAGTGCAGACGTAAACATTTTATGGAGTAACTGCATATATTCATTTGCTAATGTGAATCATCTACCGCCATTGCTTACTCCATTTGTATCTCTCTGTATGAAAAAAGTTGGTTATGATATTTAACTTTTATGCAAAGGACTTAATTGAGCTGAAATTAGACGTTATTCAAAATCAGTTTTTCAAAAAGGCTTTTGGATATGCTTTTAAATTTAAATATATAACATCGAATGTTCTCAGGTTGAATTGTGGGTAGGTCTGCACCTAACGGATTTTGTTTTATTTTAGTTTTGTATCTCGAGTTAGGTCAACATGTAAATACATTTTGCATATATTTCGGGTTGTTTGGACTGCGCTTAATACTTCCGTCCGCATGCGGTATACACATTTATAGTTAACGAAAGAAGGGATTCAAGGAGTAAGGAACTGTCCGTTATTCGAAAAAAATACTTAACAATCGTCTCGCTTATAACCAATATTTGGAGCTTCATCTTTAAATAGTAAAGCATGTTGAAATATTTGGATATTGCAAAGATTCCCTGAGCATTATTTAGTATCCCTGTGGTAGCTCAAAGCCACACATGCCACTGCGAAATACCACTCCGATAGGAAATTAGAATACAGTCACACCATGGGCTATAATTGACCAATATGAACTGAAAATCACACATTTAATCACAATTTACACAGGGATTGTAGCCACATTATTACCAGAGACCACCATCTTTAGCGGAGAGCCCTGTGCTATTAGTATTACTGACGCCGTGCTCGTTAGACAACCCTTCTATCTCCGCTGTGTTGTGGTCTGCCTCTTCAATATGACACAGGATCAGCGTGCTAATGGGAGATAAGAGAGGGGAATGGAAACTTCACTGGTATTCAATTCTTTGCGTAAATGCTACGTTCCTCTGACTGCGTGTCAGATAAAATAAGTGTTTAATGAACTATTATTTGCTTTAAACTGAATTTTTAATTAGATTTCGCCAATTAGAATCACAAGCTTGTATTCTTTGCAAGACGTGTATAAAAGTAAAGGTGCCAAACTGAATTTATTAATAAAAAGCTTATGAGTTACATTCACAGGGGTTTCTATGTCTATATTTCTGCAAAATATTCTCACAGGCAGCTTATTCTTATATCTCATTATATATCAAGACATTTATAGTCTTTGTTTGTAGTTATGTTATATCCAGTGTTTCATTTGTGGTTATAACATTTTATAAATATCCTGATGATTGGAGAGATGCACACTCCCGAAACGTTGATAGATAATCTTTTCACCTGGCTGGCTGCCATATTAAACGTTTGTAGAACTTTAATTTCTAAATGAAACTTCGCTTTAGGTACCAGGGAAAAGGGACTTAAGAAACCAACATGCTGTTCTTCATTAATTAATATTGACTAAAACGGATTATTAATTAAAATAAAAACAAACTGAATATTCTTTAGATGCTCTACATTTACTGTACAGCAAGTTCCTATCTTTCTCTACGGTTTTAAGTGTATGTAAAATTCATTCAGAATGAAGAATACTGAAAATTTAAGCCATACATGCAATATATCATGCAAACCATATGCTATTTCAATCATCCATTAGAACCAATTTTTCAGAAAATAAAATCGTCGTGGCACCGTTTGGAAGAAGCGGAAGTTAAATACTAACTTCAAAGACTTTCCGTCTTTGAAGTATGTTTAGACATCCATGCGCGCGTACATGCACTTTTCTTACAAAAGTAATTTTTTTTAGGTTTAAGCAACCTCAAAACTAGCATTTCCGGTGAAATTTCGATATTGAAATTGGGTGGAACGCAATGACAGCCTGGTCGATATGCCTGACAGGCAAATAGAGTAAGGAAAGAGATTCTCTTGTTAACGGTTCACTATTCACGTTACCTTGTTAGCAATATGTTTAGTTAGGACTGAGATAGAGTTTATGCTAACTTTTACTTGGTCTATCACGTAATGGTAGACACTTCCCCAACAATTGGTTACAGACATTTCAAAGCAAATGTTTTGAGATCTCTTGAATCCAAGTAAGGCAGTTTTGGAGCAAAGGTCTCTCTGTGTGGGTGGTAGTGAATAGAACAACTCAAAAAGAGAAGTCGGTTAACTACCAAACGTAGTAATGAAATTCAGCAACTTTCAAGGATGCTACACAAAGCATTTGAAGAAACGTCCCAACTTCCCCACGCGAAAATACTCTATACAGAAAAAACATTTTAAAAAATTTGATTTTTTTTTAATGGCTCTGACGATTGTTGTTAAAATACCATGACACACTTTATCAAGTTAAATGTACATTGAGTTTTATGCAACGTGTATCTGAAGTCCTCTTTATTTTGAAGAAATCTAGCATACATGGTAAACCGTAAGAGATAAATATAATTTTAACCAAAAAAACAAGTAAAATTTGGTTAAAACATGTTCCTTATATCAAATAAAATATTTGTTGGATATAACCATTGAAGTATTCCGTGTTATAGCTTTCAATTTTAAAGTGCTTTACTTTTTTCAAATAAGCAGTTCTTAATTGTTTTTCTTTTTCTTTTTTGTCCTGTTATAAAGAGAATGGAATTTCAGTTATCAATAAAAACATAGCGACCAGTTCCTGAAAGAATTGCCTTATTTAAGCCTACTGTGTTTCCCTGTTACCATTGTATCTACAAGCACAGGTAATATTTCTAGCAGTGTTTAACAAGCGTCATATGACGTAGATACAAGAATACACGTGGCAATAGTAAGAATAGTTTTTACAAAGAGATAAATGTATAACAAGTACTTTTTTCCCTTCCTTTTAAAATTCTCTGCGCTGACCAGGCAGTTTGCAGTGCTTTTAGGCCAACCTTTACGCCCTGCATTGTCCTGTTACTTATTTTTACTATAAGATAAATGTATCATGAGATATTTTTTGGTAATTTTGGAAATAATCTTGCTATCACACAACTGCTTTAGCTAAGAGCATAATTTGATTTATTAGTTTGTATGCAGAACATAACCTTTAGTTGTTTGAATTCTATGTGAACCTAGAGTTCTTTAAGTTAGAGCTTAAGTCAATCTTTAAGGAGAAAGGTAGTTTGCACGTACCTACGTCACTGAAAGCTAGACTTTTCCTGTGTGAGACGGAACGGAGGGTTGCCTAGCAACCAACAGGGAGATTTCCTACCTGCAGGCTGACTCTCCTCCTAACGGATATGTCCATGAGAATTAATGGAATCTTCCAAGTTTAGAGTTCACCGTTATAAACAAGTGTAAGCTTTAAGATTCTGAAAACTTGTTTAAAGGTCATAGTCCCTGCAGTCTAGGGAACTGCACCTCATTAACACGTTCTGCATCACAGTGATGCATGCTTAACTTGAAACGCGGGCGTGTCCAGCTGTTATTTCACAAACACTCTAGATAAAATTTACTCAACTTTAAGAGAAAATGTTTCTTTTCACATTATACAGGTTGTAAGAGAATAAATGATGATGATTAAGAGCTTACTTGGATGCAGATACACGTCTACTTTTCTTTATATAGTGTTTTATTTGTCGGGCCCAAATGACCTCACTGTCGAGTGACCCTGAAACATCACTCACTCACTCACTCACTCACTCACTCACTCACTCACTCACTCACTCACTGTTTTATTTGTATAGCCTCCTATAGCATCTACAATCCTATTGAGGCGTGACTATTATTTGTTTTAGTCATTCTGGTGATGTCGTTGGGTTTTTTATTAAGTTTTACTTTCTCTACTACTATTTCTCAAAAGGAAATCGTTTATTACATTATCTTTTGACTATTAAAGAGAATTGGAATTTTAAAGCATCATATGGTTGCCAGCATTTAAAGTTACTTTACAGTCCCTTCAGCCTGCTATATTCAACTATTCCAATTGTACCTATTAGGAAATATGACACAAAACAGTTTCTGAAAACAGAGAACGTAGGATTTTGCAGTCGACAAAAGTTAAGTGCTGTGGCGAAGGGTGGCGTGATGTTTAGGGAGGCGGCTCCTGTATAACTTCAACCAATGGATTTGAGGTGGATATTCTATAAATGTCATACTACGCTTCGTACCTGGTCTGCTGGAGATAAATCTTCCAGACAACTGGAAGACAGCTAAGTGGCGATCTTCAGCAACTGGCATCGGAGGCCAGAAACGTCAGAAACAAAGCGAGCCTAGAAGGGAGCACTACCAAGGAGAAGCCACGGTGCTTCCACAGTCATCTGGATTGAATCCAGTCGGCGGAGAGGGCTCTCGGAAATATAGCCTGCAAAAATCCTGTCTGCGGTAAAATTCCTTTGAGAACGGGCATACAACAAAATCCCTGACTGATCTTGAACGTCCAGTCCAGTCAACACTTCAAACGCAATGCAGCCTTCTCCGGGGAGATTTAGACCGTGGCACTGGAAATGTTCACCGCAGTTGTGAACTAAACTACGCGTATCTCTGACCATAACTTCGGGTTAAATTTCTGGAACTTATCTATTTTTTTCTGGATTAACATGAACTGTTATTCTTTTTCCTGCTTCTAATAATTTGCACAAGAGTAGTGAAAGTCATGCAAGTGCAACACGTCAGATTTTTATACTAAACATACACACATTATCTCCCACTTTCATACTCTAATATTCTGCGGATGATAGGAAATAATGCTTGTCAGTCATTTGAATAATGAAATGTTCACTGCCAAACGATATTTTGGAATTCGCTGTTTTGAAACAAAATAACCACTTATTACACTCTATATAAGAAGTACAACATAGCTTTTATCCTCATTTCAGAGTATTAAAACGAAATTTCATATCTGGATTTGAGTATGCACAATTCCTTTTTATATGTTCCATTAAAAGTTTTCGAAGTAGGAGTATTTATATGCTCTCCATCATACTTGTTTTGGAGTCATGTACCACTATTGCACACGGATATTCTACGATTAGAAGTGGTTACTTCTGGTTCCTGGAATTATATTAGCTTGTCATAATAGCAAAGACGATTATATTAGCAGAAAATATTAATATAAAAATAAAGGAGATTACATAAAGATATTTTGTCAGATTTGTATACAGGAATAATTTTCACTTTCTCTACTATACTAGATCAGTGAAGAATTCCAACCAAAGCTCATATCGAGATTTAACTGGAGGAATAGATTTTGAGGCTACAGCATTTTTAGAAAAACCATCTGCACACACATTTGTGGGTGTGTGAGAGAGAGATCGACTATGGTACTTTAAAATCGGCGCAACTGTGACATTAATAGGTACTACAAAGTAAAAAACAAAGGATTATTTGCATTAAATAGAAAAAGAAACTTACGTTCCCTAGATTTTCTCTACTCTTTTCTTCTAGAAACTGTTGTTTAAAAGGAGTTAGCATCTATCTGGTCGAGATAAACATTTGCAGAAATTGTTTTTATACATATTTCGTTATAGGTGCAGTGGAAATACTGTCGATGTCAGTGATAGTACAAAGTAGTTCTGCGCATACTAAGCAACATTGAACACATCCGATAATAGAACCCGGACTCCTTGCAGAGAAAGCTGATGCTCCACATGATCTCATATTTGGGGTAAATAATGTAGCTCACATTTTCACGCAGAAGCTGCTTTTACATGGTTTGCGTGGTGCAATTGGTCAGAATTTTAAAACATGAAAAAGTACTCCAACTGTACATATTTCACTGCAATTAAGATATTTTTGGACAGGTATTCCCATATCGGACGACAGGTGGATATGATGGCCATATTTTACGGCAAGCTGCTGCCGTCTGCTTCACGAGCATGATGTAAAGCTACAATTTGTAGTTGTCATGACTACCCAAGAACCGTGATGCAGCAGGTATGAGTAATACCCACCTTGCTTCGTGTTTGATATTGATTCAACTTCTCGCTACGTCACTCCAAGGTCCCAGCCCTTAATGTTATCAACCAGCATTTGTTGTCCAGTTAACGGAATCACATAAATAATAACTAATGTTGCTGTTGCACTTATATCGCATTGAAATGTTGTGATTTCTAGACTGATTCTGGGTCACTACCTGACTATCCCGTTCCTCTTCAAATTAAATAAATCAACAGAGTAAAAATTATTACTTTAATGTGCAGAGAGAACAATTAAATTGTATTACAATTCACTTGTTTATTTCATATTTTTGTAAGCTTTATAAATTACATCCTTCTATCGGATTTTATAACTGATATTTAGAAAACTAATTTTACATTCACATAATAGAGAAACTATTGTGGTATAATCATTAAGTTGCAATGCAAATGGGTTTTTACGAGCTGCTTTCAAGTTATAACACCTAAGGCCTGGGACCAGATAGGAGCTTCTGGATCTTTTAAAATATATTTGGACTCATTGTGAATGCGTGACAGACATAGCAGTACTGTACATTGCATGGAATTCTAGTAGCAGCGACGAGACTTAGGACTGTTTTTGATACTTAGAATGGAGACGCATTCATTGCAAGAACAGCGTGTAATCATTAGTTTTCTCCATTTAATGGGGTGACACCTATTGAAATTCTCGCCAGTTGAGTGAGGCATGTGGTGATGGTACCATGGATGTATCTAATGTGCGTTCCTGGGTGCGACAGATAAATGAAGGCAGAACATCCTATGACAACACACCAAGACAGTCACGGCCTCACACCAGCCGGTCTGACGACATGATCCAGCGAGTGGAGAACGTTGTTTTGGAGGATCGCTGATTGAGCGTTGCAGACATCGCCTCCAAAATTGTTATTTCCACGGGATCTGTGCACACAAACCTGCATGCAGATCTGAAAATGCGAAAAGTATTCTACCTTCATTGAACTGTCACACCCACGAACGCACATTAGACACATTCATGGTATCAACACCACATGCCTCACTCAACTGGTGATGAATTTCAATAGATGTCACACCATGAAAATGGATAAAACTAATGATTACACGCTGTTCTTGCAATCAAAACGTCGCCATTTTATTTAAAACAGTCCTTACTCTCGTCGCTGATACTAGAGTTCTATGCCCTTTACAGTGCTACCATCTCTGTAACGCATTCACAAAGAGTTCACGTGTATTTAAAAGAAAACAGAAGTTTCTATCTGGTCGCCGTCCTAAAAAAATAGGAGGTGTTATAACTCGAACGGACGTCGTATTTACGGAGGATAAATGACAAAGTCAGAAAACTGGATATTTTAATTATCTTTCTCATTAACGCCTCAGTCTTTACGACTTTTGAAATTAATTAATCAGTTATCTATCTTAACATTTAAGTATTACAAAACCTGGTAAAAAATCCTGGTACAGGTTACAAAACCTTTATATAAAATCTGGTGTATCAAATTCATGTTTTATGTCAAGGAATAAGGTATATATTGAAAATTGTTGATCCACAGATTTGTTTTGCCAATTAGCATTGCAGTGACCTGCTTGAAAAGTCTTATGCATATCTCCATATTCAACACTCCGTCGTAGTATTGTGCATATTCCAAAATTGTACAGTTTACAACTTTAGGCTACATTTATTTGCCTTTACCTTGTTGCTACCTTGGCTTACATAACACCGTGGTCTTCTGCTCTGCCAGGTAGCTCTTAACCTCCATGCCACCTTGTTACTTAATTAGTCCCATTGTTTCCCCTCATCTTCCTTTCTAATATTCTTTACATTTCTGGCCCATTTTTCCTTTTACTTCTGCAAGAACTCGCCAATACTTCTTACCTTCTTTTCCTCCCTGCCCGTTAACATTTGTATAGTCATTTTCCCTCCCAAACCTTTTTCTCTCCACATTGCAACCTCCTCACATTGTTACATTCTGTTCTGTATGCTTTCTTTCCCCCCACACAATTCAAAAATTCCCTTTAGGGACCTCTTATCCCTCTTAGAAATATTGTTCCTGTTCTCATCCAAGCTAACCCTTCTCTCTCTTGCCAACTGTAGTAATCTACATATGCTTCTCTTCCCCAATTTCTTTTTATTTGCTTGTAAAATTGTAAGGATTTCATATTTTCTAGGCTTTCCCATATTTCCTGTCTTTCTATATCTTCTATTCCGCATTTTACTAATTTACCCACATCGCCTGTATTCCTTTCCTCTAATCTCCATATATCTCCCATTCCTATTTTTTCCATAATTCCTCCTGTCTCTGCCCACTAACTATTTGAGTTCACTAATCTGTTTGTCTGTCTCATGCATACTTTAAGCATTAGTAACTAATAAATAATAGTAGTAATAATAATAGCAGTAGCAACAATAGGATTCTTTTACTTTTAGAGGCGACGCCATGGCTCAGTGGTTAGACCACTTGGCTCTCACCAAGGCGGCCCCGGTTCGCTCCCAGGCGACCGCAAAGTGAGATTTGTGGTGGACAACACGGCGTTGGGGCGGATTTTCTCCGGGACCTCCGGTTTCCCCCACCATCTCATTCCACCGGTACTCCATCTTCATCTCATGCATCATCAGTGTCACCGCCTGCGGTGCCGTATGTAGTAAAAGCGGGCGTTAAACACTACACACACATTTTTTACTTTTAGTCAATTATAAATTAACGGTGGCTCTCGTCTTTCTACAAGTGGAAAGTAATTTGAGAGCTATGTACATCCCATTTCTTACTTACATATCTCGTATGCTGTATATCTGGATGTATTAGCTTTATTCTCAGTATTTTAATTGACAAATATTGGAATATTTGAGTAATAAATTTAGCTTCTTTATCCGCTGAGGTAGCTGTATTTTAGTTCACAATCCTGGCTCTGAACTATCATGGAATTATTACATGTTAAAGCTGTGCAAGTAATATGTTGCTACAACGTGACAGTAAAGCCCCCTTCCTTTCCGCTTGTAATGAACTGTCACACGTCATATATTGTTTGAATGACACTGTAGAAGTGGGCTCTCCTACAGGTGTTAAGGTTTTCAGCAATATTTCGTTATACCCTTAAGGAATAATAAATTATATCTGGACCCTGGGAGCTTCACAAGAACAAAAAAAGATTGAACCGAGAAGCAAGAAAGAGGAAATACGTGTGGAGAAAACCGTTAAATTGGCATCACCACACTCATCCAAACAAAGAAACAAAAGGAACGGAAGCACCATACCTCTTTTCTCCCACAATGCACTGTTTCCGACATTGATTGGTTCCCACGGGATGAAACAAAGAAAACTTCCCGAAAATGAATAAAAAGAAAGAGCTGTCTGCCATTTATACCTGTCAAAATGTTGCCATTAACTTATGTTGTTGCTTTTAGCAATGATACAGAAACATCTCAAGACAAAATGTGATCATATTAAATTGTTGAGCGTATACCAGGTTTTTGATCTGCAATATCTGCATCTATGCAAATATAATGCAGAAACACCCACACTGAAGTAATGCTGAACTATCCAAACAGTGCTTTCTTCTTACAAAGAAATAAATGGTTTAAGACATACAAACAAGCTGGGGAAAGGATTATATTTAATCTTATTGAGCGAGTCGGGAGAGGTTAATTAAAGAAAGAAACAAATAAATACATTTGAATGTGTTCCAATAGTTAAAGCTACTAATTAAAATTATTAACCTAACGGTACAGCTAAAGCTTACGTAAATAACAGCTAATAAATAATTCATATGTCCTTCTGACAGGAAGACACCGAAATACTGGCAGAACCTATAATTTCCTACAGAAAAACTGTAAGAAAGACATATGCAAAAACGATTCTGATTTGAGAGTAAATTACCTTTAAGGTTCGGACAGGAAAACTGTGTGTCATTAATGGGGGTATAATTTGACGTTGACTTGATATCTTAATATAATTTTTATGAGTTTCAGGTAACTTTGAATCGCATGCCAAATACATTCAGTGATAATGAATGCCCAAGACGTACCCATCAAGAGATAGTTGTGGGCTGAGTGATGTTTCAACCTGAAAAGTAGACGTCAAAAGTAGACAATTTAAAACTTATTGTCTTATATAATTTATGTACTTCTCTGTCCTTAAGTAAGGTAAAGGAAGGTATGAGACGCAAGGTATTGATTATTTATTATATTTTTCTGTAAAATAATAGTTACTATTTAATGCTTGTAGTTGCTTCCTAAGTGCCAGTAATTGCATTACTTAAATATTCGCTTTTAACTTTTATAGGGTAGTTTGTTCAGAACTATCCAAGCCCAAACCAAAAATAAATATAAAAAGCCGATATGCTGCACTCACATGATTTTCTCTATACATTAATGAACTAATTAGTCTTACAGCGAGAATATAAAAATAAATTCAGGATTTAACGGATTACTTCTTTAAGAGTTGGTCTCTCTTTCTCTCTCTTCCTCTCTTTTATTCTCCCACAGAGAGACACGAACACACACACACACACACACACACACACACACACACACACACACACACACACACACACACACACACACACACACCTTTAGTTTGTCTGCCTCACATTCAAGAGGTCTCGAGTTCGAATCTCCGTCAGGGCGAGTTATCTGGATACGGTTTTTTTCCTTATCTTGAAATATGAATGTCTGGTGCCTATGCTGTACGGAACCTGGGCTCATTTGAGCATCATTTAATCCATTTCATTAATCGTCCAGTATGACGATATGAATTTAGGGAATAATTACCTCATCTTCCGATAAAATATCGATATCGAAACTTTGTTTGGATTGCGATATTTTCCTTGCTACGTATTAGAGAAAGTTATATTGAAATTGTAATTTTATTATTTCATAACAGAGAAAATGGCAATAATTTTACTGTTCTGCCCTGAAGTAAGAACCAAAGTAGTTTTCAACTCTAATGTGACATGTACGTTTTGTATCATTACAACATTTACCTTATGATTTTAATCTTTAATACACTCTAGGCATGGTATTTGGTATATTATGCATGATATATAAAATACTTTCATCATAATTCCATTTTGGGAATACGCTCAGCCATCTTGTGACTACCGATGGTTTCGTGTCATAGGACATACAGAGAGTTTTATTAAAGGAAAAATACTTACGAGCATGAAGGTGTTCATTTAGTCAGCCACCTATACAATATTCGTTGATTTTTGGTTAAGAACAGCCGTTGGGATATTGACAAATTTAATGCGTTTGTTAATAATAAATATAGTAAATAGTTCATTTGAGAATGTTGTGCTAAACCTATACATTTTAACACGTACAAAGACTCAATTCTGCTTTAGGAGAGGCGAAGTATACAGAAAACGTAGGGATACATTATTGGTTTCCACACGGTCCAGTTGAATTTATCGAGTGGGATGGCTCAGGCACTCGGAAGGCAGTAAGCTCGATTCCCAGGCCAACCTTTCTGAAATACGGATATTTGTCAGAAGCTTCCCCGAATCGCTAGACGAATGCTAAGAAGTATAACTATGTTCCTCGAACTTCGTGTCTCTGGATTTGACCTCACTTCACCTTTCATATCCATTTTGGTGCTCCAGGGTTCTTATTGTTTAAGAGTGGTGGGAGTTTCTGTATGGCAGGGAATTTGCTCTCGGTGAATCTTCATTCTCTGGATCGGAGAGGGTCTCTGTTCCCAGACCTCAAGGGATATGTAAGCCTAGGGTCAAAGGGAACCGTTTGTACGAGCAGTCAAATCTGTAGCTGTTCGATACCTTGCTCATTGCTGTCCGATCGCTTTTAGTATCCTCTCACGTCACCTCTCCTTTCTGAACCTTGTCACAGAGATACTTTGGTTATGAAGTCGCCGATGTGAGACAGGTTTAACTAAATTGATGTATAGAAACTTGAGCAGTGGTGAAATCGTTAAACTTATGTTTGTTAAGGTTGTGTTGTTTATCAGAGCCATTCGATTATTTACAATAAAGATCGATCGAGATGGCTCAGGTGGTTCCGTCTGTGACCCGCATTCAGAAGGACAGGGTTCGATTCCCGTAGTCTCCCGTAGCTTCGCCGGTCTACCTGGTCCATGCTTTTTCGGGTCCCCAGTCGAATGCTGGGTAGGTTAATTATATCACCCGAATTTCCCGTCCCTCCATTTCCTCTCCATTATCGTTTCATATTATCTTTCATCTCGTTGTATCTTTCAAGGAAGAAGTGGCGGTGAGTGGCTTGGCGCTGCGCGGAAAGATAATATGCACCTGGTAAACAATTCCTATTTTAGTGGGACGGTCTCCGGTCTCCGTGCCAACGTGGGCCGTTTCTGGACCATGACAGGTAGGATGCTGATTTTGCTGGCCTGCAAGGGAGTTTAGAACTGCTAAATAGTATGGTCCCTGCCCTCTGCACTTTCGTGTCTCCTTCGGACGTCCACCCTCTGTCTCTTCTCGCCACATCCTTCCCCCAGGAGATGTTCCAATTGGGGCATAGGTACAATAGACCAACACTGGTCGCAGTGTCGAATCCCCTCCGTACCGTAATCCAATTCAATCCAATGCAATTTGCAATAAGGGCTTTGCTAAAACGATAACGCTCCTTAAATTAGCATTACTCTACGTTTTAAGTGGATTCTTCAAGTCAAACTAGTACAGCTATTACTAATCAGTATTATAAAATCCCATCTACTCCACAAAGTCGTTATCGTTGTTAATTTAAAAGAAAATGTAGGTAATTGATATCGGTTCTGCTCATTGCATGCAAGTAGAGGACGGAAATACATATTTTCTTATTCGCCTGAAAAATGACGTTTGTGAATTGCTGTTCAAGAACATTCCTTAGAGTAACCGATGACTATGAATTTGCCTTAGTGTAGAACGTTCGCCTGCACAATATATGTATAGATGAGCTGTTTATTAGTAGATGTAGAAATGTTTACCTACCCCTTACATACACTGTAAATAAATGTGGCTGACTTAACTTTGTAAGCTGCATGATATCTAAAAAGATATGGAAATTATCAAAATACAGAAATTACACAGCATAAAATTTCAACAGCTTGTTGGGTTTCTCGTTTATGACTATACAAGATGCTAACGTCAACTAACTATAGTGTGCAGTGAGGATATAAAGTTTTCCTAAACATTTGCAATATTTAATATTCTCAGTTTAATTGTCATGGTATTGTGACAATGAATATTACTTATTTAAACAAAATTGAAATGATCGATTCTTAGACACAACAAACGCACTGGAAAACATATTAACCCACTTTTT
Organism: Mantis religiosa; assembly: GCA_030765055.1. Taxonomy (NCBI): domain Eukaryota; kingdom Metazoa; phylum Arthropoda; class Insecta; order Mantodea; family Mantidae; genus Mantis; species Mantis religiosa. The sequence goes on from CM060955.1 coordinate 37,546,435, forward strand.
GATTCATCTCTCCTGGTTGACAACAAGAATGAATGAGAAGGTGGAACCACAACGTTTTGTATAGGGATGTGATAAAGCTGTTGAGCACTTAGGCTTTACTCCCATAATGTGGCTGAACAAAGCCTTGATAGCTATAGACATCTTGTCAACAACCTCAATTTCAAAACAAATTCGGAGATAAGCGTCTTCAGAACCACTAACTCTGAAACTACCGCTATATACATTTCATGAGTTACCCAAGCTAAGCGACTGCTTTAGTATGTAAAGCGGTTATAGGAGGCGTACCTATCGGTGAAGTAACGTGAAGTGTAGTTACAGGTGCGCTAATTTGGGCTTATCGGCATTCCAGAGCAGCCCATCATTAAACGCAGGGAAACAGCCAGAAGGGACTTGCACCATTACGCTTCCAGCGCTGCTGTGTAATTAATTTATGATTAATGACGGCAATAAAATACTATGCTCCTATACGCAGAGAGGCATGAAGACCAACAAAATTACCATTTCTGAATAACCTGGTTTCGCAGCACACTTTGTATACCTAGTTCTTGATGTATTACCTGAGCTGTGCAATAAAGATGCTACAATAAAAGCTGCTAGAACTTTTATTTTGGAAAACTTGTGCACAAGTTTACAAGAATAAGCATTTCATGTTTCCCAATGAAGTTTTTGAATAGTTATGAACAGCCCAACGTAGCCTATCAGTAAGCGCAAATTTAAGAAAATTTAAGCAAAAATATCCTAATGCGTTCCTGAAAATTGTGCACAAATTTTAAAAATGAATGTATCAATTCACTGATATACAAATTTTTCTTGGAGTTATTCTTGTATCTTCTTCAATAGTGATCGAGATAGACATTTGCAGAAAAGGTTCTTTATTGCGTATTTTCATAAGTGCAATAGGAATTGTGGGATAAGTAGGCTTAAGCGATAGTCCGAGTTACTTAAGATGTGAATGAATGAATTAATGAATGGATGGATGAGTGAATAAATTGCTGTATTTCCTGGTGCGGAACACAGGGCCCCTGAGCTCCGTAATCTCAAGGCCCTTAGGCAACGGGTTGAGAATCAAAGGTTTCCTAATCAGAGAGAACCCGGGATGAGTGATCAGCCCATCGCCGGAAGTGAAAGTATGAGAGAGATGAGGTGATAGGAAAGATGATAATGGAGCAATCGGTGGAATGCTGGCGGGGAAAACTGGAGGACCCGGAGATAATCCGTTCCAGGGCCATGTTGTCTAACACACATCTCACTTTACGGCCACCTGGGATAGAACCCGGCCTTGTTGAGAACCAAACGGTCTAACAACTCAAGACATATTGCGGACTAGAATTCCATTTTCTTTGCATGGCTAATAGGTAGGAAAAAACGAAGAGCTTCCTATTTGGGAAAGTATAAGCATTTGAAAATTCCAACCAATAACTAGGAATGATTAGAAATGATTAATTATAACGAAAAGTATTTTTGAGGTAAATTGTGTGCTTTAACGAGACTTATTGACTGGTGGAAAACTGCTTAGACAAACACACGTAAAAGCAAGGCCTTGAAGTTTAGAAGAGGAGGAAATATCTCCAGAACTGACATCTTATTATGTGGAACCGACAAGTTGAAAATTGTCAACTCCTATAAATACCCGGGACTTACACTGCAGGTAACGGGCAAAACCTCCACTAAGCTTAAGGAGGAAAGATGCTCGGCAACGATAAAGGCCATGTTTGACATAAAGAAGATTCAGAAACTCTCTATGGTCACAAAATTACGTCATTTCTTATACCAGAACCAGTTATATAAAAGTAATTCACAATGGAGTAGACTTACGAGGACATTCCTGGAAAGTTCATGTGATTAAAATATTTTAAACATATAGTTATTTACTAAAATTGGCCAAATTTGAGAAAATCTAAAATTAGGAAACAAAATTAGCAGTGCAAGTGGTAGTTTCTTTTTTTAATTTTCGTGTTGCATCCTTGGAAGACTATGAACTTAAATACTAAGTTTTATTTTTAATTGAGCTTTGGTTTCGAGTCATGCGAGTCTGTGGACAGACAGACGGACAGAGATAGACGCAACCCTAAACAACCTACCCTTTTTTTCTGAATTGCTCTTTTTTGGTTCGGTCCTTCCTAGGTCCTTTTTATTCAGACGAATGCTTTAAAACCAATTTTCATTATTTATTATTGAAGTACTGTATTGAGACCACAGGAGTGTAATGGATGTAGTATTTGCAATTCTTCCCGAAAAGCCTCCCCCCTGAAACAGCTGCTTGCACTTACGTAGTTTGTTATGGACCGTTAATTTCAAGAATAAAGGAATAAAGAGATCGTTAAGGTCCTCTAGGCTTTGATCCCATGTTGTCGCTTTGTAATACTAAAGCAAGGGCCATTATACCACTGAACTATTTCAAACTTTGAAGGGAGGCAAATTGTAGAGCAGTTGGCATGCCGCTTGTAACTTAGCTGGTATGTTGTAGCCTTTTGTTGCAACTTCAAGTTTCAATAAAGGAATGCCAAGGCACAAATTTAACCTTATTTGTATAGCACAAACGTGCTACATTAAGCATACTCGCCAGCATTTGAAATAAATTCAGTATTGTTGATGTGATGTGACTTTACAAGTCATTTTTAGTAGTCTCTTACTGGTTGCAGTTTATTGCTTCTTTAGTACTTTTTATTGGCTCTGACTCGATTCTGTAATTGATCATTCATTCAATGACATATTTCAAACGTCGGGGATGACGTGTGCTCTTACACACTCCAAAAAGTTGGATTGATAGAGTCGACATGAAAAAAAATCAATGTCACGGCCGGGATTTGAACCACAGATATACTGATTTTAGTCCAGGCGCTCTTATCCATTGAGCTACTACGGCAAACGTGCCGTCATGACGTTAAATTCTCCAATTGACTCATTTATTTCCCCGGTAAACCAGTAGGGGCTCTCGAATCCAAGATACTGGTTTCCGTCCAGTAGATCCATGGTTCAAATCCCGGCCGTGGCATTGAATTTTTCATGTCGACTCTGTCAATCCAATATCTTAGCCTGTACGTGGCTAGTGTGAAGAAATGAATAATTTCCATCAATTAACTTAAATAATAAGAGTTAAATGATGAAGCCTGGGACTAAAGTTCTTACAATAGTAAGTCACCACAAACGGTATATCTTGGATTCGAAAGCCCCTATGGTTTACCGGGAAAATATGAGTCAATTGGAGAATTTAATCTCATGATGGCAGGTTGGCCCTGGTAGCTCAATGCATAAGAGCGACTGGACGGAAATCAGTAGATCCGTGGTTCAAATCCCGGCCGTGGCATTGAATTTTTCATGTGAACTCTATCAATCCAATACCTTAGCCTGTATACGCTAGTGTAAAGAAATGAATAACATCCATCAGTTAACTCCAAGAATTGTGGAAACGTAGAGTCAGACTGAAAAATTCAATGCCATAGCCGGGATTTGAACCACGGATCTTCTGATTTCCGTCCAGCCGCTCTGCCATTGAGCTACTTAGGCCAACGTGCCGACATGACATTAAATTCTCCAACTGACTCGTATTTTCCCGGTAAACCACTTAGGAGTTCTCATAAACACATGAGACAACTGCCTTAATGGCGACTTACATCGTGTAAGTACTTTAATGCCCGGATGCAGGTAGATTTTCGTTGAGATAATCGCTGACACGATTATGAGAGTTGGCTGGTGCACCATCTTGTTGAAAGTAAAACCTTTAGTCCCCATACAAGTCTAGCATGACAGGTAAAATGGATGTCTCAAGCTTCTGAAGGTATACCTCAACGGCAATTGTGTCGTCAAGAATGGTCCAATCAAACCACAATAAGACAACCCATACCACGCCTTCACTCCCGGCAAATTTTTCTACATGGACGTTCGGATTTTCGACGGCTCAGTAACGCAATTGTGGCCGTTTACTGTACCAGTAAGTTTGAACTGTGCCTCATCAGACCACACAATCATCTCCGAAATCACTTCATCGTTGCGTACGATGTTATGGGATCATTCGCAGTACTCCATTCTACGGCCCGGGTCAGCCTCGTTCATTGCATGTAGCAATCTTTGCAGTCTGCAAAATTCACCAAACACTTGAGCGACTCAGCCTAGTTTCACGGGCGCACTGTTTCACAAACTTCAAAGTTCTGTAGCGAGCGAGGGAATTATTACACCTGACGGGAGTTCGCTGGATTTATTGCTATTACAGGTCATCTACATAGTTTTTTCTGTACATCTGTAACACAGCCTTCACTCCCACCTTCGTTCTGGTGGCTGATAACCATTATAGATCTATGCAAGTCACAGCTACAGAGGATTTTCCACTGCAACTTATCGCCCATATCTTATCTTACATAATAGCAAACATATTTTTCAGCTTTCCGTGCACAAAGAAGACCAACTTTTAAGTATATAATAAAATGTTCTATTTAGGAATAGAATTCTTCATTGTTTTTTATTCTTCTCTCATATATTTAGATGATAATAGTTCTTTTAGAGTATAATAATCCACATTTTCTAAAACATTAGTTCATCCCTTATTTAATGCTCCCGGATTCAAGGTCTTGAAACTGTGCCTAGTGAAAATTGTGAAAGTAATTATACAAGCACCATTAATTTATTTGCTTCTTACTTATGTAAACTACATATTTTTAAATAGGGGTACATACAATTTATTATGCCACGGAAAGGAATATTTAATTATCAAAATATATCTTTACTAGTAAAATATCGCATAACACGTAAAATATGGATGTGTCTTGAGAAAAAAAGAAAAAGCACGGTAAAACATCTAGGACTTCTCGTCAAAACTCGAGAGAATATAAAATCAAGAATATGTTGTGGGAATGAAGACAAACCATCATCTTAATTGGAAAGCGTTTTAAAGTCCAAATTTTAAAAGTTTCCCCATGAGACATTTTATTGCACACGATATTGCTAAATATAATTACAGATAGTGCTGACCTCCAATAAGGCTGATCATACCCTAAGAGAATTTACCTGCGGAATCTGTACATCCCTTAGTTATCAAAACAACATCAGCAGGCTTATGAAATATTCTAATATTTAAGTACCGGTAGACAAATTGTATGCTGTGCTCTACGAATTCTACTCCAGCCAATGAAGAATGCGATCATATGCATGTACAGTTCATTGCTACCCCAATTACTGTATGAATTTATTCGCAACTAAGATTGGCCAATCAAACATCAGAATATCTTCATCTCGTATAGTGAACCATGTGATTGGAGTTGGTTTCGCTTTACTGTTATTAACACCTCATATCAGCGTAATTATAAGATGTACAGGGTATTAGATCTCCAATTTCCCGTTTGGTATGAACATTTCCCTTTTAGTATGGCCAAGTGGTTTTCTTTTTTTCTTTTTTCTTTTTAAATTTACGTTCCCCAACGTTGTCATATCGGACGATAAGTGAAATGGGTGAAATGATGCTCAAATAAGTCCGGAGTCTATGGAGCTTAGAGCTACCTGACATTCGTCTTTCGGGATGAGGGAAAACTCCGGTAAAAACCTTATCCAGGTAACTCACCCTAACCAAGATTCGAACTCGGGACCTCTTGAAAGTGAGGCAAACACGCTGCCATCTACGCTACCGAGGCGGGCCATGACCTAGTGGTTAGACCGTTCGACTCTCACCCAGAGCCGGGATCGATCCCAGGCGACTGCGAAGTGAGATTTATGGTGGACAACATGACACTGGTGCGGCTTTTCTCCGGGACCTCCGGCTTCCAGCGCCATCATTCCACGGGTGCTCTGTCATCATTTCGTGTATCGTCTGTGTCGCCGCCTCCGGTGCCGCAAGAAGTAAAAGTGGGCGTTAAAGACTACACATTCATTTGGCATAATAAAGGAACATTGGATAAAGATTTTGGTGCTTCAACACGTTAAAAACGAAGAGAAACCGAGTTCACACCACAGGACAATAACGTTTACACCATTTGGTTATAGAGCTGTTTATATGCAGAAATAAGAATGGGCTGTTACAGCAATGTAAATGTTTCCTTTAATTAAAATCCGGTTCGTGAACTGCTACCGGCAATATACCAATATTTCACTTTTTATTCACATCGCTGATTTAGATTGGAAACTACGGCATAATAGTGCAAATCAATTTTCCATTTATTTCAGTTCCATTTGAATGGCTTTTGTTCATTAAGCCTCATCGGTGCTCTAACCCAAGCGATTAGCTCCGACTGATGTATTTTTTCCACATCCACTATACACAAGTGATGTACTGCGAAACGTAATGGCAGGATTTAAAAATTATTGATCACTTTTTATACGTGGGCCAATGCTTCACACAATGATGGCCACAAATACGGATCTTTCATCCGCTGATACATGATGTCGTGAACAATGATTCATGAAACAGGATGGTCAAACCCTTTCAAAGGAGCTATCAGATGTTCAGAGTAGGTAAACATTATCAGAGTTGTTCATGAAATACTAAACAGTAACTTTTGTTACTTCAGTGGTCACATTTATTTTCCATATTTTCATTTAATGAAAAGATTTCAGAGTGCGCATTGTTTGAATTTTGAAAGAGATTCATTTTAAACGGCCTGGCCTATTCTATTAAGTGCAACACAATTATCTTAATTTTTATTTTTATGTACTTACGTTGTGTGTCACTGAGTTATGGATATTTATTTTAATAAGTAAAAGGAAATTATAGGGGACAAAAATCCTTAATTAGTTACCAAGAGCACTGTCATTAATTAGAAGTGGCAGACTTTTCACTCGTGTTAACATGATCACAATGCTTAGATATGCCCGCCTCGGTAGCGTAGATGGTAGCGTGTCTGCATCACGTTCAAGAGATCCCGAGTTCGAATCTCGATCAGGGTGAGTTACCTGGATAAGGTATTTTCCGGGGTTTTCCCTTATCCTTCAAGACGAATGTTGGGTAACTAAGCTCCATGGACCCTCGACTCATTTGAGCACCATTTCACCCAATTCATTGACCTTCCGATATGACTTAACGTTGGAGGATGTAAATTAAAAAAAACTTAGATAGTAAAAAATTAATCTAATTATTACACAAGTAAGAATTACACCATAACGCTATTCATAATTAGAGAAAGCTGGGGTGTTGGGACAAATAACAATTCTACACATTGTAACAAGCAGTGTGTTGTAGAGAAGATGAAGACAAATTTAGTAAGACCTTTTGATAGCTGCAGATCTACAAACTAGAAAAGAAACAGTGACATTATTAGAGTAAAGTTGTAACTAAGAACTTCTACTTGACTACTAGACAGAAGTGACATCTGTACCTGAGAAGAATGGTTAAAATTTGTACTCTGGTACACAGGATAAAAATAAATGGCCTGGTATCATATGATTAATGTTACAAAACAAACCCATGTCTAAAAATGCTCAAGGATACTCAGTTCGCGATACTATATATTCATATTTTTACTGTCACAGAATTAAAGCGTTCCACAGGATGTAATGTTAGTTCGAGAAACATATTTAACTTACTCATAAACACACTATCGTAAATATTAGACTAAATTTTAATCCGACGCTTAGTTAAGATAAAAAATTGTTTAATTCTAATTTTATTAATTTTTAATATTTGCTATTTAAGGATATCTATGACTGAACATTTGAATTCCCGAACTAATAACGCTAGCACTTAGTGCAAATATGATACAGCCCAAATTTAGTCAATTTCACTGTGATAGTTTGGCAAATATGCTCAAATTTATTTATTTTTGGTTACATAACCTAAAAGATCCCTTACGACAAAATAGCTTAAAATTTGGTCTAATATTTTAACAACAGGTTCCCAACACAAGTTTTTAAAGCTATGAATATTACTTTTTGCCCAAAATGTGAATTTTTTGTATTTTAAAGTAAAGAAAGTGTGCTTAAATGCATTTCACAATAAAACCCAGGGTAACTTCTATTTACTCTATGTTCTATGAACGTGTGTAAGAAGTTTCATTAGTCTAACATTAAAACTGCGATGCAAGGAGCATTTTAATGAAAAATGCAGAAATTTTCAATAGCGAGGAAACAAGGATAAATAATTGCAATTCAGATCTACACTAGCACTCACGTAACTTTCAAACTAGATTAGAGCATTTAAAAATAGCTTCAGGATGCTATCTAAGTATTCTTTGGATTCAGAAAGGCTTACACTACTTTATAGACTAAAAAGAGGAAAAGTTGATTTTTTGATAATGTTCACGATATTTCAGTCATACATATCCTTAATTGCACAAACTCTGGTGACATTATTAAAAATTATTTCATGAATTTCCTTTTTTACTGTTTTTATCCAAGCACAAAAACTTTCAAGCTTCTATTTTGAGCACTACATCGTATGGATTAATGAACATTAAAAAGGATAAAGTCATCAGAACAGCTTATTTAAAGCATCACCCCACTAACAGTAAGCCATTTAAATCGTCACATGATAGTTTTAAGGACCGCGTGGCATTAAAAAAGGGAAATTGATGTACAATGATAACTTTATTGAATTAGGCCAAGAAGTTTGTAATTTTTTGCACTTTTTGAACAATTTTCACTTATGAGTATTCTTAATTGCTTATTAGAATTTTAGATATGGAGAGAAAGTACGAGAAAAGAGGACCGAAATACCTAATTAAAACATAACATGTTAATCACCTACTTGAAGGTGTTCAAAATGGATTACGCGAAATGTGTGCGGCGTATCTCCGAACATTCCAATCCTGGAAACAGTGAAGGTTTCTCTGTAGATGAGAAACTTTCTGAAATACTTTGCAAGGACACTAATTTTCCTTCGCACTTATCGGAAGTCGCGCAATTAGTAAATACTGTGATTATAGAAGTTAAAAAAGAAAGACTACGTGAGTAAAAAATAAGTGGTTATGATGAAGCGCAGAAATATTTCATATAATAAATAGCTGATGCGGTACAATTGGTACACAACAATGTGCACTAATAAATGCGATGTCCACTGTTTGTCAAGGAGTCTGCCGTTGTTTACGTGCTGTTTTCCCTTCTCGTTTCGGTGCCTTTCTAATCTTAATTTCTTGTTGTAAACAGCAAGGCGGAGCTGACTTCACTCACCATGTGTTTACATGTGCACAAACAAGTTTTGCTACATTAGCACTATATAGCAGCACTAACCTAACAATGCATCTAGAGCATCGCGAAGCAATGCCAACGTTTGCTTTGGTTGTGTTTTATTACGATTGAAGCAGGATCTGTTCCACGACGAAAAGATTACCACTTTTAAATTATTTATAATGTCCTGAGCTTGTGAGGTGTGCGAGGTATGCAGGAAATAGTCATAAATGTCAGATTATCAGAAGCGACTCTGCACTATAAACAATAAGATCTTAATCAGCATTCACCTCGATATCCGCCGGTCGTCATATGTATTGGATTGGGTCGGATTACGCTGTGCAGGGGATTTAGCAATGCGAACAGACTTGTTCTGTTATGCCTATGCCGCAAGTGTGGCATCCCGGGTGGGAGGGTGAGGCGAGAGGAGACTGAGCGGGGTCGTCCCAAGTAGTCATGACAATGCAGAGGGAAGCTGCGTTGGAAACTCCCCGGCTGTCCAATACAGCAGCATCCCACCCACCGTGGTCCTAAAAAGGCCCAGCAGATCTACCCGGAGACCAAAGATCGTCCTATCGAAGGAGGAAGTGTGTACTGCCAAGCAGCGTCGAGACTCTCGACGGCACTTCCACCCTGAAAGAGATCACCAGATGAGACAATGGAGACGAAATGCAGGGACAGGAGATTTGGAAGCTGTAATTAACTATCCAGCATTCGCCTTGAAACCTGGGAAAACCCCGAAAAAAACCATGGATCAGGTAGGTCAGCCATGGGACCTCCCCAATGCGTCCCACAGACGAAACCGCCTAAGTCATCTCACTCCATCTGTAATATGTATGTAGGTGTGCAAGCGGTCATTTACAAACATAAGTTAGGCTGCATTTTATTGAACAGTAATAACTTAATAGTGCCAGAACATAATTACGTCTGCCTTCTGTCTGCCCTATTTATTTCTTTACTTTCTCTTTACGTACTTACAATAAACAAGAAACTTATTGCATTACACCCAAAAGTTCAATACCAAGATTACAATGGAAATATGTATATTCTCGAGTCCCCTGAATGCGTAAAAGCATGATTAAAAAAATCCATGCATGTATGTGTGTGGCTGTGACTAAACAGCATAACTGAAAAACGTAAAGTCGGTGAAATGCCAAATTTAATACTTAATACAATGATCGGTAAACTATTCACAGTTTAGGAGGCGGTTTCGGTATCTAAGAAAATAAAATATAACATATTACTTCCCTGAAGCAAACAAGAAAGCCTGTTTCAGTATCCCTGATTCTCTTTTGCGCACAGACGTTTATATCAGGATTGAATAACTGAGACACAAGGGTATTGTTACCTGATGTATGCACAACAGCTTTGTGTTATGTTGAATATTTTGATTCAAAGCAGTTTACAAAACACATTGTACTCAATAATGAGAACAATTTCATTTTCTAAAAATTCGATAGACCTAAAGGACAAAGCCTCAGAACTGTGATTTTCAAAGGCTTACACTTCAAATGGATTTTACTACATGACCTAATAGTTTATGAAAATAAGATCATATAGTAACCCAAGCTGTGCTATAAATGCAAATGCGCTTGAGATATCCAAACTACCTGATTAAAATTCTGGCCAGGAGGACTATCCAAAGAACCGCCTCATCTATCGGTGAATATGCATGTTACACTTCAAAGCTCGGTAAAGAGATGTTAATTTTGAACCCGTCAACCGTTCAAGGGAAGTGACAAGGAAGACGGAAACCGCAGTCGGAAGAGAACGGAGGAGAGGGTCGCATAGTCGATGAATATTAAATGAAGCATATGAATGTCGCAGCTTTTTGTGTCTGCGACTTCTAGGAACAGAGAAAGCTTTGAAGAAACGCACAGATTTCTCTCGTCCAAAAGTTTTTCCCTTTAATATCAAGGAGGTCTTACCATAGTTTATTTTTACCTTTTAAAAGTCTCGCCAGTGATATTTCATTTGAAAGTACCAAAGCATTTCATTTGACTGAAGAAATCGGTGTGATTTAAAAAAATAAGAAAGAAAGAAGTTGAAGAAGGAAGGTGGTTGCCGGTGAATGAGTATACCTACATTGTTTAACACTTACTCATGTATTTTTCAACAAATGAAATAAGTACAGTGGCTCCTAAAGTCATGTTCGCTGAACTCATTAATCAACATTCATAAACGGGAAAATTATTCAAACTGTAAGTAATAATTGAATTAATTAGAAGTACTGACACATAAAGACAAAGATTCAGTAATACTCAATAAGTTAAAGATACAGAAGGATCACGTCCTGATAACTTTTGAAGTGTTAAATTGTCATATATTTCAGTCGTTAGTTGTTTGTCCATTTTATTTTTGTTATCATAAGCTATTCTCTGGCTGGAAATTGCAAACTTGGCACTCAATGATGCTCTGAACATTGTTGGATGTATCCAGAAAATAAATACCTGCCACGTTGGTAGTTGGATATTGCGGTAAGCTCCAATACAAATACTATTGGTATTTGTAGCAATTCACGAAGAAAAATATAAAACCATAAATTTTAAGCACACAAGAAACGTAAAATAAAGATTTGTTGCATTTATAATTCTGGCCCTTATAACTCAGCAGCTACAAATGTGTAATTCGACCACAACCTAATTCCCAGAGTGTCAATTCTGTAATCTACGTGAGAGAAATATGAAATAATTCTGTATTTTGAAAATATTCACGTGCAGTTCACACCACACAAAGTTTATCTTATGTTACATTCAAATAAAATTTTATACGCATTATTGTTTAATTTTAATATGCCTTATACATACTGGATATAGGGGGATAGAAGAACGAATTAACAGATTTGTAGAAGAGAGTCTCTATATGCTGGACTGTAATAACATACATTTTCCATGATATGGGGAGAAATTATGGAATAGCAACAGTATTTTAAAAATATGATGCCACATGAATGTCTCATTGTCATTTTCTTCTGCAAACTATTCTTAAAAGAGCTTTTCTTCTATCCGCTTTGTTAATCGATATAAAGTTTGAGAAAAATCTCATTACAGATGCAAGGAAAATAGTAGTTTCAATATTGCTGCCTGTAACTGGCCTTTAAATTCCACCCTTTTTCCATGACACTGAGAGAAACAATACCGAATAGTCACAGACATATTAAAAATTACAAATTATTTAGAAATTTAAATTAATAATAATAGATATCTGAGGAATGGGTAATATCACAATCTCATTTCAGATAGCTGTCTTAAAGAGGTTCAGATGTTTTATACAACAGGCTTCAGTGCGACTCTTATGCTTCTCGTTATATAAAATTATTCTAATTTCCTTCCGAATGAAGAAACAGAGAAACTACAAAGTTTGCATTCATTGTATTTTTCATGTAAATGTTTACTTTATCTTGCTCATTAGTCATCAAATGTGATGCAATTTCGATGTCGCAATATACTGATCTAAATTTTGTGAGTAATTTATGTATGTCTTGAGCCCTTTATTTAAGAAATCAATTTCTTTCCCTTTTTAATAAAATTGATGATTTAACAAAAATCATTAGAAAAATGATTGAGAAAAATCAACATTTGATATCTAAAGGTCCGTTTGGAGAGAGGCTATAATATTCATATCATATGTTTGGAAGATTCTATACTTTTCCTCGAAATGTATATTAGAAACAAATTTACTGAAAGTTTTCGAAACTGGAAATCTCGTGACTAGCAATTCTTAGCTTTTACAGGGGTTTCCTTTTGCTGTAAATATGGAGAAATGTAAACGTAGAGCCGAAATAAAATAAGGCTGATCCACATACACATAGCTCTGCCTGAAGGAGTAATTCTTCAAGCTTAATTACATAGCACAAAAACAAATGAAAATAAATAACTGCTGTATTGCTTACCGTAACAAATCTATCTCACAACAATGAACGACTCCCCATAGTCTGGCTTAGTTACAGGGAACTAATTTCCCTGCTGAATAATACGACTTGAAACATAAATTAAGTACTTTGGTGTAAAGGTCTGAAGGTAGTGCTGACAAATGGTTACCTTCGGCGTCATTACTTGGGCTTGATGTCTCCCATGAGACGTACAAGTGACAAATTCGCTCCAGTGTAGGTGACAACTAACCTTAAACCTCTGGAGAAGAATCATGTCAAAACGTCCTTTAAGAATTAACCGTTTTAGAAATATGTCGTGTTACGCTAAGTTAGAGTACACTTTAGAGTGATGTGTAAAACTACAATGTAAAAGATGTAAGGAGTGTTCGTAAATAAAAACTCATGTTGAATGTGTATTACTTTTAAATTCTTTTCTACAACCTACGCAGCATACAGAGATATAAAAAATGAAGATGCAGCGCAGAGTGTATCAAATATATGTTTCTGTTAGAAAGCTATGAATATTGTTTCTGTAAAAGCAGATTCTGGAAGTCTGTCGCACTAATAAAAATAAAAGAACAGAGTTAATGTCTACTCATGCAAGCCCAGTGATGTTTGTACAGTTCTAAAATTAAACTCGGAACGTTTTAAATTATTCCTTATACAGCTCGCCAGTAAAATCAACATAGCAGCCATTGCTATGACTAAATTAGAAGGACGGTTTAAAATTACTCGGAAGGCAGACAAATCGATGGCAAGGTAGGGAAGAGAGATGTCTTGTGGAGCAGGTAGAGACGATAACAATATAAAGCTGACCTTTCATAAGAAAAGTGCACTTCCATTAGGGAGATTGCTGGCTGCAGATTCTAGGGACGAACCTCGATAAAAATAATACACAGTAAACTCTAGCTCAAGCGGTTCCTTTCACATCCTTGCCACGTATTGTTTACCTTACATCAAAATTTAATGACTTCGTGGAAATATCCAGCAATGTCGTGACGAGTAGTGTGAGATTAAGTGATTCAAGGATTAAATATAAAAGACGCATGGAGAGCTTGCATTTTTCTGAACATTAAGAAATTAACAGAGTGCAGAGTTTTAGAACGAATGTTTACAAGGAGTAATAGTTTCAGCATAGAATAATGAAACTTAGTACGGAAGTGCGTACAGAGCTATCTGAGGTTAGAATTAAGTAAAACATACAATACCATAGCCCATATTTTAACACAAATCCTCCGTTTTCCGGGCCCAAATGACCTTGTTGTCGACGGGCCCTAAAACACCACACACTCGCTCCTCCGTTTTCCATGCATTTACTACAACTATTGACGTACCATTTCAAAATATCAGTACGACAAGTTAACCCATCTGACTCGGAATTTTTATTATTTCTACATTGCTTAAAATGAGTATTGTATTTCACTCAAAAATTCGATCCTGAGATTTCGGGAAAGTATAGGGACTGTGAATCGCTGTGAATTCTTACAAAATTATAGCAGATAAAAGTGTTTGAAAAAATGGATACGTTAATTCCTATAAAATTTGTTGATTGGTAAATCCTTTTATCTAGAAACAGGCAGTCACTCACCCCGACTCAAAGTCAATTGTCAGTCTGCTAGGGCATACACGCCTACATCACCATCGAAGTTTATAATATTTTTGTTTTGTTTTATGATTTTGACGATGGACCAAGACAACATGTTCAACCACGCCAGCAAATATCATGGTTGCAATGTCTGTACAAAGTATGAGGGAAGATATCTTGTTATTTAATTATGTTAACCGAGACGTTGTAGGAATTCACATATCCAAATTGTTCTAAGATTTTGTAGGAATTCACTTTCCTAGTTTGAGATCACTTTAATCCTTCAAAACTGTTTCTTTAGAAAATGTTTTGCATGCACTTGAGTGTGTGTGGTCCAAATGTTAGTGAAAAGCGTAACTCAAAACCGAAAGGTCAGATAAATTCAAAACTTAGTACTTAATTTAAGCATCTTCCAAGGATGTGAAACACTGCTTTATATGGAACATTTACCCCAACATTTTGATTTTCTTAAAATGTCTCCAACGATTTTGATTAAAAATATGTTTCCTATATTTACATGACGAATGAAATGTATATCATGAATTTTCTGGGAATGTCTTAAGTTCTGCCCTTTCTAAATGATTTTTAAATAACTGGTAAAGCGGAAGATATTTCTACATCGATGATGTACGTCGCGTTAAAGTGCACAGCTTAAGTGGCATTTTTGTGTGGAGTGAACCGTTTGAGATATTTCACATTTGTTTCAATTTCCCATTACTTATACTCTTCTCAAATCGAAAGGCATTACCCTTCCCCGCCCCTCCAAGTCCTGTTAAAATGGAACGGGGAACGTCAAAATTATCACAAAGCGACCGCTGATATAAGATTTGACTTTAACTTAACTTATTCACTCCCTTATTAGCATTGTATCTACATGGAAATATGTAATAAATCAATTTATTCAAGTATTTATCTCAAAAACGTGTAATAGATAGAAGAATAAGAACACTCTGTGTAACAGTGATTAGAGAAATTTATTAATGTTATTGCATTAGACCACTAAACTTCTCATTTCAGAAATAATACCTCATTGATGATTCATAAATTACCAAACACTAATTCCTGAAATCTATAGCCAACTATGAGTTCAATTGTCGTTTATCAATTGTTCTTTTAGTACAAGGTCCAAACGGGTCCCTAGATTTTTGAAGGTGGCATCATCTGAAACGCCGGTCTTCAGCGTTACTCCCTGAGGATGATTGTGGAATGAGAAAACCTACAGCTCATACCATGGTCTCCGATCCATGAGCAGAGGTAACAGCTTGGATGAGGCCGACTTAAATTCGCTACCCCAGAATTAGGATCCTGCGAACCTCAGCATCAGAGCCACGAAGAAAGCAACTGAGCTACCCCAGCACCCTAAATGCTATTTGAGATACTGCCATGAAAGTTCAGTTGACAGCCTTTGATTTCCTTATGCTCATTGAATATTATATGTCTAATAAACCTCGAGACGTGCATATTTTGCAGCACTAGTTGTTTATACATATGACTTGTTATTTTCAGTTTACACTACTTTAAGAAGCACTCTTCTACTGTTTTTCCACCAGCACATTAAAACAGTATATGTTACTCAGGCTATCTACTTTTTACATCATTATTATCTGTGCAATTTAACATATATAAAACTCCTCACTGAAGTAAAACAAATAAGCCATCTTGAAAAAGCTAATTTGTTGCTCTCACATGGTTTGTTTCACTCAATCTTGCACAAACAATTCTTAAAACGCTTACTCTTCTAATGTACTTTGTTTTGTTTAGTTTACATTTACATCTTCCAACCTTAAGTCATATCGGAATGAAACAGGTGAAACGACGGTCAAATTAGTCTAAGGTCCATAGAGCTTAGAGTTCCAGACATTCGTTTTAAAGGATACGGGAAAACCCAGGATAAGTCTTCCCAGGTAATTCGCCCTGACCGAGAATCGAACTCGAGAGCTCTTGAACGTGCAGATAGAGATAGAAATACGGAGAAATGATTTTATTACATCTTTTCTTGTGTGTGCGAGGAAACAGTGAATAAAGTAAGCTTAGATGATAAAACTAAAGAAATTATATAGTAAAAAATTCGCAGTAAAAATTTGTTCCCTTTGCCTGACCAAGAGGAGAAGAAAAACGAAGGCTTCTCATTTGGGAAGACTATGCGTATGGGAAAATTCAAACCAATAAAACATCTCAGGAATAATTAATTTCTCCAGAAAAATAAGTAAATAAACTAACAAAAACAAATAATAATAATTATTATGTGGCATGAGTTATGTAGTGTAACGAGCTCACAATTTTTCATGCAGCAAACTCTTGTGTGCCCGCTCGGTTGCGTAGATAGCAGCGACTCTGCCCCACGCTCAAGGGGTCCCGAGTTCGAATCTTGGTCAGGGTGAGTTAACTGGATAAGCTTTTTTCCAGGGTTTTCCCTTATTCTGATAGACTAGTATTGGCTAACTCTAAGGTCTACGGACCCTGGGCTCGTTTAAGCATCATTTCACCCATTCCATTCATCGTCCGATATGACTTTACGTTGGAGGATGTAAAATTACATAAAACTTATCTCTAATGGTTTGCTTGTTATGCAAAAATAATGGAGAATTCAGAAAATTCATCTGTGATTAAAATTTTAAACAATGGTACTTTAAAAGCATTTTTTTAAACAATTAACATTTTTACATGAAAGATTTACATGTAGAAGATAGTTTGAGAAAGTCGAACTACTATTAAAGAGGTTCCTTTAATAATGAAATATTTTTATATTTATCCGACACGTACCAGAAAAGAAAGGGAGTGCTTTAATATAAACATTTTTATTCTTTCACATAGTTCCAAAACAGAAGAAGAACGACGAAGCTGTGAACATGTAGGGTGAAAAGCGCTGAAGGAATATATAAACTTTGGAAATACCTCTAGGTTTTTCATTCGCGCGTTCAAGCCTCGCTTTCTTGTTTTCACAAGACATTTCATGCCACATTCCCTATCTGTTTTCTGACAGTAACATTCTCACTTTGTCTCTCTCGACGTCTTATTACACATTGGCTCAACTCCCATTTCAAAGACCAGGAAGAGACTGAAAGCGTCCTGGAAATCCTCCTTCCCCAGAGCTAGTTTTCCTGGAGAGAACAACTGATCCTGCAGAAGCGGTTTAAGTCTTAACACGCTCAAAATAAGCTGATGTTGAACGAAGTTAGCAGATGTAATGCTGTAACTATCTCAAATACAATATGAAACAATGTAATGTATATAGCAACCTGAACTTAAAATATTTTATTACAGTTAATTAATATATTCTTGTTATCGAATTTCAATTGGAGGAATGCAATACTTTCCCTTAAATTTCACTTAAGATTGAAAATATATTTATTTAATGTAAAAGTAATGCATGCTGATCGAAAAAGCTTTAAAATAGTAATTATCAGTTTTTTCCAGTTACTGCTCTTTACATATTCAGCCATGTAATGTGAATATTGTACAGCTTCATGACCTCAGTAGTAATTGTCCTTACTTTAAAATATTTTCAGTTATCTCTTGATTCGAATAAACTGAAACGCTCCACTTTATTAATAAGAAAGGGTAAATGTACATTTTGACACACAATTGTTGGAAATAATTGGAACATCTTTGAGTTCACTTTACATTATTGTTTTTAATAGAGCAACAATTGCAATAGGTGCATTTATAAAACTTGACCAAATTTGAAAAGATGCAAGTATTCTTACAAGATCATTAAATCTGAAATACGAGTAACTCAAGATTTATGGCTGAAAACTCAACTGTAAGTGTAATAAAAGGGAAACTTAATACTGAAATCCAAATCAAATAAGAAACGAGGAGCCGCTCCCTACTGGGGTATACAAAAGAGAATATGAGATCAAAGACTAAATCTAATCCGTCCTGGAAGAGTAAGAATGCTATTAGCAAGCACGAAAATCACATTAACTTGTGGTAAAATACCTGTTTACATCAGTACATTATCTCCGTCAAACACATTGAAGCTGAGCTCTAAATGCCATTATTGTTTTACAATGACAACTTTTGGAGAAATATCCGATTGAAGAGTGTAGATGGCATCATTTAGTAATTTATTATGCAGTATGACTAATTTTTGAAGGCTAGTTTAAGCAGGAAAAATGTTTTCTGCAACCTTCGTTGCGTAAATCTTCGAACGATTCAGAGGTTCTTAAGTTTATGAGACAGGAATTAATTTATATATTTTTCTTCCTTAAATTCCTTGTTTTCGTACAGTTTGAATTTTGTTGTTGTATATAAACTTTAATATACGCCATAAGCCACAACGACGCAATGGCGGCCGAATAACTGAAGAGCTGCACAGCAATGCAACATTCTCATTTTTTTAACCCGCCTTGGTAGCATGTCTGCCTCACGTTCAAGAGGTCCCGAGTTAAAATCTCGATCAAGGTTTCTTCCGCGATTTTCCCTTATCCTGAAGGACGAATATCGGGTAACTAAGCTGTTTGGACCCTGGGCTCATTTGGGCATCATTTCACCCATTCCAGTCATCGGCCAATATGAAATTTGGAGGACGCGATATATGTTCGCGAACCCGTATCTACGATCGCGTGGCTTGTTTACACAAAAGGAACTGATAGGCGGGCAGTGAAAATCAAGAGCAGGCAAAGGTAACATGCAGATAAAGGTCTGCCGAAACAAACAAACTGAGATAAATGGAAATTTCTAGTTACTATACTTCTTGACTGATAAGAGACTGTTCGGGTTCTGGTTTATTTTCGAACAATCTAGAAATTAACAGTGAGGTATATAAAGAGGCGACGACTGGCCAAGAGTTGAGTTGCAAGTTGTAAAACGAGAGTCAGCTGTGAAGAGTGTAACAAGAGACTTGTAACAAGAGCTGATGTTTGCTATCGTCATCGACCTTGGTAGACTGTGTACATGTGATGTAATGTTGTATCGAGAGAATTGAACTGCTATTGTGAGTGTATTTCTACGCAAATAAAAAACATTTGGAATATTTGCAAACTAGACTTTTAAATCTACAAACCCACAAAGTCACAATATATATAATTTTTGCTGTCCAATGTTCATTCATCTGGAGCTTCGAATGTACGCACCACTGTACACGTAAATGTACTCCATACCTGTAGATATGCGGGGAGCATATATGTTTTGTGTGGTTTAACTTTTCTATTTTACTTTTCTTTTTCTTTTTTACTTTAGTTTTAAAATTGCTGTTAACTCTTCTATTAATGTGAGTCATTCTGTTGATTTTTATTGACACTATAATTATAATCGCATGTCTCTGTTATGTTGGGTGCGTTTTTTTGTATTGAAATATTTCTTTAAATAACATTATTCAATACAGAAATATGTTGCAATTAATTTCACCTAGATACAATGGATGTATTTACCTCTTTCTAACCTTCTGCAATGGCTCGGTATGTGGTCTACTTGGAACAATCAAAATGATCTCGACTCCTAGTTCTACACCTCACGCTCAAGTATTTACCTCTTTCAGTCTCTTTCTACCCTTCTGCAATGGCTCGGTATGTGGTCTACTTGGAACAATCAAAATGATCTCGATTCCTAGTTCTACACCTCAGGCTCAAACCTGCCATTCAATGCTTAATTGCAGCAAGAAACCGATAGAGCTACCGAGAAGAAATTTTTTGGGACATTTACCATGCTTTTATTTGGAAAGTCATTTCCTTGATCCAAGAGCAGAACTTAATTTTATTCCTTCACAACTCCAAAGCGACAGCCTCTTTTCGGTGATGGAGCGGATTTATTCTCCTGCCGGCACATGATTGGTAGGAAAAAGCACTCTCGCAGTCCTCTCTGTTCACTTGCATTTATTTGAGATTCAGGTTGTCTGGAGTCCACTCCGAGAGTTCTGTCTGCCTAAGTCTTTGTTCGATGTTTCAATAAGCGAAAAAGAAGAGGTTACAAAACGAGTACTCTCTGAAAGATAAGGGACCGGAAGACAGAAGAGGCTGAAGTGTAATGTGGGGAGAAAATTTTGCGGAGATATACTAGAGAAAAACTGGAGGGAGTCAACTTATGTTTTAAGTTCTAGAAGATTTTGGAATAGCTTCCACATATACCCGTAGAGGAAAATAAACTTTTAATGAAGCGACCTTTGACTATACACGCAAGTAGTGTTTGACCAAAGCAAAACCTAATTGTAAAAATATTAGCTACCGTCACCGAGTTCCTGAAAACAAAAATCAATATCTGACGACCTTATAAGCAGTAATGCAGCCACCATGTGGTACCATGCTGTTATGTTTAGCTGTTACGGGGCAAAATTAAAGTACTTCTTCAGTATTTTTTTGAGGTTTCGATCAGGAAAAGCCAGGAGTTACTTTTTCAACTTATTTCAGAACCGTTATACGGTGCTTCCCCAGTCCCATTCATGAAATGGCGAGGAAAAGAACAACATAAAATTCCAGAAGCAATAAAGTTGGAACTACCCAGAACTTTTATAGCGGAATACCTCGAGAAGCAATAACATGAAGGAAGTTGTTACTTTCGGTGTTACTAACACATATAGAAATAACGTCCACGTTTTCCTTTCTTTTCATTTTTCCACAGGTTTTGCTTAGCGAGTGGCGTAACTTTGGAGGAAGTATAAAATAAACATGGGATGGAGCAGAACCTACACATGTTCCTGGATTTCAAAGTAGGAAGTACGTCCCTTGGGAAAGGACTCGAGCGTATCGGGCAGAAAATATGGACAGGTCCTGTTCACGTGAATATACGCGAGGGAGGAGCACAAAGGATAGAAAATGTCCACTTCAGAAGTCGCTTGGGATATATAAAAAATTCGGACTCGATATAGCCATCTCAGGAAATTGTACAAGTGTTAATGCATATTGATGTATGCTTAGCACTACATGAGCGATATTCACGTATTTACATCTGTAAATAGGAACAAAATGGCTGCACATCTATTGTGTTTATCGACGGTATAAAGAAATATGAATATCAATAACAAAACAATAATATATAATAAATAATAATTAAGAATAAATGGCAATAAATAATACATAGTAATAAATCGCCTGCAACCACGAGCTAAAGCAGACCAAAACAATTTTCGTGATTCTACTACACGTAAGTACGTCGCTCTCCTTTGACCATGTACAATTACTTCTAGTCACGCCGTGCCAGAGTGATTAGACCAGTCGACTCTCACCAAAGTGGCCCTGGTTGAATCCCAGGCGACCGCATGTGAGATTTGTGTGGACGAATCGGCGTAGGGGCGGGTTTCCTCTGGGTACTCCGGTTTCCCCCACTATCTCATTTCTTCGGTGCCCCATCTTCATTTCATGTATCATCAGTGTCACCGCCTGGGAGGGGATCCGTCCCATTCAGCTGCTGTGGTGCGAACGCTGCGGACCCCAAGCACTCGTGGTACCTCTGACGTTACCAAGAGGAACCTCGAGCCAAACATTCGAGCCCCTCCCGAATGGGAGTTGTTCGGATTGGGTTGGACTCCAGGGGGCAGTGTGTTCCCGACACCCATCGGGAGATCCCGACACCCAGGCTACGGCCGCCCAGAGGGGGCAGAGGGTTGCCTAAGAAGGTGTGCTAGATCACCAGGCGGCCCCACCGAGGTTATTTGGTAGTCTTCCCTGCGAGATTGACTCGCCTGCCACTTCCACCCATTGACGTTGTTGTCAATGTGGCTAGGGGGTGGGCTTTTTAAACTCCATGTATTGCACCGTGGAAAGAGCCCCGGAGTTTTCCAGTTTTAAAATTATTTCTAGTATTATTTAAAATTATTTATTTCTACTTTTAGAAAAATAAAAGACGATTATCATTTTACAAAATTTACTTAGCATTCTTGGGTTAATAAACATTTTCAATTTTTTTAAAAGAGTTTGGTATAACTTTAGTTCCTCAAAATAAATATAGTATTAAACATTTATTGCATTTCTCTTAAAAAGATAAAATTCCTAAATATAAAAAATGTGGCATTTATCAGTTTAATTGTTTCGATTGTGATAAAGTTTATATTGGAAAGACCAAACGTAATTTAGAAACCAGAACGAAAGAACATTTTCGTAGCATTAAGTATAGACAGACTGATAAACCAGCCATAGCAGATCATTTTTGGTCATTTAACCATGAAGTAAATCCAGAAGTTAAATTATTAAAACAATTAAATAGTCCGATAGATTTAATGGTTTGGGATGGGATATTTATTTTCAAAAACAAACATCGCATAATGAATTTTGAAATACCGGCAATCGATTCTGTTTTTAAATCTGTTTTATTTTCAGATTTTGGTAGTCCTTACAAGAACATATTAACATCTAGTGTTCTAACGATGACGACAGCTTTGTTTTTTCCAGCTGAAGATGTGTAAAAGTTTTACATGAAATCGCGATCCCAGATAATTTATAAGAAAAGTATCATCATTTCTTATAAGATAAATGGGGTTTTAAGTTACAAATTGTTATATATAAGGTGTGTTTTAGTTCCAGACGATTACATCGAAAACTGATAGTGGGTACTACATATGTATAATAGGAAATTTAAAATAATTAAGAATGTAGTTTAGAATGTCGTTTAAACTAAAAAATCGTAATTATTTTGTGCTTCATTTGACATACAAACCAAATCTCAGGCACCAAAATTTAAGATTTATGGTATGCACCAAAATATACAATACTTATTTTCGCGCAGTACGCATGCGCACGCCTGAGTGTCTGCTTGTTACATCGCGATGATGTATAGTTAGTTGTGTAAAGAACGCTGTGCTCTGTGATTGTAAGTGACAATGGGTATCGTGACAGAGGATTAAGTGTTTATAGTGGAGTATTATTTTCGCTCATGCGGAGACGGTTAACAAGGCGGGCCGAGTTTAAAGTCAGTGGCGGAACAATATCCTGAGCACCTCAATAAGCCAGCGCCAAAGAGTTATCTGTTGTTAAAATATTTCGTCGGAAGATCTGGAAGGCTAGTATCTGTCTCCAGAAATGAAAATCATGGACGTGTCCTCATTCAGGTTATTTAGTCTCCAAAGCGAAGTATTCGGCGACCATTCCTGAAATACGTCACTTGGACGACTGTTTAAAGGCATAGGTGGATTTCCGTACCGGTTACAGGTTGGGCAACGACTGACGGAGCACGATAGGCATGTAAGGGTACAATATTGTGCACGATTTTTGGCATTTCAGGATTAGTCAAAAGTCCCACACTAAATAATGTAATAACGTTTCATGCATTGATTCACTAACGGAAACTCGGTATAAGGAGTCAGTCAAGGGACTGAAAAGTTATATTAGCTATAGTTTGCAAATTCTGGTTTAATCGGAACCATCTTTCTCATGTTAAATGGAACACCGTATATTTCTAAATATTCAGATGCTACTCTTCAATAGCTTTCAAACATGCACGCACTTGATAATTCTGTGGGTAAAGTTGCAAAATATGAGTAATATATGTTTTTGAGTTCCCTGTACATGAGTGTCTCTGCAAATCAAATTTCATATTAATCAGTCGGACGCTTAAAATTTATGTAGGTGGTCTGGGACTTAGCTAACTCCTTAGAAATTACAAAATATAAAATAAATAATAGAGTTGGAGACCCCCGGAATAGATTAACAATGATGACCTGCAATATTTGAGTTAGCATTATTTTGCAGGTCTCAGCAAGGTAAATATCCATAAATAACGGACTGCAAATACTTATGTATATATGCCTCAGTGGAAGATAGATTTGGCGTAGTTAAATATCTCCTTTAAAAGTTCTTTAAACGGTTAGGTGATATAGGATGATGAATAAAGATGTTCAATGGATGAATTACTCACATTCATCTTTCAGGATAAAAGCAAATCCTGCCAAAAATCTTATCCAGGTACCTCGCCCAAACTGAGATTGGAAACCGGACCTCTTTAATGTGAGGCAGACACGCATCTCCACACCATAGAGGTGGGCTAAACGTCCATTTACAGCTATAAAGAGAACAATGGAGTCAACAAATTAAAATCTACAACAGTGCTTGAAGACAGAATTCACGTTCAGTTGTACGCTTTAGCTAACTCAGTAATAAGATTATTCTAAATTTACAGTTTGATAATGAACGGACGTTACTTCTCCCGTTGGTTTTGATTTTCATTGTAAATTTCTTTGTAATATTTTAATACTATACATTTTGCTGTAAATAGTTTTTGAATTGCATCTAGGAAATTTTTATTCCCTTTACATTTGACTTAAAGCAAAGGTACACCATGTTCTAAGCCTGACTTTTACAAGCGGTTACTTTGTCACTTTGGCGCTATTGCATGAAATGGGTTTTCAAAACAAATAGGTACAATTAATAACCACATGGATTAATGAAGATTGAAAGTGAATCTGTACAAATAATACTGACAAGGATGGACCAAAATAAATGTTGTTACAAGGATATTTAAAGCAATATATGTCATATGTCCAAATGAACCAAACACCGGCCTCTTTTTGTAATTTAACTTACAACTCATAATTAATTTCCTGATACCTATTAATGTTTTGGGATATATTTGAGAGGCGAAAATGGTCCATAGCAAATATGCGCTTCCACATCTAATCATTAAACAATAACCTGACATTAAGCAAACGCCTAGAACAAACAAAAACAAAATAAAGCTATTCTCAGTAGGAAAAGAGGTGGTCAGAAGTAACCTCTCAGGAAATTCTCTCGAGTAGAAATGGCCAAATCCAGTGTAAGATTATTAATGATTATCAGCGAATGAAGTTTGTGAACGGATAGGTTAGTTACCTGTAGTCTTAAACTACATTAAGGCATAACATAACCTAACATTTCGTCCGAATTGGACGTACTAGCGAAGCCTGAAATAAATAACGTTATCCAACAATTACTTATAACTAAGAGAACATTATATCGCTACTTTTGTTTGCTTCAAAATAGGTTTGGTATATGACTGTTATGATACAAAAATAATAACAATAATAAGACGAAAGTACAAGTTATATAAGTAATAAGAGTAAAAAGATAACATTAAAAACACGTCACGTATACAAAGTTTTACCTACGCATTCATTACCTTGAATAGGGGTAGTACTGCACTGCACATATTTATTTTTAGCGAACACGGGAACATTAATACAAATGCGTGTCCAGCCAAGATTTACACAGACTATAAGCATAAACGAAATGGAAACAAT
The DNA here is from genome assembly GCA_030765055.1 of Mantis religiosa. Taxonomy (NCBI): domain Eukaryota; kingdom Metazoa; phylum Arthropoda; class Insecta; order Mantodea; family Mantidae; genus Mantis; species Mantis religiosa. The sequence continues at coordinate 37,572,118 of CM060955.1, forward strand.
GGAACCAAAATGAAGGAGATGTAAGATACATGCTACCCTGCATTACTTGCTTTGTGAAAGAGTCCCAAATCGTTAAATTGCGTGCTTGTGGGCATTTTTCAACAAAACAAAGAATGACGTGAGTATTCGGACAACGCCAACGGTGATTGAAGTTAATATGACATCTCTCAATCACCTACATTAAGGAAATTATTGATTAACACCCAACAGGCAAACTTGTGCTTAACAAATGCTTAAGATCATGTAACAGTTTGTTCTTTTCAGGTGATTAAAATGACTTTAAATCAAATTTGGCCTAGATTTGAATTTTTAAGAGGAAAGGCCTTTGTTTTGTTTTACTTATTTGATCACTGTCAATTCAACCGTCCGATATGACTTAACGTTGGAGGACGTAAAATAAAAATAATTCATTTCAATTCATTTTTATCATATTTATTTAGCTTTGTTCCATTTTGCAAGTTTACAACATAATCAAAGTGCCAAAGCCACAGAAGGTACTCATCGTCGAACATAATACCACTGAAAAAAATATTTTATTTTACATTCAAAACTTTGCTTTAAAATGTGGCAGAATTCATTTGTTTTCTAGAGAATAGTGGACAATTCACTACATAAATAGCATTGTCAGAAGAAATGAAGGGCTGTTATAGAGCAATAAATGTACACAAAGTTTTGACATCAGCTTATTTTGACCTTCTCTATTATCCTCGGTGTAGATAGAAGGCATTTGCATTCCACTCTAAACTTCGAAATCAATATTTAATTGAAAATATTGTTTCGAGTTTCCTGAATCCAAAGCACCAATTGATTAAATGCAAGGTATGAAGCAAGAAGATTTTAAAGAAAATAACCTCTTCTCTTCCCAAAGCTAGCGTATACATGGAACATTTTTCGAAAAGTTTTTTTTTTTTTTTTTTTGTTGTCAAAGATGGCTCTTACGATTTTTATTGAAACTACCTATGTTTAAGTTAGTTTCATGACAAATGGAAAGTATTTATTGAACTGTTAGAACAATCTTAAGCTCTTTTCATTGTAGGTGGCTTACTAACAGTAAAACTGTAAGAGATACACAAAGTCTTGATGCACAAGAAATGGTAGACCTCGTTGAAGCACGCAATTACTTAAAATAAGCCTTTATTGCAGAGAAAGGTCTGTTCGTTTGATATTCTTTGTTATTCATTTCAATTTTTAAACAGTTTAATTTTCTAAAAGAAGTCGTCATTTGTTTTCACTATCCTTTGGCATTGCTAAGTGAGTGCGATGTTAAAATATTATAATGCGTTCAACTTTAAAAGATTTGAAAATCGCTTTGGTCTACTCTATTCTCATATTCTCACGGAATCTGCAAGTAAATATGTAATAAAATTACTTTCATGAACATTTATCTGGACTAATATGATTAGAAGAATTAGCACTTTTTTTTAATAATATCTATATAAAGGTGAACAAGGAGAATCATAATGTATAGATTTTTCTTTTAAGTTTTCTTCTAAATTAAAAACACCATTAAATATTTTACTGCATAAACATGTTTCGAATATGATAACACTTTTTCAAATGTTCATTTGTAAAAAATTGAGTGTTGTCAAATCGTCTTAACATCAATGGAATTCGGCTTAATATTAATTTTCTCCTTCCAATGATGTATACATAGAAGCATTTTCGGCACAACTTATTTTGTGGAACCTACTCAGGATGTGAACAGATATATTGCAAGACAAGAATTTAAACAGATGAATAACACATGATTACAATTTATTGATCTTTCACACCCTTTTTTCTAGGACGAGGTTATAAAGATAGAATCAGATTGAAAAGATGTAAATCATAGTTTGTTCATAAACACGTGTCCAGAATAGTTTTGTTTACATACTGATATGAAGAAAGGCCTAGACAGTACGAATGACAACAGATATAAAGGAACTAAACACTGAAATTGCACAAAATCTCTGCCAGCAACTTCGATACATTTTGTAGTAATTTGTAATTTATTTCTCATCTTTCCTTCTACAACATCAAATGGAAATACAAAATAAGGATTACAGTTATAAAATCCATACTGAAAAATGCCATATATTCCTAAATCCTGGTAATCCTATCATGTTGCTCACCATTGAATAATAATTTGGTCCCCATACACCTAACCTTAGGTTTCTGTGTCCTTAGGTCCTCTACTCCTTTTTACAGATTTTGCCATTTCACCTATCCCACTCTATATTTTTCTCTTAATTGTTCTTAGCCATATCTCATTAAGTTTTGCTAAATAATTCCTTATATTTCTCCTGTTCTTTTTCACTTTTACTGACAAAATTTTTCTAATTACTACTTTACCCCCAAATTGTCCCATTTACACAATGGACATTTAACTAGCTCCCTCTCTTGACCTATATCTTTCAAGTTTCTCACTCCTGTTCTCGTCCAAGCAAAACCTTCTCGCCCAACTTACTACATATAGCTATGTATTTCCTTCCCCGAGTTTTTTTTTTATTTCTCTATATAATATCAGTGAGCTTTTGTCACTTGTATTGGCGAAAATGTCTTGTCTGTCAATATCTTCTACATTTTGTAGTATGTCCAATTATGTGATGTAAAACTCTTTGCAGGAGTTCAAACTTTGGAGAAAGGTGTTGGACAGGATGTCCAAGGAGAGGTTTGTTAGTATATAAGGTATTTCACTTAAGTGCTTCTCCAACTGTAAACCGCAAGCCTCTTCCAAATTTCCTAGCAAATGAGAAGCATCTCGGTGTCTCTGCATAGTTTGTGTAGGTACAAACTAGTGATTTGCACTTAACTATAGCCGCACAAATGAATAAGAATAATACTATGACCATGAACAACATTGCCTGTAGGATAGGGGAAAGCTGCTGAGTACCACGTAACAGTATGCAAACTTTTAATGGCATCTACTACCTGTTGTGGAGTATACAGTTTGTTTAATACAATCATTTCCTCGTTTCGGTAAGTCTAAGACCTATACATAGTTTTTGGACATGGACTTATACATAAACAAGTACACATTTGTCCACTAATGAACTTGTATTAAACTCTTCATTGTTAGGAACACAGCTGACACATACGTATATTAAACGTTTGGCTTCTCGGTCACAGTTCACGGTCTTCAAATAGCTGAGTTAGGCGAACCCCCTTTTATGGTAAGCCATATTCTGCTCAAAAGGGAATTTCTGATGTTCTGCATATCAAGTGTTCAATTTATATCCATCTCGCATACGAAGCCATGACATAAAATAAGGCAAGGATATGAAGAGGCTGAATCAGGCCGGGTTATGCACCTTCAATGTGAACTGAGAACTTATCAAAATGTTGATACGCTGGAAACAATGATGCTCAACATTATCTAAATAACAGGTATAGTTCTCATGGCTCATACTGAATTCATACAAAGGATGTACATTCTACCAGAAAAAATGTAGAGCTTGACGAAACAGTAGTTTATATCAAATAACTTTTTGAAGGTGTAACTCTGAAATATTCACTCCTGTTGGATTAAATGTTTCACTGCTTTAAGCCATATACTGAACCAAGTTTCAACACTTGCCATAACCTTTGTAAATACCATGTGAAATAGAAGCCAGTATGTCTAAGAATTTCTGGGCACTTCTTGAATGCACATTTTTATGCAGTTCCTGAGAACTACTTTTTATGGCTAATTGGAAATAGAAAAATAAGCATTTATTTGAACTATTTCTAGAACTCCACACTACCTTTCCGCTATGCCATAGCTAAACAGCGGAATGAGGTCAACATAATTTAGTAAATATATTTCCAATTCATGCATAATTAATGTTAAAATATCACCTGTATATTTCAGTTCATCAGTTTCTATTCTTTGGCTTCTCAGGTATGATGGCACGGGAATTACGAAAACTACTACAGTCCAGAGATGGCTCAGAAACCCATTCTTACATATTGATAATTTAAGGCAGTCATTAATTAATACATAACAACAAAATGATCAAGTATAAACCCGTAAATGAACAGAAGTATAAAGTATCGAGCAAGAACAAAAACAGAGATAGATACATGAAGGCCAAAATTGGTTGCATTACACTTGCAACTTTCAGTGTGTGTTGTATAAAGCATGGAAAGGTCCAAAGGTTTGGGAAAGCGTACGCTCTGGTTAAGCGTCAGAGTGCAACTCTCTGATTTTATACACCATAACCCAGGAAGCGACTGTGACGCCAACCCTAACCCACGAACATTTCCCGGCCCTCGTAGCCATGGTCGCTAAAGGGTATGTCTCTAGTGTTCCGCCGCGTAGAGGGTCGCGGGTTCGAGTCCCGCCTTGGGCATGGGTGTTTATGTGTATAGTGAATATTTGTGAAATTAGGAAAATATTTAAGGAAATAAACGGAAATAATGAAAAATCGGTTAAATAAGAAAAAGAGAAAAATATATACATAGAAAAACAAACATTGAAAGGTAGAGATAACGCGACTGACTTCTGCAAACAGAAAATCAAAGACAAATGACGGAATAAAATATCCGGCACAGAATAAATCTGAAGCAAATATGTGGTGCAGTCACATAAAGTTCTCGATATAAAATTGCTAGTACCTATATATCCCTTAATTCACCTTAAGTTGTTTAGCTATACATTTCTGTATTGAAATTATTTCAAATTAGGCAAATAGTTTTCACTTATAACCAAAATAAAGTAACGACATTCCAATTACATATGGGGAACTCTTAAGAAGTACCAGTCAATTCAAAAGTGATAGTGAAGGGTATATATATATATATAACCTTTAAGCCTCTCAGATATTTCGGCGTCCCTTGGTTTGAGATGTACAACATGAAATATCTAGAAAATCACTAAGGCTACGAAACAAATTTTACGCTTTACTCAGATGTATATCTTTCTAGGCCCTATTTATTGTTTCCTTATATTCTCCTAGTTAACAAAATATACAAAATTCACACGGATAAAAGGGGACTCCATGGACTATTCACTAAAATTTCAATATATACACTTTATTAGATATATAAATGTGAAACATCTCATAGTTTAGCAAACCAGAAATAAAGAGAAGGCATTTCATGTATAGCTCTTTAAAATGATTTCCTTAAATGCTGAATTATGAATGGAACTTATGTATCCGTTTTTCGTACTTTAGTATGCAGTCCAAAGTTAGACAAAAACACTGACGTATTTTTAAAGAAAAGTGTTTGTTAGTTCTCTATCTTTTAAATTAGTTGAAATAAAATACTTCCTCCCTAATTAATTACACGAACTGACAGAGAAAGAAAAGTAACAAAATTATTCCATTGAATTTACTTTAAATCTATGTTGTACACGACATAGTTTTGCCAAAAATACTTAAATAGTGCTTCGATGGCCACATGGGTTTTTCCTAAAGGAAAAAAAAAAAAAAAATAAAAATGATAAATATAAAAAAATAGAATAACGCTTAGTTGTGGAAACAGCATTTGTCTAAGCTCTTTTTCAATATTCCGACTTGGAAAGGATGCAGTACAATTGTTGAACGAGAAAAGTTAATGATAAGCGAGTCTGTGTGTGTGTGTGTGTGTGTGTGTGTGTGTGTGTGTGTGTGTGTGTGTGTGTGTGTGTGTGTGTGTGTGTGTGTGTTAGTAACTTTACGAATATTTTTAATGATTCTTTTTTATACACAATTTTAAATATTGTCGCCGAGGCATTGTTGTACCGCTAGTGCAAGCTGCAGCCCACGCGTAGGCGAGCGCTGTGCGAGAGAGAGAGAGAGAGAGAGAGAGAGAGAGAGAGAGAGAGAGAGAGAGAGAGAGAGAGAGAGACAGAGAGAGACAGAGAGAGACAGAGAGAGACAGAGAGAGACAGAGAGAGACAGAGAGAGAGAGAGAGAGAGAGAGAGAGAGAGAGAGAGAGAGAGAGAGAGAGAGAGAGAGAGAGAGAGAGAGAAGTGGGAAGAGAAAGCGACAGAGTGATATCTGGATAATTGTTTCCTTCTCTTACCGCCGTGAAAGGCCTTGAAACGTCGGTGGCTTTCTAGAAACAATGGCTGGGGTATAAAAAGCCTAGCAAGGACTGAGTCAGTCAGTTTGCTAGTGAGTTGTTAATTGTGTGTGTGCAGCTGTTTTAAGTGTACCGCGGTGAATTGTTTCGTTTGTTTACGTGTGGCGGGAATAAAGAGACGACTTTGAGGACTGCGTTTGTGTATATTACGTAATTTCGCTACTTCCAGGGTTGTACAAAGCGTCTTTTTAGTCAAATAAGGACAAATTTCTGCAAACAATACTGTTAATTCTACGAACCCACAAAGTCACAATATAATTCAAAAAAGAATATTAAATATATGCGTTTTGGTGCTCATAGCCAGCAGTATATATTAGATATATTTTACTAAAAACACAAGCTCATCTTACTCACCATTTTTAAAAATTATTTTTAGTTAAGAGTAGATCACAAAACATTTATATTTCCAGTGAAATCTTGGTATCAAATGTTTTGTTGTAATACTATAGTTATAGCTACTGAAGAAAGAGCTAGAAAGCCATGTGATTCCTACGATTTGAACAGGCTGGTAAGCTTGAAATGGAACTCGAAGAATTTGAAAGCGAGCTGGTTTAGGATTATCCGTTTGTAATCCCCGAGTGCCTTTATAGCTGATCTCCGCATGTATATGACATAAGCTGTCAAAGTTACGATGCTCTGAAACAAAGCATGGAGATAACGATATTGTTTTGTTGCTGCGCATTGGGAAATGTCGCTATGAAAACATGGAAACACGCTTTCCGTTTGCGTAAATGCTATGGTGACTGGTTTATATACTGTAGTTTAGAGTGCAGCGAGAGAAAAAGAAATAATCTTGATTGGGTTTTAACGTCATGGCAGAGAAAATGTGGAGAATTATCCAGAGAAAGAACACATTGTAAAAACTATACCTATTTGTTTGCGCACATGAAAGCTCGATTTTCTAGTCTACTTAGTCCAGGATTATTACTTTCTTTACTAATTAGTTATAATAAATAGAGGAGGTATTTAAATTCACACAAAATTAGATACGGATGTTTCTCTAAAGAATATACGATGGAATTTATTAAATTAATGTACAATCATGTTTAAAAATAACTTCAGGCGCGAACATAATAACTCAAACAAGAAAAGTCGGTTAAACGCAAAATTTGATGTCACATTCTTCCAAGGATAGAAATTTCAACAACTCCCGCTCCCACTCTTTTACAGGATAATATTTCTTAATTTTATTCTCTCAAAAACAGGACCTAAAGTTTTTATGGAAATGCTATTTGTACGACAAACTAAATGTATATATCGAAGTTTGCCTACAAAGTGCTCTTCATTCTAAATGACTTGTGTAACAGGTAATCACTGAGGAAAGATATACTACACAAAAATATTAGCTTAAAGAGATGCAACTACTCAGTTTTTACTGCCAATTCGTCTCTTCTTTTTTCAGTTTCACTGTCTGGAGTGTTGAACACGGTACCTCTAATCTCTCGCAAAAATGTGTAGTGTTTAACGCCCGCTTTTACTACATACGGCACCGCAGGCGGTGACACTGATGATACATGAGATGAAGATGGAGCACCGGTGGAATGAGATGGCGGGGGGAACCGGAGGTCCCGGAGAAAACCCACCCCAGCACCGTGTTGTCCACCACAAATCTCACTTTGCGGTCGCCTGGGATCAAACCCGGGCCGCCTTGGTGAGAGCCAAGCGGTCTAACCACTTAGCCACGGCGCGGTCAATCTCTCGCAATAACAGCACTCTGAGAACGCCTTCGTATACAGAACTCATCATCATCATCATCATCATCATCATCATCATCATCATCATCATCATCATCATCATCATCATGGGTCTCTTCTCTTCCCAGGAGAGAGGGCGCCTAGTCCGCACAGTTGGTATTAGCCAGTGTTCGTTGAGGTCTTCACACATAACCCTATGTAAGGATCCCTTAGCGAGGTGCTATACACCGGGTCAGTGTGTCCTGGAGCTAGCGAGGGAAGGGATGCTAACCCCTTTGGAGAGACTACCTCTCCCCCTAACCGCCCTTTCCAAGTACTACCCTCCGGGCCAGAGGGACTTGGTTCTCGGGTGGGCAGGGTCGCAACTCCCTCATGTAGAGCTGTCCTAAAAGGACTTCGTTCGTGCACTTACATATACAACTATCAGAGATTTTCACAATGTTTGTGGGAGACGGGAGAAAAGAAATAAAGAATAATCTGGTCGTATTTTGAAGGTGTTCATGCTCACGAAATTTTGGCAAGCACTGAAGGACATGTAGTCAATGGGCGCAGCAAAATTCATCTCATAAGAAATAAATTGTTGTACTGTTGCTGATATGGTTTTCAACTGGTAAAGTTGTAACAGTATTTTTGTTTAGTAATGTTCGAAGGAATAATAAATATATAAAAATGTATGTAGTTGTGTGATTGGCCGATGTAGTAGTGGTGTGACGTGGTATCACGTGGTGTGATGACGTGTCAGTGAATCGGCCAATCACAAAATAAAGCGGGAATTACTATGGGGACAAGAAAATCAATAATCTAGAAAAGTGTTAGAATCTTGTGTCTTGCTGGAGAACGAGGAAGTTGACTTAAGATGTTACGGTGATTATAAAATCTCCAAGAAAATTATATATCATTTTGTCTTAATCTGTGAATCTATCATTTGGCGCTAGCCAGTATTACTTTTGATAGAAGAAAAAAAAAATTGATTAAATTAACTATATTCGAGTAACTGCGTCGTTAGTGCTGTCTTATGGGAGAAACATGGCGACTAGCATAGAAAGAGCGATGGAAAATCATGATTCTGGAGTGAAAGAAAGTATTATACCGACCGCCATAGTGGAGAAAGAAAACATTCCCGTTACAAATGGCGCAGCAACGTGTGGGGCTCGAATAGGATAAAGAAGAGGAGATTAAAGCATCTTACAGCTCCGTGGGAATTTAAAAGGAAAGAAGAAAGAAGAGAGAAGAAAGAAGAAAACGAGAACTGGTTTAAGTGAATGAAAAAAAAAAAAAATAGTAGTAGTAGTAGATTTATGTTGTTAAGAAATCAGAAAATAGTTAAAAAGATGGCGAGTAGAAAAGAAATAATAGTGGAAGGAGAAGTTGCTGATAGTGTAGGAATGAATAGGGAGGATGCAAGATTAAGCATAGATAATGAGTCAATGTTGGAAAGAATAACAAGAATGTTAAGTAATTTAGATTCTAAAATAGAAAAAAATGCAAATGATTTAAAATCAGAAATAGGAGATGTTAAATCTGAAAGGAGTAATTTAGATTCTAAAATAGAACAAAATGCAAAGAATTTAGATTTTAGAATGAGAGATGTAAAATCAGAAATAGGAGATGTTAAATCTGAAATGAGTAATTTAGATTCTAGAATGAAAGATGTAAAATCAGAAATAAGTAATTTAGATTCTAGAATGAAAGATGTAAAATCAGAAATGAGTAATTTAGATTCTAAAATAGAACAAAATGTAAACGATTTAACTAAGAAAATGAATGATTTAGATGTAGGAGTAAGACAGGAACTAGCACAAAATGTGAGTAACTTAGAAATTAATTTATTACAGAAGCTAAAACAGGAATTAAAATCTGAAATTTCACAGGAGATTAGAGAAGGGAGAAAAGAGTGTAGGGATAATATGGAAAGGCTCATGCAGATTATAGAGATTAATAAGGATGAGAATAGAAAGGAAGTCAATGAGTTGAGAGAGATAATTCAGGAAACTAGGTTAGGTCAGGACATTGTGAAACAAGAAATAAGAATGGAATTAAACAAAGAGTTAGAAACATTTAGGATACAACAGGCAGAAATAACACAAAAACAAAGAGAAGAATTAGGAGATAAAGTAGAACAAAGAATCAATGTAATTTGTTCTGAAATGCAATTACAACATGATGAAAGTAAGATACACCAAGAGGAAATAAAGTTACAAATTGATGAGATAAGTAAAGCAAAAGAAGAAGTAATTTTGCAAATTAAAGAGGTAAAAGAACATTTTGAAAAAGAAAAGGATAACTTAGGAAAATTGACACAAGTTGTAATTGCATTACAGGCTAGAAAAGTAAATAACGGGAAAGAAATGTCTAGAATTACAAATATAAACGATTGTGACTTACCAGGTGAATTAAACAATCATCAGAAGTCTAGTGATGTAGTAAGTGAATGTAGTGATTTTGTGAGTCCAGATAATGATATTAATTATCACAGAAACACACAGAACATGTCCTCACACACACAACTCCACAGTCTAGGTCAAAATGAATGTGTACATTATTCACTGAATGATATTAGTCCACCAAGTTTTGATGAGGAATCAGGTGATAATCCAAAAGTATTTCTTAGGGAATTGGAAGAATATTTCCGTATTAAGAGAATTCCCAATGAATTTCGGATGGTAATAGTAAAACGCTGTTTGAAGAAAAATGCTCTTGAGTGGTTAAGGTTAACTTTGGCTTCACATGAAACATACAGTACTTTCAGAAATCTGTTTATAAATAGATTTTGGGGACCTGAGAGACAAAGAAGAATAAAAGTTGAGTTAGCAACGGGTAGGTTTGAGTTTAAAAAAGGGATTTCTATGACTGAATATTTCTTAAAATTAGCAAACAAAAGTAAGTTGATCAATCCCGAAATTTCTGAGACAGAAATTGTCAACATGCTAATACGTCATTATCCACCACATATCAGAAATCATTTAATTGTGGCTAAGCCTATCGATTTCTCTGATATGATTGAATTATTATCCGAATTTGAAGCACATAACCTCATTAATGATACTACATCCTGTGATGGTAACTATAATAACGTCCATATTGAGCGAGGAAGAAATCGACAGGAATCACAACCTACAAATAATAGGAATAATAGGACGAGTTTAAATTGGGGCGGGGCACCCGTGAGAAATCAAAGATTTGAAGGAAGAGGTTATGATCCTAGACGAACTTATGAATCTGTAATTCCCGGAACAGGAAAGGGAGTTCAAAATAATGTGCAAAGGAATTATCATAACAATCAGTCGACGAGAATTGGAAGAAATGATCACATAAACCATGTAAGATTTTATCGAGGAAATAATCAGCGAATAAGTGACTTTAATAGGGGTAGAGGTACTAGTTTATTTAGTGCAAATCAAAGAGATTTTAGGGGTGTGAGATTTGAAAGAAGTAATCAAAATGAAAGAGTCGAAAATACACAAAGCACAGAGAATGATGTGAATATAAACGATAGCACCAACCTAACCAACAATGAAAGTAATAATCAGAGGGAGACGGAAAACTAAAAACCAAATCATTTTGTGCTCTGGAAAGTGGTTCGGTGAGGATGACACAGGGCGAATTGAAAGTTGAAGATAACGGAAATAAGCTCACTCTCTTGCAGAAAAATAAGGAATTAGTTAACCCACCTCAGATAATTATTTACCTATGGGATAAAGAATATACAGCCTTAATTGATACTGGAGCCAGTTCTACTGTGATAAGTGAGGAATTGTTTAAAAATCTGTTAGCTAACTATAAAGTGGAATATTTAAATGTGTGTAACGTTTACTGCAGTACTGCAATTGGGAAGAAAAAGGATAGGATTAAATATCAAGTATTAATTAAGGGGCGAATAGGTGAATGGAATTTCAATTTCATTGCGTTGGTAATTCCACATTTGGCAAGAGATGTAATTGTGGGTAATGATTTATTATATGAATGGCAAAGTGTATTGAATTTCGAAATGCATGAAATGAAGGTTAAGACAGAAAATGATTTATTAGTAATAAAATTATTGGAAGAAGATGGAAGAAAAGAAGAGAACAGGGGTAATATAAATAATGAAAGGTTTTTTGTGGAAGATATACTTTTGCAAGAAAATGGTAATATTGAATACGATGAAAATGAAAATTGTGGGAAGAATTTAATTATTGATGGATTGCAAAATAATGTAACTGACCTTGAAAAGCATTGTTGCCAATTATATACAATACAAGATAAGAACGGCGGAAGCCAAGTGGAGGAAGAAATAGAATTCCAGAGAATATTACAAGTAAAGTTAGAAAACACATACAATTTAGACCAAGCGAGAAAAGAACAGTAGAAATTGTGTATATTAAAGAATAGAAAAGCCTTTAGTTCAAAACCTGGACTGTGTAACAAATACACACACACATTTAAAGTGAATGATACTGATCCCTATACACATAAAAGCCTTGACAGTAATTGAAACAATATTGAATATATACTATGTGTGTGTTAAATAATAATAAAAATAAAACATTGTTAAACATCAATATATTGTTGTATTTTAATTAATGTTAATTTATTGTTGTGTTTTATGTTTGTGTAATAATGTGAAATTGTTGTTAAATATTCATTTATTATATTTTATCCAATGTAGGTATATTATTATATTTTATGTATGTTGTATTGATGTTGTGTAATATTGGTGTAAACGAAATTGTTAATTGGGGCTGTTCTTCGAAATATATGGAAACAGATTGTTAATTCCTTTATTTGGTTATTTTCCATATATTTCGAAGAGGGGCATTTGTAACAGTATTTTTGTTTAGTAATGTTCGAAGGAATAATAAATATATAAAAATGTATGTAGTTGTGTGATTGGCCGATGTAGTAGTGGTGTGACGTGGTATCACGTGGTGTGATGACGTGTCAGTGAATCGGCCAATCACAAAATAAAGCGGGAATTACTATGGGGACAAGAAAATCAATAATCTAGAAAAGTGTTAGAATCTTGTGTCTTGCTGGAGAACGAGGAAAGAGGTTACGATGATTGTAATTGTAAAGGAAAATTAATAAGATTCAAAAAGTGTTATTCAATATTTATAATAGATAAGAGTGAATCATAGTTCATATTATATAATTAAATAATATATTACAAAATTGGACTCATCTAAATTTTATTTTCACCAAAAATCCGCATCCACACCTGAGAAAAGATCTCACGACTCTCAGTAGATTAAAACTCGACTTGGATGTTACAAAAAGTTGGCTTGCTTCTTATTAGTTGAAGATGAACGAAAATATAATCCCGTTACAAAGTTGAAACTCGTATCGTTTCCTTCTTATGGTTACACATGGCTTTTCAAAACCGTCACAGAGCGGACCGGTATTTAAGAATGTGATACCGCTTTATTTCACTCACTATTGTTTATAGCAACAACAATAATAACAACAATAGTCTGTTTTGGTCCTTGAAGAGCAGAGGGCCCCTGTTAGAAGGTAGCTCTCGGTTCGCTGCCCGGTGAGCCTATTCCGCATGTATGTTGTGCATGTATGTTTGTTATTGGTTGCGTTCGTAGTAAACTGTCTCTATTTTACATCAATTCATTGACCTGTTAGATGTACACACTACCTACTACATTCTATACATTCGCTACATCCTGAGTTGTCATGTTTGATGTGGTTCTGCTGTTGTGTTGATAGTAAATTGTCACTTCATCCACTTAGAATCGACTTTCGATTGCTCTCCACGTTCTTCTGCCCCTTGCTACACTGGGCCCTGTTGATCTACAATATGTGTTTGTCTTCGTTTTGGTGGTCCTATGTGGCCTCAAGTGCTGGTGTTGTACGTCTATGTTGACCCGATTTTATAGCCAGAAATTAGCGCTCCATATCTGCAGTGTGTTGAACTTGTCTCCTTACTGTATTGACCATGTTTGGCAGTCTTAGTGCTAAGGATATATGTCTTCTTCTTTGTTTGTCCCACGTATTTGTACTCCGCTGTATTAGGTAGTGTTTATGGAGCGAGGTGGTACCGCGGGAACTTGTGGAAGTTTGAAGGTTAGGTTTCCGTCGTCCGACTACCCTGACTTGGGCTTTTTCCGGGTTTTCTCTTAGCACTAGCTGAATTTTGGGGTGAGATCACTACTGCGCGGATTCCTTTTCTTTCCTTTATTATTTCACTCCCTTGATATCATTTGGTCTTTGATATATATGCATATGCCAGCACTACGTAAACTGTCTTCCCTGTCCCTCACTGAAGTAGCCTCAAAGACGCTAAGGTCACTACATCTAGCCAACGGCGGGGACTTGGGACTTATCTGCGGTTTCGCTGACTCTGTCCTGATTTCCCTTCCACTCAGCTCTTTTTCCAGAATAGCTCCCTGCCGGGTGGGCGAGATGTCTCCCCTCCATCAAAGGCATTTTTCTATAATTATGGTTGTGGCTTCTTAATTAATTAGAGTCAACTGAAAAGTTCAACGCCACGACCGGGATTTGAACCAAGGATCAAATCCTTGATTTCCCTTCCACTCACCTCTTTTCCCACAATAGCTCCCTGCTGGGTGGGCGAGATGTCTCCCCTCCATCAAAGGTAATTTTCTGTAATTAAGATTGTGGCTTCTTAATTAATTAGGGTCAACTGAAAAGTTCAGTGCCACGGCCGGGATTTGAACCAAGGATCAAATCCCAGCCGTGGCACTGAATTTTTCAGTTGACTAACTAATTAAAAAACTCCATATACAGGAGTAATATATTTAATAAAAGGTTTAATTCTAGATGGATTAATTCCTCAATATAAATTTAACATTGTGGTTTCTTGTTTAATGAGCTGTAACTGTAATATGTAACATGTTTTCATGCATTGTGTATGTATTTGTTGGAGTATTAAGTGTATCGCCCGCCTCGGTAGCGTAGATGGTAGCATGTCTGCCTCACGTTCAAGAGGTCCCGAGTTCGAATCTTGGTTAGGGTGAGTTACCTGGATAAGGTTTCTTCCGGGGTTTTCCCTTATCATTAAAGACGAATGTCGGTTAACTAAGCTCTATGGACCCCGGGCTCATTTGAGCATAATTTCACCCATTTCATTCATCACCCGATATGACTTGACGTTGGAGGACGTAAATTAGAAAACAAATTTAGTGTATCTCTGTTTTTATTTCAACAATCACTACTTCATCGGCAAATCTTAGATTTGTTAGGCGGCTTCCATATTCATTCAATGATATTTTCCTGACTTTACTTCTTTGAATGTTTTCTTCGGGATACTTATAAGAGTTTGGAGAAGATTTGATAAAGAAATGGAAGTTAACCTCGAATAGCAAGAAGAGGCGGAAGAGTAAAGTAAGAAGGAAATAAATTGTAATTAGTTTCGACCTGATAGAAAGGTACTTAGTTAACTTATTACTTAACAAAACCTTTAAAATAAAATTTTTAAACTAAGGTTTGTAGAAAGAATTTGTAAATTGATTAGGCAGGAGAAGGCAATAAAAAAAGATTACATTTTGCCGCCAGAGTTTTACATTAGAGGGCCAAAATTTGTATTTACTCAGTTTACCAGCTCTGCATAAGTAAAACGTTCAGGAAAACATTATCAAGTATTATTCTGCTTCCTTATATTGTAAATATATTTTCCACAAGGCAAACAAATATCCGCAACACCTCTCGTTTAATTGCAGTTGCATTCTTCTTTTGAAAGACCATTGTTTTATGTAAATTTTGTTGCGAAATTAAACAAGTGAAACCAGAAACAATGAATGAAAATGGAATGTCATCTTCAATATTTATATATATTCACCTGATGGAACGCAAACTCATTCATAACTAATCCGCTTCCCAAATCCAGGCTCTTTCCAATCAAAACAAAGAGTCGGAAAGAAAACATTTAAACAAAATAGCACCTAAATGAAACATCGGTTCGCGCGTGTTTGGATTACGAGTGTGCTCGTCGGAGTGCCACTTGCCGTAGCCAAACATTTATACAGCGATAAAGGAGCCGCTGTTCGTTTTCGGGTTTTCCATTGAACGCGGTGCCTGCTAGCTGAATGAAATATAGAGCATAAACTACTACTACTTTACCTCCAGGCTCTTCTGCTAATACAGTGTTCATTTTACAAATGAAACGCCTATCAGTAGATCTATTGATGATGGGGAAAACTGACGTATAGCCGCGAACAGTTTTAATTTTCAGTTTATTTACTATTTATCTGCAACAGGTAGAGGAATTTTTTCTATTTCAGCCAAAAATCGAGACGAATACTTCACGGAAAATACATGTTATAATACCATCTGAATAAAACAAGGCATTTTAGAAGGTGGTCCTTGTGTGTAGCGAAAGGACGGGTAAGAATAATTCAGAAACAAATGTCTAAATTTGTATTAACGTTCAGTATCTTTTATGGATGGGAACGAGCATACCTCGGAAAATCCCTCATTTGCTTGAAATCAAAGATATTGCAGCAATTTTAATTAACATACATATAACATTCCTTTCTACCATTTTCGGGCAGATGACGCAGATATCTGCTCAAAAGAAAGTACCTCCTCTAAGAGAGCTGCTTTGTAAACAAGTCGTTTATTGTCCTCTGGGACAAACCTTCGAGCCTGGAACTGTTAAGGAGCCGCGCGTTTCTGCAGATTCTTCACTTCCACCCTGCTTAATGCGGTGTGGTAATCGTAATAGGTGCCAGTGCGCGAGTTGTCCCCATGTTGTTTGACCTATACCTATAAATTATGACAAAGTGCATATCTTGACTTTTCCTGAATAGCCTGTGAAGCTCTCTATTTATTTTTATAAAGTGTAAACCATCAGATAGAAGCAAAATAGTACTGCACAAAAAGTTAAATCTAAACAAAATGGTTCAGCTTTGTTTAAAGTATAATTAACGTAAAGTGTAAGATTTAATTTTGTAGAAGATTCTTTATTAAGGTATAAATGCATTTATTGAAGTTGAACTAATTAATATTACAAAACATGGATCCTACCTATAATAACTTGAAGATTACGTGATAATGGGATGCAAAGTTAATGAAAACAAATAAATTCCTTAACACATGAACTCCCTCTTCAATGCAAAAATTGTTGTCTGGTTCTGAAAAAATTTGTAGCTTCTCTCAGAACTATTGGAAGTTTTTGCCAAAGAAGAAAGTAAAAATGAATGTTGCTGTAAGTTAGACACTCGTAATATGTTAACTGATAATCATTGTGCATCAAATGAAGCCCTCTACACGCAAACACACCTCTCTCTCCTCAGGGCGCAATTCACAGCGTTATGCCTGAATAAACAATAGCTACCGAGCTCTGAAGCAAGAGTCTGTGAATACGAGTATAACGCGGTCCTTGAAATTCTCACTAACGAATCTACTTTCCGAGAATGGTACTCTTGTTGAGCTGGCATTGACAGCAAGTGCTTCGGCCCTTCCGTCCTGTGTTTTTAAACGCGATCGATGACGTCGAACCTACGTCAGCTGGGAATGCCAGATCTGTCTCTGCCTTTAGGGGTCATCTGGTTATTGTCCAACGATAGACGGCGGCTGGTGTTTGGTTAGCGTACCTTTGTGTAACTTATTCTACCTTTCACGGACATGTCCAGGACCGAACGACCATACAAGTTGTCAGTTTATGTGTACGGCCTCAGGGCGCCACAATGTGTCGCTCCAAAAGAAACAGAAAGAAATTCAAGCTTTTACAATCCCTCAGAAGCGTGTTTTCAAACATTTTGTCACCCATTTAATTTCGTCCACCTCGGTGATTGTAATCGTGCTCTGTACGGAAACGAAGGGTTTAGCCTCAAGCCTTCACTAAAACTAACAACTGCTTTACGTTATAAAACCTCTAAGGTTAAGTTGGAATGAAAATAAATTCGTGCAGTTTTGCAGAGTCCCTCAGAACACGGAGGGGAATTAAAATGAAAAAGTATCAGACAAATTCTTCAGGGTTAAAATCTAAATATACGGTTTAAATTAATTTCGCTTTATGGTAGAAAGAACATAACAGTTTTGTATGGGTATTTATAGACAGAGCTTCTCTTTATACGGACTATAAGCAAGTAAATTAACATACATGATTAAATGGACGTAGAAAAATAAATGTACTAATTTTCTAAAATTACAATCTAACAGAAATTATGTGTATTAATTTTACGTTTTAATGGATATATTTATATAGCTTAATAAAGGACCTTATTCAAAATTAAATCTTCCACTTTGAACTAAGTGAAGCATTCCGTTTAGGTGCATATACAAAATACTTCTGTTTTTGAGATGGGCTAAACTTCAGGTGGGTAAAACTATTTCATATCACATATAAACGAGTTAAGACTTATGTTTTTGTATGAATATAGGAATCTTAATTCTGAAAAACACTAATGATAAAGAAAGTCGAAAACGTAAACAAAAGCAACAAAATGACCGTAGAATAGTAAAAAATAAAGTCCAAAAATGTGACATTTCACAACACCACTAGTCACTTTTGAGGTATGATAGCTAACCTTTACTGTGGTACTTAAATCAGATGAGGTGTTAACGCAGTACGGATACCTTGTCAAGCAGCTCAAGTGATAAGAGCACCGGTACCGGCATTTATGATTTGAGTCCCGGCCACAGTATTCAACTTTTTAAATGTGATTCCATTGTCCATCTCTGATCCACTTTGCAAATAGCACTAATAAATTAAAGCTAATAAAATGAGAATTTTTTAGTAAATACATTACGCATCATATTTAGTTGATCTCAGTAGCCAAGTTTTAGAATATCTTTGTTGTGAGTGAAATGCGAAACTTGCGGATATGTTTATTCAGCGTGAGTAAATTGAGAAGAATGCAATAGATAATAACGGAATGATTTTAGTTTATTACACAAAATATATCAGAACATGATTAAATGTATGTTAAGTAACAGGTTCGTTTCATCGATTTCCATCAAATTGATGTGTAAAGGAACATCAAAAGCTGGGAAGACAGAAATACAACTTTTGCTATTTTATTTTCATGTTAGGGAGGCATCTCTTTATTTCTTTAATTTACAGGTTTAATGGCTGCAAAACTCCCTTTATACTAGTATTCTTCTCATTTTCTTCTTGCATTCTGATATTTTCATTCCCTCTTTTCATACACCTAATAAATCCGGTAGAAAAAGAATAAAAAGGCTTAGTATGTTTAACATGCTCTGATTCTAGGAATTGTCTTAGGGCTTGAGTGAAACAAACATTGAGAGAAAGGCAAAGCTCTGAGCTAAAACTACACAGTATAAACCTATAAAATAAACTGCTGTAAAATCTCCCTTCTTACTGCTTTATAGAAGCTATTTCGATTCCAGAGGCAACCGTTTATTCGTATGTTCAAATGAAAACATAAAACAAAAAACATAAAAACAATAAAACAAAACAATAGCTTGAAATTATAAGAAGCAAATCCTTTGAGTTTCACATAAAAACTGGTTTAGCGGCTTTTATACGTAAATGTCTGTAGTTTGTAATTAATTTACAGCATAACATATATTGAAACTCTTAAAAAATCACGGAAAATTAAAGTAAAGTTTGTAAATGTTATCCAAATAAAGTACAGTTATCCATTTTGATAAGTTATAGAGCCAAATTTAAGTCACTCATTTTTAATATTTAGCAGAACAGCTGAAATTCAATGCTTAACATACTTTTCATTTGTCAATTTTAGAATTAGTTGAAAAATGCACCGATTTTTCTACCTCTCAAATGTAATGTTCACAAAATTCTTTAATATGCCTTTAATAAATTTATTTTATAATATTACAAGTAAAATGTTACTGAATATTATAAATTATTTAAGAAATAAACTATCCTAAAATATTTTGTGTTAATGAGGAAAGCCAGCGTTAATACTTCTTAGCTTTTCTATTGCTTTCCTCTGTCAGATCACAATCCATTTTCATCCTAAATTCACGCATTATGTATATGAAATGTTTTGGTCTATTAAAGCCATACAAAGCTATTTTGAACAAAAACTACTCGTAGTGTTTATAAAATAATAAAATCTGCCGGTGTTTGTGAGCCATAATACATCTTGTGCTTTCCGCATACTATAAGTTAGTTTTTCTCCCTTAATTTGGCTGCTCGAATTTTTTTCATGGAGAAATATGCTTTCTGGAATGACGTAACAGGTATGGCATACGGTGTAGGTACATACTAATGCGTTCTTTTGTTGTGCCGTATTGTTCAGTTTACACAATGTCAGGGAAACTGGCGATCCTTTTGTTTTTAAATGTTAATACATCCTACGCTATATGACAATATTTGCTACACGAGTAAGCGAAAGTTTCGAAGGAAAAGGTGCAAAAGTAAGTTAACTTGGTGTTAAATGCATAATATTTTTGGGTTTTTTGAAGCGTTGTTTTGAATTGCTGAAAGATAGAAAGAGAAGACAACCTAAAATCTATTTGTATTATTTGGATAGTAAATAGAAGTTTACCTTGCAGATTTATTAGCTTTCAGACGCTTGCATGGCGAAAATATTGCTGACATACTTGTCTTATATGAATTTCTTCCTGAACTGTACACTTTGCCAAAATAAAAGTAGTAATTGCAAGTGACAACAAGCGAGATTAATTGCTGCGGTTGAAGCAAAGGGAACGGAGAATGGAGGGAAAGAGAAACTGGATAAATAAAGCAGTTCATTATGTCATTTTGTATTAGTAGTGCGTTTGGTGCTTGTATATAGTTAGTTCAGAAAAGAACAATTAACCCAAATACTTAAATAAATGAATTTATTTTTAAGCTAGTAGCAGTTCCAGATTCCAGTTAAGGAAGGTAGACGTGCCAGAATTGGGATAAAAAAAGAATGATATGCTGTTTCTTTGAGGAACTAAATGAAGCGATTTGAATGATTAACAAGAACGTCAGAGCTTGGCCCAGATGATTAGTTCTGGTCTCAAACCGTGTGCTGAATTTGTCACAGTATCGCTTTCCCAGAACTCATCTATTTCAGTGCTGTCTCTTCCTCTTGTATCAGGTGAAAGTACCTGGAAGGTATATTTAAAGCTTTTTAACTGAGTATCCGGGCTCTCATTTAAATCAAATATGCTAGTTTCCAATGTAGCTACAGGTTTTGTCTTATAGATTTAACATATGTGTGTATTTACACTTATTTTAGACTAGTGGGGTTTCCAATTTTGAGACTCTTATGAAATACAAGTTGCAGAACTGAGATAATATCAATTTCATTTTTTTTTTTGTTTGGCAATGCCATTTACAGGATTTCATGGCTAGTGTTGCGTACACTGCGAGCATGTATCAGCCTTCAGTTGTTAATAAAGAATCACAAAATGGAGATAAAGTTTAAATTTAGAGTCCTAAAGTACAACTGGAAACAAGTAGGCTGGAGCTGCCGCAGCTCAAAGAAGATGTGAAAGGGACGCAGGTGTCTTTATTGAGCGTGCGGCACAGCGATGGTTCCAATGATTCAACAATGGAGCCGAAAACACTGAAGATTTACCACGTTCTGCAAGACCTGAAGTATGGAATATTGAGGATCTGCAGAAAGGTACCCGTAGGTTTTCAGAAGAACTTTGAGTATCAAAAGATACCAGGCAGCGCCACATTATGACACTTGGAAAATCATACAGAAGCTGTAGATCTGTACCTCATGAACTGACACCTAAACAGGCTGATCGCTGGGTGGATATCTGTCGTCACTACATGTGTAATCCCACGGATGATAGATTTGTTCGGAGAATCCTAACTTATGATGAAAAATGGGTATATTACCGAAACTCCGATTCTTGAAACAGTGGCTTGATCCCCGCCAAACTGTCAAAATCATGGTTAAAAAGAAAATCAGTTCCCTTCCAAAGTAATGTGT
Source organism: Mantis religiosa (assembly GCA_030765055.1). Taxonomy (NCBI): domain Eukaryota; kingdom Metazoa; phylum Arthropoda; class Insecta; order Mantodea; family Mantidae; genus Mantis; species Mantis religiosa. The sequence continues at coordinate 37,593,660 of CM060955.1, forward strand.
GACTGATGGAATTGTGAAGGTATAATTCACTGGGAGTTTGTTCCAAACGGTCGGACGATTGATTCGGATCTTTATTCTCAACAACTGGAACAAGTTCATGAAATTTTGAGATAGAGATAACCAGTATTAGTTACCCGAACTGCTACCACACCCAGCATACAGCCCTGATCTCCCACCATCAGATTATCATCTTTTTCGATCCATGGCCAATTTTCTAAGTGGATGGAATTCTGACAACTTTGAAGCAGTGCAAGTGGGTGTCACCGAATTCTTCGCATCATGAAACCGGAGACTGATACCATCGTAGGATAATAAACCTCACTGAACAATGGCTCAAGACCACAAATCTAATGGTCTATATTTTTAAATTAATTTCTTGTCAGAATACATTTCAAATATTTGAAACGACATTACTAATTAGACAGCATCTATATGATTTAGAACAGAAAAAAATCGCTAAGGAAAACAAAGAGAAACTCTTCAGTGTATTTTTTTCTTCATTTTTTTGTGGATATAAAATGAGATACTGATTAGTAGAAAAATTTAACATGGATTAATCTGGGTTGTGTAGAATTTTGACTGATTTACTAAAAACAAAAGCTCTGTCAAAGTATCAGAAAATAAAATAAAATTCCCAAGCAGCTCCATGTTAATCAGGTATATCCTAAAACACGATGCAAAACTTAGAAGTCATTCTAAGCACTTTTATATCTAATTATGGCTCTTTTCGAGCTATTGCATTGATTGCTTTTTCTAAAAAGTTAGTGAAACGTAATACAATTTTACAAGAATCTGTGTAATTTATTGTGCATTATGCCAGATAATGAAGATGTAACTAAAGATGTAGAGTTACTATTCTACGTATATGTAACAGTAATTTTCTTGTGCGATTATTCGCACAAACACAAACCTAATTTTTTCTGGTGGAGATTTTATTCGCAACAGAATTACAAGCGAAATTAACAAGTAAGTTTGGTTTAACACGCTTTAATAGGATGCAGCTATTTTGGACTAAATCTTTATTTGTTTCATGTATTTTGGTAATCTTTCCATTTAGGCAGGTTTAAGATTATTCTGCCCCCATAAACATAACAATAAAGAGTTTCCATCGTTCTCTTTGTGTTTAAAATATATTTATCTTCAAGATAGTTCATTACGGATGTTCGAAACCACTATCTTCCGAATGTTCCTTTCTGATTCATTTTAAACGGATTTTACTCTTCCTGTAAATTTTAACAAGTTTGATTTGGTACCTTTTATAAACTAACTTCTCATTTGCTGGAAATAAAATGAGCTCAAGTCAAGGTAGGTAATATTTTTTATTTCGACACATGGCTTTCATTTCACTTGCCAACAGCGGAACATTCTAAATTAGAACAGGCTCGAAAGGAAATGAATGCCCTTGGGGATCCAAAACTCAAGTGCACTGAAAGAAAACAGTGTAACCCTCCCAACTGCACAAAGAATTCTTTATTCTGAGAATAGAAGGGAAAACATTCATTTATAAGAGAGAAGCTTTTGACAAGAGCTGCTTCTCTCTCTCTCTCTCTCTCTCTCTGCAGCAAGGTTGCCAGATTTGGCAATTTATATGGTAGTAAATGATCGTTAACTTCTGATATGCTGTTGTGGTGAAGTTCGGCATAACACTCTTTTTCCACGCTATGAAATGGTCAAAATTAAATTTAGAGATCATTAGGGGGCAAGATGTATGCTGTTAAATCGAAAATAAAAATAAAGAAACTTAAAACAGTATAACTGTGTATTCCAACGTTTACATTGATCTGCATCGCAAAGATAATTTCGCAGGATGACTCGTACTTCGTCCTGCGCCGTGGATGCCTTGGTCCCTAGCTACGGAAAGCGGCCCGGGTTAGATCCCACCTATGTGGTAGGAATTTTCGGTCCCGGGTATAGGACCGGTGCCCACTCAGCTTCGTGAGGAAAGTGAGGAGCTTACGCTAGGTAAGCGACCCTGATCATGAAAACCAACATTCCGGCTGGGGATGCCGAGATGCTGAGTGCATCTCCTCCCCGTATCGGTTGGATGATCGCCCACCTCTACCGTGAGTATGTGGGCGTGAGGCCGGCAGTCGGGTTGGTAGGCCAAGGCTCTGCATAGGGCTGTCACGACACGCGTTAACCGTTGACTCGTACTTCAACCCTTTATAACCATGGTGTATAAAGTCTGAGCCTCCTCGGAATTGACAGACTATGAAGGATGATGATTTTACCGTAAACTTAATTGTCCTTCTCCTTTTTTAACGCATTTCTCTCCTTTTTGTAGGACCTACACCCACAATGACTTACAAGCTGACTCAGTAGCCTGTCGAGAAGTAAGCCCACTTTGTATTAAGGCATATCCAAGGTGGGTGATAAGCTCGAAATCTTGAAAGGCTGTGAAGGAGGCAATGAAATGTAGTGATTGAAAATTTGCGGATCAAATTAGATAATTCAACATTTGCCTATGGATCAGGAAAATCATTCAAAAATCTTCAGATTGGTCAGCCTGGAGTTTTGAAACCGGAACCTCCCGAATCAAGTGCCAGACGTTGCTTCCTCGTTCGGCTAAACTTAATTCTAAAACATATTTGATTTACGAGAATGTGTATTGCTCTTGTACAATTAAGTGACATGCTAGTAAATAAGAAAAGAACATTGATGAATTTATGAATTTGTAATCCATTTCCGGGACTGGCGTAGCAATGTTTCGTTTCTTAGAGTTAGGACTTTCACCTATAAAAAGAAAGAAGAAAAAGAAATAGAGGGAAAAGGAAAACAATGTCCATCTAAGTCTCCGTGGGGGAGGGGATCCATCTCATTCAGCTGCTGTGGTGCAAGCGCTGCGGGCCCCCAGCACTCGGGGTACCTCTGACGTTACTAGAGGAATCATGGGCCGAATATTCGAGCCCCTCCCGGATGGGAGTTGTTCGGATTGGGTTGGACTCGGGGGCAGTGTGTTCCCGATACCCGTGGGAGATCGGGTACCTCCGGTCAGGCTACGGCCGCCGGGAGGGGGCAGAGGGTTGCCAAAATGTCCCGGTAGAATGTGCCTGTAGAACTAGTAGGTGTGCTAGATCACCAGGCGGCCCCAGCGAGGTTATTTGACAGTCTTCACTGCAGGGTTGACGCGTAAGTGACGTATCCACTTCCACCCGTCTTGACGTTGTTGTCGATGGGGGGTGGCTCATTATAATCAAGGTATTGCCCTAATGGAAACACCCCCGGAGTTTTCCATCGCTCCCGGGTTGATAGAGGCCGGAGTCTTCGGATTCCCTCGCCGTTAACTGTCCATCTAAGTACGCCCTGATATATACGATACACCTTATTACTTAAATATAATAGTTTTGAATGATAAACAAACAAATTTTCTTTCCCCAAACTTTTCATACCACTGTAACCATAATGATATACTCCAAATAACCAAATATTTAAACCTTTTTTAATTTAAAAATTAAAAGAGTAATTGAAAATCACAATGAAATTTGAAAAATTATCCATAACTTGACTAGTTAAAAGTACTTTTAAAACAGGTCCACTCTGTATTATATAAATATAATATTTCCATACCTGTCAAATGAAAGATTTAGAAATACAAATTAATATTTCGTTAGTCTATATATGCATTTTTAACAAGTGGTATTACGAGCTAATAGTGCGTATTCTGTTATAGTACTGGATTTATGCTGTATTTCACTTTTATTTGCAGCAATAGTGCCAAGAACAGAATGGTGTACAAATAAACCTGCTGGATTGGCACTAACAGTGCACCTACGTCTGTTTTTAGAGGCAAGGAATCAATGTGGAAGAGAATTAAAAACAAACGTTCCCTCACTTTGCATGTATCGTTTTTAGTTTTACTTGTTATATGCGAAGAAGTCAGACGAAGTTCGTAAATTAAATTACGTAACGCAAGAGAAAATTATAAAACTTTGCCTGTTTCGACATCGATTTCTTTGCCAACTTGCCACTTAAATGAAGATGCCCAACTCTATTCCTGGACGTATTTGATAAATCACTGTTCTAGTAAACATTAACGCATTCTCTTTACATCTTACATTAACATATTACGCATTTACTTTCACACAAATAATAATTCAATCCAATATCAAGGTGTATCTCCATAGCTGTCCTACAGAAAAAGAAATGTATTTTAAATAAATCGAGTGCTTTAGCAAATATTGTCTAGTATAGGGGTTTGTCCCTTACAGTTTACCAATGATGCAAAAGGTATTCAGAAAGAAGAACACTTCAGTCTTTGCAGAAAATTAAGAGTGAGTGAGTGGGGTTTTAGGGCCCGTCGACAGCAAGAAAATTAAGATATACAGTTACTTTGAATAACATATGTTGAGCACATGCCATGTAAGTTAAACTCCTTAAAGCAATTTCTTAGAAAATCAATATTTTAGAAAAATGTTTCATATGAAACGTAGTTTGTGGTGGGAGATGTTCTTGAAAATCGTGCTGCATCGTTGAAAGATGATGAAATTAATTACTACATGACACAGCGTTGAGCCGATTAATCTTAAGTGACACGGTGTTGTATTCGCTCGTTGTTTTGTTTATAAAAGAGCGAAATATTAGTAACCTGCCGTACATTAGTCACGAAACACAAATAAGAGCACTTAGGAGTTGTGTGTCTGATATGAACGGTTAGAGAGATTTTTATTCCCTTTCCTTTCTTGTTGTTAGAATGTTCAGTCACGTCATACGATTTCTCACGTCTGCCGAAGTATCCACGTTGCTCTATAGGTAGATGACATGATTGTATCTGAACAGAATATACATTTTATACGTTTTATATATCAGATTTTTCCTATCTTAGATCTACACCAAGAAGAAATGTTACCAAGTTTAATGTATGAAAGTATTAATCTGAATTATTAATCTTAAAACACATATTTTAATTCTTTTATAAAATATATTTCCCAGGAAAAATTTTTCAAGACTATTTTCTTCACAGAAATACAGAACAAGGTTAAGAGACACATTTTAAAATTTTACTTTAAGATAAGCATTTGCTTTTAAGCCTCAGTCTCGCAAAAGAGGGGAAAACCACTTGAGTTGGTACCCTACAGCACAGAAGTGTATCTCATAACAGTTTACAACAGTTGCTTTAGCCAATATTGAGGAAACTGCTTGCAAAATGTCAACGCATTAAATTGGAAACATATTCAAAGAAACTTACGGAGGCAATACACATGGAAATTTGCATACACATAGTTTTATTTATTTCCTACAAAAAGCTGACATTGTTATTTATAAATTTACAAGTTAGAAATAATAAACACGCCATAATGCAGCACTATATGTCTCAATCAAGACTATTTATGTTACCAAGTAATTTATTTAGTTTCATTCCAATAATAATTATAATCTGTTCACTGCAAACACTCCTAAAGGCTAATGTTTTAATATAAGAATATTATATACAAATTAGGATTCAGCAGGAGCGGCTTCTGAGGTAGTGCCGCTGTGCCATGGCGCCATTTGTATGAAAACAAGAAAGACAAGTGTATAGAAATTGCGCAGAAAAGATTGTTTCTGAGTATCTGTTCCCTCGTGTGAATAGGCGCGTTAAACGCAAGCGCTCTGTCCTGGTTGTTTTCCATGGCTTGGCGCCGATTCCAGAACGGCACCATCTACGCTCATAAGCGCGTGTGTTAAGGGCTAGGATGTCTGCTTATACACGGCTTCTTATGGGAGAAGGTGGTGCCGAGGTTTCTCTGGCGCATAACGTACGCTTCATCCGTTGGAGTGCAGTAAAGCACGGGACTCTGTCGCGAAATCGTACATCAACACTTCATATCACATTCTCCATGAGCTGTATTATCAAACTTTTACTGTACTGGTTACACATGTGCGTAACAAGAGTACGGATGTAATAAATATCTATTTTTGTTTCCCCATACGTTCTGTTTGGTACAGTATATTATAAAATTGGATGGATTATTGATAATATTACCTAAATCGTTCAAATTTGGTACACATATTTACATTCTAGCAGCCCTTATTTATTTATTTATTTACTTATTATTTATTTACTTAATTATTGCACCGTCAATACAATGCCTCTCCGGCCGCCCCTGGGATTCAGAGAATGTCACATTAAATATTAAATCACAAAAATTGTCTTCTAAGCTTCAGTTTATTTTATAATTTATTCTTACGCAGTTGCCTTGAACGTCTAGTAATGGTCCTGATTTTTGCCCTTAGAAACAATTATCGTATTGTAAACTTTGTAATATGAGGCTGCAAACAGGATTTAGTTCTTAATTATTTAATATTTGGTGTGACTTCTTCTTCACACTGTCAGACTGAGTAGAATAGGAATGTATTGTAATTAAAAAAAAAATACTCTCCAAATCCCAGGTGAGGACTGGACTAGTAACCTCTAACAAAAGAAGCTCGGTACCTGAGGATTAGACTACAGTGAGTTGTGTTTTCTGTTGTAACAAACTGTATCTTGTTCCGAAATGAGCATAATGTCTAGCGATAACAAAGAAAAGCTCTGTTTTTTTCAGGGCAAACAGACTAAAGCTACTGAAACAGCTATTCTTGAGTTCAGGTTTTGTTTCCTCAGTAAATCAAATATAATCTACTACCTTCGATATCGACTATGCCAAGAGAAATGAGAGTTATTTTCAGTTCCATCGGTATGATATACGGCTGGCCAGGAATCAATAACCGCAAACATCAAGAATAAATGGTGCCAATAAGAAAGGAATTCTTGGAAATGGCTTTCTGAATCTAAGTGAAAAACTTTTCCGAGAATATTAAAATGTTTCTTTTCCTTTTCTACACAGCATATTGCTTCAATTTCACGCTACCGTAGCAAAACTTTCCAGAGTCAGGTCATCGTTTGCGTTAGATCACAAGATAGTAGTATGTTTCTATAATTACATTTATTATTAGCTCAAAATAAGGTCGTGATTCCAGACACAGGGATTTGAAATTGCCCTCGCAACCGTTCTTACATCTTCATTTGCTCAGTAAGCGAAAATGTTATTTCTGAAATGACTAGTGGTGATCTACAGAGTCGGTCTGCAATGGAAGTTTAACCATGACATATCAAGGCTATATTATAACGTAATTATTATTGATAAGAACAAGAGACAAAATGTACCTAATCCTTGTTTCACATAAGCTCTCCCCGTATCTCTTAACGGTCACGTGACCTTATCACAATTGGCTGCTATTGTAGTATACACTGTTGTGTGGTAAAAATTAGCTCGTTATTTAACATGGTGATATATCTTGGAAGAGAACTGTCAAATTTATATGTTCGTAACTGTTTGAATTAAACATATTACGCAACAGAGTTGATTTATCTGAAATGCATATTAAATCTTAAACAATGTAAAGAGGAGGTTCCTTTGCTCTCAAGCACATGACACGATAGCACATGATTTAGCGGTAGTGATAACATATTTGTTTATATGAATTTTATCACTGACCTTGTACTGAACTGGATTAGTCATATATCGCCATTCGAAGGTGTGTTGTGCCGAGTGCGAGAGCTAAATAATTTTATTGATCATTTATTGCGCGAGTACTTATTATATGTATAATGACAGAGTCTACCGCCAGTTTTTCGCTGAAGTATCGCAAGGCTAAACCTTTACAAAGCAGCGAAAAAGGAACTGTGGTGCACGTGTTTAATGCACTCACAGAGAAGAATCCGTTTTTCTCAATGAGAGAAGTCGAATAGCTGTGCTCTGAACTTAAAGGTGTGGGTGTTAGATGCGTAGGAACATCGCGACATGAAATTGAGAGAACAGGAAAACTTACCACTCCAGGGGCGATATTGCTGCGTGGCGAAGTCGTTATTTAAGGACAATCGGACTGTACCGAGATACAAGTCGCAAAATATACTACCTTGACGAGACTTGGGTGAATGAAGGACACACGGCAAGTATGGTGCGACAGGACTTTTAAGACTGAAAGACAAGCATTTTTGTAAGGTATGTGTGCTGGATTAAAAAAAAATCCCAGTGGAAAAGGCGAAGGCTTTTCATTATAAACTTGTTTCAGTTTCTTTGCTTATTCATTCAGTTTCAACTTGTTCAGTTTTATTATAAACTTCATTATTATTGCATGTCTTTATATTCTTATCTGTATGAGTTTATCTATCTTCCTGGCAATTATTATGACGTTTACTGCAGGTTTAAATGTGACGGGAAGACTATGACCTATGACGCGAAAACATTAGCCAATTAGGATGAGGGGGGAGGTAGTTGTACTTAGAGTGATACATATCAGCGGGGTAAGGTTATATGAAACAGAGTATAGTTACCTAGTTTCAATCTACACACATGGCGAATGTATCGACTTACTACGTATTTGCCTTTGGGTAGTATTATACAACATAAGGTGGCACTTATGTACTGTTGTACCACCTTACCATTTTACACAATCGTTCTGTGGTTATGCCCACCTCTGTGGTGTGGGGGTAGCTGTGTGCCTCTCCTATTCAAGAGATCTCGAGTTCGAATCTCCGTCAGAGCGAGTTATATGGATAAGGCCCCCCACCCTTCAGGGGTGTTCCCTTATGCTTAAAGATGAACGTCAGGTAACGCTCTAAGCTGTATGGAGTCTACACTCATTTGAGAATCATTTCACGAATTTAATTCCTCGTACATTGGAGGACGGTAAACAGAAAAACCATTGTATCATTACAGCATGTTTTACATCATACTATGTACAATGTTTTTGCTTGAACTGATTGGCCTCAGGAACCTCTGAACAGAAGTTACATTATTTATTCAGTAATTTGCAGAAATATTATTTGTTGCTATGCTAGATTACTTTTTCCTTGCAACTTACATAGTTCTCAAGACATAATGGATGTTTACATATATAAATTTAGTGTTCATCCTCGGCTTCATCCGATTATATTGATCATGAACTTTAATAGAGTTAATGCAGGAAGACCGTGGATATCATACATTATATTATTCAAGTTAAAAATGTATACGAAAAAAAGTGCGAATTTGTGAGGACCTCATTCTGGAGGTCACGGGTTCGATTCCCTTGGAACGCCGACTCTTGGGGTCTTTCATGGTAATTAGTGTTAGTTTCTCTTTTACCACGACTATTCCTTTTCATTCCATTTGCTTGTATTTTTATGGTGGTACCTAACGTGGGTGCAAAAGCAGCTCAAAGAAAAAATCTCTTTGTGGACATTAGATGGCAGCTTGGTTGACAAGTTGTTCATCGCCGTCTCTAAGGAGCTGAGCAATGACATGCCTGCCTGCGGCCTGTAAGCCATCTTACGGTTCCTTTACACAATTCATCAGTCACATCAGCTCCTGAAAATATAACAGTGCCTCGCTACGGTAGGGGAAATATGCAATAAAGCTCTTGTGTTCTTAGCTGAATTGCTGTTTGTAAACTTCTAGGTTGGTACTTCGTCCTAGCAGACTTCTCTAAGTCAACACATACATCAAAGCACATGAACGTGTAGCAATGAAGTCCAAATGAGCCTTGAAGGTGGACGCACTTCCCACCATTGGCCTGGTCATTGTCATTGTCAGAGAACAATTACTGTTTCAGTGCACCAATTTTCTATTTTTATTTTACTTGAAAAATTCAAACAATATTTTCTACAATCTGTTATTTTCAGACTGTGTAAAGCAACACATACAATTATTTATGCTGAGAATTAAGACTGGATATTTAGGATTAGAAGACAGTACGTGAATTAGTAAAATACAGATGCACTACAGAAGAAAATACTTCTTCACAAATTGTTTTTTTAAACTGCAAAAATAGAAAGAATATTCAGAGGTTTAAACCTTTTCTTATTTCTACCGTAGGCTTAATAAATAATTTCAAAGTTTAAGTTTTAATTTCTTTCAATTTTAACATACCTCTCTAGATTTAATTTTTGCACGCTAAGCCTTTTGATATCAGATGTTCTGACAAATGATTTATGACCACTATTAATGGTGTGATGATTCAATAAATCAATACTGATGCAATGGAATAACGCCCTGCAAGTCTAATGCTCAAGAATGAAAGAATTTTATTAACAAATTGTTATGGAATACATAATTTTTTATGTCTCCCTTCCTCAACATTGCTGTCACAGGGGTTCCCTCAGGGCGAGAGAGCCAACCTTATAGATTAGATCAGGGTTGAGGGGTCGGTCCAACACCTGGGATCAATGATGGAGCAATTGGAGGAATGATGGTGGGGGAAACCGGAGAACCCGGAGGAAACCCACCCCAGCGCCATGTTGTCCACCACAATCGCACTTTACGGCCGCCTGGGATCGCACCCGGGGCACCTAGGCGAGAGACAAGCGGTCTAACCATAATATTTCAGAATTTGTTTTTTATTTTTAAGCAGGGATTATGATTTTTATTGCTTCTTAATACTCATTATTCGGTTTAGTTTAATTCAAAATATTATTATTTATACTTTTCAATGTGGTTGAAACACTGACTTATAAATATTTTCAATGATTCTGGAACAATCTTACTTAAAAATAAAATAAAACAATTTATTGTATAGCTTTATTGGTACATAGGTTCTGTCGCAATGCAGCTATGCGTTTACAGACCATGTAATGTGTTTGATATACTGATTCAATATTTTCATATTAATAACAATGCATTAAATGGGCTAATAGCCTTATGAACGCCGTATAAATAATTAGTTAACTGTGTTATTCATTCTGTGGTTTAATTAAAGCCAATATTGACAATTGCTCTAATTAACATCCCTTCAGGACCAATTTGTACATAGTGGAAAACTGTATTCTAGGCCTCTGGAGCCCAGCGTCGTATGCATGTTCATAATAAAGTTGACTGTTAGTACGTAACATTTGGACATTCCCATGGGATTGTAAATCTAAGTTCATAACGTGGGACCGCTAGATGGCAATTAAGTGCGCATGACTTAAAAATGAAAACAGGAGCTAGGGCAACACAAGATCTACAATGGTGGCAATCATCACCACTGTAATTCCCTTGGGTCCAAGCAAAACAGAGGGTGCAAATTAAAAGAGAAACCAAAACGATATAAAAGGCGAACCAGGCGCAAGCATACAATGGATACTCGCCGAGGGCATTAATGTTTTGTACGTACACATGTCTGTAAACGTGTATTTGTGGGTAGCATTCCGTGTTAGTTACGGTAGAGCAATTCGTATGCTGATAGCCCCTGGGCTTTTGTCGCTAAGTTTTCTTTGTGCATATCATCAACTGCTAAACGAGTCCATTTTGTTGCACTGCAGTGAGGAACTTTTGCTGTGTAACTTTGCCTCATTTTATTAACATGAATAAATATATGCGTAGAATAACGTCAACCTGTTGACACACACACACACACACACGCGCGCACGCATACGAAGAGGTCTCTCTCTCTCCCTCCCTCCCTCTCTCTCTCTCTCTCTCTCTCTCTCTCTCTCTCTCTCTCTCTCTCTCTCTCTCTCTCTCTCTCTCTCTCTCTTGCAATGAAAAGCAAACGCATCTAGTATTGGAAACATTTATTTGTAGCAATCTTCTTAGCGTTTACACATCTACGGTAAAGGAAGTAGCTATTACACCACATTAACGCACAAAATCGGATTTTACTGGAAATATACGTTGTATGGTTCCAGAATAAAAATAAATGCTGTTTTGTTTACGAAAACTTGCTGTGGCTATATTTGAGTTCTTTAACAAATCCGTCCACTGAAAATTGAATGAAATAGGTATAAGCTCAAACTACGGGAACGATTTAGCTTATGTTATACATCTTTCATGAAAGAATAGGGATAGACTTTTTTGGAAAGCAAAAATTGTCCAGGAAACTGACTCCAGCTGCGATTCAAATTTCAGCCGTCCGTATTGTAAATAGACACGTTATCCTCACATACAGATGTGGCGTGAATGGTGTATATTCAACAGAATCAATATCTTCTTGTCGAAAAATATCATGGAGGAATGAATACGGGATGCATAATCTGGTAATGAGATCTGTTTAATAAAAATATGTTAATTTTACTGAATATCAAGTAATCATGTTTATGACATTTTCCACATATACTCTGAAGCATGAAATCAGTGGTTATTGGACATCTGCATCAAAGTCTAAAAAAAGGAAAAACGAACGAAAAAATGTGCTGATAGCACCATGAATTGAATAGGTTTTTTATGTCCTGAACTCATGTGGCAACACACGATGCTATTAATGACCCGAAGTAATAAGGAAATTAAATTTGGAAAAAGGCTTCAGGCTTTAATTTAGTGAAGCTGTCTAACATATACCAGTAATTAGTACCAACGAAATACTTATTAGGGAGAACGGTCTTAACGGATCTTAAATGATAAAATTAGGTTCGTTAATAGCATACCAAATTCAAAAATAAGAGCCAAGTAAACTAACAATTTTACAATATTTGGTACATAATATAGATGGGGAAAAATAATAAATTACATTTTTACAATTACCTTAATGCAGTAGTAACGCTTTAATATTAACTATTTGCGCAATAACGGTTACAAAGGCAACAAAGACAGTAACAAGCTATTCCGTAGAAGATTACCAAGTCTGGATATCTCTAGAGTTATCAGTAAGAAGTTATCTCAAATTCGTGATGCATATCTGTATCAGAACATCAGTGGCTTGTGGAACTAATATTCTGACGAAAAAAATGATACTATTGGTTATCTGCTTTGCTACATATTTTAACGTGATTTCCATGTTGGAGTTGGGATGCACGTTGACTTATTCGAAAACCCAAGATGGGAAACCAGATATAACAGGGTTACTTCGTTGTATTTTGAGTTGTTTCTTGATGATTGTGTTTAATTAAATAAGAGTCACGAGATCTCTCGTTTTCAGGTGTGGTTTCGAGTGAAATAAATAAAATTTTATATAAGTTCAATTGTAACTTTCTGGGTTCGTAGAATTAAAAGGCCGAGTTGCAGAAATTAAAAATCTCCTTTATTTTAGTCGAAACACACTACTCAATTCTCACGTAAGAACATTAAATCACATATACACAGTCTTACAAGGTCGATCACAACAACAAACAGTGACAGCAGATTACATCTTTAGCTCTCGTTACAACAACACAGCTGGCTATCTCTCATTTCACAACTGCCCTGCTGGTGTGTTACAATCCTTTTTATATGTCCATTGATAAGTCGAGAACATTCTCGAACAAACAAGAAAAACAACCATTCTCCGTCAATCGAGATATCTCTAGAAACTTCGAAACATGAAATCCTACCTGTGGCGGCGAGTCCTTTATCTGAGATAACATTGTTTGTCGCTTTTGTGAACACTCGCCGTGTTATCGTTAACTGCTCATGCAAGCTATGAAACATCCGTCGTCTATTATCGATTTGTGCCGAAACGTTTATGCCCAGCGCCGTGACAATATTTTAATTATATTATCTGGATTACATTTTACTCGAACTTTCTTTCCTAGTCAATCATTGCAGGTTACCTCCAGCATATCGACAAATCCTTACTTCCTTAATAAATAGTTTCTGTTAATTACATAAAATTCCTCAATCCTGTACGCCCACTCATCACTATCAAGATTACAGAATATCTCCTTATTGAGATTATTCATTTTCCGTTACAAAACTTTTATATTCACAGCGACAGTTTTCTATCATCATGAAACAAGATTACAGAACATATATCTCTCAAGATTATTGACTTTCTTTTCTCCTAGCAACCGTTCATCATTCTTTTATATTGTCATTACATGGCCCACTAATAGTAATATTAGAAAACAAGCTCCTTTCAAACAAAAAACTACCGTTACAATATACGTAATAAGTAATCAACTGAGATTATATATTGTTTTATGATTTAAGACAACGCGTGTTTGGGTATTAATGTTTCTGATTTATAGTTACATCGAGCATCATGCCATTACTATGCTCTTCTCATCTCTACGGGTATATTTAAGTTTATTGCTAATAATGATTATTACATTCTATTTTCCTCTATTTGAATTTATAGACGAAGGTCCGCTGATAAGTCCCGGACCTCACAATAAAAAGAAACATTAATTTTTTCTTTATTTCTCAACATAACCTTCAGAAAGGCTAATACATTTGTGATATCGGTGTTCTAATTTAATTACATCATCTCTGTAGTGCTATTTATCATGGTCCTCAAAATAGCTGTCAATGACTTCTTGGTTGGTGTGACATCTGTACAAGGAATTTCTTGAGGTTCGGGAACAGGCGGTAATCACTGTGTGCTAGATCTGGCGAATAGGGTGGGTGTTTAAGATTTCCAACTTTAATTCGGACATTTTCCCATTACTATGACTTAACGATGGGCCAGAGCATTGTCGTGAAGAAACAAAAGAATCCTTCATTTCATTTCATTTCATCTCATCTCATCACTCGTACGTTGCAGTAAGCTTGCGTAGTAGTCACCAGTGATACTCTTACTCTTTTCAAAGTAATCAATTAAAATCATTCCCTGTACATCCTAGAAAACACTCGCCATAACCTTGTTAGCTAACAAACTTGACTTTGTTTTTCTTGGAGTTAGTTCACCTGGCGCAATCACTGTTTTGACTGATTTACATTCTGGAGTGTGGTGATATATCCAATGTCATCCGGGATAATAGACCGTCTCAACAATTCACTGGAACTTTTACGGTAGAGCTGTAAATTCTTAATGGTAATACTTTTTTTGCGACTTTTGATCTGGTTTCAAAAAAGCGGCAGCCATCTTGCACAGACCTTGTGAAAGCCCAAAACATTATTTAAAGTATTACCTGCGCATTCTTTTGATATGCTTACAGTCTCTGCTATCTCAGACAACTTTAGTCTGCACTCTTCCGGTACTAAACGTTGAATTTCTTCAATGATCTGTGGAGTGTGATTTCCACAGGGCGCCTAGAACGAGGCTCATCACTAGTGCTCGTACGTCCCACTTTAAACTCTGCACACAGCACAGCACTGAGGTGTTGCTGAAGCTGATCCCTGCTCCATGGAACAGGGGCCTTCGACTTATTGCCATCCTGGGACACTGTCCCTTATTGGCATTTTATGAGTAATAATCAACGGACGGTGGTTTGATGGTTGGTTTTTGTTCTGGTGATTTTTTTTTTTTTTGAAGTTAGAAAGAGAAGAGAAATAGTAAGATCGAAATGGAAAACAAAATTGAGGATGATAGGTTTATGAGATGCCTAGGGAGGTTTTTGGATGTTTGTAGGTAGTCCCGGGGTCTATGTGATATTCCCCAAGACTCCTGATGAGATGATTGAAACTAGATGGTAGGTCAGAATAGAACTTATGTGAAAGTTTTCGGATGTAGGTGGTGAGATTGGGAAATGATAGGTCTTTGTGTATGTTGATGTTGGGGATTTACCATTCCGCTTAAACTCTGCAACCTACCTTCTAATCATTATATATGAAGAGACAGTGTCCTTCAATGTACTATTTCCTCCTTGATTTCTTTAGACGTTAAGCCTAAACGGAAGTATTTAATCACTGAAATGAATGAAGGTTTTCCAAAACAACTTGTCTTGTTTAAAATGATATCATTAACAAACTAAACAAGCTATTGACCTGTAAATATGGTAGCTAGTCTACAGTTAAGCTATATGATGTTATCCGTCAAACTGGCCAGTTGGCGCCATCTCTATGAGAAGACCGGTACTTATCAACCGACCCTCGTATACGAGATATACCTTATAGCTCCGCTCATCTATCTGTAAAAACTGTAAATTTACAGGACTGTAAAAGTCAAATGTAATGTGCCTTGTGACTATTAACCATTGTTGTGAAGGTAGCACAACTAGAAAACGTCTTTTTAGATTGTATAAAACAACAAAGTAGGTTTTGTATCGACATGGCTCATATTGAGACATAGCTACAACTAATATTTACTACTACTCATTAATGTAGGGATGAACGTGATAACCATGAAAATATTAAAATATCTATACTTGGTTTAGGGATATTCACTTGTTAAAAATTGACTATTTTGTCATTTTAAGTACATATTTTTGTGCATGGCTTAACAGCCTCTTTCATCGTCATGTAAACTAATTCTGGGAAATTGAAATAACATAACAAAAGGCACAAATAATGGAACTAAAGCCTTAACCACAGATAGCACACAAAGAAACAAAATTAGAGATCAAATTTAAATATGCGTAGAAGTAAACCTCAAAAAACAAGCCTAATTATGTTTGCAATATTTATTATTATAATAAACAGAAGAACAGATATCGAAACGGAAATGTAATTTATTCTGACAGCAGTTTTACATTCACCAAAAATACAAAAGTAGCGATGTTCCTACAGAAAGACATTAATATACTCGTTTTTTGTCTTCTTTAATTACCTCACCCGGTTATATTTCTAGAATATCCTGTGCTAACTTGTTGCTAGACATGTTTAAAGTCTACTTACGAACCGCTCGCACTAATGTTAGGGGATTAGGTGTCTACTACGGCAGTCTCTTTTAGCGAAGAAATGCACTTTTCATGTTTCCACTAAGCTCTTTGCTAAAAGGAAGTCTGAAAGTATTGCTTAACTGGACAGCTGGGGAAATGAAATACCCTCAAATGAACTGCTCTCCCCAATAATCATCATCACGTTTCTTTCCTTCCAATCTTCGTTTCTTTCTACCTACCACTTTATTATAGCACCTAATACCAGGGCAAGAAGAGAGAGCTGTATATCTTTTAGAGAAAAAATTGATTGGACACGTAATGGTTCTTTGCACACGTAGCTCTAGCTTTAAGCTCTAGTTTGAAAAATTACAACTAGTGGTCGCTTCGACGAGTTTAAGCCTTTTGGTCAAGCATCGGAACTTCTGCAGCATTCTCTCTGCAAACTTTGCAAACTCAGATGTGTGTGTGTTACAGGCAAATTTCAGGCATCGCACCGAATGCCTGGGAACTGTATAAAATGCCACGGATTTTTCGCAAAGATAAAAACACTTATACTGTCTAGACTTTATGTACAATAACAGGCCCCGTCATGTAATTTATATAAATAAAACATATATATCAGGGAACAATTTAAGATTATATAAAGTTGCACAAAAATGTTTTTACCAAAAAATTGCTACCAAAAACAGGTGGACGCTCCCAGAGGGCGGTGTCCATTATCTCCAATGATAGGGTGATAGTGAAAATGACGGTGACGAGAGAGGGCCTACAGTTTATACCGTAGACTCCGAACCACGTTGGGCATAGTGAACACTTCACATGTGCTAGACAGAGGTGAAGGTGTGGATAGGGCCGACTTAAAACCGCCAGAGCCGGGAATCGAACTCGGGGCCCTTAGCATGGGAAACGCGAACAAAACCACTGCGCTACCCCGGCGCCCTCTAATATACATGAAGGCGCAAGGGTTTCAATGTACTGTTTATTTCCTTCTTGATAAGAAACTACAACAAAATATATAAAGAAATCAGAAAATTTTAAACGACCACTCTGGCGGCACATGTCACTCGGTAATACCAGTGTACGCACACGAATATGCTACATTGAGAAATGACAGAACAGCCATTTATCAACAAGAGCAAAAGTTAGCGGAAAATTATCTTAAAATACTAAATACATACTGAAGCCTGTTAAAAGTTTGTAAAATAATTTTACACGAGTTTCTGCATCTAAAAGCGCCGTTATAGTAGTATTTTTTGAGTATATTTTATAATAATTTTGCAATGATTAAAGGGAATCTAACAGAATCATTTACGTAACTTTGGATATTTATGCAAATTATGTAGAAAGCATATTTGAATAAACGTTCCTACTTACGTAGGCCTTAGAAGTCTTGCAATAGAAGCTCTGGAAGATTCAAATAAACAGCCTGACCAATCAAGTTGGTCACTGTAGATCATTTTTTAATTTAACTAGTTTGTTATAAATACATAAAGAGAAGCTCTCTTTGTCAACAATACTCAACTATCAACTGCACAATATTTTCCATCACATATCTCGAATACAGTAGTTTACTTCCCGGTAATTAGTCAGTAGTTGGAGGTCCCCATCAGTAAAGTGCTAGCTTGAGGTTTTGTAGTGCAGAAGATAGCAGGTTCGCGTCCCGCCTCGTGTGTTTGTGTATTTTAAATATCTTTTTAAGTGGAGATTACGTTAGAGAACAAAGTATAAGAAATAGTAACAAAAGACTCGAATTCGGAAGGTTCTGTTTGATCGGTTTAATATTAATAACAACATTAATATTAATATCTATGATATTAGATAAGTTGCAGTGCTAAGCCACCAATTAAACGTTAAACATTCAGTGTGACGTTTGCTTTCAAATTAGCTCCAGCATAATATTAGCTTATTCAAAGGAGAAGTAACTGGGGAGGGTCTTGGGGACATAAAATGCATGACGTGTTGAAACAGATAGGTATGGGTCATTCTTGGATAAATGCAGACTATCGATATAGAGGCTTCTGGAGAGAAGTTAAATCAAGATAGAGGATATTGACAGACAAGAAATTTTTACCAGTAGAAGTGACAAAAGCTCACTGAGGTTATATAGAGAAATAAAAACAACCTGTGGAGGGAAGGATATATTGACATATGTAATAAGATAGGGCGAGAAGGTTTTGCTTGGTCGAGAACAAGAGTGAGAAACATGAAAAGGTACAGGTTAAGACAGGGAGCTAGATAAATGTCCATTGTGTGGAGAAGAGAATGCAGACTTCCATTGTTTATTATATTTTAGTCAAACAAATATATGGAGAGAGGAGATCTGGCTACGTAAATGGAACAATTTGGGAGGCAAAGTAGTAATTAGAAAAATTTGGTCAGTAAGCGGGGAAAAGAACAGGAGTAATATATGGAATTATTTACGGAAAGTTAAAGGGAGATGGCTAAGAACTATTAGAGAAAAATGTATATTAGGATAAGGGAAATGGCAAAATGTGTAAAAAGGCATAGGGGCCTCCAGTACACAAAATCATATGATTAGGTGTATGGGGACTGAATTACTATCCAATGATAAGCAACATGGTAGGATTTTCAGGATTTAGGAATATATGGTGTTTTTGAGTATGGATTTTATAATTGTAATCTTGATTTTGTATTTCCATTTGATGATGTAAAAGGAAAGATGTAAAATTAGCAGCTGTTGAGAGGAAGATGTAAACATAGTCATGGCAACAGTGCTTCTGCCATGCACCTTGGAGCACCTTCATGGTTTATTGGTGATAGAGTTGCATAACTTTCTGAATTAAACCGTCCTGCGAGCATTTAGGTACTCACAGTAAATATATGCGCGTTTGGCACAACATCAGTTGGCAACAAGAACAGATAAATTTGCCCTTGTTTATCCGGGTCCCGGCCCTTACCCAATTCATTTTGTCGACTTATGCAACTGACGCGGAAGATTGTCCTGAGAATTTTATGTTCCATACGTTACCTCTTGACAAAATAACGACTGTTTTAGCGCACGAAGCCCACTTTCATTCTTACGCCCCCTAAAGCAAAGATAAATGTTCTGTAAGGTCTACCATGTACTTATTCTAATGAATCATCTCTAGGCTGTTGAACATAAAGGATTAATAGCCGATATTGCAGCGTTAAAATGTAAAACAGGCACTTATATATAACCATAAAATAAACATGAAAATTCAAGTCACAGTAACAAATTACAAAATGATTTCACACTTGCACAAATAAAATTGGTTGCTTCACGTTTGCTGAGGCCAAGATTTCCATGTGCAGGGAAACATGTGTTGTGGAGAAGTTACAAAACTTAAATGATACCGAGTTTAACAAACAATATCATTGACAGACAAACACCTCAATACAACTGTAGGTTATACCATTAATAAACAGATGATTGTAGCAATGCAGCAATTGCGGAGGACATATTTCTCTTAATTTTTAAAGCTTATATTCTGAATGGCGTTTCTACCTCAACTTTGAAAATGTAAATTAACAAGTTAATTGGATTTAATTATTTTTATCGATTTGTGATATTAAATATAAGGTTTAGCTTTAACCCAAATCTTTCACTGCAGGCTGATTCATGCAGCCAAATTTTCATAATAATGCAGTAAGCGTTATTACATTTATTACATAAATTTTATGTAAATTAACAAATACATGAAATTAATGCCAAAATGTTCAATTGTACGCAATGTATAGAAACTTTTAACATTTTCTGTTTGGCAAACGGTTGAATTTCTGCTAGAAAATGATAGAAATAGGCAGATTATTATTGCACTGTTCCATTGGGGCTACGTTAATTTCTCTGTGAGTATCGTTTTTAATATTTACAAGACTTTGTGAAATTTTGAATAAGATTTATTCTATATTGCATACACAGAAATCTGTATATTTTGGAGGTCATATCCTGTCTTTATTAAGAGTACCTTATTCTTGAAAGAGCCGATGCACAATCGACAGGCGCTATGGCACTATCTTGCAGAAACAGTTTTGGCTACAGATTTAGGCAACCGTAGAGCTCCGAAGAGATTCAGGAGCCTTTTACTGTAGTTGCTTTAAAGTAGTATTCAGCTCTCCCTTGATATTAAGTTTTAAAACATTAATACTGGAATATTTTAAAGAAAAATATGCCATTTGAGAATTTTGTTCAGCTATTTGTTCTTCTCTTGGTATAGGACACAGTCTCGTTAGCCCGCTTCGGTAGCGTAGATGGTGGAATATCTGCCTCACGTTAACAGGTCCTGAGTTCAAATCTCGGTCAGGGTGAGTTACCTGGATAAGGTTTTTTCCGGCGTTTTCTCTTATCCTGATAGACGAATGTCATGTAACTCTAAGCTCCATCCACCCCGGACTCATTTGAGCCACATTTCACCCATTTCATTCATCGTCCGACATGACTTGACGTTGGACGTAAATTACAAAAACAAACACAGTCTCGTTCATTTGTAGTCCTATACGCCTTATGTCACCTTAGGCGTCGGGTGAGAGAGCTACAACTATGAATCAGAGAGAAATGCAGGGATAGCTGATGTGCCCGGTCCCCGGAATGAGAGTGAAATGGATGAAAGGAC
Source organism: Mantis religiosa (assembly GCA_030765055.1). Lineage (NCBI taxonomy): Eukaryota > Metazoa > Arthropoda > Insecta > Mantodea > Mantidae > Mantis > Mantis religiosa. The sequence goes on from CM060955.1 coordinate 37,614,621, forward strand.
CGTAACAATGGAGCAATTGGTGGAATGATGGAGGGGCAAATAGGAGGTCTCGGAGAAAACCCACCCCAACGACGTTTTGTCCACCACAAATCTCGCTGAGATAGAAATCCGAGGGTTAATTGGTATAACCGCTAGGCCACAGCGTGGCAACGAATTTTGTTAATGAAATTCGTAAATATCAACTGTTTAACTTATTAAACATCACCGGTGCCGACAAAGCCACTTCCTTCTTTTCCTTCTGCTCCTCCATCATCAGAATCATCATCGCCATCACCGTCATCACCTTGCACAAGTTAGAAAGCTATACATTGACAAGATAGCGAACGCAAAGAAGTTCAATGAAATTAAGGTATTTCACAAAAAATGGTGTAGTATATGCACACAATAACTTGAGCGCTCGGACTCCAAGTCGTCATTCGGTAGATTTCGTCTAATTCCGTGAACACAGAAGACAACTTTGGAACATGAAATGCGCTACACACTCTGACATCTAATGGCTAATATTCTAAGTTTCCACACGTGCGCTATATTTCATTTTGAGTAACTTCGAGGTTAATTGCTAACCATTTACCTCAAACGTATGCTGTGGATGTTATGGCTCTCGAAAGGGAACACACTATTTATTCGTCTAACTCCACATAACTGTGATCTGAATGCAATTGAACTGGCGTGGGCAAAACTATAGAATGTTTTCAGAGGACGCAACGTTACTGATGATATGTCGGGCACAAATTTGCGGAAACTTGCTATAGAATCATTCTCTTCCGAAACTACAACGGATGGCAAGAAGGTTCAAGAGCTGGAAATGCAATATTGGAGAAACGGTGGTGTAATAGAAAATGCAATTGATGAAATTGTCGTCAACAAATCAGAGGATACCAGCGATGAAAGTGACTCACGCAATTGGAAATCGAAGAATCACAAAGCGAATGAGTGAGTATTTACAGCTGTCATAATATTTGTTTTCTATTCTTGCGTGTTTCATAAATAGTGAGTATATAAATCTACAGCTTATCGGATTCACTTCAATTTATTGTTTGTCCACGTCCCTTGCGGCATGTATCTCTACTTATCTTACACGCTATTTGGCTGAATTGTGATTTTTCTCGGTTGACCACACTGCAGAAACAAAAGAGTGGTAGCTCTCGCTTCTTTCTCCCTTCCCGCACCACTACGTGAAACTAGCGCTCAAGAAAACGTGCCCATATAACACACAAAACATCACTAATTTTAGCGTAGATGGTTTATCTCACTATGCTTTATAATGGATATCCTTAACAATTTCATTAAGTTTTACTGAAATGGGAACATATTCTGTAAGGTTTCATATTATGCAGAAACCCTTCCCTCTGCACTGTAGTGGCTCCATGGGACGGCACAACTGTCTCCTCTCACCTCATCCTTCATCCCGGGGATGCCCCACTTGGGGTCATAAGGTACAATAGACTAAGACTGCTGGCAGTGCCGAGTCCGCTCCGGAAAAAAAGTTTCACATTGAGTTCTCTTTAGATCTTAATATTTTAAAACTGTATTTTGAATGGAATGTCATATTTTATATCAGAGTAAAGGTTACTTTGATTGCCTTTTAAAATATGCATCCTTTAGTTTTTATCTTCCTCTAGCTTCCGGATACCTTTCTCCGTTGCTAACCTTATTGAAGAAACAGGGTTTTACCTGCCGGAAGGTCACCAACTCGATTTACACGTTCGAGATGGGGTTATTCCATATTTCAGATGTCTTTTCTGCCTCGCTGTATGACAGGAATACAAATGAAAAGGTAAATAGCGACAAAGCTGATGCCCATGGAGATGTTCCCTCTGCAGACTAACGTAATATTATTTACATTTTCGACCTTGCTTGCACAGAATTCCTTCCAGAAGAGGAGAGGGGAGCCTTTTAGTTCAGTGCTTGGTGCCTTGCGTCTCGTATACGTGTAGTGGGTCAATATATATATATTTTTTTCCTTCTTCCCATCCCACCCCCCAATGCTAGTTTAGAACCTTCCGTTTTCATTTTGTAGTTTTTCTCTCTTTATGACTAGCTACTCAAGATATCCATTTGCTTGGCTGTCTAACCGAGCATAGCTTGCTGTGGTTTGCGTCGGATTACCCTGTGAAAGAAAAACGAATAACTTCAACAATGATGACGGTATCATGGACTAGAATAAAAGTTCTGAGTCTTTTCCCCTCCCTGCTAGTAAGTAATTCATTCTATCACAAGTTAATCGTACTATGTCAGCTTCATTCCTTCCTAATAACTTTGACAAATTGTGTTTCAAACATTCTAATTAATGTTTGTGCTAATTTAAAACGCCATGCTTAGTTCTAAAACGAACAGAGATGCACGTTCCAGGTTAAATAACCTTAGGATACAATAAATAAATGTATTCCACCTTTATGGATAAATTAACTTTTGTGGACACTAATGCTGTACACAAACACTAATAGAATAATAATAATAAAAAAAAGAAATAAAAATAATAAAAATAATAAAATAACTCGTACTAATACTTTGTTATCGGTTTTCAAACTTTCAGTTTCGGTTTAATATATTCTATTCTAACAAAAATTCTACACAAAAATACTGGATTTTCAGTGCTGCTTAATATAAGAAGTAAAGCAACTCTCGGTCAAACATGAAAATGTTTTGTATGTACTACTCATATGCACCATTAACGTCATGTGACGTTGAACGAACTTAAAATATTTTTACATTGTTTCAGTGAGAGGCGCAGAAAATTCACATTCGACAATTTACGAATGTGCATGGTTGTTCATTGTAATTCCCTCATCGAAAGCAATGAGGAGGACGGCATACTGAAACGTAGGTTACACTTTGTATCCGTACCGGAATGTACACAAACAGCGCATCGCCCGCCTTGGTAGCGTAGATGGTAGCATGTCTGCCTCACGCTCAAGAGGTCCCGAGTTCGAATCTCGGTCAGGGTGAGTTACTGGATAAGGTTTTTCCGGGGTTTTCCCGTATCTTTAAAGACGGATGTCGGGTAGCTCTAAGCTCCATGGACCCCGGACTCATTTGAGCATCATTTCACCGTCCGATATGAGTTAACTTTGGAGGACGTAAATTAAAAAAAAAAAAAAAAAACAGCGCATCGGTATACTTGTTGACAGGGACGTTTATTGATGTCTCGCTTGGTCCTGTATAGTACCTGTGTGCCTACTGATTGATAAGATGTACGCGATCCGTTGTCTGGAAATGACTATATGCTCTGACGAATTAAAATTGTTTCCTACCTGTTTACCACAGAGGTGGAAGTCTTAATATGTCCTTTTTCTAGCTAAAACATCATCTTTTCGCTAAAATCCATCACTAAACTCGCTACAGAAAAATCTGTTGAGACTTTCTGGTGCTTCCACATTTTAGCGTGTAATAACACAACTTGCTGATAAATTTTTGCTTCCTGTTTTCCCCCAAGCCAGTCATTTTAGCGATAAGATCTTTGTGTCGTTTAGTGAATATAAAAAGCTTACGGTAGAAAAATTAATGCTGCCATCTAATGGCGCTACCTTTTCCTATACAGGGGAATAAAAATATCTCTTGTAGTCGAAGGCATACATAGTCGCATACATGTATTTCTCTACGATTGCTTTTCTAAACAGAAACAAATAATAAGACGTATATTTTAGCTGGTGGCATTTTAAGAAAAGCATAATTAATGATTTCGCGAAAAAGGCATAAACAGAATGACAAAATTAAATCCACCTGCTACGGGAAGTGCCGAGTTAGGCCATTAAGGAATTAGCTGAGGCTGAACACAAGATAAGCCGGTCATCCGGCCCGCACATAAATATTAAGATGCTCGTTAAAAGCTTCTGCTAAAAGTAACGATACATTTTTATAGCAAAGGGAAAACAGCGGAGTTTATCCTTTTGCTGTGCTAAAACTGATCTCCAAATATATCCTGAATCTTACTTCATATGAAGTCTTAACATGAAATATTAGGCAACACTTATTTCAATGTAACAAGACATTCTGAAAATAACTATCTTCACTAAGTAGAGGTAACATTGTATTCAGAATTAACTAAATATTTAAATTTAATCTGACAATTTTATCTGCACAAAAACTAGCATCCTTAAAAATTACCAAAAATTGAAGAAATAGCTATTTTTGTAGGGTACTTCTGAATGATATGAAATAGTATTTTGTAAGCGAGGGAAAAAGGGAAAAATTATATCAGAAAATTTCTTTTATTCATTTTCTTATACATTTCAAAGTAAAGGCAATAGCTTCCTGTTTCACCTTCCCATATCTTCCAGTTATCTTTTCCTAGATCTACCCACTGATCTGCTTCTATTTAGTTATATTATAACATTTCATTATTCAATATTGCATCTGGAAATTTTTTCTGAATTTCCCCCTCCCCCTGTTGTTTATTATCTTTAAATCTACCACTCAGATTGAAGTTTTCTAATGCATCTGTAGTTAATTTTTTGTCCGTTTAGTTCAGTGCACTATTCTATTCTTTTCAGAAATTCTATTTCCGAGTCTGTATATTAATTCTTTTTAACTTTTATTTACCGTCCACAGACCTGTCCATAGTTAAAGTTGTAACGTTCTAAAATTATACTTTTGTTTCTCCTCTAATTTTGTTTTCAAAAGTTAGCTTTTCCTGACCTTGGATAATTTTAGGTCTATATCATAATCGTATCATATCCAATATCATATCCTAAATAATTAAAATTGTTGCTTTGTTTTACAATTTGGTCATTAATTAGTTTTGTTCAAATTGATTCTTTGCCTTGAAATGTCATTACTTTAGAAAGCAAAATAAGATCTGCAGCTACGAATGCCGGTTTTCAAGAGAAGCTGAACTGAAATCCAGCATCTCGATTAATCCATTAGATTTTATGGTTATAGTATTTCTATAAATATCCTGATGATGGGAGTGATGTATGCTCCCGAAACGCCGATTTCAAATTCTCTTTTCACCTGAATTATTTCCCGAGAAGATCTGGAATACAAGACATTACTTTTGCTCCTCTAGTGGATATTTTCATATTGTATCGCTCACAGATGTCCTGCGCCGTGGTGTAGTGGGCTAAGGCAGCATGTCTTGGTCCCTGACCACGGAAAGCGGCCCGGGTTCGATCTCACCCATGTGGTGGGAATTTTCGGTCCCGGGTATTAGACCGGTGCCCACTCAGCATCGTGAGGAAAGTGAGGAGCTTACGCTAGGTAAGCGACCCTGGTCATGAAAACCAACATCCCGGCTGGGGGATGCCAAGATGCTGACCACATCTGCTCCCCGTATCAGTTGGATGATGGTCCACCTCTGCCCTGCGTATGTGGGCGTGAGGCCGGCAGTTGGGTTGGTAGGCCAAGGCTCTATATAGGGCTGTCGCGCCAGCGGTATTATCGCTCACAGATCTGATTTAGTTTAAAAATATTTGTTCATCAGATTCTTCTACTTGAACAATGGCCACGCCATTAGCTGTTGATTTGTATAATTATCTTGAGCTATTTTAAAACCGGGACTCACAATTTGCAACTCCTTGTGTTCAATTAAATTAGTGTGCGACTCATTTAATACACAGCGTTGGCATTACGTAGCTTGTGACTGAGAGCTATGTAAAGAATAGAATAATTTCTTCCTGTTTTGGATGTTAGATACGCTTTCACGAATCTAAGACCATCACAGGACGCTATTCTCTGCAAAATGCAATGGGTTTAAAAACAGTTTTCCTAAACAGTTTTAATGTTTGTTCAAAATAATTTACTTCTTTACTCATTTCACTATTAACTATATTTTCTACCAGTTTGTTACAATCCACCTCGCTTATTTTTATAATCATCCTCATCGCTGTTTGTTGTTACTGTTTCCATTCTAAGAAGGTTAATTGTTTTCTTCTTCACGTCAACGTTTGCGTCTAGCCATAAAATTGCATCGTCTTTATATTTATTGTGTCACCGTTATGTTGCCCTTAGCCTATATCATTTCACTTGTTACCTACACTAACAATATGTGCAAAATATTGCCGTCGAATGGGGAGTGTACTCAATCCAGACGTTCCGGTTCGATTCTCAGGTGCTTTTGGAAATGTTTCTTTAAACAAAATGATTCCTTATCCCCCACAGAGTCGAACTATGAATGTGGATTAGAATGTAAATGAGACACCGATATGACCGATGAAGAGAAAAGGGGCTATATAAATGAAACAAATTATATATGTAAATTTTACCTTAGCTATCAATAACAACTAAACACTAGTAACACAACCTCACTATTTACCAGAGTGAAGGAACATTTTAGAAATATTAAATATAGACAGACAAAGAAATTGGCAGTGGCTGATCATTTTTGGTCATATAATCATGAAGTAATTCCAGAAGTTAAATTATTGAAACAATTGAAAGAACCCATAGATTTAATGGTTTGGGAGAAGATATTTATTTTGAAAAATAAGGATCACGTAATGAATTTTGATATCCCTCCAATAGATGTCATCAATAAGTTTGTATTGTCCCCGGTAGATGGCAGTTAGATAAGGAGCTATTCTAGTGGTCAAGGTCAGTCAGTCATTCAGTCAGTCGTTAGTGGGTGAGTGTCAAGCTGAGTGGCTGAGGATGAAGCAGATGTTTTGCATGGAAACCGGTCCCAGGATTTAAATAAGATAAGTAAATAGTGAAGTTGTGTTACTAGTGTTTAGTTATTATTGATAAACTAGTTTGCTTCACTGTCAGCAGCTTCAGTTTTTTACATAATTTTACCTTAGCTGTTCATTTGTATAATTCTTAAATAAATAACACTGAACTTATTTTGCCTACAGTACATTCAAGAGTAATAACGAATTGAAGCTTTCTATTTTTTAATGTTTTGACATTGCTCTAGGCTTTAAAATTCAATTTAATTTTGATGTTTGCCATTTTAAAACGAGAACTTAAATAATCACTGCAGATAAATAACAGAAAATTTGATAAAAAGGTACCTCAAAACGAAAACAAACACAAAGACTCGCAAAGAAAACGCTTCTAATGGATGAAGTGAATTTTTTCTACATTATGGAATATGAACGAGTCTTTAACTGAAAAATGATATAAGAGAATCTAAGTCATAATTATAATTAGAGTATATTATACCTTTTATAATAAAATCTTATTAATTTACACTAAATGAATCACAAAAGCCAAAATATGAAAATGAATATCAATTTTCACCCTCAGTTTCTTCTAAACATAAATTACATAAGGATATCTCTACTTTTCAAAAGTCAAATTTTAATATCTTATAGTTTCTCAGCTTCGTAAATTTCAAAGTGGACAAAACTTAAGCAGCATATTTACGAGTGGCTTTTTTATAGCAATATAAATAAAGCCGTTCGCAATTAAATGAATAATAGCAACATTTTTGTCTTTAAGGGTTGCTTAGGCTAGCTGGATCACCACAAAGCTTTTGCTAAAATCAATCAAGGCACTCGAGCTGAAAATGGAATCCTAGTTTTATCTTTGTATCTCAGCTAAAAATCCTACATAAGATAAGAGGACATAACTGATATGACTTTGTATTTTAGCCAAGGAAGACCATGGGGATCCATCTATTGCTGTTAGCTTTAACTTTTGTGAAAATTAATAGACTTCTACAGACACAAAAGAATGAGGAAGGAACGGGTTTACTGTAAAATTGCGGGTTTCCTTTTCCGTGTACCAATATTGAGGTAGTTTTCCAATAAACACAATTTCCTTTCCATCATTTCTCTTTCATTGGGTTTCCTTCTTACCGTTCAAGTGTGCTTCTAGGCTTCGTGGTGTATGGTGGTGGTGGTGTAAAGATGACGCAGATGCTTGCTCAAAGGAAAGGCCACTCTTCGTGGATATTACGGGACGCTTTGTTGATATATCGTCATTGCTCCCTGAAACAGCTCCAGCAGTGGAAAGTCTTCTAGGGACTTCCGTACGTCTCTGTCTGCCTTCTGCAGCTGCCTCACTCCAGCCGTTCCTCGTGCGAGGACTGATAGCCACTGTCACCGTGTGGCATTGTTGTGCTGCTGCCACAGGCCGGAGCCGGGCGCTCCACAGGAGAGAAAAAGACAGAAGCTTCAGAACGTCCTGACCATTGTTGCTAACGCTAAAGTTCTCGAAAGGTCTGCGGCTTTCTAGAAACAATGGCTGGAAGCTATAAATACCCGCTAGGTATTAGGAGCGGCAGTTGTTAGTTGGTAATTGCGACAATCCACGGTTGAAGTGTGCCGCAGTGATTTCTTTCATTTGTTTTCATGCAGCAAAACACCGAGTCAGCCTCGAAGATAGCTGATAATCAATCTCACGTCTTTTTACTACAGTAAAAGTTGTTCTAAATTTCTGCAAACCAGATTTCCGAATCTACGTAACCCACGCAGTCACACCACAAGAGACCTAAGCAGACCCCAATGCGTTTTGTTGTGTAGCGTGGCAACAGTAAAAGAAAAAGAATGACTACAGATGCATGTTTATACACTTAACGTTTGGTTTATACTGCAAATACTTCAAATATGGTTAGTAGGTAAGGGCAGAAAAAGGATTCTTACTCGTGGAACTAGTTCCTAATAATTCTAAATTTTAATGTTTTTGTATTTCTTTCAAACTTTTTAACATGGGTGCTTCTTTAAGCTCAGTTATTTATTTGTTACTCCATTTGAATGTTTCTAAGTCCCAATTACAAGAACTAGAGGACAGATAAACATACTCAAGGGCAAATATTAATGTTTTATTTGAAAACATGTTAGCGTGTTTGTCTTAATATATACTTAATGTACTGTTCTTTAATTGGACATGTGGTTTATGTTTGTAAATATAAATGATAACTGCGTCTCAACTACACCAATGGCATCATCGGCTTTGCCTACCACTTTGCTATGATGACGAGAAAGAATTCGAAAGCATACTCAGACACTCCACAGTTAATGTATTAAATATAATTTTTGTTATTTTATTTGCACATTATGTTGAAACACCCCTAGATTGCTGCTCAGCTCTTTATTTTTGGTTAAGACATTTACAGGACCTTGTTTTCATCAAATTTGATGTTAGATAACTTGTATAAACATGTAGATGCAACTGTTACAGTTTTGATGCTGTCATGTAAGTAAACAAGGACGAACTTGTTCTATTCTAGTCCATATGTGGAAACCCTACATCAAATTTGGGATGCGTCATGCGTGAAGACCGCAGTATTGCTGTTCACATTGCACTGGGTCAAGAGACAGAGATGTTGAAATATAACAAATAGCCCGAAGCAGCTGTCAACTCAGCAAAATTATTCCCCTCCATATTCTCCAGAGAGGACGACAGAGTGATCAATAATCGTCATGCGCCACAGGGACGCATTCTAATTAATTATTTATGCTTGTGGATACCCACATCCAAACAGATTTCTCCATATTCCCCATTGAGATCAACTTTCAACATATGGAAGCAGGTAAACTTACACTATTAGATTAGTGTCGTCTTAGGATGTAGATGGCACTGCTTCCCAGTCTACGAGCTCTTAAATTAAATTACACGGCATCTTCGTCGTTCTGCCTGCTAGCGACAAGGGAACACGAATTTTCATTAATAACGTGTGTAGAATGTACTCTTACCATTCACCTATGTCAGACATCTGTTATAGAACCAGTCTTAAATATCAATGAGTCGTTACTCCCTAAATACTAATTTAGAATAATTCTCATTTATTAACAATCGTGTATATAACACACATGAGGGCAGTACATTCAAATAATGAGTTACATCTGTAAGGATTGACCAAGCTACCAAATAGGAAATAATTGAGTGACAGACTACAAAATGGATAAAGAAGCATCAGCGCATTAACTGAGTTTATTTTCAACCCTTTGGCAGCTAAAACGAGCAAAGTATTTCAAAATACATATTTTACAAAACGTCGTGATCCCCAATATTCACAAGACATATTAAAATCATCCCAGTTGACAATTTGAAAACAACGCGTTTTGAAGAAAACGTTTTAAGATGTCGCTTGAGCTACTGTAATCCTCAACGAAAGGTGTATTGTGTCAATAGAACATTTCTGCAAATGTTTAACATGAAGTAGAGGAAATATACGCATTTTGTGTTATCATCTTGTAGAAGAGTAGGCGAAAACAGTCCAGTGAACCAAAACATTTTTGTAAAATATGAAATATTATACAATTTAAAATGGACCTGCAGAAAATTTGGGAATTTTGAGAACTGTATTGATATCTTTAGTATCGTGACAAAGTACACATTTTTGCAAAAATTCAATTTTTTGTTGTTTTTATTGGATTATAAAGAGTTGCTGTAGTGTTGGGAATGGATGATCTCTTTATCATCAAATGAAATAATAAAACATGACCACCTGATCCTTGATTTCATACGAATTATTTTTAAAACGTTTATTTTTTGTGTGGTCAATATAAACTATTTTATTATACATTGCATTGTAATTACCAATTACATTCGAGAGGAATTCGGTAGACCTAAAGGATAGCCAAATAATTTTGGAGTGGTTGGCTTTGGACAACTTTGAAATTCCATGGTCTCTGCATGACCCCGAGAAATAAATAGTAAGTAATATGGGAAACGTTTAATACATAATAATTGTATTATGCATAAATGTTGCCGTAACCAGACCTACATTTGGTCTGTCACAAGATTCTGTTTATGTTTTACGGGTTGCCAATTATGAAAAATTGTCATTCAGAATTAACAGAGGATTTCATAGGCTATAACAACAGATTCAAGATATTTATTATCAAATATCAAACACATTTTACTAAAAATAGAGAAAATAAAATACAACGAACGCTTTTCCAGGTGGAAAGTAGTTAAGGGTATAGCATTCTTGGAAGATGCCGACTTCAAATACGAAGTTTGGTGGCGACCAACGTTTAATTCCATTATTCACTATTTCCGGGTTTGTAGGCCGTGGTCCAGTAGGTTTATCCTCCTACGTTTCGCCGAGGCGTCCAGCATCCTCAGGGAAGTTAAAGCCGTGGATACAAGGCGCCGGAGTCAAAGCAAGTGTATCTTAATTTCGGCGTTTTCGGCGAAACGGAGGATAAATCTATTGGACCATGGCCTACAAGCCCGGTGACACAGACGTGATATGCCAGAACGATGTTTAATTTGTCCATTTATGAATCATGTTGTTATCTTTAAAATGATGAGAGTTTTGTTTTGAATTAATGAGTTATAGGTAAGTGGCCATGACTGAGTAGAGGGGGTTACAAACAGGTGAAGATGAAATGTTAATATCCAATCCAGATAAATGGTAAATATGATAAATTAAATTGAAGGATACAATTATAAAAGAATATTGTTTTTAGGATTTGATATTTAGAAAATCAGAAAATTATGTAATTCAGTATTAATGTATTGGCCACAGGGAAGAGTGATGTAGACCATAATTTTTAGTTACCATGATGATGAAGGTAGAAAATCAATAAATGAAAAGGACAAGATATAGTCTTTTTTTACGACGCGATCATAAAGGGAAGAGACGCGTGTGTGACGCGCGTGCAGAATACTCCATGTATCCAGCAAAAAGCAGGTAGAAAACCTCAGAATTAGAATAATTATAATTATTCATCAACGTGAGTTGAAACTTGGATATATTGAAAGTAAGATGTCTTCGTCGTTATCTAGAAATGAGCAGACGCGTGTGCAAACCATTGCATGTTAATGCAAAAAGCAGGTTGTAAACCTGAGATTTAGAACAGATATAATTATTTATCAACGTAAGTAGAAGCTTGGATATAGTGCAAGTTAGATGTCTGAAAACTAATTTCTTTTGCGTTCTCAGAGGATTTGAACTGCGTTGGAATTATTCCTCAAGTATTGTTGTAAACTGTGTGTATATATTGAATAAAAATAAAAATTGTATTTAAAATGAATTATGTGCTTAAATTAAAGAACAACTTTCAAGGTTTTTTTTTTTTTTTTTTTTTTCTTTTTTTTTTTTTTTTTTTTTTTTTTTACTGAAGGGTAGAGCCAGACTGAAAAATTCAATGCCATAGTCGGGATTTGAACCACGGATCTTCTGGTATCCTTACAGCTGCTCTAAACTATTGAGCTACTATGGCCAACGTGCCAACATGACATTAAATTATCCAAATGACAACTGAGACCAGAAGACCCATGGTTCAAATCCCGGCTATGGCATTGCATTTTTCAGTATGGCTCTACCCTTTCAGAGTGCGTCCTACACACGGCTAGTGTGAAAGGACAGTTAATGTGCCTAATAGTGGTCCGAACTATAAAACCCGGGCCTTAAAGTACTTACAGCATAGTAAGTCGCCATTAAGGAAGTTGTCTGATGTGTTTATGAGAACTGCTAGTGGTTTTCCGGGAAAAATACGAGTCAGTTGGGGAATTTAATGCCATGTAGGCACGTTGGCCATGGTAGCTCAATGGTTTAGAGCGGTTGGACGGAGACCAGAAGATCCGTGGTTCAAAACCCGGCTATGGCATTGGATTTTTAAGTCTTGCTCTACGCTTTCATAGTGCATCTACACACGGCTAGTGTGAAGGAACATTTAATTTCCATTTATTTATTTACCTAACATTAAGTTCCATAATCCCAGTATCCGATACCACGATCAAGAGAGGATCTCATGCAAACCGGTGCTACAGGTAACGTCAGGACTTGGTGCATCATAACATCTGCATCATCGCAGCATCACCAATAGAATACAGCTAAAAATGCTGCAGCGACGTGGGACAACCACCATCACCGTCATCACCATCGCGAAACAGGTTCACCGGCATGAATGAATAATGGAATGAGCAACAACGCCATGAAAACCGTAGCACTTATGTAACCAACATTTTGTGCTGCTGATTTAATGGGACCTTCAAAAGTGCATTTAAGCTTCCGTAATATATTTTATACAAAAACCCACTATTACTATTTTAAGTGGTTAAGTGGTGGAGAAAGTGCAAATGTTCTAATTTTCACTTCTGCTTATTGTATAATTATTTTGACAACCTGTCCGTATCTCTATAATATTCCAAGCTAGGGACGTGGGGCCAGCAATATAAACACACAGTTCGTTAATCGATACCTGATTATATATTAAACCTGTAAATCATTAATCCGATATCTACAATGAAACTTGTAATTTGCTTGCAAGCTGCTAATCAATAATCAATAATAAACTCAAAAGTACAGCTTATGCTAAATTAATGAATATCCCATAACTCTCATCTGGAACTTAATGCATTAGCAAATTAACGATAGCTTACCTTTTGCTCTAATACCACCTACGAATACAGCTGAAGAAATATAAAAAACGTTGTTCAATGCAGTCATTTATTTATTTACGCACCTCATAACAGAGGGAGATTTTTGATGACCTATAAGTGCTGGAAAAGATGACATAGAAAATGACTTGAAAATGCAGTGAAAATAACCTAATAATTTTAAAAATGATATAAAATTGTACTTACTAAAATTAGTAATCAAAAGTTATAAATTGTAATTATAAATTAAACAATCAATTAAGAGGCATACATACTTAATTTTCTATGCTGAAAGGTAGAATATAAGGACAAAATTCACGATTTATTAGCAATTTGAGTATACCTAATGTCTAATAAATTTATTATAAAAAACTAAAATCACGCGTTAAATTAAGAGCTACACAATTCATTGCAGTAAATAACAGTGTACATTCGAAGAGTCAGGAATATGAACGAACGACGGCTGTCGGCGAGGATATTGTTGTACACCGAGAAACATTCACTTTCCGCATTGACTACAGAAGCACATTTGAATAGCGACAAGTCACTGGGCGTCAATTCCTCTTCTATCCCCACAGTACTTTTCCTTGAAAGTACTTCAACCATCTTGAAAAATGTTTTGTGTTTTGGATGTTTTTCTAATACATTTGTAAACTTTTTAAAAATCTTCTTTCTAATTTCACCAGTCAGAATATTCAATGTATCTTCAACTTCCTATACCAAAGATGTAGCCTTGTCTAGTGCAATGCCCCTTTCTTGAAGATTTTGAATCGTAGATGGTGAACAACCAAAGTTTAACTTGATATAAGCTAATTCACTATGATTAAACACCATTGAAATTTACAACGGATTCCACTGTTTGAAAATGTAACAAAAAACCAAAGCTTTTAGTCATATGCCCCCATCCCATTATTATGGGTTTTGGAGGTAACTGAACACAGGCTTTGAATTTGGCTTTGAAATTTTCTCGGCGTGCGGGGGATTTGACGAATACTTTTTTAATATTTGAAATAAGTCCATCTCTTGCGGAAAGTTGAATCTCACTTCTTCCGCCAATCTATGTATGGCCAAACATCATGCATGTATAATTCGTGGGTGAAAGTCCTCGATTGATCTTGCCGCCTTAACCACACACACGCCGTAAATAATAAAAGTAAAATTGTCCAGCACGTCCTCATACTGGATCCCATTAGGCCAAATCAACAACATGGAATTAGCGAACGGACTACATATATTGAATGGTTTACTTTCTCTAACTTCAGAAGTTAACGAAAGTATTTCAACTCGTCCATCCACGTGTAGCGTCCCTACTATTACATTGACTTAGTACCGACCTTCACTGTCCATGCTTTCATCAATGGAAACATTTTCTTTCTTTTGACGTACCGTCTTATATTCGCATAGTTTCTTCGTAGCATAATTGAAGACTCGTCCATAAACAACTCCCAAGGGATGTTCGCCCGCCTCGAGAGCGTAGATGGTATCGTGTCTGCCTCACGTTTAAGAGGTCCTGAGCTCGAATCTCGGTCAGGGTGAGTTACCTGGATAAGGTTTTTCCGGGGTTTTCCCTTATCCTTAAACGACGAATGTCGGGTAGCTCCAAGCTCCATGGACCCTGGACAAATTTGGGCATCATTTCATCCATTTCATTCACCGTCCGATATGACTTAATGTTGGAGGACGTAAAAAAAAAAAAAAAAAAAAAAAAAAAAAAAAAAAAAAAAAAAAAAAAAAACTGGATGTTCCAGAAAGTTTCTCAACTTAGCGTCATTTAGCTTTCTAGAGTTTGACTCTAACACTTATCTATCCAAAACTTAAGCCTATACACGGCTAGTGTGAAGGAACGATTAATTTTCATCTATTAACTTATATAATAAGAGTTAAATGATGAAGCCTGGGACTCAATTACTTACGAAAGTAAGTCGTCACAAACGGTGTATCTCGAATACGCGAGCCCCTTGTGGTTTACCGGGAGAATATATGAGTCAATTTGGGAATTTAATGTAAGTACGTTGGCCATGGTAACTGAAAGGGTAAGAGCGACTGGACGAAAACCAGGAGATCAGTGCGTCAAATCACGGCCATGGCATTGAATTTTTCAGTTTGACTCTGTCTATTCAAAATCTTAGCTATACACGGCTAGTATGAAGGAATCATTAACTACATATATTTGCATTAATTTAGACGCATTTAGACATTTCGTATAAAACTTCACAGCATAAAATCGAGGGCTGGGATTTTTAATTGATATTTTAACGAACTACTAGACAAAGCAAGGAAGTTAATTTGATAGACCTTTTAAAATGTCAGCATTATAGCACTTCATTTAAAACATTTTGCACCAACATTAACATCAGTGTTCGTGTCAGTAATTATCTGTGAAGACCTCAAAGATTAAATATGTCAAATGTAAATAAATGTAGGTCTGCCATTCCTGATGAACATTTTGAATTACGTTTTCATGATAGCAGAAGATTAGAAACGCAAGTGTAGGACAAAAAGATGCCAAGTTTCATTTTAATTGACTGTGGACTACTGTTTTATGAAACATATTTCTATATCTATACCTATATATATCAATTGTGTGGATGTTTTGTATCCTAGAAATTAAAAACGGGGTTTTACTCATAAGTAACTGGATAACTGGATATTTCTTCTGATGACACACTGTTTTTCTTCCTCATGAGTAATAATTCTCTCAATTACAAATTTTAAGTGCATGAACAAAATTTGCAAGTAAAATATAATGAAGCACTGGTGTTAGGTAGATGATATATTACTTTGTTAATAAAACCATGATCATAAATGCTTGTTTACATGCTAGGGTCTTTGAAATAAGGAGGAGAATATTAGAAATACGATTACAAAAGACAGAAAAGAAGTGCTAACGAAACCGAAATATTGTAAATAAACAAATAACATTTAACTAGTCATTGAAGTGCTCAAAATGGTTACCGCCAACATCAGAACATGTACATCATCTGTTTATATGATGGAACCCTTGGAAAGAGTTCAAACTCTGGCACGGTTTGTCCGCGGCTGTTTGATAGGAAGGAAGCTGCCTGTTTTACTGTTTAACGCCTCTTCAATCTTGGAAGCATGATATGAGATCGGTGATGCCTGTGGAGTAATGTTGATGGAGCAGGCAAGCTTTCTTGGACCTCTTTTGGGCTTCGATGAGAAGCGTACACATTATGCAAAGCCGTCATTGTTTTAACAATATTCACACAAGTGTATACTGCTAAAGATGAAGCTAGTAAACAATGTTACAGTAAAGACTACATAAATTGGCTGTATTACGACGAAGGATTGCTGTACATCTCCTAACAGCTGATGCAGTATCATTGGCAAATATGTCTGATGAATAGGTGTATTGCTTGTAGATTTGTTTACCTTAATCCTTCCTTTAGTGGCTCGACTCACTTTAGAATTTTTGAACAGATTAATCGATTAGAAGATGCAGCACAAGGAATTCTGAATATTTACACTATGTGCTACAGAGGATAGAGTTATTGTTTCATTTACCAAATAATATAACAGAAAAATAATGTTTTGAGGTACAGTAAATGCCATTGGAATTTCCAAATCTTAAAATTGGGACAAAAAATTAAATTGAGCTCTCATACTGGATATCATAGCGACGTCGGAGGTTACAGTTCATCCCATCGGTCATGTGTACAGATGTACTTTTTTGATGTGGCGCATGACCTTGCTTGGATGTCTGCGTGTGACGTCATGCGAATCAATGGTAGGGATGAGATCTATGCTTTCACCAGCAGATTGCTAATAAAGCTGGTGGGTTAATGGCAGAACTTGATACCCCTTTTCCTTGCAAATAAACAAGTGGACTTGACCATAAACTACTGCGCAACGTTACGCCATACGCCACGTCTAAAAGATGCATGTGTGGATCCGGTGACATTTGGAGAAAACACATCAGTCATCAGACAGTGCTTATTTACCCATTACTGACTTATGCTCAGTGTTGATAACGATGTGTGTAAATAAATCGGAGCTAACTACCTAATAATTATATTAACTTTCATATGAATTAATAATATGAATTAACACTCCTACAATTGCTAGTGCTAGGATAAAGTTAATGATACACAAAATGAATACTTTCTTGAGCTACACTTTTCCCTCAGTAACATTAAGATATATTTTATAGTTTTCTAGATATATAATAATTGATAATGATTAGAACCTCAAATGCTAATTTAGAGTAAATTTAAGTATGTATACTGTAACGTTCGGGTTGCGCCACCACCGGGTGCAGCGTTCAAGCATTGCACCTGTACCAGATGTAGCGTTGGGTACAACTTAAAACAGTGAATGTCACTGGGGTTGGGGAAGGAACGTATGTGTTCCCTAAAAAGGTGGAGACTAAAGGGAAGGATTCATTTATCTTTAAAATTCTGACATGTAGTTCTGGCTTATAGTGGATTTATTCTGCATAAACTGAAAGTTAGTAAGCTACATACAACAAACAAGATTGCTCAGCAAAGGACAGCTGTGAGCTTTACCTTGGCGGAGGTTCATGGCGAATACAGTAGATGTGGCCGTTTAAAGAAACCAACCGATCGGATTCATCTAGCATGTGCGTGAGTGTTCCCGCTTAGGCCAGATTGTGGGGTTTTAAATATTAAACCGAAGCAGCAACTGAGTCAAAGCTTCGTCAGGTTAAGTCAGCAAGGCGACGACCTATGCATGACAGCCAAACATTACTTGCAAGTAACGTAACAGGATGTCGCGTGTTTCGACGTTATTCCTACATCTTCGGAATATGATATTTACAAATGTACTACTTTTATAAATGTACAAAATATCATCGTTACAATGCTTTATATATAATGTCAGTACTTCAATATAATAGAGGTGTTTTGATAAAACAAAAAAAAAAAAAAAAACAAAAAAAAAATTAACGAGGAAAACTGTACGTGCTGTAGTCGCGTGACTTTCTTTAGTCTCACTCAATTATTCTTAACAATTGCTTATGACTTTATCTATTTAGTGCTGGTCGAGATAAAATTTGCAGAAATTATGTTATTACAAGCCCGGAAGAAACTTTTCTGAAATGGACGCCGGCAGTGAAAGCCTAAGCACATGCATATGTAATAATATATTTAGTTTCTTATTTATTCCCTGTTCATCCCACAGAGAAGAATATATACATACCTAACCTGGGCCAGCTTGCTATTCAACCATAAGGAAGCAACCACTCGTCCATCGGAAAAACTGACACCCAATGTTTATCTGACTTCAGGAATACACGTTGGTAGTTTTAAATGATTCACACGGCTACAAGGATAATGGATTTGTAGTCAATCCGAATATGTAGTTAAAAACACCGTATTTGAAAACCGTTTCAAATTTCTATAGTGTTTGCATTGAAGTGCAATATTTGTATTATACATGTAGCTAAGTAGAAAAACATTTTGTAAATCTTACAGTATGCAAAGTAATAATTCTAATTTTAACAATGGAAGCCGCAATCAGGATAATTATTTTCTAATTATATTGTGAAAACCTATGTTCATAAGTATTCTTCATAAGCATTTCAATTTCTTAACGCAACTACTGTGCGACACATTTGAGAACACCTGTATTCCACATTTTGCACCTCTAATTGCCTCGCCCCAGGTTCTGAAAGTAATGACTTAGAAATAAATAGAGAATTTAACGTTTGATATTACTTCCGCATCCGGCACACTTATCAGTTATTGAATCCAGGGAGCAACCTGCGAACTTTTTTCAAAAGAAGCGTTTAATGAGATGCAAGGAGGAATATTTTTCTCTCGAAGAAGCGTTTTCTTCTTCACCAATGAATACGTGTAGCTGCAAAGTTCAACCGAAAGATTGATTTTCAATAATTGCACCTACATTTTCAGTGCTGTGTAATGGAAAGGGCCACGTTGACCTATTTGTCTAACTCGTTGAAAGTGGTCCAAAACTTGTCTTTACAAGAGACCACTTCGCAATATGAAATTACATAAGAAAGTGATACGCCATTGTCTACAATTTCAATGACTCGTGCTCCTTGCACAATTTAGGTTGGATAAAATGTAGAATTGGCTCACTGCACAAGGATCAAACATATTGAGCGGACAACGAACAGAATTGCACAAGTGTGTTCTTTGCTTAATAATATCAAAGCTAATTGAAAGATAGAAAATTTAGCACAATATGTGGATGTGTTACTATTGTATCGAGTTAAAACATAATAGGCACTTACTGTAAGATAATGTGTGGGGGTTTGAAATAATTATCCCCTGATTTCACATGAACCATTGCTGTACCTCTGCTATTTTGCTATAAACGATAGCGCGTGAAATCAGTAAAACAACGAAACTCGTGCAATAATTAAGGTAATTTATAAAGGTTATCTAAACATCATAAAGTGCTGTTTAAAATGGCTTTATGACGAAAATAAAGAACTATCTAAACTGAGATTCAAAAAGTTATAATCTTGCTGCTTATGATTCTATTTTAAGGATAAATTAGGGACAATGTTTAATTTATTTTGGTGTACTTATTCCCTTAGTGTTCAACGCCTATTCTTACTTCACGGACTGGAATGAACTGAAATTAGAAATTAGGAACCGAAACACTGAATACCCGAGTTTAAGGACCGATTTGCCAGTTGAGAAAAACCAGAAGGAAAATCTAAATAAGGGAACCAGTCCTGGAGGATTTGAACAGCAGATGATTCCGTTACTTAAGTATATTGGTTGCCTGTGTCTAGTGTGAAAGATTATAACATTAAAGTAAAATATCGCTCAAATTATAGCCGTTGAAAGTTAACCGATGAAACGGCGAAGAATTGCGTACACTTAAGCACCACACTTTTGTTAGTCAGCTGCTGGTAGTACTCACACGGGCTGGCCCGGCTACATGGCTGAAGGTTGCTACCCCTAGTGTTTTATTACATTAACTGATTTCCGCAGTGATAGCGCACTCTTATGTGAAAAATGTAAAAGGTCAAACTTGCTTTTATTATATTTTCCTTTATTATAAGAAAGAGTAAATTGAGAACATCCGAGTTACGATGAAAATATGAAGTAAAACACTAGGCAATTTTAAGTTAACTTTATTTTTTCTTATCGTTTCTGTATTGATATTTACAATAGAACTTAACGCTGGTCACTATAGCACAGTACAGCGTCATTGATTACCACTCCCCAAAATAATCTCTATGAACGAACTTTCTTTTATTAACTTTTATGTATCTTGATTATTTTGGAGTAACTTACACCAAACCGTAAAGTCGTCATATTCAAAATTATTCTGTTTGAAAATTCGGCACGTGTGATTTGCAGTATATCTACAAGCTAAAGCTACACGACTTCAGCAACGCTTCATTGCAACTGTTAACGCTGAAGTTTACTACATAATTAGCAAAAATTTCCGAGTAAAAAGTGAGAACAGAACAACGGAAATTAGAAGGAATTTATTACGTAATTTCCAACTTGCACTAACATAAAGACCAGTAATCAAAATGTTATTTTGGCATGTGATATATGAACGATTAAATTATTCACACAGATCTTCCACAACAAGAAAGCAAATTAGAAGGAAATTATTATATAAATATTAGCACATTCATATTATAAGATACAAAATGTTTATTTATGTAGATCTTCTTTATGAGAAAGGTTATACTGTACCTCTTTAAATTTATAACTTGTTTGAAGCAAAAGTTAAAGACTGAGTTTCACCAGAAGCTATTCCGCAAATTTCCGGTTTAAGCAGGGGCTACTTGCCTTCCATTGTTAAAATATTGACTAATATATAAATTAGCTATATGACTTATGTGGACAACAGAATGTAAAACAAACGAAGATGGGAGGTGATGCCCAATTAATTGATTTTGGCAACGCTACATTACACGGTTCTGTGAGCTTCGTTACAGGTTCCTTAGGCAATTAATACTATTATTGGTGCTGAATTATTTAATAATACGTTACTACTGATAGGCAGTTTTACTACATTTACAAAATAATTTATAAAGATTTGAATTCAAGAGATCTTTAGAGTGAAGTTTAGTTTAAAAATCAAGTTGCGAATATTATTTTGTTTTCTCTATTTCTATTTCATTGCGCAATAAAATTAATGGATTTATTTTGACCAAAAGCGCTCTACTGAATATGTATGGCTATGAAAAAATACATGAGGACAGTTGTTAAGTTATATTTTCGCCAAATGCGTCCCATTTATTGAAAAAATCGGCCAGTTATTCGATATTGTCCCTTTAGCACAGTATGGTCTTCGTGATCTCTTGTTTCATTGTGTTTTATTTCCAGCCGGTGCTAATGGTCCACTGGGAGATAACCTTTTAATTAAGTATATTCACTGGTTCGTAATTTAATTTAGGAGTTGCGAAACTTTTGAAGAATAAAACGGGCGAAGCCACCTAAATTTAAGTTGGAAACCAAAATCTCTCAAGCTCGATACGCCCAGGTCTCATTAGTTTTCAGGACATTTTATTGAACAGAAATCTTCACCTGAATATTAATAATTGATGTAGTTAAATGCTTAAAAAATTAAACAGATTTCACTAAAAGTCAAATGAGTCACGACAGTGTAACTCAAGGAGCACAACGAAACCGAATTTGGTGCTTCAAATGTGATATGTTCTAGTTTTGTGTTGCCTATTATCATTAGTGATACCAAACATAATCGCCCTTTTCATATTAGTTTTTGAAAATTCCTCTTCGTAGATACACAAAGATGTAAATCCTGATATTAGTCCTTGTGCAAAGTCAAAATCCAGAAATATATTATCCAGACAGTTGAAAAATCTGCCAAATTAACTTCATTGTCTTTCAGTAGGTCATTACATTGCATATCAATTACAAATCTGAATGATCAATGTAATCGTTTGATTCTATGTATAGATTAATCTAATACTGGCACGCCGTTTCATTTATATATAATTTTGAATTTTCTTGGACCAAATAAAAACGTTCAGGGGCCGAGTTCCCGCATTAAAAGGACAAAAAGATGGCGAACAGACTACATGAAGTACTAAGAATCATTACTTCGGATGATAACCGCTGTGAATGGGGTCATTTAATCTTGAAATAAGGGTCATGGACAAATGGTCCATTCTTCGTTTTCTGAAACTTCCGATTGGATGCCTCAACTTGATTGGAGTTTCTTCTACCTCAAAACACTAATAAGAAGATACTACTCCAGTATGAGGCAAGATTGTCCCCCAATGGCATCTCTCGCCAATACTTTTAGAAAGGTTTGTGTTTTCGGGAAATTGAGCAGGAAATTACATAGAAGATAGCTAACAAAAAAAAAAAAACACTACAATTTGGGCAAAAGATTAAAGGCAAAGAGCTGGGCCTTAAAAAATACAACTTCTTCAACACATACATTTTATGTGATGCATTCCCACGATATTCTGTTATACTATCCTTTTCTTTTATGTATTTTCAACATTTATTAAATTCTCCTACAAAATAATTATTTGACTCCGCATTTTGTACAAATTTGTATAAAAATTAACATGCTTGTAGTTTCCTTTCACATTTGGTTGCAGAATAAGGCAGTAGAAGCCAATAGGAGCTTAAAAGCGGGTCAACAGTGGTATGTATTCCATATTTATATGACATCGCGAGAAATGACTCATTAAGAGAGCACTTTAAAATGACAGATTACTGTAAAATTAGAAGCTAGAAATATATAATATTTCCGAAGTAGCAGAGTATAAATTGTGCTTTAATAGGGCTTACATATTTTTTGCGTAGTAAGCGATTGTCCATCGCTTATAGTTTCTCCATTAACACAAATTTATACGAAGCTTCTGCCGCTATTACAAAATCCAAAATATAGATATATGTTACCAATCCTGTAAATAAAATAACTGTATGTGTTTGGTAGACAAACATTTACGTCGTATAACGAGAAAACTTTACTTTCAATAAAAATTCAATTAAAGCATTTATAGCAATTTTAAAATAAACCTAAAATAACGAAGCAAATACGGATTTGGTAGAATTTTCTTTTGTGCTAATGCTATTTATATATATACAAATCCTTCTAACGACTTATTTTTGTTATTTATGGAGATGAGACAATTTCAACTTAAAAATGTTGGGTGCAATACACCTGCTATCTAAGAAACACATCATAAAGTATGTAAGAGCTTAAGAAGAGAGTGCACTATGTGTTAGGTTAAAAAACCATTAAACATTATACCACCAATACCTCATTTGATAAAACTAACTTTCTATAGGCATGCTTTCACCTTCCGTTGACTTATCAGCATATTGGGCATCGATTAGTAAAGGATGCCAAATGTAATGCATATAATTTTTTTTAAACAGATGTTACATTCGATTTGCCACATTTATCAATCAGGTTTAGCGAAGTTTATAGGGATGCACCATGGCGAAAAACTCGGAAATTATCTTAGCTAATGTTTGCATAATCAAAATTAATTGTCTATTTCGTTAGTATTAAAATTTAGTTGTGTCTGAACCGTCTATACACACGGTATTACACTTAATTTCGTTTTATGGTTTGAAATTTTGGAGTTCGTTCGAGCACTCTGACTCGCTTGAAAGGCATTTGCAAGATGGGAAATTTAGTCAATTCTTTAGAAATTATCTTTAGAAATTAAATCCCACAGGAATTTTAATTTACATTTAAGGAAAAAACGGTGGTTTCGAAACAGATATTTAGAATTGTAGCCCACGAAAGGGATTATGTTTCGAATTTACACCAGAGCAAAATTATTTTAATTCTATGTGTTTTGATCAGATAAGTAACCTATTTAAAGGAAGATAATTACTTTTTCTATTACTAAAGAAGATATTGCATTCCATCCAAACATTAGATACCAATATTTCACGGGAAATACACATTTGAAGACTCCCCTTCCTCAATCGAAGGAAAACATTTTTTAGAAAGAGGGTCGGTGCATGGGCGCAAGTGTCGGGGAATAGTATTACTCAAAAATGAAATCTCTTAAGTACAAACTCAATATCTTGCAACGACGAAACGCTCAGTATTTCAATAAAATTTCTCATACAAAACTACACTTCACGTGCAAACATTTTTAAATTTTGATTTTCGAAAAAATTACATTAACGATTTTCATTAAAATACCAAATACTTAAGGTATACTACAAAAATTTAATGTGGTGAAGTTGCTGTAAAGATCTTCTGATGTTTTGTTCACTCTAAGTAACTTTTGCGTAAGTAAGGTCCGTAGGAGATAAATATAGTTTAAGTATAGGTGCACTTTATAGTTATCCATTTTTATGGAATCAACCATCTCCAAGATATTCTAATCACTGGTTACAATTTGAAAACACTTCCGAATTTTTTCTTTTTAAAATATAAATTCGTTACTGTTCCACCCCCATGTTCATGTTAATACAACCGAATTTCAAAGACATCACTAGCGAGCATTTTTATGTAATTCTACTGCTATTCAATCTAAAAGGAAACATGTAATTAAAGAATTTCAACAAAATCTCCCATCTCGATTAACGTCAAGTAGGTAAGTAAAAGAACGAGCTTTTAATAGAAGAACTTCTACAGAAATTACCTCTAACACATCAAACTTTTCAAAAAGAATTTCATTACGTGAAACATCTTTCCCAATTAAAAGGTTATGGAAACAAATTTTAATCAGAATATTTATAACCGATAACTTCAGAAAGGTATATTCGTCGGTGAATTCTCTTAAAATACACTTAACGCACGGATAAAAAATGTATTAATTAAAGGCAGGTTAAACGAAATGAAAGAATCAGTGTATCATATTTCAATAGCCCTGTTACTGAATACCACAGAGTTTAAAAATAACTTAATTTGTATTTTAGACCGCACATTTTGCTCAAAGAACATTGCTTGTTTTAATTATGTTCAATTTGGTCGCAAAGAAGAATTTTATTATTAAAACAGAAGTCGTCGTAGCAGTAGATGGGAGCAAGTCACCATGTTGTTGCTGTTGGTACTTCAGTACCGGTTAAATTTTTATTACGTGGCTTTCGAACACGTCATTTGTATACATTCACATGTTTACGCCTTGGAACGTTCCATGATTTTCCAACTGTAAATAAAGATGTGACAAATTTAGTTCACCTATTTAGACTTATGTTTCAGGACTTCTATCAGCACACTTTTCGGTGCGTCATTGGTTTTCAAAATATGTATTTCTTATACAATTGTGATAGCCAAATTATGGATAGATGGAATACTTCTACTCGTTTCATTACATGATTCTCAGATTTACACGCATATTACTTTGCAATCTTAATGCGCAGTTTACCTCTTAGTGGAAATTGGTAATAGATTATTACTGTTTGTATGGACAAGAGAAAAAAGGCAACGGTACAAAAGGTTTGAATTTGTTTTTTTTTGTTGTAATTTTACGGCATTTAACTTTTTTAAACTCATATCGGATGATGAATGGAATGGCTGAAATAATGCTCAAATGGGGCCAGGGTCCATGGAGCTTAGAGTTACCCGACATTCCCCTTTTTACGATAAGAGAAAACCTCGGAAAAGACCTTATCCAGGCAACTTACCCTGACCGAGATTGGAACTCGGGACCTCTTGAACGTGAGGCAGACATGCTACCATCTACACTACCGAGGCGGGCGTTTGAAAATTACAACCAATAACAAATACCGGAGATCCGTGGTTCAAATCCCACCCATGGCATTGAATTTTTCATATTGACTCTATCCATCACATAATAATAGCTTGAAAGTATTCGTGTCTTTAAAATTTTATTTCAGTAGATTTTCTGCTTTAACCAGACCCACATTTGCTGCGTTGTAGGATGTTGTGGTGCTCAATGGTTTATTATTTATGCAAAATTACGAGAAAAAAAATATTAAAATTCTTTCTGAATGAGAAACATCTCGAACATTTCACAGAGAATTAAAGATGCAAAATTTATTTATCATGTAAGTACTATTGAATACGTATTTTAATCATTATAGCCAGGTTGTATAGAAAATGAACCAAGTGAACATGTTTTGCACAACGGATTCCTTGAACTGAGCGATTTTCTTGAATCTCTTAGGACATTGCATCCTTTAAAGATGCCGAAGTTAGTGCCAAATTACATTTATGTGGCATTTTTATAATCTATTGCGTTTGCATGACAAAATATACGGAGATATTTTCTTTTAAAACTCTTTTTCAGGATTCAGAGAATCTCAAAGTGCATATTTCTGACAACATTTAGATTTTTTTTAAGGTAGAATGCAAGCGCTTCTCTAATTACTATTAGCTACATACACGGAATAAACAACAATTAGTTACTGCATAATCGAGGATGTAGCCATAAAAGTTTCAAGGAGAGATCATATCTTTCTCTTAGCTCATATCCCTTGAGGGAAAACCTCTGCTCCTCTCGTGCCTTAAATTTTGAATGCACAGCTGCGCTTCAGAGAATACATTTACCTTCAAAATCTGGTAGGATGTACATTATCCCTACAATGCAAACTGTAACAGTGCCTATTTTGCATAATGGTCCTTGAATAAAATATTCCCTCCTTGGAGAAAGGATGTTGCATTTGAACATGTACAGGCTTCCAGGCCTTGTGTTGCACAACTGCGGGCAAATGTCCAGCAGTTTCTCCACCATCATTAAACAATTCATAGCCATGAGTCACCCTTCATTCCCCTGGTTGGAGCCTCGTTTATTACCACTAAAATTATTTTCTCTTAGCGTCTATTTTCAACCATCGACATGGTGGTCCATTGTAAAATCTCAAGCAAATCCTAAATTCAGATCTCTGTTCATGACTTCCAGGAATATCTGCTGACGCTGTGAATATTTCTTGAAATCACGTTACTATCTGTTTCAAATTTTCTATCATGTACATAATACGTGGAGAAGAAGTAGGTCCATCAAAAGATTCCGTACCTAGACTTTACTAGAAAGGCCCTTGTGACATCCTAGATCTAAAATCATTTTGAGAAAAAGGTTGCTGTACCTATGTCTGTTCCTTTGTTTACGAAACATTAATTTAAAAAGCAAAAGTCTACTAGTACAGTACCTTCTCGGCATACCGCAAAGATTTTGAGGGAAATAATTGGCTCGAAACTAAAACTTCAACAATTAATTTTTCAATTCCTGTTCCAAAAAGTCTATAGAGATTTTCATTAAAATACCATATGATTAACATATTCTTATGATATGTGAAATAATTATCTTAATTTTTGGGGGAGTAGTAACCTCTCAAGTCTTGTACATTCTCTATTATCTTTGTAAGATGCAGAGAAAGCCCTTATTAGACAAACAAGTGTAGATCGTTAGTCATTCTGTCTTTTAGGCCTACTATATTCATCTATTTCCCTTGTACCTACAAGGAAATATGTAGCAAAGGCAATTCTATAAACGTTTAACTCGATTAATATTAAGCAGGCAGAAGGATACTCTGTTTCTAGAATAGTTTATTGAAGCATAGAGACAGTCATGTGAATGTAACACCTGCTATTTTACTTAAGTACAACTGCAATGGTACAAAATAACTCATTTTGAGGCACAATAATTCCTTAGAAGTTTGTCTCAGGTTATCTAGGGTCAAAACCTTATACTCAGCAATGGTCAACTTTAAGCGAAGGCAGGCCTGATTTGCCTCCACTTCTTTTCGCCGAGTTATGACGAATTCATAGGAATCGAAAGGCTAGAAGCTTTTTTACCTCAGTTCATGAGGTAAACCTGTAAGACAGAGGGGAAATTGCTTCACATCGTGTCCGTCTGAAGTCATTAGCCTATAAGAGACAAGGTTGGTTACCGCTGATCATACCACTAACAATAGTTAATAGTTATAGGTTAGATAAAACGGACCGAAGTCACTGATATTCAGGTAAAAACCGGTATGAAAACTGTTGGCAAATGCCAAAAGAGTATGATGGATGGGGACAGATGGTTGAGTGGTTTATTATCTAAAATCTTCCTCGTATAGTCCAGTGGAGTTGAACCTCATCTCCTTCCATCCTGGCTTTAATGCTTAGGAACTCCTATGACTTCCCAGTATGGAAGTGTCCTTAGTGAATAACATGTTCAATATGATTGACGTCTGCCTCACTGCACACACCTTCAGGTAGAGCAAACACTGAAAGCCCCGGTTATGAAGTTTTCCTCTTACAGAAAAGCGATCTGACTTGCATCGTGCGATTAATCTAGTGTTTGCAATGCATGGGCAGGTTTAATCCTCCACTAACCATAGCATTTGCATACTAACAATTTCTGCCAAGAGTTTAGGGTAAAACCTTTTTTACAAAACGGCTTCCTATAGGTCTTTCTTAAGGGTTTCACTGAATAAAATTTTATTGCATTCACATGATTTTACTCTCTAGTACACATTTATTCTTAAAACGATTTTTGTCCGATCCCTTCATATCATTTGGGACTATTTACCTGAAGGTCCGGTAGGAATACACGAGTAGGCTTAAGGTATAATCACATTTTTTAAGTGGTGGTCCTATATGATAGCTCCGAAATTCTCCTTGCATGACCAGAAGAGGAAATGACCTAATAATGAACTCACTTGGAAAAATAATAAATATTGAAAATTTAGATCCTTAACAGGGAACATCTCAGAAATGGTTCCCTCCACAATAATGCTTTTGAGATATTCTGTGCTTTAATTAAATCTGTATTTCTAAGCAGTAGACATTTTGGTGTGTCTTACAGTTTACACAATTCAAAATGAACATTTCGGAGGCTATAAGGAAGACTTTCAAGTCTGTTATTTTACGTATTATGAAATTTCTAAATATGTGGTATTTCAATAAAATCGTTACATATGTTTGAGAAAATACAAATTTTTGTAGGCACATGCCTGTGAAGTGAAATTTAGGTTAAGCGGATTCTTTTTCAATCTGTGTATTGCCTCATTGGAAAAGGCTAAACCTTTGGTACCGGAAACAGTATTTAGTTGCAACGGGCCAAACGTAGAGACAGTTGACAAAATATCCCAACTCTACGGAATTTGTCGATATTTAGTATGGAGTTAAGACCGCACGCTGCCTTTATTTTTTCCAGAGTACGCGGTCCTTTTCACGTTCCCTGCCACGTACATAGCAGATACAGGAGGTACTGCGTTTCTCCCGAAATTCCGATACCAAGTTTTCATTTTTAAGGCCGAGAAAGACATTCTCAGAAGAAAAGAACAAAAAACTCAGATCGTAAGACTGTGTTACGACTGCGCATCTTTGAGCAGCGTGGTTTAGGCGAAACAGCAAACTAAGATCTCCATCTCCGAAGTATGCTACATAAACATTATTTCTTAAATAAATCTTCCAACCCCAGATTAAGTTTATACTGAAATAGCAAATACTTTGATTTTCTTAAAACTTCCCAAACGATATTGCCCAAACGAGCATATATTAAACACATTTTCAAAATAAGTGAAGTGTTTATCTTGAAATTAGTGCAAATGGTTTCGTATCTTCTTTAAACTGAATAAGTTTTAGATAACTAGTGAGCTGCAAGGGGTAACAAAATCATGCATAGCGTTAAAAATGCAACGCATGCGAAAACATTTTTCGAGTGTTTTCATTTTTAGACATATTGGTTTGCATTTTAAAATTTACCTTTGTGCTTCTTTCAATTGGGAAACAATTCGTTCTCTCTTCTGTATCCTCTTTCTGTCTTGACCGTACAAAGGGAATGGAATTTCACAGCCATCACTTAGTGTAGTAGAGAAACCATGTGAATGCAACACTTTCGTGTTTGTTTTTGTTTTCTCTCTAACAAAGAACTAGTTTCAATTTGTTGGAAAAGTCGTTAAGCTGTCTGTTTGCAGGGAGCTCACCTTGGACCAAAGTGAACACGAAAATGCCTCTGTCCCTTAGCCACTCTTTGTTTTCACGAAGAACAATGTATCTTTGAACTTCTGATGAAAAGTCAACCGTCCGTTCTCGGACATTTCACAAACTCCGACAGCCGATTGTGATGTCGACTGGAATGTTTTACAAACCTCAACATTCACCCAAAGACTGTGAATATCGGTCTCAAGGTACCGCTGTTTTAATACATATTTAAAACAATTGGGAACACGCATTTTTAGTTTTTCGACATAGTTCTATACATAATTATGGTCAGTGCGCGGTCACTTGTGCACCACTTTATGCACCTCTTCGTCGGAACGAAATTTCTTTCTACTCATCGCCTCTTTAAATGGTCTATACACATTGTAATCGCTCGGGCCGAGGTCTAGTGTGGCGGATGAGGGAAACTATTAAAGTGAAGTTCCATTATAATTGCGCGGGCGACATGAAGCCCAGCATTGTCATGTTGCAAAAAGATCCTATAGTCAGACGGTTATTGTTGCTTTTATCGCACCAAAGAATGAATTTTCAACATAATTGAAGTTGCTACGCGATGTGCCTGACTTGGGCGGCGAGCGTCTGATACAGAAGTCACGGCATTTCTGAACATTCTTTTGTCCACAACTGTACACTTACTGCAGTGAAAAACATACTTAATCAAAATAAATGTTCATTCTATATGGATAACAATTGAATCTGAATCTTCGCTGCTCAAAACATGTACGTCATAATGTTCTTCATAGCTTATCTTGCAAGTGAGACAATTAAATTGGAATTATGGCAGTGCTTCACTTGTCTGCAGTGTGCTGCTAACTGTTGGGCAGCTTTTAAACACTGCAAAGTACTGTAAATCACAAAACAATTGCCAAAATTCGAATTTGTATAACATTTTTAATGTTTTTATTTGACTTTCAATCGAATATTCCATGATTTTATGCATGATCAGTATAGCACCAAGTTTCCTGCAATGATCTAACTCAAAGCTACGACTGTTCACAAGAACTTTTGTTGCTCTAAGCCTGTGAAATTTTATTACAGTACAATTTCACTAAAAGACGTAACGTTTTCGGATCACTAAATGTGTCATCTATAGCAAACGTAGTTTGATAACTCTGGCTCTCGGCAATATTCATCTTTGCAAAAAGCAAATTTCAAATCCACTGTGACGTACGACAAGATTGCAAAATGTTAGATCCTTAACTATCCTCAAAAAGCTCGTTACCTTCTGTTATTGTATCATTCGAACTTCGTTATAGATTCTAAAACACCCTGTTTCTGCAGGATAGGGATGGGAAGATAAAATCGCTTTACAGGATTCCTCTATAAACTGTGAAGTAGTATATTGCATTTCCGGCTCACACATCGAGTAGAGCTGGGTGCCAACGTAACAATTACTATTAAAGCACAACGGTTCCACGGCTGTATGGGATTTACGGCAGTCCCTTTGCTTTTAACAGCCTTTACTCGCAGAACGGTAATTGTGTCCGACAGTGGCATTGTCCCGGCTCAAACGATACCGCATTCAGCTGCATGCAAATAGGCAGGTACATCCTCATGGCATTAAAAGATTTGCTTATATCACACCAACAGCGCGGAACATTATCTGTGATAGAAAAAATCTGACGTTTCACACTCACAAGAGTTTCATTGTTACACTTCAAATGTCTCGCGTAATACTTTTCTTCCTCCAACTTGTTAATCGAGAGACATTTTTATGAAATGTTTCTTTGAGGTATACGAGTACAGTAGACTAAATCGATACTCAACATTTTTAAAAAATTGGTCACTATGTAGTGACTTTAAAATTCCATGTTTTTTTATTTCAACCCTGTTTATAGTCGCTAACTACATGGCCATATTGCGACTTTACACAAAGTAATTACATAATATCTATGTTAACAAAATAATACATCCTGATACAATGTTCAAAAAGTTATATGAATATTTGCTATAGTCGAAATATAGCTTGAATAATTACTTTAGCTTAAATAATCGTATTTCTTTCGTACTGCGAAATGATCTTAATGTCCCTTCAAAACCTGCCTTTCAGTTTCACTCTGTAGGTACTTTTATCTTCATTTACCTATATTGCACGTGGTAGTACTAATTTCAACGCAAATGTTGCAAACTATATTTACCGAAAATGCAGGTTTATCAGAAGCATTTCAAGAAAGAACTTTAGCTAAACTTCCATGTATATGTCTGAACATTTTATTGCCTTGACTAGAAATTTGGATTGGGTTGAGAATATTTTCTTGAAAATCCTCTGCCGCATCTTGGTATTTAATAGACTGTTCACAGGCACATGTACACGCACACCCGCACGCGCGTACACACATACACAGAGAGAGAGAGAGAGATTGAGAGAGAGAGATTGAGAGAGAGAAAGAGAGAGAGAGAGAGAGAGAGAGAGAGAGAGAGAGAGAGAGAGAGAGAGAGAGAGAGAGAGAGAGAGAGAGAGAGAGAGAGAGAGAGAGAGAGAGAGAGAGAGAGAGAGAGAGAGAGAGAGAGAGAGAGAGAATTTTTCTAAAGGTGACTTTCAGGGGGTTCACGGATTCACATTTTGGAGACTTTTTTCCTTGAAATACTGTACTTTTCCTACTTACTGTACGTAACGGAGAAAATAAAAAATGTGCAGATAGGTTATCAGGAGGAATTAACGTGATAATATACTTATGTGTTCATGGAACTGGCTACTGGAGGTAGCACTTGGTTGTTTTTGTGTGTAATTTACGTCCTCCAACGTTGTCAAATCGGATGATGAATGGAATGGGTGAGATGATGCTCAAATGAACCCAGGGTCCACAGAGCTTAGAGTTACCCGAAATTCATCTTTCAGGATAAGGGAAACCCCGGAAAAAACTTTATCCAGGTAACTCACCCTGACTGAGATTCGAACTCGGGACCTCTTGAACGTGAGGCAGACACTCTACCACCACGCTACCGAAGCGGGCAGCACTTGGCTGTTGAGTACATGCCTGCTCAATTTTTTTTAACTTAGATTGTGACATTTTATGAGCCAGGTTCGTGATTTTAAGGAATATTTGTTAATTATATACGCCCTAATTCTACACCCAATCTAGCTTATGGACGAGTTTATTTTATGCTTTAGAAGGACCGCAGAAGTAGATGTTGAAGCCTTGGAGGTTGTTAGAAATGCAAGACATGATTCTGTAAGCTATTAGGTCCGGAAGCACTTAAACACTTTGCAGCACATCCAGTGGGACCTATGTTTGGGCACGGCTATTCATCTAGCAGAGTTTATATGCACTAGAGTGAGAAACGATCGTTATGCGGTTATGTATTACCCCAGCGGAGGTCCATTTTCTGTGCTACACTGCATGAACAGAAGGGCCAGACACTTCCAAGTCCTACAAATGTAGTCATAAACAACAAAACCAGGTACAGCTAAGGTGATTAACGAAACGGGATTTCAATTATTTGTGTTCTGTATCACCTTGATAGTAATTTCATACATCCTGAGGAATTATAATTCTACATTCCGATAACTAGATCAGATATTTACCCAACTTGTAACAATTCGTGGAATGAACTATATTCATTATATACAACATCCCAAGAATATATAAAGTAAATTAAATATCTTGGAAGATTATGCCTTTCATTTTTTGACTTGTGACTTTGATTTGGTCTCCTTTTCTTCGTCTACAAGATATTTTAGTAGTTATCTATTACCGTTTGGTACGATCTTCAGCGTTTCCTACAGATACACTTAGGAGCAGACAAATAACCCATTTTCTTACATATCGTTAGGCTTTTTCTTCCAAGGTTTCAAAATTTATTTAAAAACATTTGCCATCTAACTCTGATCACCCGTATGCTCCCGTTAATAACTATCAAGAAATAAGTATGTACCAATGAACGATGTCATACAAGATGTGAAACAAAAGAGCAGTAATGGATTCTAATCTTATTCGCGCAAACAAGTACAGACACCTAACCAAATGAGCATGATTAATGATTAGATCTTATAGGGGAAAGGGTGGTCAAGAAATTACTATTTGATGCTTCTAAGATACGTATGCTTAGTATTTACTGAATTTACGCGCAAAAAACTTCCCGGCACAACACTTAGTTTAAACCATATGGATATAGATGCAACAGCAGCAACATACAAATAATCATATATACAGATATAATAATTTGTAACATAAAACTTCACTTATCTTATCAGAAATGCTGAAAGTTTTCTTATTCATTGATGAGGATCACGATTTCGTGAAACAGTTCAGCCTTAGGCTGTTTGAGGCTTGGGCTGAAGATGTGAAGAATTGTTTCACGAATTCGCGATCCTCATCAATGAATAAGAAACCTTTCATCATTTCTTATAAGATAAATGAACTTTTATGTTACAAATTATGTTATTTGTATATATTTGTTTGCTTTGCTGTCAATAGCTTCATATTTTACGTATAGAAATATTAAATAATAATTTGTATGCTATTAATGAATAACAGTTAAAATTATCGTAAAATGCACTATTATCAACAGATGTGATTAAAGTAATGCATAGGTATAACTATAGCAGCTGAAATTATACAAGAGGGGAGAGAGAACTATGTCACCTGAGGAGGGCAAAACTACATATTTCAGCTTCATTTTAAATCCTCTTGTTCCTATATCAATTATCTATCTACTCCAAAAGGAAGCTGAAGTCCATCTTCTCTATGCCAGTTGACCCAGCAAGAGAATGTCAGACCTTGTGACTTTGGGAAGAAGAAGAAGAAGAAGAAGAAGAAGAAAGAAGAAGAAAAAAGAAGAAGAAAAAAGAAGAAGAAGAAAAAAGAAGAAGAAGAAAAAAGAAGAAGAAGAAGAAGAAGAAGAAGAAGAAGAAGAAGAAGAAGAAGAAGAAGAAGAAGAAGAAGAAGAAGAAGAAGAAGAAGAAGAAGAGAGAAGACAGAGGGGCGTGAAGGATAATGCTCCTCACATTGTAAATATCTGCATAAGTGCTAGCTATTGTTTGGTCTTGCATACAAAATTCCTTTTGCAGTCTTTATCTGGAATTCTTTTCCAACCAGTTTTGCTGTAAGTTATGTCATTTCAGTTCAGAGATAATTACGCTTAATTATTTACATCAGTGAGCAATGATATTATAAATTTACTATTATTTGATAGCTTACTAATGTAGCAATACCCGATTTCTTTGCTGAATATTTATTATACTTTATAACCGGAAATATTTTAAAATTCTTAGGTTGATATATAGTGTCGCGGCAATGAGCATTAAAGTTTCGGCACAAATAGATAACAGACGGCAGATAGTGTTTCAGGGTAATAAAGAGCTTGCATGAGCAGTTAACGATAGCGCGGCTAGTGATCACACAGATCCGGCAAATACAGATAGTTAAGTTAAAGGACTTGCCGGCACAGATAGGATTTCACGTTTGGAAGGTTTTAGTAATATTGTAATTGACAGAGAAAAGTTGGTTTCTTATTTGTATTGGAAACCTCTAGAATTTATTAATGAGATATATAAGCGATTGTGACACGCCACCGGACAGTTATAAAAACAGTCGCGGGAGAGGTAAGCAGAGAACAGCTAAGAGTGTTATTGTAACGAGAGCTGATGTTGTAAACTGAACGCTGTTTGTTATTGTCATCGACCTTGGAAGATTGTGTTGCATATGTGATGTAATGTTACGTAAGAATTGAACGGTGTATTGCTACGGAAATAAAGAACATGTAGAGTTTCGGCAAATTGGACTTTTGGTTCTACGAACCCACAAAGTCTCAACTGGTGTCAGAAGTGGGACACGGAGGATGCACTGTAAAAGATTTTGGAGATGATGATCGAAATGAAGGCCGAACTGACCTCGGAAATGAAAGCAGCAAATGACAACCTCGCTGCGAAAACAGAAGCGGCAAATAACAACCTGGCCGCGGAACTGAAACAAATGAAGACGGCTAACGACATCACCGAGAAGATGGAAGAAATGAAGGCCGAATTAACAACAAAGACGGAAGCTGCGAATAGCAATTTGGCCGCGACAATACTGAAGATTCACTTCCCAATACAAATAATTCCGGAACTGTCGATTTTGATTTATGATTTTAATTTTTTAATCCTTACTACACAAGAACTCAATTCTTGCTCTTTTTATATGCAATGTTTATGTTATGGCCATTAACTATTTCTCATATCATATAACAAATATGAGTTATTGGCGAGTGACACATTATTATGCAAATTGTATAACAATGTAGGGAAGCCCAAGGCATCTATTGTTCAAAGCGAAATATTTTTCAAAGATTTAGCGAGTGGTGACTTAAAACACACTTACAACAATCAAGCAAACGTTATCTTGTGTGCTGTTTCTAAGGAAATGGAAATGAACTAATGAACATTGGGAATGATTCATACTCTGCAAATATTCATTCCTCGTCACAGGATATCATAAATACATCTGGAAATAGTACATTTACACTTTTGTTTGCTGGACAGTCATGATTAATAGCCTAATAACCTTTATCATAAGCAGATATTTATAAGGCTAGTTAAAAAGAAAGCTGTAAATTCTGCTCTTGCAAAATTCAGGTCCATTTCTTATTTCCTGGAAATCTTTAAGTTATTTATGATATCTGCATCCTTATCACCATCCTTAACTCAAATATGGACAATAAGGCACTAATAAAAAAGAAAACCATTTTTAATTTCATTGTCAGATACACGGATACTTTAAATTCAACACGATACCTTCGGTCGAAGCATACAAGGAAAGACACTAGCGTTCTCCTATCGGTTGAGTAATGGACAGGAAGCAATCAAATTCTCTCTGCAGCTCTTCCAAATCAGACAATCGCCTTTAAGCCATGGTACTACGTCATGTGGTTTATCTCCACATGCCTTGATGGACCGTAACCCCATTTTCCGGAATGTCAGACCTTCACTGACATTCACCTAGAAAGGTTTCTCTATCGATTGGATATCGGACTCTTATCAACGCCTCATGTGTCAGACTCGATACTGACCAAGTGCATTTGGTTTTTGTAAAGGTCTTATAGTTCCTCTACCTTCAATTACTACTCTAACAGAAAGGAGTTAATTGGTTTAAAAGGTGCATGCGAAATATTGATCAAAGTTTATATTACTTGACTACAAAAGATATGAGAAATTCAAATACTCTGTTACCTTCTTTGCTCCTTTAGACATAGGTGCACCCCGATGGAGAGTACTTCGTAAAGTCAACAAATTATTATATAAGTTACTTATACCTGGAACCATAAAATAGCAAACTATTTACCTAGTAATGAAACAAAGGTCTCAGTTTCACTGAAAGGTAGTGTCTATGACTCTCGAAACAGGGAAAATATTTAAGACATTTACCGTGATTAAAACGATCATATTACTATATGAATATTGTGGAGATGGCGGAGGGGAAGATAAAACGTTTAAGATATGACGAGATGCTGATTTTCCTGAACTTACTCTAAAATCAATTTAATTTCTCTCCAATTTTTAGAAATTTATAACAACCTAGAAAACACAGTGGAAGAAAAAAAGTTAATGGAGAAATGTGTAATCTAATACAAATATATAGTTTATATGTAATAACTCTTAGTGGCGTTATAGTAACTAGTGTATGTTTGCAAAAAATAATAAAAGTCTGTGATATAGAACAGTTGCTTGATTATCTAAATCTAAGTTAAACTTGGTATTGTACAAACTAAAATATTTAGAGCATTGTTCAATGAAACATAAATAGAAAAGTTGACTTTTTATACGTCCATGGGTACGAATGAACTGGTGATTAAAGTGAGGAGGCAATTTGTTACTTGTCTCATTTGCATTTTATAACTGAGGAACGGATAAGGGCAAGTAACGCCAAGGTGGCTTCTATCAGCTCTCTGTGAATACTGATGTAAAATAATGAAAAGGTATTAATTTGATTTCCAAATGCATGAATTCGGGAAGTGTTGGTTTGTGGATGAAAATGTAGAGATGCCAAAATAAATGTCATTAGGATTAGAAATTTAAATATTTGAAAACTAGAAACCCATCAGGAAGGCCTCAAGTTATGATGATTCTGAACCATTCATCATACATTTAGTATGGATAGGTAGTCATATTGAAAAATTCAATGCCATGGTTCAGATCTGAACCACAGTATCCGGTACTTATGTACTTAAAACACAGTACTCGTAAGTCGCCACAAACAGTTGTACATCTTATTGTATATGAGAGCCACTAGTAGTTTCCTGGGAAATTACGTGTCAGTAGGAGAATTGTCATGCTGGCATGATGACCATATTAGCTCAATGGTTAAGAGCAATCGGACGGAGACAGAGAGATCCTTGGTTAAAATCCTGGCTATGGTATTAATGGGTGCTATGGCACCTATCCAAATTATCGCATACATACCGCTAGTGTGGAAGAACGATTAATTTCCACATTTAGTATGCCAGTAAAAAATGTAAATAGCGACCAAGCAGGTACCACATGGCAAAGCGAGAAAGCGTATCGGGAAAAATTCGCAACACAGATGTTTACCTCAGCTTATTGCACATTCAAGGCAGGTCCAGTGTATGTATAATCTGTTTAGATGTAATCATGTTTTCTGGACAGCAATGAGTCATACATCGGCAGGCGCGAGAAAACACCATATAGACACACGCAGCCTCCGATTGCTCTATTTGTGTTTCGTAACTTACTCTATATCAACCTACTAATATTTCACTCCTTTAATCGACCAGATAAGACCTAATAAGAGAATCACAGCGCTGGTCACCTGAAGGTCGATGCGCCTTAACGCTCTATCGAGTAGTATGTACGGAGTGAAATACTTCTGATGACGTCTACAAACTCCAATAGAT
This sequence comes from Mantis religiosa, assembly GCA_030765055.1. Taxonomy (NCBI): domain Eukaryota; kingdom Metazoa; phylum Arthropoda; class Insecta; order Mantodea; family Mantidae; genus Mantis; species Mantis religiosa. Next base: position 37,653,489 of record CM060955.1, read on the forward strand.
CGTGTGTTTCCTTGGGGTAGTGGTTCCGACCCCTTCAGCGATTTTGGTGCGAGTACTGGAATACGGGCATTCGTGGTATCTGACATCACCAGAAATATGCGTGCCAAACATTCGAGCCCCTCACGAAAGGGAGCTGCTCGTATTGGGTTGGTCTCGGCGGAGAAGTGGTTGGGCACACCGGTGGGTATTGGATACGTCTGGCTGGCACAGCCAACCAGACGCGCCTGAGAGACGCTCTACAGAATGTTGGTACTAGCTTGGATAGCCAGTACCATGGTGTCCTGGATCACTGGTGGTTCGGTCAAGGAAATCTGTTGTCTTCCCGGAAGAGTTGAGTGGCATATCCACCTACAACGAAAGGGGCGCCTATTTTAGGATAACGAGGTATTGCCATATTGGAAAGCTGAAAAAATGGCATTAGAGAAGCAATTACTACTGCTGGGTAGACCTGAAAATTAACTCTCATCATGTGAAGTCCAGTAATAGTGATACTCAACTTCCTTTCATGCTGGCTTTTAGGTTTATAAATTTCTCCGCCTGATTAATATTAATTTTTCAGAATCATGTAACTAAAATAATTTTCTAAACCTCCCGTAACTTACATGTTCATTCTTCGTGCTTTTAATATATTATCTATGTATTCAACTTAAGATAATAACAATTATTTTCTAATGCCTGCTCTATAACCAAGCAAATTTTCAAATGAACGCCAGAACGACCGGCCAACGAAGTCCATTGGCTGGTATTAAGAAAATATTAAGAACTTGTTATTCTCTGGAAAACTTCGTATTGAAATTTGAAAATAGAATCTGCTGTTCTGGCTCGTAATAAATCTAAATTATGGCATCAAAGAACATTCGCTCTATTCAAACAGGGTCAAAGGTATCACACCATTCAATGTATAACGACATACACAAGAAGTAAACAGAGGAAATAATAACAAACATTTAATTAACATGATTTACTTGATGTTAATAACAGTAATAACAACAACAATAACAATAATAGCAATAATAATAACAATAATAATAGCTTGCGTCTATGTTGAGAGTAGCGGATATAGGCTGTAAAAACAAATCCGCTGCAATTAATATGGCAAATCATGTCCTTCATCATGACTTACCTGGAAGTTCATGTAAAAATTAATTGCCCATAAAGGTAACCATCATTATCACTTGTCTTTCAAGACAAAAATCACGATATGACAATATCTGAAGGCGACTACAGAAACAGCAGGGAAAACTATTTATTCTCCAATGGCGTTTCTATGTATCTCATATTTTCACCTAATTGTGACAACAGGAGCTTTTTCCACTATTGTGCAAACTGGTCGTTCTAGAGAGAGACAGAAGCGTTAACAAGGCAGTCGATGTTATTCTTTGCTTCTGTTGCTGACAATGGAGCGAGAGGAGAATTCCCTTCGATCTATTTCAATATCTGGGATATTTACATAAGACCACTGCTATCTCTGAGATGTTAGCCAGGTTGGTTCCGGATATTGAAGACGGCTATAACTTCACTTTATTTGTTTTCACGGATTTAAGAGAATCCGTTCAGTGTCGGTTCTTTCGCCCACACAAACTGAAAGCTATGTTTGGGATGTCACAAAAAGGAGAAAAGATTACATGACGAAACAAGGCAACGGTTTTCTGACCACAAATACATGCGCATAATCAGGTATGCTAAAATATCCCGAAGCTGACATCACTGTTGTCTAGTCGGGAAGAAGAAGGAGGAGGAAAAAAAGGCAGCAGTGTTTTGTTCTAACACCTTCCAGCAACCGGCTGTGACTAGGGCTGGCGATATTTAGCTTTTGAAATCAGCATTTTGACTTATATATTTAGCATTTCATGACTTTCATACGTTGATAACTTAGCTTTATGAAAAAAAAAAAATTAACTAAAAACAGATAATGCTATTTAACATGGCATTGTTGTAAGTGTTAGTAGTGAAATACAAATGCACAAAGTAAATTTCGTATATTTTTAAACTTCTATACCTTAATACACAGTAGATCATATAATTGATGTAGGCTAAATCATAACACAGAAAGGAGTAATTCTAATGTAAAACCTGAATAACAAAAATAAAACACAAAATAAAACAGTTAAATGAAAACATAAAAGACCTGAAGCTTTTCTCCGTCATTTGATTCTCTCGTCATCAAGACCGATAGCACTAAAATGATGAAAACTGGTCAGCATCTACGGTATAACTGAAATGTAACATGCACTGCAGAACTGCTTAAGCGTAAGCAAATCATATTCAGATTGCCTTTGCTAACATCTTTACTTTAATGTATAGTTTGTGTTACAGTTTCAAATACACAACATATTTCCGTATAGACAAATCCAGAACAATAGGATATTTCTTTCTTTTTGTTTCCCTTTGAACAAATCTTTCAAAATCTATTGGAGAGCCGAACCTATTTTAGCAGAATTAAATGTCTGCAAAAGTCTTTGGTAAAAGAAAACACATTTTCTTTTATAGGAGTGCTCAACCTACTGTTATGCTTCAGCAAACATTTCATAAACATATTTCGACATATTTTCTATTTTTATTTTAAAACAATTCTATAAATTGCAACATATTTCGGATTTATATCATATTTCATCCCATTCTAAAACATTCTAACGTTTTACAGGATAATTAAAAACGAAAATAGAAGAGCATTTCAAGCAATTGTGTAAGTGTCTGTTCCTTTCTCTACACACACTGTTTGTAATTACCTCTCTACTATGTAGACTACATTTAAAAAGTTTTATTTTTCCTAATTCATGTTAATCCTGGGAAACGCTTACAGACCATTTCATTACAAATTCCGTTGTAGGCTCAAAGAGAATAAAGGAGGCTGAAGCAATACTTAAATTATGAAAAAGCGTATCGCTATAAACTGACTAAGTTCTAGCTTTCGAATGCCAAGCAGAAGAAAGGAATAATGATCAAGCCTTCAAACATGTAGGAGCATTACAAAAATCAAGGTCATAGAAACTATTTTCCTACATTTTCAGTGCCATATGTTCAACTTAAATGTGATTTAATGAGACTACATTTTTGTCTACATAATGTTTTACAAAGCTCACTTCAAAATGAACAGCACTTATTGTTAGAAAATTCATGACAAAGATTGTATTAATAGGGCAAATAACTTAAGCATATTTTATTTTAATCAAAATTGTAACAACCTTTGTTATGGGAAGGAAAAAATGATATGGAATATTTTCAGGTCTTCTTGTCATAGCTTTGGAGGTTGTTGAACTTAAATGCAGAGTTTGGCAGATATACATTTCTTTCTTGAAATATTATGCCGTCCACCTCTCTCTGTCTCTCTCCCCCCCACACACACACGCACGCGCACGCGCACACACGCACACGCGCACACACACACACACACACACACACACACACACACACACACACACACACACACACAAAGAAAGAGGTTTTCTAAAAATGCTTTATTACGGCGGCTTCACAGTAACGATCTTTAAATTAATATAGTGACTTTGTAGGTTCGTAAAATTAAAGGTCCAGTTTGCAGAAATTCAAAATGCTTTTATCACCGTAGAAAGACATTTTTCCAACTCTGATATCAGCAGAATGACGTAACGCACACGTAAACCTTCAAGTCAGTCTGCCACACGTCCAAACTACACCATCGACTCCTCTCCCGACCGACCGACCGACCGAACGACCGAACGACCGACCGACCGAAGTGCTGGCTGGCTGGCTGTATAAAGCCATAAGGATTTTGCTGCGAGCCCACCCATTAAGGGTTTTACCGCAGATAAGGATACAATTGAGATTTTGTAGGATGTGATGTAGGTTTTGAGGTTGGAGTTAATTTTGAGATTACAAATTTATGTACCTTAGGTTTGAAGGGCAGGATGCAGTACTATGCACCCTGGTGGTTTTATTTTGAGTTTATTTGTTGGGAAAAATTTTGATGCCAAATAGCTTAAGAGGATTATGTCCAACTCTAATATCAGCAGAATGACGTAACGCACACGTAAACCTTCAAGTCAGTCTGCCACACGTCCAAACTGCACCATTCACAGCTCTCGACTGACCTATCCCGACCGACCGAAGTGCTGGCTGGCTGTATAAAGCCATAAGGATTTTGCTGCGAGCCCACCCATTAAGGGTTTTACCGCAGATAAGGATACAGTTGAGATTTTGTAGGATGTGATGTAGGTTTTGAGGTTGGAGTTAATTTTGAGATTACAAATTTATGTACCTTAGGTTTGAAGGGCAGGATGCAGTACTATGTACCCTGGTGGTTTTATTTTGAGTTTATTTGTTGGGAAAAATTTTGATGCCAAACAGCTTAAGAGAATTATGTCCAACTCTGATATCAGCAGAATGACGTAACGCACACGTAAACCTTCAAGTTCGTCTGCCACACGTCCAAACTGCACCATTCACAGCTCTCGACTGACCTCTCCCGACCCACCGAAGTGCTGGCTGGTTTAAATTTAGAGGTTGCAGAATGTAACTTCGGGTTGAAGGGGAGGATGCAGTAATTTGCACCCAGATTTTTTTGCTTTTTGTTTAATTTTTAGTTGGAAAAAATTTAGATGCCAAACAGCTTAGAAGAATTATGAGGAGCTCAGCTTTACCTACTGATAGGATTAGCTCCTGGGTTATCTGGGGTGCCCACATGCCATACGGGGAACCCGGTGCAGTCTAGATTGGCGTCTAGTGATCTAACAAGGGCGCTTCTGTGTGATGGTAAATTGGCGTATAATTTTGATGCCCGACGCCTAATTTCATCCTCCACGTATGGAAGACCCGAGGCTTCGTGAAGCAACCTGATAGGAAAATAACGTCCCACAGAATATATAGACCGTAGTCCTCTATTCTGTGCACGTTGAAGCCATGCTAACCAGGTGTCTGCGGCCATGCTCCAGATCTCGCAGGCATAAAGCATCACCGGGATTACCAGCGCTCGGAAGAGGTATAACTTCAGACCAACCGGGATCGAGGTCGACCCCAGCATTGGATACAGGGAAGGAATTACTCCCTGCACCTTCGCCGATAGGTCCCTGATGTGCTGGTGAAAAGTTAGACCTCTGTCCAAATTGACTCCTAGGTACTGGACAGAGTTAGTCCACTCTATCCTTTGACTTCGGAAGCTGAAGTTGGGGCGGTCTGCGGGGGTGTGGCACTTTGTGAAAAGCATGGCATGGCTTTTCTCCGGATTAACGGACATCAGCCAACGTCGACACCACTGCTGTGTTAGACGGAGATGTCTGTAAGGGGTTGAAGGCTCTGAGGATGTGTTTGTCTTTGCAGAACAGAGCACGTCGTCAGCGTATTGTGTCATCTCGACTCGTGCCTTGTATGGAAATCTGCCATCCCCTCCCTCGCTCGCTCGTGCTGGCTGGCTGTATACAGCCAGAAGGTTTTTGCTGCGTGCCCACCCATTAAGGGTTTTACCGCAGGTCCAACTCGCCTCTCTCATTTATATATGAGCAGGTGTTTATCGCAGGATGGCGAAGTTTCTCGACAGCTCACGAAGCTTCACGGACTAGCACGATCTTTCGTGAAGTAGCCAGAACACCATGGAACTGTCTGTCTCTTTTCTTCCTCTGTTTTCTCTCTGGGCGTGGCTAGGACGCTGTCTGTCTCACTCCCCGCTTCTCTCGGCGTTCGCTTACGAGCGGCAAAACAATACCTGTGACAATATTTTCCTAATTTTTTATATCCGCCGGTAAGCGGTCACACACACGCACGCACGCACACACACATGCAGTTATACTTCCCTTGGCTAGTGCTTGGATGGCAAACTGTGAGTTAAATAAGGTGTTACGCCTTTGTAAAATATCTTCACGTCACTTCACACTCATTGTTCTCTAGAAATGCTTATTTTTATATTCAAGGAGTCTCAGAACGTGTATTTTCAGTGAAATCTTGGTATTGAGTCTTTTGGTTAGAATACCTACAATGTCTCTTCTAGCCCGCCTCGGTAACGTAGATGGTAGTATGTCTGCCTAACGTTCAAGAGGTCCCGAGTTCGAATCTCGGTCAGGATGAGCTATCTGGATAAGGTTTTTTCCGGGGTTTCCCTTATCCTGAAAAAACAAATGTCGGGTAACTCTAATCTCCATGGACCCTGGAATCATTTGAGCATCATTTCATCCAATTCATTCACCGTCCGATATGACAACTTTGGAGGACGCAAATTACAAAAGAATATGTCTCTTCTACTTGCTGTAAGTATGCAGTTCGCGTATTGTATTAAACGCATAAATTAAAATTTTATCATTTGACTGATATCGTAGCTAACAGAATAGTAAAGCGGAAGCCAGCTTCTATCACGAGATTTACTCCGTGAACTATTCTGATGTCTCTTACCACTTAAGTGCGATAAGAATAGATTCCTATGGAAGCGGTGTAGCAACCAATGACTGTTCATGAACATTCACCAACCACCCTGATAACACACACATCTAGCCATATATAAATCCAGAATAAACATATGTGCGGCAAACGTTCCTGGCAGAGTATTTATTAATTTTCAATTTAATTACTTTTGTATGAAATCAATGGTTATAGAGCATGCAGCTATATTCCCTCAAAGTGTCCATTCAAAAGTATTTTAAAGCAAACGAATGCAGAGAAAGTTTACTTCCATTATTGCTTTTTCACAAATACACTCAATATTAATTATCCGAATAATAAATATGCACCAATGAAGTTATAATGCACTGTTCATGCACGACTAATTCGTAAATATAACCTTAACACTCTATCTGCGAATTTCTAAGCATATGATGCTCTTTTCACTAAAAGATACATTTCTGCTCTTATTTTTCGAGTGCTTTCATGTGTAAATATAACTTAATATATACGTCCCAGTCGAAAACGTTTTTCTAAACCCTACCACAAGGAATCTAAAAGTAGTTCATTCTTTTTGATTTTTTACAGTCAGTATAAAAATAGACTTTCCACTACAACTAACTAACATTAGACCCTGGAGAGTGATTAAAACAAAGAGGAAAATGCATTAATGCCAAGTTGCGGTTCTAAATGTACGACTTTTCGCATACCAGATGAAAATGAGCATAAAACATAAAGATTTAATTCGTAAATGGTAATAACTATAAATTAGTAATTGAATTAGAACTCCAAGATATGCTCTTTCTAGCACATAAAATTTATAACCACAATAATGCACTTTATGCCGCCAGACGTAGTTACTATTCGACTGGATTTACTCACATACATCACTTATCAGCAGGGCTATGACGCAAATCAACCAAACCTGTCCATTAATATCGATTTTATTTTACCAGGGCTCGACCAGCGTTTTAATGGAATTATTTATTTAATTTCTTTCCACTACGCTTCAGCCCCTATTACATTTTTGCCGACAAAGCAGAGCATTGGATGGTAAATTTAAATACCTTTAGCCATGAATATTACTGAAAAATATTTCATTTTCATTTTACTAGTAAGCATTTTTAATTACAATATCTTAAACTGCCATGCTTTTCTTTTCCTTTGTGCAGTATACAAAAAGCTTGTCAGCAGATTTGTGACTCTCAAAGGGATGGGACCATTTCAAAAAGAAGCGGAAAGAATGATCTGAAAAATACAATACACTCGTGTAGAAGCAGAGTGTATTAAAGAGCAAATCATATTAAACAAATTGAACAAAAGGAGTTGGTCTCTTCCCGCGAAATACGATCAGATTGGATTGGATTGTTCGGATGGGGTTCAGCACCTCGTCCAGACTGATATATTGTACCTCTGCTCCAAGTGGGACACCCCAAGGATGGAGGATGAGGTGAGAGGGCAGTCCTTTCGTTCGCGGCTCCCGTGCAAAGGGTCCCGAGTTCAATTCCCGGATCTGGGGTTGGTGATTTTATTTTAGCCCTATCCACGCCTTAACCTCTGTCTAGCACATGTGAACTTAACCTCTGTCTAGTGCACGTGAAGTGTCCTCCATTCCCAACGTGGTTCGGAGAACACGGTATAAGCTGTAGGTCCTCTTGCCTCACTGTCATCCTCACTATCACCCTATCATTGGAGGTAATGGACATCGCCCTCTGGGTGTCTCCACTTGAGAAATGGGCCCGGTCATCACGTGGTGGGGCGGGGTTACCCCGAAGGCCAAGGCTGCCATGTTGGGACTGTTGGTAACCAACCAACAGTTTAGCCGGTCACGTCGTTAGAGCGTGTCTCTAGCGTTCCGCCGCGTAGATGGTCGCGGGTTCGAGTCCCGCCTTGGACATCGGTGTTTGTGTATCGTATATATGTGTGAAATTGAAGAAAACAGATAGTAAAATAAACGGAAACAATAAAAAATGGTTAAATGAAAGAAAAATATATATACATAGATATATATTTTAATATAAAAAGAAAGAAAAAAGGGCCACTACAGTACAGAGGGCGGGGTCCATACACATCACTAGATAGAAACTCCACGGCGGTCCAGGACTATCGTCGTCCAACCTACCGTGGCCCCGTAGGTCACAAGGCCGGTTCGGAGACCGGAGGTCGGAGGCTGCTCCCCCCTCCCCCCCCGTTCGACCCCCAGAGCAGGCAGCCAGGTAGAGTTGCTCGACCGGCACCCCACCAGCCGCGTTCCTGAATGGGTCCATAAGGCCGGCTCGGATACCGAGTCCGTCTCTCCGTAGGAGAAAATGTTCACTCAGAGCGTATCCTTCCGCATGCACCGCCGAGATTCCTGCCGACACTTCTACCCTGAAAGAGACCGCCAAATGAGATGATATGAAATTATAATGGAGGTGAGAAGGAGGGACAGCACATTCGGGGGATATAATTCACCTACCCAGCATTCGCCTAGCGACCTGGGAAAACTCCGATAAAACCCTTGGGTCAGGTAGCTCGGCCATAGGAATCGAACCCAAGCCGCCTGAGCCATCCCGCTCGGTTCACATTGGATAATTGAGCTCCCTTGCCAAAAAGCCATAATAATGATCAGTGTGGTTAAAGTATTATAATAGATAGGTAAATAATTCAAAGACATCTTTGCGGAGTATATTTACTAACACATTCTCTGCATTTTCATAAAGCAGTAGCAGCAGGCATGTAATCCTTTCAATTGAAACGAGAAACATAGAAGAAATGCACAACACAGGAGCACCTACTTGGCAAAGATTACAAACGACCCTCTAACACCCTCAAGACTCAAATCGAGAGCATTGTTCACATCACCGTCCCATTTTATCTTCAGATGCAGTCTTCCATGCGGAACACATGCCTCCTTTGTATTAGGGGCAATTTTCTTGATCTGAGCAGATGCTTACCTGCTATTGTTGTATTCAAAATATAATATGTATACATGTGGAAAAGATTTCATTATCTCCGTTGGTTTGAATATTCGTTTCCTCTTTATTATTTGTTTACCTTTCTGCTGGGCGTACTATTTATGGAGACCTTGACTCATATGAGATAAAAATGTGCCATATAGAGTTTATCTATACAACACGGGACTTAAAGTACTTACGAAATTATTTCAAATATATGTAGGGACCTCCTTGTGGTTTTCTTTGAAAATTGGATGTCGTTAAGAATCTGCTGTTGTATCTGCACATGGCCATAGTAGCCCAGTTAGATCTATATGTAGAGCAGAGAATCCGTAGTTCGAAACTAGTCTATGGCATAGAATTTTTCAGTCGTATTCTGCCTATCAAACACAGGATATATTTCGGGAAGTGCTAACAGACGTTAAGTCAACAATTTGAACCAAACTTGATAATGACGACTTAAGTCAGTTTAAGAAATAGCAATGAAAGTGCTCTCTTGAACATAACACTATCTTTGGTATACTTACTCATGTTGGGGAATTCTAGAAGTTTGACTGTTTAGTAGGCTCGACTTATAATATGACCTTTCACTGATACTACTTAGTTGGACAGCTAATGGGGAAATTCAGAACATATTTTTTCATAAGATATGTATATATACATACATGTATATATACTATATACGTAATGTGCGCATATAAATTTAATTACCGTATATCCAAGCGTAAACTTACTTCTTTTATGAAATATTCACATACCACGTTCACAAATTACTTTCCAGGATTCTGTCCAAACTTCCATGGTCATGGTGCATAGCCAAAACGTTAAGTGCGTATATTAAGAGGTTTTTAGTTTTGTGTTGATCATAGTTGCTCTATGTGGTGGTAAATGTACAAGAAGTAAAATTAGATACAAATTATTAGTTTGTTCTGTATCCACAAATACAGATCTGATATTTAGAATACTATATTCAGTTTCTAATGTTAGTTTTACTAAGGATTTTACGAACTTGTTTTCATTTTTCATTATAAATTTTGGGTTCCTTTCACATAATATTAAATTGTATGTATTGCTTTCCTTGAGACAAACATCTTGATATGTGCTTTCTCATATGAAATAGACAAAAAGAATTGTTTTTCCTCAAAATCGTATGCAGATTTCGAACCTTCTTAAAACAATTTAAAACTATTAAAATAGATTCAGATTTCTCCTGGCGTCTTTCTCCAAAAATCGGTAACATAGTTGACTAATGTATTCAGCTTAAATGCTTACCTACAGTAATTTGGTCCTATACTTAAAGCCTCTAGTCCCATGCAGGGCCGCGGCATGGCCGAGCGGTTAGACCGATTGCCTCTCACCAAGGCGGCCCGAGCTCGATTCCAGGAGACATGTGAGATTTGTGGTGGACAACGCGGCACTGAGGAGGATTTTCTCTGGGATATCCAGTTTCTCCCGCTATCTCATTCCATCTTCATTTCATTTATCAGTGTCACCGCCTACGATGTCGTACGTAGTACAAGCGAGCGTTAAATACTACACATTCATTCAGTGCCATGCAAACCTTCTGCATATTGTCTGAAATGATTTCTCTATCAACCAATTGTCAGTATAAGTATGACAATCTGGTTATGTGGAAGATTATGCATTCAAATAAATTTATCCATTGTACACAGAAAATATTACAGGATTAATATGAACTGCAAAGTTATAAATACAGGTTAACAGGGCCATATTTAAATTCTATTTTCATCAGTTTTATTAGGAGATTCAATTTATTTTTACATATATCAAGGATATAAAAATACGTTCTACTGAATTTCATGTCTTAAAAGTTCTTTCGTTACTCCAATAATTTTTGAATTATTAAAATACTTGATTTAAAACTCTACATTTTTCAAATCTGTTTCTCGAATAAATTTTTAATAAAATGGCTAAGATTTCTTGAGATGACAGATGAATATAGCAAAACTGCAAACTTAGGATTTTCAACATATTTATCACAAGTGGTAAAAATTATATCTGGTTAAAACACATTTTTTGAAACGTTTAATTTCTGCTATCATTTTATATTGTATCTATGAACAAATTTCATGCTTATTTTTACTAACAAAACTTTCGGAAAGGTGCAGTAAAGTTTACAGATTGTGGTTTGCATTTAAGTTTGAATTAGCATATATGCTTAAAACCTGAAGAATAGAAAAATTACTATTAAATGTGCTTACCAACGTGTACTGAAATAAGCACACCTTTAATCAGATTTAAGGAACTTGCGGACGTCATCGAACTTTAAAATTTTGCTTACATGTACATCAATACCTTTCCTTGTAAAAAACGACATGTTGGTTGAAAATGACCGAATTTTCAAATATTACCATACTTAAATTAATTCCAGAGAACTGAAAACTACGAAGATATGTGAGGATGACAATGCAGAATGTCTAACTGATATTAACTGGAATTTATATTACCCTAATATTAGCTTTAGGAAGACATTTCATAATATTTGTACGAAAGGATATGCATTAGATAATCAGAATTTGACAGTATTTAGAAATCTAATGCATTTTCAATGTAGAGGTCTTCTTTATGAAAGTAGGTATCTACTTTAAGAAGGAATATTTACGTTACAAACACAGTGGTAAGAGGAACTCTTTGTATCTGATGGACCCTTTTAACTTTAATTACGGAGAGATAGAGTAAGGCAATCATCAAGAAAGTTGAGACACCAATGAGAGAAAAGAGTAGGTAAGTACGAAAGGGAACATGGAAGAGAAGGATAACTAAGGAGGAGCTGAAGAATAATGAAGTAGGAATAAGAATGAGGCGGCGGTTATTCTGTGACGTCAAAGGCACGTTATCCTGGAGTGTATTTTGAGCTTCAGCACCACTGACACACCCCCTCTGATTCCAAGCGTTCATTGCCCAGGCAACTCTGTAGGAACTGTGAGGTTGTGAAACGGCAATTAGGATGGTGTTCCTAACAAAAATTCTATTCTATCTCGCATAAAGGTTAGCAGTCAAAAATACTACATTTACAAAGAATACTAAAAATATCAAAATAAAACGCAGAGCTATGACAATGATGAAGACAGTTTTGTCTTTTTTTCTGTATATGATATTTCTGTACTAGTAGAGAAATATAATGTTCTACTTAGGATTAGACCTTTACGCACAGAAACAGGAAGAAGAATTACCCATATTATATTAAATACATGATACTTAGGCTTAGTTACCTTATAAAACCATAAAATAACTAAAATACTGAAATGTTTAGTCTTTGTAAGTTTATATTTTACACTCAGGAACCGGAGCCTGGTGATTTAGAAGTCTATTTACTGCTAACATGTGATGGTGATCCTGAAATAATGTATCGAGTAATAACTTCTGTAATAAATACAAGTACATAGAGCAATAAGCTGCAATTGATGCAAATAAAAATTGAATTACGAAGTCAACTGAACCAATATTGCCTCCTCTTCTAACTGAGAAAAAGAAGCTCCAGCTAATTTTGGAATACTTCAAAACGTTTTTAAGAGAAGAGAAGAGTTCTTTGTTATTAAAACAAATCAGAAGAAAAGTGATTTTATTTTAAAAGGTACGTAATAGAGGCCTTTAATAACAAATATAAAGTAACACGTATGAATAAGTGAGTATGTAGACGTTCCATATTTTCTATGTTAAATGTCTAATTAAATATTTGGGAGGCGTTGCCTAAAGATTATTGCATGTCAGAAAACATGCATAAAAATAAAATGAATTAAATAACTAATGTTTAGTTTGCTAAACTCAATAAATGTAGCTTTACAGTTCATTTAACCCCTCCAAGCTAATTTTCAGAGACCTATCCACATCTTGTACAATTTTTCGTGTATAAGTAGGTGTGTGTGTGTGTGTGTGTGTGTGTGTGTGTGTGTGTGTGTGTGTATGTGTGTGTGTACTAGAGACAAATTTGAAGTATCTTGAGTTTTTACTTATGCTTCTTAACTGGTATTCACGGCATCACATTCTATATTTAGCGCAAAAAGATGCCTTAATTTTTCTCCAAGCCCCTTATCAGCCTTTAAATCTTTTTACGTAGCGTAAATTTACAAATGTGGAACTAACCACGTGCATTGTTTCTCTTCCGAACGAAGTTATACTAAACCTTTTTGTGCCTAAAATATCCAGCACCCTCGGTCAGTTTTGAATCCGCAACCTTGGGAACCAGATATTGTATGTGACTGGGTGAGAGAGACAGGCAGAATGATATAATTGAACTTAGATTCCGGATAATACTAAGCTTTATTCTTGTTTGAAGCAATGTTTAAGCCCGATGTTCATGAGAAACACCAGGATTGACCGTATAGTCAATTGTTCCAATTATATTTTACTGAATTCAGCGATATTTAATTGTTATGGATATTGGGTAGGAAAGCGGACATTGTAGTTTCTTGGTTAAGACAATTGACAAGCTGGAAATTAATTGTTCTTTCACACTGGCTGTGTGTAGGCTAAATTGTGGAAATGTAGGGTAAGACTGAAAAATTCAATGCTATAGCCAGGATTTGAACCACGGATCATCTGGTTTCCACCCAGTCGCTCTACCATTGAGCTACTATGGTCAACGTACCGATATGACATTAAATTCTCCAACTAACTCGTATTTTCCCGGTAAACCACTAGGAGTTCTCATAAACACATGAGACTTACATGGCGACTTACATCATGTAAGTACTTTAAGGCCTGGGCTTTATAGTTAACCTGGCTGGTTAACACAATTGACAAGCTGTTTAGGTAATTATATCACATGTATAACATTTCAGTGTATCTTTATGGGTTCCATGGTAATTTATGGCCATTTTCACCCACTTTTTAATTAAATACAGGAAAAGTTCTTAATGTTATGTGATTTTGAGTTTAGATTAACTACAGAAGTAGTTTGCTGCAACTGTTCAAGGCTTCCCCACCTCTCTCCCCCCCTCTCTACCCCGCTCTCTCTCTCTCTCTCTCTCTCTCTCTCTCTCTCTCTCTCTCTCTCTGACTTTTTAAAAAAAAATTTGAACAGAAGTTAGTAGATTAGCAGTGAATTTCGCTTGTAATACGCCAACAGCTTCAGATACAACAATCCTGGAATAGCTTTCTCCGAAACGTGAACTGCGTACAGCCACTGACGTGAAGAATCCCAACATTTCGACGCCCTCCATTGACGTACCTAGGTTACGTTCAGACTGTCAATAATGGTGTTTATTTCCTCAGCACTGTTTATTTGAGTTTCGACACGAGTGCTGGATATCACTAGAGTGAACACATGTCACAATCGACCCTCGGATTGGTGGCGTGCTTCGGCTTCCAATTTTCTTCTCACATCTGTTAACTATCGATTTTAGAGGTAAACCCATCGTACTCTCGTGCTCAATGCCTTAAAAAGCAACATTTCATAATTCTATTCTACTCTACCTAAGACTAGTAGATGGCTATATTTGTGGAATAAAATTGCTATTACACACATCACCAAAACAATTTAAAGCTCCGATATTGAGTGGAAACACTCCAACATAAGTTTATATTATAATTAGGTTGACATCGCAATTAAGGTGTTCACAAAACTGTAGCGGAACAAGATCCTATTAAGTGGTGAAGATATGACGTTTCTGATTCAGTATGATATGAATCGATTCCTACTGTATGGAAGTGGGGTAGCAGGCAGTTCTATTTAGCGAATGAAATATGTGGTAGAATGGTCATCTAAAGAGTTGCTTGGTGCAGGCTGGATAAATCTTCATGTCTTCGTGAAAATGTTATAGTAACGCTTTGAGCCATGCTGTTGGCAGGCTGAGATATCACGAACATTTTCACATACAAATACAAGCACATGTGTGCGGGGAATTTTATAATAATTCTTTTAACACGTTCAATGAAATGAAATGTGTAGTGTTTAACGCCCGCTTTTACTACATACGGCACCTCAGGCGGTGACACTCATGATACATGAGATGAAGATGGAGCACCGGTGGAATGAGATGGCGGGGGAAACCGGAGGTCACGGAGAAAACCCGCCCCAGCGCCGTGTTGTCCACAACAAATCTCACTTTGCGGTCGCCTGGGATCGAACACGGGCCGCCTTGGTGAGAGCTAAGCGGTCTAACCACTGAGCCATGGCGCGGCCGTTTAACACGTTCAGATGTTCCATATCGCTGAAATGTGAAATCGATTATATAGGTGAAATGTAATAGAGAACATGTAATAGAGAAGTATACGGTGTGTGTATGCAGATAAATAATCTAATATCTAATAATATTTGCTTTGGAGCAACTTAAATTAATCTCGTCGGCAACTGATTGGCATAAACCTTGGCATTATTTAAGGGAGTTTTCTCAGCTTTCTTGAACCCACTAACTTTACTAATCCTTGCTTGGTGTCTGGGGTCTTTATATACCCAAGGCTGCTTTAACTACGTAGAAACTGTTTTAATGTGAACGTAGGCTTCTCATCTTCCAGATATGCTTTTTATGTAGTTTTTATTATAAATGGTCAAAATATTTATGGTAATATGTCGGTAGCACAAAATTTTGAATTTTTTTGTAACAGGGCTAGAAAATACCCCTGGTATACAATCTGATTTTTGATGTTATATTACAAGTTTACTATAATAGCTAAAACTTGGCAACAATGCACCCTCTGAACCTTCATTTGTATGTCCATCGTTGTTACAAATTCGTAAACAATACATACACATACACTGTTGGACAAATTATAAAATACAAAGACAGCAATTGCGTTTTGTGGAAGTTAGACATGCAAAAAGACGTGAAAAAAAACCTGAAGTGATAGTTTTCTACAACTCAACAAAGTCAGGTGTTGGTACTGTTGATAAGATGGCTACAGGTAGACCGCAAAAAAAAACTGCGGTCGGTGTGCGCATGCACGAGGAGAGCCTTCTTCACTTCTACGCCATTCAAGCATCACGTGACTCCCACCCCTCCCTTCCTGCATGCGACACAGCTCAAACACGAAATGCATGTATTTTAATGCTGTTTCGATTTTCAAGTTAACAGAAAATAATAACCTCGGACATGACCTTACAATCAATCAACAAATAAAATCATAGTTTCTTTAAACCCTGAGGAACAAAGCAGTGACACCGCAGAAACTGCAAAGAGTGAATGTAACAGTGAACGGGAAAGTGAGTTAAACAGATAAGCAGTGCAGCCCGCGCGATGTAGGAGAGGCAACCTAAAATAACGATGGAGGGGGAAAGCTAGAGGACTAGAGGTAAGCCACGCCTCCAGCTGCATTTTGTTCGCTGTCTAGTTATAGGCACTATTCAGTGAACGTGGAACAAGAAGGTGGCCACTTGCTCTATTTCTTGATATATTTAAATTAGCATGCCTCATTTTTACGTCCTGTACTGTAACTTTTTACATCATATGAGAGGTAAAAGAGCTAGGACAGAATTCCTCTCATAACTGGGAAAAGAGTTAGTCAGACCTCAAACTGAGAGACGAATTCTTTTCCTCCACTGCAGAATACAACGTATTCGTTCAGCAATAACACAAGCTGGTTTCAAGGATCATCTAGATGGCAACCAACATGACAAAGATGCAGATATTCCAAATCTGAAACGAAAAAGATGCAATTCCTGCCCAAGGTCAAAGGACAAGAAAGTGAAGAAACAATGTGACGAGTGTCACAAATTTATCTGCAAAGAACATGCAAGAGTAAACGTTTTCTGTAATGAGTGTTCATCATTTCAAGCGGAGAATGAGTAGTTTATTTATAGCAGGATTTTTGTAAAGTGATAATTTACATAATAATAAAAAATGTAGTATTGTTATACAGTGTGAGGTAAATGAACATTTTGTCTTAAAATTATACACACTTTTTGGAACTAAACATATATAACATGGCTAGTACATAACTTATACAGCTTACAGCTATGAAGTTTTAATTTAAAAGATGTGCTTTGGTCTCTAACTAAAGTAATTATTATTATAGTGGAAATAATTTACAATTCAGTGGCACATAGTTGTTAGAATAACTTTGGGGCGAAAAAAAGACCTCAGATGTATAATATTTTTTTCCGGAGTTGATACACATGCAAGGGATAACCAAAGTATATGTACTTAGGCTTTCACTTAGGCTTTCATCCATTTTAAGTGAAGTTTCTTCTAGACTTGTAGTCCGTGATCGATAAATAGAAATTTCTCTTGCATTTTGTCTTCGTCTGATGCTGAACACAGATTTGAGCGAAACGTCAGAAGCAATTCCTATTTGTAAACTACGGTCTACAAACCCCGAAGAAACCCTACTTCAAAAATAGGAAACATTACTTATAACAAGCTTATGATTCAGTATCACCATAGAGCATTTAGTCGACATTTTAACTCGAACGGTGATGTTTCTCTGTGGAGATTCGAGTCAGATAAAATATTTCTAAGCTTTATAACAGAAGTTTCGAGACTAAGACATTTAGAAATGACGCAGTTAACTCACAACAGGATATCCACTCTATAAGTAGATGACTGCAAATGTTACGTTTTAAGTGCATTAATAGCTCTAACTCATAAAAATGTAAAATTCAAAAAGAATACAGTACTGGATATTCTAGTCGTACTTCCAAAATTATGGTGTACCGTTTGAATTATTGATGATGGCATCAAAGTGTTACTTTGATAATTTGTCTCACCCTGAGCTGTGCTGATATAAATACTCGATTTTCTTCTGGATCTTTTCATTAAAATTAATTACAATTTGCTGCAATTTAATTAAAGGATTACGATAATCTGGTGCGAAAATTTAATCTGCTTTTATGCAGCAGTTATTAGCTATTGAAGTTCCGGAATTAACAGCTATACAACATTAGCTTTGTTTCATATTTTATATCGCTTTAGAGTAGGTACAATGTGGGGATAAAACACTACATAAGTTTCATTCTATTAATTCTAAAGGGATAATTTTTATGTTTTTACTTTATCATAACTAACAATACAACTATGTATCTCCATGTATGTTCTGCATTCTGCACCATTTCATAGGAAAACAAAAATGTTATATTTTGAATAAGGAGTTATATTTATCATGGGTAATAATTCAAGTCTGCGTTCCTAAGTATTCCAGTTGTTATTACTTTGAATCTATTACAGTATCAGTTTACTCGTGCTTTCTCATCATTTAACTGTCCCCCATTAAAGAGACTATCTCGGTCAGGGTGAGTTATTTGATAAGGTTTTCCCGGGGTTTTCCCTTATCCTAAAAGACGAATGTCGGGTAAGTCTAAGCTTCATGGACCTCGGGTTCATTTGAGCATCATTGAGCATCCATTCATCGTCCGATATGACAACTTTGGAGGACGTAAAATTACAAAAATAAATAAATAAAAATAAAGAGACTATTTTAGTTATGAGAGACTGTAAATGGTAACTTTTCACGATTGTTTTGCATTTTCAGGTATTAATTGCATGCGAATATTACATTTGGCGTGACTTTAGTGGTACGTTAGCTATAATAAATCCAAAAATATTATTCCAAATAACACTGCGTAATACCTTATCAGATTTTTCAGGCTGATTCATACTCATTAAATACAAAACACTTAATAAATATTTGCGGTACATAGCATATTTTGTTTGTTTTAGTTGGGACGTTTCACAGCAGTTATTGGCGGGAAAAGGCAGGTTTACTTAGAGAGATATAAGCTTAGATGCTTTAGAAACATTTTGTATAGCACAAATGGGAGTTTTCAATTTCGAAAAACCTGCTGCTTATTTGTATAAGAGCTACACTACGTAAGAAATGGGTGACACAAATTTCACCAGTGTGTCAATTAGCTTTTAATAATGTAATGTTAAGTTTTGTTCTTCTAATTAAAAACACATTTTCAATACAGTCTTAGACGTTAAACTGATAAAAGGAACATAAGCTTCCTTCTTGTCAACCAATTGTCCTTTCCTTTTATAAATCAGGAGTAAAAGTTTTACAAAAATATCTTGTAAAAATTTGCAACTATTATGTATCTCAGTTTAGATAACGAGTCATCAGATGGTGAGTTTTAACTTTGCCGAGAAAGAAGGGTATTTAAATATGCAGTTTTTTAAAACTTTAAGATCGAACAAACGTTTTGTAGGATATCCGTTTTTGAATCTATAATATGGTAATGCTAAACAGAATGCATAATATATTATAAATTATTTATGTGCGAGAAAAATTGTAAAAACAAATCTTCAAACAATATGGCCGTTGAATTACTTTAGGTAAAAGCTGTTTTCTTTTGTCAACAAACACGTTTGTATTACATGGAACTTTCAACCTACAATTCAGTACTGTCAAACACACTTTAATAAATAAAATAAGTAAAACTGGAATAGAAATGTCAAACTTCTTGACAACTGTTATCCAGTTTTATATGTAGCATCAGATGAAAATGTTGGTGTGCAAAGAAGGATTTTGCTGCATTCCTCAAGCGTTTAAAGCTGTCAAGAACAGCTGAGAGAGATCTGGAGCCGCGTGGGTCAGATCAGCTTTATGTACGTTAAGGGATTCTCAAGTATTTTGAAGTTCATGCCCACCCACCACACAAAACCTGGCTATTTTCAGCGCGTGAAAGTGGTTTAAAACTCCACTTCGTTTATTTTACTTATAAAGTGAAAGCGCCATGATTTCGGCATCAAAGCTTGGGTCATTATGTCACTCATTCAGAGTAAAGTTTTAAATCCCTTTTGTAGATACCAAAGGAGTTTTGTGGTATATCTGCCAAAAGCTTAGATAATCTACATCCCATCCTTGGGGACTTTGTAATCAATTTAACAATTGGTATTTCAGAAGTAGTCCTAGTGAATATAATTAGGCACAATAAAGCTCCTGGAAAAACAATGACTGAAAATTACAATTCTAACTAAATTGCTTTGGAGTTTAATCACCTAATACGTAATTACGTCCCAAACCCATTTGACATTATTTCTATTAATGTAATATGAAAATCAATTTTTACCTTCGAAACCGTCCATTCTATTCCTATGCTACAATCAATTTTACTTTATTTATCTACAACTTGCCTATGACAGATATATTAAGCATTTTATTCTATTCAGAAATTCTCTAGATACATTTTACTGGATCTTTCTAACTTTAGGGAAATTAAATGCTGTGACGGTTGTTTTATATTTTTCAAATATTTAAGAATTTGTTCTGAATTGTTCTGGAAAAGGTTATTTGTATAAAATAGGAAATGTGAAATTTGTTAGGCTACAGAATGATACAATGTACGTAATAGTGTTGCTATTGGTTATTACAATAATGTAATTACGTAATTTTGTGACGTGGACCAATAGGCTAAAAGTAACTTAGATATTCTAGAAACATCGTGCGCAGAGAATCTAGAATATTCAGATAACTTGGCGTCATTCTGCAAAGGAAAGTTCTCATAGGAAGACTTGGTTTCTGGTATTGCTCTGTAAGTTTGCAGAAACTTAAAGCTCAACGATGCAATAATAATCATTTTGTGAAAGGACGGAATCTCCGGAATTTAAAACTTTAATGGCATTTATTGATGGTTTTGCGGAATAAATTCCTGGAAAATTAAAGGAAAAGAAGTGTTATTTTTAAACCATTGCAGCATAGAATACTCTCATTCCGATACTACGACCAGAGATAAGGCTCATTGCTCCAGAGCGCCGAGGTATCTACAAGAATTCTACTACAACGTCACCAAAGATGAGTAATAAATCATCCAACATCAGGCCTTTTGCAAAAATATCCTGTTTGTATTGTAAAATTGAAAGCGAAATTTTACTTTTTATTATTTGTTTAATAATTTTTATCTAAATTGGATATATATTTTATCACAGTAGACATAACACACTAGCTCTTAACTATTTTTAAAATTATTAGAGCATCTGCCAATTTGACTGTGAATGTTGCAGAACTCCACAAAGGGAAAATTTTTAAATTTGCCTTGCAGTAGAAAGGTAAACAACAGCCCATATTTTTTTTTATTTTGCTCTACAAATGTGTGCCGATGTTAAGTATGGCGACTTTGTGTATTTAAGTAATGCGGTTTATTTGTTTAATAACATATATTCAGAGTTTGCATTCTGAACAGTTTTTCTGCGAATGAAAACTTCTAGTACAAATATCGTTTCTCTTCAACTATTGAACACAAAAATACAACCATGTACTATGTTGGGTTTGTTGCACTTTGGTATTAATGAAATGGTTCTTTTGGGAAAATTCCGAATCAATTTAATTTTAAATAAGACAATGCGATCGTTCTTAATATACTAACTGGATAAAATACCTAGAGCAATTAATTTAGAATGCATGTGTTTCAGTGTGAAATTTTAAATATTTTCAGTTAATGTATAATAAATTTATATGATTTAATATTGGGAGAGTTATTTTAATCTATCTCAGTAGTCTCAGTAACTAGAGGGAAATAAATTGTCACATACACATTATTTAACAACATAAATAGGCACATCGTTACCATCTTAAACATTATTTGTTTAATATCTCATGCTACCACAAAAGTTTAGTTTTTAATCGTAGGATATGTGCAGATTTAAGTTTATAATCTTATTCGGAGTACAGGAAAATCAGCAGCCGCCTCGGTTCCCTATATGGTAGCGAGTCTGCCTCACGTTTAAGAGGTCCCGAGTTCGAATGTCGGTCAGGGCGAGTTACCTGGATAAGGTATTTTTCGTGGTTTTCCCTTATCCTGTAAGGCGATTGCTGGGTAACTAAGCTCTATGGACCCTGGGCACATTTGATCATCATATCATCATCAGATATGACTTAACGTTGGAGGACGTAAATTAAATTGATCAAATGGTATACGAATGATAGATCTTCCTATTTATAATCCACATTTTGACCCCAAGACTGTGCAATACCAGCAAACTGCGAAATAAAAGAAAGTCTGCGCCAAATACATAAGAGGGCTACCTTAAGAGTTTACGAGTCTGGTAGAAATGGAAACATCCACTGTCATTATCTATATAAGCTTCAATTCGTCACAGTATCGACTTCTGCACGCGCTGATGGACCCCAATGCAGCATAGCCTCAAGCCATTTGCAATACAGCTGTGGATTTATTGTGTGGGTGACATTCCATATGGCAGTAAAGAGCAACGTTATATGAATAAAACAACGCTTAAAAATAAAGTATAATATTATATACTCTGATATCGGTCTAAAATCAATAAACGCGTTAACAAATGCGCAGTTGTAAAGTTAGTAAAGAGTAATACACGGTTTTATTACTTTATATCTACATTCTGAGTTAAGATAAACACGTGATAGCTTGCTCATTAGCCAAGACCATCACAATCGCTAAATTAACTAAATGCGTAACATTGAGTCATTATTAAGTGCAAATTAAGTACCATAAACTATTTTTCTCTCTACTCTCAGCTCCATTTCTTCACTTAATAACATGTCTCATAGCTGAGGTATCTGTGTCACATTATTTATCAAATATATTTTCAACACAACTTATTTTATCCCTTCATACACTTTTTCTTTATCAGATCTTCTCCATATTGTTGTTTACCTACATTGTAAATTAATATGAAATTCATCTTCACTTCTCTCCCTTTACATAATGGGCAAATATCTGGGATAAAAAAATCAACCTTTTCGATTCCTTTTAATTTCCATATACTATTAATCGAAACCAAATTACTATTTTACATATGGAAACATACTTTTCCTTATCTGGGTCAACTTTCAGTTCCTCATTTTATGTAAATAAATGTTTCTCTAATCTAAAAGAAGAACATATACCAGATCGCACTCTCAGGTATAAACTTGCTTCCACCCAAAGTTCTTTTAAGTAATTTTTCTCAATCATTTTTCCATGCCCTGCAGTTTACCGTAGGTTTCTCTCAGAATCGAATGACCTCCATCAGACCGGAATTAACTTCAATACCTCTATTGATCAACAGTATAACAATTACATTATTGAAATGGAGAACAAAACCTACGATACGGAGTGAAGCCAAAGCCGATGAATGCCCCAAAATACCACTGCCCCCAAACAGTTGATCACGAAATTCAAGTTCGTTCGCTTTTTTCCTTCTTTTTTTGTCATTTACGTCCTCCAACGTTGTCATATCGGACGCTGAATGAAACGGGTGACATTACGCCACGTACACAGTCTCCTAAGGTCGATGACAATAACAAATTGCGTTCTGATTACATCAGTTCTCGTTACAACAACACTCTACAGCTGATTACTGTTTACCACTTGGCTCTTGGCGAGTCGTCACCTTCTTAAATACCTCATCTGACAATTCCAGACTGTTCCGGAACAATTGAGAAACCGAATAATCTCTATCATTCAAGATGTCACCAGAAATGTCCATTTATCTCAGTTTGTTTCGGCAGATCTTTATCTGCCGGCTCTTTGTGTACACAAGCCGCGCTATCGTAGATAACGGGTTCGCAACAATATAATAATTATATACAACTAGATAAGCTCTGAACACACCAAAAACGTAGATAAGCTGTAACAAAGGCTGTTATCCATTAGGTGGTATTTGATTTTATGTAGTATCTGGAGTTGTATAGCTGTTAGCTGGTCTTTGATTTGATACTAATCGTTAAGCTCATATTGAAGTTTTTTGTAGTATATCTAAATTGTTGATTTGTTCCACCAATTAGTTAAACCATGTTTACCCAAGTTTGACTTTTTTGAACAAATACTTGGGTGGTAATCCTCACATCATCCCAAGCCCAAATGTTGCGTAGTTTAGACACCATTATAATAATGGAGAAAGGGACACGAGTTAGGATGCAAAGTAAACTATTCCAGAAACTTCCACCATGACTCGGCTAATAACTTAAAACAACTTTTCCACCATCCATCGTCTAACTTTGCATGACGACCTTACACAAACCTCCATCTCGTATAAATTATCAACTTGCCAAAGGGATTCCAAATAATTTTCCCCTCTCCCGAGCAACCGTCAGGTGTCCACTGGTAATTTATGTACCTGACCAATTTCCGTGAATTCATTGTCTGTATCTGATCATGAATACACCCAGAAATTCATTTCCCTTTTCCCTCCGTTATCACTGACGTTAGATTAATGCATTTCTTAACCAGTCACATTCTCAGACATTTTAATACCTTGTTTCTATTTAAAGTCGGCGCAAAATTTCACGGAAGCGGCAACAGAAACGCAATCAAAACGGGGAAAACATTAAAATACCCATTTTTAAATGCGACCGTATACACCGGAAACGTTCTTGGAGTACAGGAACACCAAGCGGAGAATTTGTTTTCCTGCTACACCTCCCCAATCGCTTGTTTTTGAGTGATCTGTCGTAATTAACAGAATCAAGGAGACTGCTTTCTATTAGCAGCCACTTGAGTGCTCACTAATAGAAGACGTGGAAAAACAAAATCGCTTCCGCTCTCAGTTCTGAGTATGGTATCAATCAATTGTTCATATTTGCTACCGATGTACGATATCAGTTTTCTATAAACGTTTACTGGATTAAATTTTAAAACTGACAGATATGCATTCAGAAGAAAGAAAGTAGAGAAAAAAAGTAGGCCACTTCCAACATATAAGCAAAATATACATATGTACTACGTTTTCAAAATGCTTTCTTTTTTTCCCTTATAGAATCCGTTGAAACTAAATTTTACAATTTTCTTTCCTTTTACAGTGCTCATTCCCAATTTATTGCACAATATATCCTTAGATATCAATAAACTAATTATAATATTGAAATTTGCGACTGATTGGCGGCTTGTTACTTTTGTCGTTCCGGTTGTGGGTCTTACCTCCATTCCCGAGCAATAATTGTGCACAAAGTTTTTTATTCTTGTCTAAATAACTAGCCAAGTTGCTACTAAAACAAGAATTCTAACGTTACAACATGTACTTCATCGCATTTTATTACTTGCTATATGCAAATTAGCATGTTAAAAGTTTTCCCTCGGGGCTGCATCTCCTGCCAACTTCTAAAATTCAGCTTTCGTGCTGAAAGAAAGAAACATAGAAACAAAGAGAGAGAGAAATATGCAAAGAGGGAAAGAAGGAAAGAAAGAAGGAAAGAAAGAAAGAAAGAAAAAAGAAAGAAAGAAAAAAGAAAGAAAGAAAAAAGAAAGAAAAAGCATAAGACGGGAGCACAAATAAGGCTTCTGAAGGTTCGTGTTTCTATAAACAATTTTAAAATTTATTTCATTTATTTCGCTAATGCAGACGTTACCTTCGCGCTTGAAGGCCACATTGATTCGTAACGGTATGCTCTTATTTTATATACATACATACACGTTTTATTTATTTATCTTTACTAAGACATATTTGCAAACTAATTTAAGGCTACTGGGTACTGAAACATCTACAGATTTTAGCGAAATTACCTGAAACCTTTGTTGTAGATTGTTCAAAATCATATATTGCAAGTTAATTTTGCAGTCTTGCGGTGTACAGTTCTTTTGTCAGAGAAAACAATTTAAAGAAAATATAGAGGTAAAGGATAAATGCCTTTCATGACAGCTCGTTGCAAATATTAAACTTTCCGTAACATTTCGAATTTTGTTGATAAACTATTCTGAAATTTTGTTGTTGTAAAATTGTATTAAAATCTTGAAGGAATGTTTAATCTCTTTATGGGTCCTCAAAAATATATACTGAAAATCTGAAACAAAATAAATGTATATTACCACACGGAGAACACTTCTAAACGCAAGAAACGGAGTTTAAAGCTTTAAAAATTCTTGGGCAATTTGGACATTTAATTGGCTAGAACGTCAAAACGATAATTGAATCCTGATCTTACAGTGCTTGAGAATTTTTTCTGTACAAATTAAAAACAATGTGGAATAAGTATGTGATATCTCTGGAATGCTATAAATTTATTTAAATACAGAATTCAAAATTAATGATCTAACGTGTTGCATTTCCAGAGCGTTCTCTGTTCAATTTCTCAGAAAATATTCTTCCAAGGACATTTGTTTTACACATTTGTTGTATGTATGAGAACGATTCAGTAGTTAAAATATAGTCAGATTTTAAAATGCGGTTCACTATATGAGATTTTGAAAACCAATGATTTGTTTTCCATAAAATAATTATTAGCGACTCAACACTTGAAGAATCTATACATAGAATTTTTAAGTATTTCAATAGCTCAAAAATTGCTGAACACCACAAAAAGTTATTAGAAATTGTGTCCTCAGCTTTTGTTTGAAAGACTTTCTCTCCCTCCCTCCCCCCCCTCTCTCTCTGGTGTGAACTAACAATTATAAAAGAAGTCAATTGAGAATTAATTTCCAAAAATGCACATTCTATTTATTATGCAAATATCTATAAAAGCAAACAAATTAAAAAGTCGATTTGTTTTAAAAAAAAAACGACAATTTAGATAAGTCTGGCGCTTAGGCATGGGAATTTTCTTGAACATTTGCTTGTCACATATTTGGAAGACATTTAGAAAACTAATGGCTACTGGGACATTACTCAGAACTGAATGAAGAGTAAATTGTTGATTTATAAACAAGTGCTGAAACCTGTATGGATGTACGGCATATACCAATGTGGTAGCACCAAGAAAACGAATGTAGAAGCATTCAGAAATTCCAGAATAAGGTACTAAGGGGTATAGTAAAAGCATCTTGGTATACACGCAATGACCATATCCACAGGGACTTGAATATAGGATTTGTCAATGAAGAATTTAAAGCTTCTGCGGCTAAGCATGAAAGACGGTTACGTGCACATGAGAACACAGAGCAATAGCAACACAGTACGAAGACTGAAAAGAACCAAGCCCTTGGATTTAGTGTTTTAAAATCAGTTTTATGAATGTGTTTTAACAGAATTATTCATAGGAGTAATATCTAATAATGTGATAATATACAGTGGAAACTAAACTATAGATAAGTGTAAAAGTTAGTTGTACTTATTGAAAATAAAAAAAAATATTTGGAACACGCAACAAGAAAACCTTTCGTTCCGGATTTATACATTTATATCTCATATTTATACAAGAATGAAGAGAGATATTTAAAGCAAAAGGGACAGATGCAAACAATGTGATTATAAACAACACATTTTGACGATGATTAGATATTATTAACAGAAAATGAAATAGAACTGCAAAGATCAGCAACTACATTGAATGGAAAGGAAAAAGTATAATATTCGAATATCTGGTAGAAAAACCAAATCAATGGTAATGCTAGGAAGGAACAAAGAAGAATGAAATAGTTGTTGATGGAGAAATTATAGAATAATTTTCAACATTCAAGTACTTAGGGTCAAAATTAGCAATTCTGAACACCAAGTAGGCGTTGCAGAAAATATGAAACATATCGGTCAGGGTGAGTTACCTAGATAAGGTCTTTTTCCGGGAGTTTTTCCTATCCTTCAAGACGAATGTCGGGTAACTCTAAGCTCCATGGACCCTGGACTCATTTGAGCATCATTTCACCCAATTCATTCACGTCCGATATAACTTAAAGTTGGGGCGGACGTAAATAAAAAAATACAATAGATCAAATTAATGAATAAAACGACATTTGTTAAAAAATGAGGACAGAAATAAAGCAAACACTCCACAATATAGTATCTACACCTGCGCTGATGTACTGCTGTGAAGCGTGGAAATTAGGAACCAGAGAAAACTCTGTATCGGAAGCAGCTCAAATGAGATTTTTACAAGCATTAGACGAGATGGGTTTAGGAACGCTGTAATAAGAGAAGAGTTATATGAAAGAAGATATTACTGAAGAAATTCAGAGGTGTCAAACAATGGAAAGAACATGTTCTAGAATGCCTCCTTAGAAGATATTCACGGCATGCCGAATTTTATGAATATTCAGAAAAAAGAAGTGTTGGAAGACAACGGAAGTGATGAGCGACCAGCTCTGTTAATTTCGATATAGACCTGAAAGCTTAAACCTTATGAGGCAAAAGAAAGATTCACACGAACGTACAAGCGCACACGAACACACATTCACACACAAAATATATGCTTATCGTTTACTATGGAACTCACAAATGTGGAATGAGGTACGTTCTGTGCTTGCTATAGGTCAAGCAGTACACAGAGAAAATAAATATTACAGGGATTATTTATTTCCAAATGCGAAGGTTATGTAAGACTTAGTTGTAGTCAAGTTAACAAGGATGTAAGTGATTTAAGGGCCTGCTGTTTTCATTATCCATGCGCCTATTCGGAGCACGACAAAAGCCATGTCGATGTCTGAAACACTTGAACGTCACAGTAGGAGCTACTGGCAGGGGATTTACTTTCGGTGCACACGGTACGTTCCCTGAATAATTAACTCTTTTGGCGCTGGCTTAACCAAGGCCTTGCTACAATAGCTAGGTTTTCCTGCATATACCTCCGAGTTCCTGCATGCATTTAAATATTGATAACGATTCTACTGGGTCTTGCAACCTAAGCCGTACAAAGTTGGACTATATGTTGGAAATGTTACCCAAATGAGCACAAAGCTTCTTTCAATCATGTACCCAGGAAGTAAACAAGAAGAGCTTAATCACACTACGGGGATTCCAGAGTTTTATCACTCTTCGGACTTATAAGAATTATTTTATTAATTCGTATTGTTTATTAACATGAGTGATAATCATGACTTTTTAATTTAAGACTCCTTTTTCTGTTAAACTGGAATTCCGTATAGACTTTGAGATACTCATAATAATGCATTCTTCTGTGTGTGCGTATGTGTGAACTGCATAGTTATAAAATAGATACATACCAAGCTTGGCATTCAATTCAGGTTTATCAAACGCGGAAAGAATATATTCAATAAACTACCCTCCAAGCTGCAGTAAATAGCATTTTGTCTTTTTCTGAAAACGGCTGTAAAGGATTTGTACAAAAATTACATGTTTAACATAACTTTATGATTACTAAAATGTATAAATATATTGAATACTTCCAGAATAGCCTGGATCATTGTGAATGAGTTTTAAATAAAAAATAAACATTAGGGTTAATACTGTCGCGAGACATTGTAGACGAGCACCGAGAGAGAGAGAGAGAGAGAGAGAGAGAGAGAGAGAGAGAGAGAAGCGGGGAGTGAAAGAGACACATAGCGCCCAAGCGTCGCCCACGTCCATGAGCGCTTGACACTT